>CM072878.1:12990000-13590000 GCA_036937835.1 Pampus argenteus
TATGAAAAGACTATGCTCCAAAATTGAGAAAGGTAAGCAAAGTTTAAATGCAAAAAAAAAAAAAAAACAACAACAAAAAAACAAAACAATTAATGCAATAATTCATGAGAAGAATTTGCAAAATGGCACACAGAAAGAGAAGCTGTGAGCTTGATTAGGCAACCCCTGAATACTTTCAGGTAGGATCAATGGCAGCATTGGAGACGACTCTTTCATACCCGAATGAAAAGAACAGTACGCCGGGTTCACGGCATAAAGAGCCCAACTCAGATCACTACAGGTTCAGATGATATGGTACGCCTCACATTCCTCCCCTCACACCACAGAGAGATCTAGGAATGATTTGCAGTTCCTCCTGTCCAGAATGTGACCTTTTGACATTTCTCACATGTTTTGTCTCGGCCCTGAAAGCCTCCCGCAGCACACCGTGTGACAACTGCAGCCCCCTGCACTGAACAATCACCTCAGGGGCAGAGCCAGGTCAAACTGTTGACCCGATGCAATCTGACAAATAAGGCTCTTGTCCGGTAAAATTCACACTTGTCGACAATATACAGTATCAAAACTCTGTATAATGAGAAAACATACAAACGCATATGCAAATATAGCTTTCAATAAACAACAGCAATAACAACAACAACAACATACACAATAAAGGTTGGTTTTGCAGATGAAATTCAAAAGTATTCATACAATATGTGTCACAAAGAAACAATGGCTGGCTCTGTCCATTCTGAAGAGAGAAATGAGAGGGGTGATGCGGGCAAAAAAAAAAAAAAAAAAGTATGGACAAGGGGAAAAAAAAAAAAACAACAAATCAAGTTCAGTTCATATTTGTCATGTTGGATAACTGCGCACACAAAAAGCTTGGAGGAGTGAATTAAACCTCTCCAGTTGGTTTTATGAGTTCATATAACTGCCACTCTCCCAATCCAGTGCTTGCTGGGCTGATGTCAGTCTTTGGGTCACCCCCTGATTTGTGTGTGTGTGTGTGTGTGTGTGTGTGTGTGGGTGCATGAGAGTCTGTCATTCCAGTGAGTTTAAAAAAAAAAAGAAAAAAAAAAAAAGAAAGAAAAAGGTAGGCCATTGGTTCATTTACTGAGAGGTCCCGCCTACCCTGACGGGGTGGAGTCCGGAGGGACTGACCATCAGTCATCCAGGATGACCTTGACAAAACTGGCCACGTCTGTCTCTTTGGAGTCGTGCAAGGTGAAAAATGGATGTTGCTGCGTCAGAAGGAGGAAATGTATGATTAGAAATATGATTTTTTTTAAATTAAATGTCCTGTGTTGTTATTTACTTGTGACACATACAAAGTCACGGTCTTGTTGAGTTAATTTGGGTAAGCCTGGCCTCTTGTGGACAAAAGCAAAAAACAGAGTGCATCGAACATTTCAGCAGGGATGTTGATGGTAACAAAACTATAACAAAACAGCCTAAAATATGTGTTGATGTGTTAGAGGAGGAGAGAAACTGTAAAAAAAAACTACTAACCATTAATTCTGTATAAGCTGGTCTCTCGTTTGGCTTCTTTCTTAAGCTATAAAGACAAAGAAGAGATGAATGCAAGCTTAATCTCCAAAACCATAATTTATATGCATTATATTATAACAAAATATATTAAAAAAAAATCACATCTGAAATAGTCATATCCCAGCAGCTCCTTGATGTGCCCTTGTGCAAGACATTGAACTCTTTCAGTAAATGGAGAACATACACTGACCCCTGCTGGGCTTTGTGCTGCTTCTATTTTCAGAAAAGAAGATGGATAAGATGAGAGAACTTATCCTCCTTACATCTATCAGTGAGTGTGAGGCTTACCACTGGGAGATGAAGTCTACAAACTCTGGGGAGAAACGATCGGCGGGCAGCTGTGGAGATGGCTCGTCCACCACCTGTTTGAGCTGCTGGAACGGGGTGCCCCAGGAGTCGTAGGGGAATTTCAAAATTGCCAGCTCAATCTAGGAGACAGAAGATAGACGATTTTTACAAGGACGATAACAAGCTTCAGCTGAATTTCATGATGGCATGTTATGATTCTGGTCATGTTTCTGAATGCAAGGCGAGTGATAATATCAACAGTTTTGATAATTCAGACAATGATTTACTCTTCTGTAAAAACTTCTCTATGTTTTATAACTTCATGCCCCCAAAGTATAAATGAATAAATCTAAATTATTTCGATCTGTAAGCCATGCTTATATATATATATATATATATATATATATATATATATTAATTAAGGATGACATAAACTACTAAAATCTGCCACCAACATGGCATAGGTATCAAAATTGGTCACCATGACTCAGCAGGAGTGGTGGGCTTTTTGGAAACTTTGGAAAGTTACCTGTAATTGTCATACATAACACAAGTGTGTCACCTGACATAATGTACTGTCTTGACAGGGCAGACTGACGCGGACTTGTACACTACTGTATAATCATTCATGTCATTCATTGTTCTAACTGTGAGTATAGCAAATAACCATATTTTGATATCCAACCATACTCACCATCGTGATACCAAGACTCCATATGTCTGACTTCACGCTGTAGCCCTTCTGGTTGAGATCAGGGTTGATCCGCTCAGGCTGAAAAAAGAAATGATTAGCAAATGCTAAGTACCACAACTATCTGAAAATGATCCGAACAATTATAAACGATAATAATAATTATTCTGAACTTTTAATAAAACGGGTATAAGTATTACTGAGTAATGCACAAATGAACTGGTTTTGTGAGTCCACATTCCAAGCAGGATGTTTGAAAGCTTCTGTGTTATGGTTCGTTATAGAGCTCAGACACTGATGCATGCCAGACCTTACTGAACATCACAATACATCAGTACCTTTCTAAAGAATCCTTTCCTAAATCTCAACCAAGCGTTTACCGGGAAATCTCTACCCTGATCCTTTGTGGTGCCTACTTACTGCCATGTAGGGTTTGCAGCCTGCATCCATTGTTTTGGCTACAGAGTCCACCAGGTGGCCACTGATGCCAAAGTCGCACATTTTCACTTGGCCCTGAGTGTTGATCAGAACATTGGAGGGCTTCACATCTGCAGAGGGGGCATTGTTGGGAGAGTGATGAGAGAGAAAATAGCAAACCAACAATCGCAGACACCAAACTGAAAAAAACGCTGCACACCGCTGTGCTCTTCCAATTACCTCTGTGTATCACTGAAAGTTTTCTATGCAGATGCTCTAATGCCTTGACAATCTGTAAACAGAGAGAGAATAATGGAAAAGATTTCTTTATCAGGAAAAATAAGAACTGTGTCTTGGTGATTACAATAAGTACATGTACAGTAATAAAAACAATATTTAGACATATAACCAACATTGATATTTTTGGTGGTATGTTCCCTGGATTCTCACTTATCTCCATGATGCAAAAAATATTAAAGTAACAAGCAAACTCAGCCTCAGAGTACAGAAAACTTGAGTGGAAACTACTACTATCAACTACTATTTACATGGTTTTAAAAGGAGTTATATAAAAACATACTACCCACCAGCCCATCTCTTTCATCCAGAGCATCTCTGCTATAGTGCTGCAACCTCACTAAGGTGACTCCAGAAAGTCACTGCACCTGGATCTTTGCACATAACTCTCCCTAAAACTGTTGTTATTCTCATCTCACTCTTGGAAAGAAGGTAACTACACATATTTTCCTAAGATTCCTTTTTATATAGAGCAGCGACGATTAGCCGATTTGAAAATTAATCGGCAACTAGTTTGATAATCAAAGAATTGTTCTAGACATTCTTTAAGGGAAAAAAAAATATATCAAGAACTATGTGGTTCTCAAATGTGATGATTTTAAGCGCATAGCAACACTAATATTATATTGTAAGATATGGTACGGGACTTACTGCTACTGTGATCTTGCCCAAGATGTCCTCTGGGATGGTCTTGCCTTTCTCAATAACTTTCTTATAGAACTTATCAAGAGAGGTGTCCATCAGCTCCATACAGATCCAAACATCCCCCTAAAAGTAAAATGACGGCCACAAATAAGAAAAAAAATTGATCAGACACTCTATATAAAAAACACAGGAAGGTGGTCATACAAGTGATAAATGAGTGAGATTTAAACAATGGTTTCACCTCTCTGAAGAGGGCGCCATAGAAGGTCACAGTGAAGAAACAATCGACGGTCCTCATAGAAATATCCAGGTCCATCAGAAGCCTTTTCTGCTCCAGAGTATTGACTGTGGCACGAATCCTCTGCAGATACAAACATCACAGGTTGGGCTACCAGTTGCTTCACAAGTCACCTTAAATCAACAGTGTCTCCCCCCTCACCCCCACCCCCACCCTTCTGTAAACACCGATCCAATAAATCTGATCTGAATGTTTGCAGGTTGAATACATCTACTGTATGGCTCACAGTGCTATTTTAAAAACAGAAATGCCAAATCACATAACCCGAGTAGTGGCTTCCCAGCCTACCTTGACAGCCATGATAACGCCACTGGGCACATGTATCATCTTGTCTACCACTCCGTACGCTCCCCTCCCCAGCTCTGCAATCTGCTCCAAGTCATCTGCCTTCACCACAAAGTTCTGGACAACGGGGGACAGACGTTACATTAATGTATGTATTCAGATCAACAACAACAACACAAAAAAATAAATAAAATAGAACAACACGTCTCAGAGGAATATATAGCCAACTTTACCTGATCTCCAATTGTGACGCAAACTTTACAGTCAAGATCTCGAGGGGGCCTGCAGGGTAGAAACAACGTTATACTGAGCCAAAACCACAGTGTGCAGTCAGTTTTAATACCACAATGCTTTTTCATACAATATTACAACATGTGCTTGTTTATTAAAAGGGATTTATAAGACTAATAAGCAAACCTTGATTTATATAGTAAACGGATACCTTACATTTGTCTTTGCAGAATTGTGACCAATGTGTACTAAGCAGGACATTTTATGCACAACAACTTATTGTTATTTACTGGCCTATTGTAAAACAACAACAACAACAACAGAAAAGAGCCTTACGCTGCTGCTGCTGGTGCGGGCTGTGCAAACACTTCTTTGGCCAGCTTCAGCCCTGGGTTCTTCTTCTTCCCTGTAAGACAAGAAATTAGAAAGCCATCTCAGCTCATGGTATATCTACAGCGATCAATACAGCCATATTTAGCAGCACACACGACCACAAGCTAGTATGATTAACAGTGTTTTGTAGAAACATTAAGGCAAATGGATTTACTAAAAGGTGCCACTTGCAGGATAAATCTACAAGACAACATTTGCCACATTACTTTGAGTTTAAGTTGTAATTCACATCACTTAGTGCTCAACTATATTGACTTTGCTTGTTTTCATATGTCCACTTGAGCATATTAATAGTTGGTTTCATTCTATTCTGGTAGTAGGGAGTGTTTTCATGGTCACAATCAATTTGCAGTTGCCTCTGCAGACACAAACTATAGCAAATGATCTGTTATCTAACTAGAGATTAGGTGTCCTCAAACTTGAGGCACTGCAATAGAGAGAAGGTGGACTAAATGACTAATCGACATCGGTATGATGACTCAAATGGAGAGAGGAAGGGGGGAATGCAAGGGAATCAAGCTGCTCTTCCTGTCATGATTAGTTTTCTCCCGTATGATCACAACAAATCAACCCTTTTTTTTTATTGTGACATTATTCTTATCTTTTTGTTTTCCTTTTTCAAATATGTGAAAGAGCACAGTGCTGTAAAACTGTGCAGCTCTGGCTGGGACCTTTTCTGTGTTAAATCAGTGACAGCAGTCCATTCATAAACACATTTTACCAGCAGCTTCTGGTACTTCCCACAAGGGGCTGAGAGTCTCTGCCAGAATGACACAGCTACCGGGCCTACGAGCAACAAAACATCTCAACTCAACTTTTCTCAACACGGACACTGGTTCGGCATGTCTGCTCTTGTTGCAAGGTCGACGGGGAAAAACAAAAAACAAAAAAACAGAACACTTTTCTTGACCTTTATACGCATGCGCGTGTGTGTGTGTGTGTGTGTGTGTGTGTGTGTGTGTGTGTGTGTTATCATTTGGCCAGATTTTCACCCACTGGGAAATGATGAGAAACGGTTTTGAGACCTGGCTGGTTATTTCCTGTTCTTGCTGTGTACAGGCTTGGGCCCAGGCTGTGTAATTACCTTAGTTCAGAGAAACTTAGTTTTAATGCAACTGGCAAGCAAGTGGAGCAAATGTAATAGCTCTTTATAAAACTATCAAAAGTCAATGCTAACCATTTAACTGTGGGGTTGTATTTGCCGTTCACTGAGTCACACCACTCCAGTCCGGAGGAAGTACGATTGGGTAAACCCCTCCTTGCTAGATCGAGCTGGAAGGGAAGTTAAATTTTACACTAGATTTTAGATTCTATGGACGTCAAACACAAAACGTCAGACAGGTCCATTATATGCTGTAGCCCTAAAATAGGCCTACAGTGTCTGGACAGACTACACTAGTCTCATGTGGTAGGGAGAGACTGACGTGTGATTTACTCACACATGCTCAGTCAAAAATAGATTTTGCGTTTCCTCTGCATGGGATAAAGTGCATGAGCACTCAAAGCCTTCTAATGACATGACAAATAAGTCAGCAGCTCTTTGTTCATGCAACAAAACTAGGGTGAGCATGCGAACACAGTGGTGTGGTACAAAAACATCTGACATGCCAAAGATGTTTTTAAGCTGTCGGAGATATTCAACAATGCTTTGCTGCTGCAGGAAAACTGTTACATTAAACACATATGACTTTTTTTAATACAGTGCATTATATTCAAGTCTGACAAGTATTATAATGGACTTGAAACATTAGCCCCTCTCAGGTAGCAGGGTGCACTGGGGAGCCTGCATGTGGTGTGTGTGTGTGCAGTGACCCTGTGGCCGGGGGCTGTAGGGTGGGATATGACTCACAGCCAGTCAGACTGGACACATCCGCTCAAAAACACAACAACTGTCAGGACTCTTTGGGAAATATGATGTCACTTCGCTTGGCCCGCGTACAGCTCGCTGTCCCCATTAGGGCAAACCGAGGCCTAACTGCTGCGAGACCTGCCTGAACTGAGCCCGATAGGACACAACAGTATCATGACATCAGCCACAGCTGCAGTCCAAAGTATATCGAGGCAGCGCAGGAAAACATAAACACAGATGCTATTTTCTTACACGGGATCTGGAGTAGAACTGCAATGATTAGTCCATTAATTCATTAGTTGATCGATAGAAAATGAACTGGTACTTCACTGATTCAGGCTTTTTAAATGTGAATTTTTGTTTTTTAGTCTGTGAGAGTAAATTATATTTGAGGTTGTTGCATTTTTTAATAGTTGCAGCCATAGATCTGAGCAGTCGATGCAGAGTATCAATCCTCACGCTTACTTATCATTCATGTCATTGTCAGTGATATATATCATGACATGAAACAATCAATGTGTGCACTGAAATATTGTTTTACATCAAAATATGGCACAGGTTGCATTATCTCCACACTGAAGACAGCTTCTTTCACAGGTGAACGTGTTCATAAAAACCTGATTATAGTTTCAACGGATCAATGATGCTGCCAAAGACTTTGTTAAGGTCTGTATCAGCTACTACAGATTATCTAGTAGAGATGAATTGGTGCACTGTCACGGGGGAATTTGGCAATTCAGTGGAAACTATTACTAAAATAATACATGATATGAACAAGAATTTCTGGATTGTGGGATTTTATGTGTCATTAGCTGCGTGGTGAGTCGCCATCAGGAAGCTCCAGCCTCAGAGGTCCATATACAGACAATGTTGACTCATACACTGATAATCCCCCACACACACCATCCTATAAGTGCTGTTAGTGAATCTCCAAACATGTCTCAGCAATTTATACGGACACCACTGCGATGCACCACTCAGGGTTTTCACTTATTATCACCGCTGTTGACCACCGAAGTCACGGCTGAGATGAAATTACATTTGCACAAAAAAAAAAAAAAAAAAAAAGACACTTCGGACCTGCTTTGGTGCACACAACAATAACAAGGCTGAACCTGTGTAGCAGCTATGGAGAGTCTGCTTTGCAGCCAGTGAACGGTCAACAAAGAGCAGCGTCACTAACTATTGGTGCTGCAAGTCAAAACATGCCATGGTAGGCCAAAGACTGTGATTGCCTGCACAAGCACCCAGCCAATCTACACAGCCCTCTCAAAAACAGTGTGTACTCCTGACCATGGTAACGCTAGTATGATGTTGTGTAACAGCACAAGCGGTGAACTTGAAATGTAAATTGACATCATCGTCATGCTCTCTGTGTGTGACGCAAGGGAAGGAGTTTGATTTTTCCAAGGTGTGTTGTTTTATTCAGCTGACTGACGGCCGGAAGCAAAGTCTTTGAAAGATGAAGCAGTGCTTTAAAAAATAAAAAAAATTAAAAATATTTTTTACTACAGGTGGTGAAATAATGCAGTTTCATGGAAGCAGCATTAATATAAATATATATTTTTTTTTTTTGCGCTAACACACTGACCAAACCACAAAGGACCATACACACACACACACACAATCGATGAGTCAGGAGGCCGAGAAATACAAACACCTGTGGTCCCCACTGTGCTTTTACTTCACAGAAAAGGAGAAACTAGTCCCAGCACGGTTATTTCCAGCTAAAGGGCAAGTTTGCTTGTTAATTACAGCTTGGCAAAAGTCCTTTATTATCGTAGAAAAAATGGTGTTAAGCTAGCTAACAGCAAAAAAACGGCAACTTAAGCGAAGCTATGCGAGTATGCAAATTAGCTTAACTATTATTATTAAATGTTATTAAGTCCGCTATTAGTAGGTCTGTGATGAATACCTTCAGATACCATAATGTCTACAGACTTCGCATGATAGAAAGCAGGAAAGACATGCTGGCTAGCTTCTTTTCTTTTTTCTCTCTCTCTCTCCTCTCATACATGCAGATTTCCACCTGGCAAGGTTACATTTCTGACACACAGCTAGCTAAACTTCTTCCGCGCAAACTGCACCTCGTTATTTAAAAAAATATATATATGCACGGTTCGTTTAAGAGAGAAAAAAAAAAAAAAAAGAAGCGGCGGAATTGGACAGAAAAAAAACACACACACTTACCTCCTTTAGACAGAGACATTTCCCCTTTGCTTTGATGAGGGGGAAGGGAAGCACAAAGACTTTTGCCTTTTTTTACTCCCTCCCTCCCTGCATCTACCCTTACACCCGCTCAGGATCACTGGCTTTTTCGTGCAAAAAAAAAAAAAAACTAGCAGCGACTAAAACAAGATGGTTCGTCCTCGTGCAAACTAAGTGCTTCAATCACCAGCTCGCTAGTTCAAAGATCGATTAACCGATTAATGCACAACTTTAAATCAACTCAGCGCGGCTTGTACAGTTCGAGTTAGTTTGCTAACAAAACCTGCACTTTTTAGGGTGGCCAAAGTCTGACAGCTGAAGGTTCCAACGACGTGATGACGTATTTCCTGCATCACTCTAAGCATCATGGGATGTGTGGTTTTCTTTCACGTAAGCGCTTTTTCTGTGACCTAACACACCGAAATCAGGATAGCGACTCATCAGTAATTATACACACATTTATTTTTTTGATTAATATGAGTTATTGTTTACTCCTGGTCAATATTTTGTACATTTCATGGCATTATCTTCAATTTAATATGTAAACGTGTAGCAGCTTTTACTTGGAACACATTTATATTGTACATTTTTATTTCTTTTTGTATTAATTTAGTGTATATATATGCACCACAACACCAATATATGTGTATGTATGTGCAAGCCTACTGGGTAATAAACCTGATTCAGATTCTTTGCCAATACATTATTACATTTGACATTTTTTACATTAATTGTGGTATGATTGGGGTTATCCATAATAGATAAGGAGGTTCCAGCAATATATGGCTGAGTTAAGGCATGTTTATGGCAAGCCAGAAGACTGGGAAACGAGTGCAGCTTCCATCTGCTTTGGATGTGTTATGGCACATTTTTGTATAGCCAAAACATTGCACAAAGAATGGAAATTTCTACCCAGAAGAGAACCATTCTTCATTTTAAAAGCTCGACCGAGGTATGTTAAAATATTATAAATGTAAACTTAGTAAAGGTTAATTGTAAAATCTGATTTTCTGTCAATGCCTCATTAAAATACCTGATAAGGTTGCAGTACTTCATTAATCAACAAGTGGAAATTATATGTATATATTGTATATTATATATTGTTTTGGGTGAATTTTGGCTCCCTTTTTGGTATGATTTTGACTTTCTTAATTTGGACCATTTATGGCCCAGACATCCACCCATAACCAACCTTATTTTTGGCCAAAGCAAAGCCAAAAGATTTTTGCAATATGGGACCACAGACAGATTTTTTATATTATTGTCTTTTATTATATATAGATTTTTTTTATTTTTTGTTTCAAGATGGAAATTACATGAGGGTGTCATTTCTTTAAAGTCTAGATAAAGGGTAACAGTTAATAAGGGCAGTTACAGTCTCCGGTGTTTTGCATGTCAACTACAGAATTTAAAGGAACACTGATGACGGGATTGCACTTCAATTCACACAAGTTGGTACATAAACAGCAAACAGGTATATAACTGTATGTCACAGAATATTAGTGACATAAACAAAAAAAATCTAATTTAATGCTGAATGGTAAAATGCATAAAATTATTAACAATTAATTGTTAATAACAGGACATTTTATTTTAAAGCAAAACTACCATAGCACCTATGCAAAACAACTTTAACCATTTAATAAATTCAATAGACAAACTGCTGACTACACAACACCTGAACAAAATACAGTACAGTGAAGTATTTTTTTTTTCTTAGACATTAAATATTGGAAACCCACCATCATAATATATGCAATAATCACTGCTACTCAATTCAATATGCAATATGTATTGCACATATTCTTATACATCGTACTGTGAACTTTTGCACATGACAATATTTTGCACATTTCTGCACAAAACTGCACTGCTCTATTGCTTTTTCATATCTTCTATTGTTAATTTGCTCTATGTTTATTGTTTATCATTATGCATCATCAAACAAATTCATTGTATGTGAAAACCTACTTGGCAATAGACCTGTTTCTTATTCCAATACTGATTCTGATGCACAAAACTCATCAACAATGGAGATGTCACATATCTGACCAATTAACATATGCTGTGATATGATGAGCGTACTTTGGAATATGTGCATGCGATTGTGTTTGTGGAGGGTGGACAACTGATGGTGAGGTTATACCAGATTCCTGCCTTTACTTCCTGGCGACAAGGAGGGTATGGTAGAGAGGTTTTATTACGATGTGCAGATACAGGGAGCTGTCGATTAGGTACTCGGATGCACGGCGTTGCAGGTCAGCATCCACCAAGAAATCCCCGGCCTCCTCTGTGCTTTGGTGGAAGTTGTAGACGTGGCGAACCACTATTTTTCCCTGCTGTCTTGCCATGACAATTACTGTCTTCTGGAAACTCACACCGGCAAAGTCAGGACTAGAAGTGGCTGGTGTGACAATGATGCGAGGTCGACCTCCATCTGTGCGGGTGGGCTGCATGGCACCTAGCTCAGTATAAGTTGACCTGGCGCTGAGTGGGAGCCAGCGAGGGGAGAAAAGGGCATTCCATGTCACTCTTTTACTAGAGTCATGGCCACTGGGCCCGAGCTGGGTCTGGAAGCTGAAACTGCGGTCATCCCGGGTGGGGTTATTGATGACCCAAGGGGAACCCCAGGAGGAAGACAGGTAGTTACGAGGAGTGAAAATGCTGCAGTTGACATCAAAGTACTTGGCTAGTTGAATAGGTGAAGCAGAGTGGAATTGGAAAGCTAGATAGAGGAGATCACGGATAGACTCATAATACTTTAGCATAAGGGGGGATTGCTTCTGAATACGGAAGAGATACTGAGGGGGGATCATGCCGTATCGAACAGCCCTTAGGGCGCTCTCTACTGTCGAACTGACAGGCTGGTTCTGGTTAATCCAGGCCTCAAGGGCTTCATAGAGCTCCACCTCACTCTGCAAAATGAGGTCAGATCGTTGGAGCAAGGAGAGGAGCAGGTCTTCACTGATGGACACCCATTCTTCGCTCTGCAGCACAGAAGTCAGGTTCCAGGACAGGTACTGCAGGCAGCAGTCCCGCAGGGCCATGTCCCCAATTTGTAGTGCATAGTTGTACCAACCAACCACATGGCCCGTGGGGGAGTCGCTAGACAGATGTTGGGTCATATATTGGGTCAGACCTTGCTGCAAGCCCCACACATGGTACTTGCTGGCCAGCTTATGTAGAGAAATGGCCTGACCTAGCCGCACAGAGATGTCTCCACAGTACAGATACCTGCAAGAGAAAAAGCTGCAATAATCATCTGAAGTAATAAAAAAAGGCTGTACTTCATACTATATTTTGAAACGTGTTTTTTTTTCCTCACATCTGAGTCACCAAAAACCCACACTGTCTGATTTTAGACTGCAAGCCTCAAAAAGCAGGAGTAACATTAAAATATTTCAGAAAATGGAGCATTTCACTTTTCCAAATATAAAAGAGAGAGGCAAAGTGGTGAGTGAAGACATATATATATAAACGTATACTTTTGGCATCTACAAGCAGCTTCACAAACTCAAACAGAAAATGGTTTAATTCAAAAACAAATGATTAAAACCTGAGTCATCCTCACCTGATAAACTTGTCAAAGACAGCTGCACAGTCAGGCGTCTCCCTCAAAACCACAGCACTGTTGTTGCGGGTGAGCAGCAGTTCCTCAAACACATCACTCTGCAGAGTGAGAACCAGGCTGTGGGTCTGGATCACCTTCACCTCGTCTGTGTTGATGGTCTGCACACGCAGAGTGACATCGCTACCATTCCCCATGGCCAGCAGTGTTTCCATGCGCTGCACCAAACTCATGGAGTGATTCAGCACCGTGACACTATTGTCCAATGCTACTTCCTGCTTCAGGGCAGCTGTGGGAAAAAAAAAAAATTAGTGCAAGATAGTAGTCTACAAAACCTGACAGAAATGCAGTCATCACTTTTTTTACATTCAGAAGATTCGTTGCTGATAGTACATAACGTTTTAGTGTATTTTCTACTTTCATTTGCATCAACCTGACTCTGCTTTCTGGGATTTCATCCAGAGCAGAATTCATATGCATTTGTTCTACAACTTAATTTAGACTTGGCACCGCAAGGTTTGGAAAATGCACTCTTCAAACACTTTCGACTAAACCACAACTGATGATATGTCAGGGAAAAGGCAGACTATTCTTCTCAATTAACAGAGAAAGAGAGCAACAACCCAGGAGGGTGACTCAGAAAACCTCTGATACCAGGTGCTCACAAAAGAATCCTGAGTTTGCAGCGCCATTGCAGATGGCTGCTTCTGTGGGCCCTCTTGAGCATAAGCACAAGCAGCACATACTGGAGAATCACACATGAAAGACACAGCATGACAAGCTGCTGTTTCCATTCTGCTCTGCCACAGCCATCAGTGGCTTCATTGGCCTGCTACTGGGGGTTTAATGAGACACAAGGGGAGCACACTTGGCTCCCTGGATGCTTCACAGTCTTCATTTCTCTACCACAATCAAGTGCCCCCATTTCAAAGTAACCCTTTTCCAATTAGCCAGCCAGCACCCTCAGCCAGCTGTGCAGGGCTGTGTATTGACAAATTATTCTGGCACAGAGTAACCAACTGAAAGAAATCCCCAAATTCAAATTACAGCTGGGAAAACCAGTATATACTGCGTATATATCTGTTTCATAATTTACTTTTTTAGCAATTCTCTCAGAAAAAATCAAGTGGACACACACAACAAAAAAAGTTATGAATTACGAATGATCCACTCCAGCTGAGAAGAACTGAATAAAACACTCTCCAAGTGTTTCAGATAACATGAGCGTGTGCTCATGAGGAATTTCAAAAGAAAATCTGACAACAGAGGAATGTGGCCTTCAATACTCAAAATCAGTCAAAGTCAGATCTTTTTTTAAGGAGTAAGAAAACCTTTTCCTTTAACGCTTATACTGAACTATATTACTGAGCCGGCACAAAGCCAGGCAGCAAATGGACTTGTCTTTCTTTCCCTGCATCCAGCAGACGGAAAGATGAGGACAGGATAAGTAGAATACCCATCCCCTGCCCTGAGGCTGGGCATGAGCCACACATTCATGCTGTGCCCTACTATCCACTGACAGTATGGGGGAAGCTGGATTGAAACAGAACAATGCAGCTTCCTTTACAACGTAGGATATTTCTAAAAAAAAAAAGTGAGAAGACATTGTAATTCAAACAATTTAAACTACTGATATCTTACCTCCTCTAACTGTGACAGAGTGGAAGTGGATTAAGAGGAGCAGGGTGCCCACATAGACCCAGCCAGGGATCCCTTGTTCACATGAGCGTACCATATCTTCTCAGTTATTCCCTGCCTCTCTTCTTTTGTCCTTTCTCAGCAACCACTCTTCTCCTAACCTTTCTTCTTGCTGCTGTGCCTTTGTCGCGTGCGCGCAGAAAGGTGCGTTGCCCCGTGTGTGCCGCCTGGCTCCCTGTCCCGCACTCTTTATGTAGGACACTGGCCTTTCCCTGGCGCATCTCGCAACCCCACAGACTCCATTGATTGGTGGAATCTGGCAGGGGCGTTGCTATAGCGACAGCTTTGATTTTGAATTTCTCCCTTTTGGATGTTACATGGCATTGATCAGCGGCACCGGGCCAGCCAACGACTCAGCTTAATGTTTTTTAGTTTTTTTTTTTTAGTTTAAAAGTCAAAGGGGTTAGTTGCTATTAACAATCAATATTAACACAGTTTCATGTTTTAATGGCACTTTGAATTCATCAGATCTCTGGACTTTGTTTGTGTTATCTAAGTAATTAATTATTGAATTAATTACAGAAGGTTGCCACTGAAACTATCTGCCAAGTGTAATTAAGGTTCTAATATGTGTGACCAACTGCAGTCAATCAAATTTCATAATGCATTTATAGGACAGTTTTTTCAGCTGAGAGCAATTACTTCTCTGATGGCATGTTAATCCAACTAATGAGAGGATAATTTCATCGCTGCTGGGTCTACTCATCAATTTATAGCAAGTTCTGTTTATCAAAATCAAGTGCCAATCAGGATTTTTAAGTCGTATAGTGTTTGCTAAGTTTAAAATGCAGTTATTTTTAACGATTCGTGTAGAATAAGCCTTTGAAAATTTCCAGTACAATTAGAAGGTGTCATGCACCAGCAGTTGTTATATCGCAAACCATATGGAGTGCAGAGGGCTAAATGAATGTGTGTGATATACACAAATTCCAGCTGTGTACGTTCTGCAGCTTTGCAAGGAAACACGCTAACACTGAACTATAATAATCAGTACAAAATGCTGTAACTACTCACTGGGAGCTCAAGAGCCACATGACACGAGTGACTCACACTTCCACACTTAAACGAGCGTTTATCTCGCATTGATCTGTCAGTCAGTTGATGAGTCAGTCAATACTGAGAACCCTGTTAAAATATTCTCAAAGACATCAGTTCAGTATGGATCTGATATTCTATAAAGTAATCTATGCATTTTATTAGTCCAAGCAAAAATATTTATGCTAATGTGCTGCAATGGGATAAATCTGTTTAAAATAGCTACAGTGCCCACTGTGAGACAAACAGGGAGAGACATTATTTCAGAGGGAATTGTGTTGTGGTGAAGCCCTGAGGCTTCAGTAAAAATGCAGGAGAAGAGACGTTCTGCAGAACCCCAGCCTTACCCACTGCTATGAATAACCTGACAGGTTCTCAGAGGACAGTGGTGCTGCTGAGGTGCCTTAATGAAGCATGCAGCACAAACTGGACTAGACAACATAGACAGGACAGAGGATCGTACATATCAGCATCTACTTTATATGACTGAATTTCATATGAAAGCAAATGACAAGATTTGTGTTACCATACTGGTCCATCAGGTATAGTAACGCCGTTGTCAGATTGGTTTTCCATCTACCGAAACACATTACATCACAACGCTGTGTAGCTGGAAACAGAGCGTATATTTGTAAAGGGCATGTCCTTTATTAAGGTCACATTGCTTTCTCCTTTGAGATCAGCTCCTATTAAGAATCTGCTAACAGCACGCACAATGCAAAGAGGTGGAGCGGTGGATTGACAAACTGCTGGATTTGTATTGCAACCCTCAGGACGAGATCCATCGAGGGATCGATGCACCGCGGGGGGGCTTCATCACGCTGTATAAACAGTACGTTTAGTACAGGCTGAATGCCAGAGTTGGCTTCAGCTATGTGTCCTGTATGACCTTACTCTTAATATGCACCAGCTAACCAGGCTTCTAAAACATTACATAAATTACTTTTTGTATACTTTAATGCACACATTTTTACATGTTGAATGCATCAAGTGTCAAATATTATAAAATAGAAATTTTTAAAAAAGTATAAAATTCATGAAATATACGGCGCATTCTGGTATTATGTCTCACACTGACTTATTTCTATAAGCATCTCTGTGTGTCACTGCATGTCAGTGCTGCACTGTTCACATAGTAAATTCAATTTAACAGCTGCATCAAGAGGCCTACTGACACTTACTTTTTTTCTAGTTGAAACCGATTTAAATAGTAATGAGAGTAAATACTGTACATATCTCAAAAATTACAGCAAATTCACCCTAACAACACAATAAAAGTGCAAGATAGGAAACACTGCACTGAAATATGGCAAATTATTCATAAAACTATTTTTTTTTTCTTTCCAAACAAAACATTGTTCTGAGTACGTCTCTACTTTTTTTTTGAATGAGGACAACGTTTAAAGCTTAAAATCAATAGCATCACTCGATGTTCTTATTCATCCAATAGTTGTTAAGTGGCGTGGCCTACAACAGATCGATAACAAGATCTATTTTATTGTGTAATCTGATTTGATTGTGTTTAACTTAAAAAAAAACACAGGAGTACATCTCTCCAATGGCAATATCTATCCACCAGGTGGCTCTGCAAACTGGATGCACTGGATTCTTTCTGATAATAACTGATCCTTTAAGAGAGAAGAAAGTACACCTGGTTATGATTAGATTTTCTCAGATGCCTGTTGTTTACACTAAATGACACACACACACTGGAGTTATTATTATATTGAGTTTTATGAATGTGGGCCTTTTACTTAATGCTGAAAGTAGGCCTATAATAAAAACACTGTACGTGTAATATAATAATTCATGACAAAACGACCTTTTCAGACTAATCACACTACTGATCTAATCACTAAACCTGTAGAAAAGCCATTAATCATCATCAGTCTCTGCATGACAAACCGGTGGCAGCTCTGGCCGCGTTGCATAGCCTGTATACAAGTGGAAATGTCTCATTTGTGAAATGAGTGGCCCCTTTGTTTGATTGTAAGCAGACTGAAATAAATAAATAGGCCGGGAGCCTAATCTCATAGAATATGCAAAGCTGGGAACATTAGAGAGGTCGGATAAAGAGACAGAGTGGTTTGAACTGGGTGGTTATAAGAAAAAAGAATAGTAACTGTGCAGGAATACTTTGCTGTCAGTGCCGGATTGTACAGTACCATGGCTCAACAACAACAACAACAACACCACCAGAGAAGGAGTGGGCGGATGGATGACTGTCCATGATTCCACCCGGAATAACCACAGGCTCCATTAAGTGGTCATTTTAACGCGCTGAAATTGGTGGAAGAATCCGCCTGGAGCCTGACTATACTCGCGTTAAAAAACAAATATTTCGGCAAAGGCGACTTTTTTTTTTTTTTTTTTGTTTTCCTACCTGAGCCACCTGTAGGAGCGGCGGAGGCATCTTTTACTGCCATCAGTCCAGGTAAGACTACCTGACGGGCACAGGTTGCTCTCATTGCGTTTGCTTATACACGTATTATAGTATTGAGTATTGAGTATGGGAGTGTTGATAATCTAAAATTATCATATTTGCTGTCCTGTGAAAACAACCTGTTAACTTTCTGCGGTCTTAGAAAAACATTTTTTTCCCTCCAGATAACCCAATGGGTTTTGAATGCCACACTTAATATTTCAGTTTATATCCAAAACTTAGAAACCATCAAATCTGGAGATACATGACTTTCACTGGACTGCAACAATTACATTTTTGACCACTATTTCTTTCTATTTCTTTTTCTTTTAATAGTCATATAACATTACTGTAGATATTTGTATCTCGCAGAAGAAAATATAATTGAATTGACAGTTGAGAATTATTGAATAAATTGAATACAAATACCTTGAAATAATAACGTATTTGACCACTTAATGACCCCAGTGGGTTATATCTGCTGGAGGAGAGATATACTGAGTGGGGAATATTATGTCTCATGGTAATTTTTGCTAAAGTTATGTCTTATGAAACACACACAACTGAGACAGGTACAGTGTTGTGAACACCGTTTACTATTCTGTGACACGATATGTATCTATGGAAACATATTCTGCTTTCAGATGAATGTAAAGTCTCTAGTTTTGATTGCGTGACGTACTGTAATTATCAGTGATGCAAATGGTAATAGTTTGTATTTGCATGTAGAGATCAGATAATACTTCTAGATAATACCACAACCTACATGACTGAGAATCTTTGCAGTCATGCATGGATAAATACTCAGTCCATTATTTTTTTAATTTTTTTGCAGCGTCTTTAAAACGATCTGCCATGGACCCAACAAGTGCCCCGGAAGGATGTAGCTCCAGCATCAACTCCATATATTACAACTTGTGTGACCTGACTGCGGTGTGGGGGGTTGTGGTGGAGGCTGTCGCTGCTGCTGGCGTGGTGACTTCCTTTGTTCTGTTTGTCATCCTCATGGCCTGCCTACCGTTTGTGACGAACAAGAGGAGAAAGGGTATGGTGGCCCTGCAGGCCAGCATTCTAGTTTTCACTCTAGGACTTTTTGGCCTAACTTTTGCCTTCATTGTGGGCCGGTACTCCACCACCTGTGCTGCACGGAGGTTTCTCTTTGGGGTACTGTTCTCAGGCTGTCTAGCCTGCTTGGTCATGCATGGTTTGTGGCTCGCCCTGCTGGAGCGGCGAGGCCGGGGGCCCAGGAGCTGGATGTTATGCTTGGGAGCACTGGGTCTCTGGCTTGTCGAAGTAATCATCAACACTGAGTGGCTAATTATCACTGTGGTCAGGAGCCCACACAGTGGTATCAACATCCCTGAACTGTCCTGCAACATCGCTAACAAGGACTTTGTGATGTCACTGATCTATGTGATGGTTCTGCTGCTCGCTGTGGTGCTGATGGCCGTGCCCTCACTGACACACAAGCATAAGCAGTGGCGCCGAGACGGAGCTTTCATCCTGGTCACAGGGATATTCACCATGGCTATCTGGGTAGCTTGGATTGTCATGTACATCCACGGGAACCAAATTGTTGGAAACCCCAGCTGGGACGATGCTACTCTGGCCATAGCTGTGGTGTCGAATGCCTGGGTGTTCCTCTTCCTATACACCATCCCAGAAATCTGCTTACTGACCCAGGAAGACCCAGACAAGGAGGAGCCCCATGATGGAGACGTCTATCCTGCCAGGAGTCTGGTTTATGACAACATCCTTAAGGAGCCGGAGCTGGAGCCGCCCCAACAGAATGTATACATGGAAAATAAAGCCTTCTCTATGGATGAACCTCCAGCAGGTACAGCATTAAAAACATTATGGTCTGCCTTCATTTTAAAATGATAATTAATCAACACGTTTTGTATAGATGGAATCCCAAGAGCTAATCAAGATCAAGCAGGAAAGCACTCCAATTAAGAGATTCGTATAAGTGCAGATGTTTTGCAACTTTCTTTGTGTAAAAACTGCCAATAGTGTTTCAACCAAACACAATGTAAGTATAGTGAGGTATTATTAATCTGACAGTACTTAGAGCTGTGCATCCGCGGCTGCCTCTTGCATCAAAGGAAAAGATTGTGAAATTGTCCTGTTTTTTTTGACAGAACAGCAAAAAGCAGCGGAACTGCGCCGTTTGTTAATCTGAACGCAGCGCTTGTTAGCAAATATAACCACCAAAAATACGAGTGAATAACAACTTCCATGCAGGCCAAAATGCCTACTGTAATGATCTGTCAGCATAATCACTATTGTTAATATCCACTCATAAACTGCTGGCAGGCTGATGGCATTAAAATATTACTATCGGAGGCTTTTTCTCCTCACAGTCGCTAATTATTTTACTTTTAACAGTCACAGTGAAGTCTATTATATCTTTCATGTAACCATAGCCTTAGGCCTACTTTGACACATACATTGTAATGATCATACATTGCGAGGCGTGCAGAAAGTGAATTGTTTTTTTTGCCCATGTTTTAGTGTTTGGTAGTGCCCACGACAATCTACAAGATATATAAGATAAAACTAAATATGTGTCATTTATGCATCATGCCTACTGTTTTAAATGTGTTTTGTTTTGGACTAAATTTGTCTGCAATGACGATCATAACATGCACTTCCAATTTTCCAAACCTCCACCAGTGCCCACAAAACCAGTGTCTCCATACGGTGCTTATAACGGTCAGCTACGAAGTTGTGTATATCAGCCCACTGAAATAGCATTGATTGCCAAGGGTCTGACTAAGGTGAGTGTCCTCAATATTTATATATATATATATATATATATATATATACCACGAACCATAGCCTTTTCCTTCACATCTAAAATAATCACTTCTCTGTGTGTTTTTACAGATGGACCAAGACACAAAAATTCCTCGAGCCACACCTCCATCTATGAACCCAAGCTCGCTGCCTCGCTCATTCGAGTCCTTACCGTCTTAAGGACGCACAGGTTGTTACAGCTACAGTATGAAAATTAATCCTGTTTCTTGTAGCCCCAGAGGTCATAATATCAGATGTAAATCCTTGTTTATCTTCCTTAGGAATATACATTTTACATAATACACTGTGGTGAATCTTTAGCAATATGCAGTAATATGTTCTAGTTCCTCTCAAACACACTTTAACGTTTTGCTTTATTCTTTTATTTCTGCTTTTTTTTTTTTTTTAATGCATGGCTTGTCTGTTCTGTATGCATAAGGACTGAGCATCATAAGTAAAGCATTACTGGAAATGGACAACTAATATATGTATACACAACCAAAATATTGACTTACAGATAAAAAGGTGGTTCCTCAGTCCTTCGATTTAATTCAATTATCACTTAATGGCAACTGGTGCCTTAAACCTTCAACTGTCAACCAATAGATGATCTTTCCTCTATAGAATAACATAATGAATAAAAAAAAGAAAGAGTGGAACAATGTATAACATTTTTAGGTAACAACAGCCCCACTGTACTCAATGACTACTGTAAACTGCTGGATTAATAATAGACAAGGAGGTTTAAAGCAAAATGGTTTAATAAGACTAAGTTTTTTTTTATTGCATTATCACCAACATGATTTTTTTTGTTCATGAATCTGCTTCTGCTGACTGTAGTTTGCTATCATGGTTTTGCTGTTACATAACATACTTTGTCCACTTGTGAAATGATGTCGTGATTCAGACTTCTTCTGAAAACCATGTTATATTGTAGTGCCTTGGATTCATAAAAATATGTGATTTTATGTAAATAAAAAAAAGACATAAGTTTTAACTTATTAAAACCTATAAAAGGTTACCTTAAAATCGTGTGTTGTGGCTGTTGGATGGTTGGATTTTAACGGTCAGGCAAATGTTGGATACTGCAAGAGGAAGCATCATGAGAATCACTATGTTCACTGCCCTGAGCAGTTATTTACATATGTCGGTGTGATAAGTTTTAACAGGCCTCGCGTGGGGATAGGTTCTCGTTCTGTAGAGCGCTGCTGAACGAGGCAGGAAACTATTTTAGGAGGCAATGAGAGTGATACGGTGGGAGTGTTACGAAACCAAAACAATAAAATCCACAATAAACACACATATTGCTCTTCTCCAGTTTGAATATAGGACTGCGATTGTTTTAGTGGCACCGAGAGGATGCACTAATAATTTTTATGTTGAGCGGATAGAATAAGATCTGATACAAACTACACTGTCTGATAATAGAAGCTGAAACACAATGCTGCCCAGGCGCCTTCATTGCATGCATGTCTGTTACGTAAGAAAGCTGAGTGGGTTGCAAATAATCACACTGTGCGCTCCATCACTCTCTCTATCTCTCTCTATCTCACACACGCATACACACACACACACACACACACACACACCACAAAGCTGACAAAGACCCAATGCAATTAAAATTTTCAAACCATTTTAAAATTCTACAGAGGCTATATGATTTTTAAATAAACCTATAATAACAAATTAGCACAGACAACAGCTCTGACTTATGAGCTCCTCATTGTCTCTACAGGGAGGTATAATTATTGTCATGTACACACACACACACACACACACACACACTCTTTTAAAAGCCTTGGAGTGAGCTGTGGCTGCCTAGCAGCAGGCTGAGTAGGCTCAATCCCGATCACTCTCACCTGTACTGTCAGCAGCCATGAGTACTGGCACAAAATGGAAATCAGACAGGACAGTACAACACATGTGCAAATGATTCCCCAGTGCATAGATAGAAAAAAATAATGCAAAAAAGATGTAGATAAGCAATGCAGCCTTGTCAAATGACTCCAAAGGTGAACATACAAAGGAAAAACGTATCTAAATTAAAAAAAACAAAAAAAAACCAAAAAAAAAAAACCCAGAGCTTTCAGACAGTTGATGCAGTTTTCTTAGTATTTTGAGGTGTTGCTGCAGAAATAGATTAAAAGTATATATAGAATATAAAGTGTATTAGACATTTATTCCTGGTCAATGACTTGAGCTGAAATCAAAAAACACCACCTTCCCTTGACGGGCAGCAACTGCAAATCACTTGATAATTTGAATAGCCGTCTTGTGCACATGTACACAAGTGGTTACATGACCAGTGGTGGCTGGCCTCAGCTCAGGGGAGTCACCACTACCAATCACAAGCAGCTGTCCTTGCTTAATGCATTTCCTTGTCACTGTGACAACCCTCAGTGGACAAACACAGACAAAAGGGGGAAAAAAAAGGGACAGAGGGTTTTACTGGTCAAGCTGATGAAACAGAAATGACTGTGAATCCACAGACCAAGCAGTTGGTGATATTATTCACTATTGCAAAAAAATATTATGAGCATGTTTGCTTTTAGATCTAGGATGCTTTGAACAGTCAAGCTGTCAAGACAAAACATCTCTGAATTTGAATTTGTACAGTTTGTTCCCCAGAGGTTGATATTTAAACAAAGGCCTTGTTCATAGCTGGAATGAACAGAGGGTAAACCTTTAAAGGATTACAAATGTAAATAGCTGTGCCAAGCATTGAAAAAGGCTGATGTGATTTATTTATCCAGGCTTCAGAGCACTCACATGAACACAAGGTATGAACTGTTTTTGTTTTTTTTCATATTCTTATTGTTGAATTTCATTTATAAATGAAATAAATCTTAAAAGATGATCATGACATTTGACTAAAAGCTCCAGAGCAGCTACTAAATAGATGTGGTGGTGAGATTATTTTCTCTGTGGCTGTTTCCATCAGTCGTCTTAATCCTGACCACTTGCAAATATATGATAAATGGGTAAACCCCTTCTGTTGAAAACAATGTAATTTGATTAAAGGCTCCAGAAAAGATACGAAACAGACCTGGTGGTGAGTGTTATTCTTTATACACGTTACGTATAAATTGCTCATTTTCACTCATCAAATACAGATTTAAATATGGTAAAGGACTCCAGATATTTGCTCTTATATATAGTATGTTTATGTATTCCACTAAAAATAAATGTTCACTTTTTAAAAGTCAAAAGATAATTCAGTCAGCTGTCCATACAAACAGTGTGAAAGCAGCTTTCTACGGGAGGACTGCCATCTAGTGGGACCTCATGCACACAATCAAGAGGTTTATCCTTTTTGTTTTTATTGCCTACAGCATCACAAATGATGCCGTAGTGGTAGAAGACCAAAGATGTAAATATAAAAACTGTGACTACAAATGAACGCTTGCCAGAAAACAAACAAAGAAAAGCAACCAACATATTTCTGTATCGATTTCATTCTGGGGTAATTAATTTGTCTTAAAAAAAAAAGACAAAACTTTTCATCACTTGAATGTTTAGCTCTTTTCTGAGCTTAATTTGTAATAATGGAAGTGGCACACTAGTATTTCAGTCCCAGAGCTACAAAACACACAAACAGTCAGCTGATGATTACAGTCTGTGTCAGTTTTTCTGAACATTTGACTGTAGTTGGTGAGCAACATGAGAGATCACTGAAGGTTCTTCAGTTTTTCCAGACTGGCGATCCTGGCCTCATTCTGCTGCAGTTTCTGTTTCTTCAGGTAACGATAGGCCTCCACTGCTCGCTCCCGCTCCTCATCCATGATTCTCAGTCTGGCCATGGAGGGCTTGGTTGTAGAGGCCACTGTGTGGCCTAAGAGAGAGTTGAGAAGCAGCTCCTTTGATGTATTCTGGTAGTTGGAGGCAGAAGAGAGAAATAACAGTTAACCACTTAATCAGTATTTAAAAAAAAAAAAATATATATATATATATATAAACATCACTCGATAGCTGGTTACCTGAGATTTGATTTGAGCTTTCCTGGGTTTGGTGCTCAGAGAAGGTGGCGCCATTGTAACTTCACCAAAAGGAACATTATCTAGAAAATAAAAAGCATTATCTCATTATAAAACAAGCTTCATATCTAGTCTTTTCAAGTGATTAAAGCAGCTTTTATGGCTATTTGGAGGCAGCGGAACACGCTGTAAACACAACACTGACACATTATTGTCTCATGAAGTTCATGTTTCTCTCTTCGCCTGACAAAGTGCAATGTTCAATTTCTTTTTAGGGCTAGTTGTTAACTTTGTCATTTGGTGCTGGGCAGGTAATGTACAGAAGGTTTATCAGAGCTGCTAAAAATGAGGTTGTGAGAGTGAAATTAAGGATTAGAAAATCTGAACGATGATCCAATAGACAGTTAGGGTAACTGCGGTGTTAGGTGATAATAGTCTGTGGGTTTGTCACAATGAGAAACCTTTTTTTCACATTACACAGTATTGCAGGAATAAATTAGCTAAAGCCAGACACTGTGTTTAGACACAACAAAGAAATGTAACCTACAAGCTGGCCAGTCAATATGCATGTTTATACTGAATTAGTGAGGTAAGAACTGTCTGCTACCGCTCATCATTTGTAGTACGATACAAGCAGAAAAAAAACAAGATGACGTTACCTACGAACATCTCTTTTTCAATCTGGGCCATTTGTTTGTCCAACTTTTTCAGATGTTGCTTCTGTAATCTGGTTTTGTCATACCTGTGGCAAGACAGCAACGATCAAATAAAATACAGACATATTATTCATATAATCGAAGAATAATAGTTACTTTTACATTTCTGTGTTTAACTCCATTTTCTATTGTTCTTGTTGCAGTCATTGTCATTTAACTGCATGTTGTGGTTTTTTTTAAAACATTTTTGTGTGTAATGTGTCCAATAAAAAGATTCAGTATTGTTGTTTTTAATTCACTACGTGTTTCCAAGACAAATCATATGACTTTTTGATCTATAAATCTAGAACAGATTACAGTTTTAACAACCTTTACTGAAATCCCATATCTGCACAATCACATATCATCAGGTCAAAAAAAAAAAAAAAGTCTAGTGTAAGTCATGTGTACTCACTCCTTCGTTTTCTCCGACTTGCCCTTGTCTGCAGGCCTCTCTTGTTTGTCTGCACTCAGCTCAGGTTTTCTCTCTACTTGGTTCTTGGTGAGGAAGAGGACATGTTTGGTCGCACTATTCATGCGTCGCAAATAAGCTCTCTCACTTTCCTTTTTTCCCCTCCTGAAATGTGGGACAGGTATGTCTCCATGCTCTGCCTTGCTTTTAGGAAGGATGGCTGAGTAGACAGACACATAGTTATACATAGACGTATGAGTGCTAAATACATAAAAAGTATAAAGATTTTTTTTTATTACTCACGTTTTAGCTTTTTTGCCTTCAAGGATCCTGCTTTCATTCTGTCCTTGCTCTTCATAATTTCTCGGAGTCTGAAGGGGATGTGTTCGAGGTGGTCTTCTTCTTTGGCTTTCTTGGGTTTGCCATCTCGTTTCTGCTTTTTATCACTGAGATTTTGACACATTATGATGTTAACTTCGAGTTATTATTTTTGTAGATACACAAGTTAGATCTTATTTTTGTAGATACACAAGTTAGATCTTATTTATGTACACTTACTCAAGTACTGTACTGAGACAAAAATTCCTTTACTATCTATTTTACTCCACAAAGTTTATTTGCCAGTTTGAATTAGGGATGCACCAATCAGACTTTTACCTGGGCTTTGGGTATTAGTCAGTAACGAGTACAGATCTGATACCAATGTTTAATTAATTAATTTGTGTGAAAAAAAAACTGGAATCATTATATAATGTCTAAGAAAGTAAAATCATACTTAAACATTGCTTTCCTAACTCTGTAATACAAAATGTAACAAATATATACATTGATATACATGTTAATTGTTATATATTTAAAAAATGGCATCAAGTATCATATCGGCCCATTGTCACTGATACCTCATCCAGGTATATTTGAGTCGCTGTCGGACCGATATCCGATATCAGTATCGGTGCATCGCTAGTTTAAATGACCAGGTACTTTAAAGATAGCGATTTTGCATTCAAAACATAAGATCATTTTATAAACCATCAATTATCAGTTTTACAGATTAAATTTCCCAACAGCACACTAAGTAGTTAAAATCAGATCACTTTTTAATCGTTACATCATTGTACTTTTTACATGCAGTGGAGTATTTACATTGTTGTATCGCTAACATGTACTTTAGAAAAACATCTAAATACTTATTTTTCCACTGCTGGCAACTACTTAGCGAGTTAACAGCTAGTTAGCCAGCTAACTGGTTTTAGCTATTAGCTACTATTTAGCTGTTATTGGCTAGCTAGCTGTTATTAGCTAGCTAGCTGTTATTGGCTAGCTAGCTGTTATTGGCTAGCTAGCTGTTATTGGCTAGCTAGCTGTTATTAGCTAGCTAGCAGTTTTCCCTTTACACATTAGCTTCCTGAGGTTACCTTCGTGGTCGTCCGGCTTCGGCAGCTTGTTTCCCCGACTCGTTGATTTTGTTCTTCTTATTCTTCCCCATATTACTGCAGGTTAACTCGTCGCATTGTACGTTATATTAACACAAACAACAACACATGTGGAGCAGCGTGTGTAGCCTTTAACCTATGAACCTCAAACTCAGAGGAGAGGAAGGACAGAAAACAGGACGTCTCACTCTACCTTTTTTTCCGGGTACCGTAAATGCCGCTGCTGTGATCGGGGACATCAAGCTGACAGAGGTGAGAAGAAAATCTGCCACAAAAGACAAGATATGAGGGTACCACATATGATATGTCCCAGATAAATCATTAATATTTATCACCTGGTTTTCGTGATTCAATCCTACCAGCTACCAGAATGCTTTCTGTTCAGAAAGTTTGTCCACATTTTCTTGAAAGTCTTGAGTTTGTCTTGTCTTTTTTTATGAATGGACATGGTGTCATCTGCTCATCGAAGCAGCCTCAGTCCAAAATAAATCAAAGCAGGTTTTAAATGATTCCAACCAATAAAACAAAACAAAACAAAAAAGTCAATACAAAGGATGCGATCCTATTTGGAATAATATTAGAAAGTGCACAATAGATTTATTAAAAAAATAGTACTCAACACAAGTAGTATGGTGTGAACAGTTTTCTATTTAATATCTAAAAAAGGACTAAGTTAAGTTCACTCAAGCAAACACGGCAACAACAACAACTAACATCAAAATAAACTTTAAATTGATTGACAGAATAAAACATAGCAATGCCACAATGTATAAATAAATTCAGCACTCTGAAGTTTACTTAAGCAGAAATACCCATTATGTATTATAGAATAGAATAGAATAGAATAGAATAGATATATTCTTAACTAAGTAGCACTAAGTGGGTCTGAACATGCAGCGTGTCGTTCATATTTCCAGCAGCCTAAGCACTCCTGAGACTGCATACTTTTCTTCATCATTAAAACTCACCATTAAAATAGTAGGAGTACTGGTATCAGAAGCATCCTCTGATCCTGACACTGTTTTTTTATTTATTTATTTTTTGTGATTGTGTACAGATTGTTTACTGAATTTGAATCTGAATTGTCTGTCTCACAGACAATGAGTGTAAATAAACCATAAGAAGGGGGGGTGTATCCTTTAACTCTCGTGTGCATGCATGTGTTTGAATAGTATGGATTATAGAGACCATCTGATGAATGGACCTGGTGTGTGTGTCTGGGGGATTATTCAATCTGAGAGACCGCTGATGAAAGGAGGATGCTGTTGCTGTTCACGATACCATGTTCTCGGGTGACACGTGTTGCATAATATTGCAGGTGGTCTGGAGAACGTGCTGTTCCAAATACAATATGTGCATTTGTACATGGGAGTGTGCGAGTGATGAGGGGCCTGGACGGTTCATTGGCTGATAACGTCATAATCTTCTCAGACCCTGTTGGTGTATAAGAGGGCAACTCACCATGTAACAGCAACCCGACCTCTAACATCAGCATCTGATACATACAGCAACACAGCTGGTGAGTATTAGCAACAATTTACATGTTGCTTTTTGGACTCATATCAATGTATCCTGTGCAATAGTAATATAACTAAATAATAACGCGGCATTTTGCCTTTTTTAACACTTTCAACTTCAGATGTGAAATTTTCACTTAATCTGTGAAAATAATTTGTACTTTTTGTATTTATTTCTGGATTTTTTTACTATAAAGTGAAAAAAATTGTAACTGTAAAATTTAATTGAAATTGGATAAACGTGTGTATGTACAAAAATACCTATTTTTGTAGCAATTCGGCCTTTTATAAATAAAGAAATATTCAGATTTTTTTCATAACAGAATATATAGTTTATTTGTAGTGATATTATGTAAACAGACACATTCACAAAGTTCGATATGCTTTTTAAAACAATATTTAATTACTGGTTCTTTAATTACTGCATTAAACGTGGCTACAAAACGTCCTCATTAAAGAGTTGCAGGTCTGTAAACATCCTGGTTTTTTTTGTTTTTTTTTATTATTTTGTGAGCTGCTCTCAGGTTAGGACCATAAGCAAATTCAGCATGTGCTATTACTAATCTGATTATCAAGGTGCTGTGAAGCTTAAAGGCATTGGTGGAGTGTTAATTAACAATGTGAGCACGGGATTACAGGAGCCTTCAATGTCTGTACACGTATCTGTATTTCATCAAATGTTATTGACAGAAACTGCAAAATCCAGACCAGAATAATTTAATATTGATTATTATCCTTTTTTGAACTTCAATATATTTGGCTACGATAAATCAGTTTTTTTTTATCACCCATTACTATTCTGTCCCATTAAAGGTCAAACAACAAAAGTATGAATTTAAATGTGGCTAAACCTGAAGCGAAGACTAGCACCAAAGTTCCCCTCAGAGCCACGGCCCCTGGATCCCCACGTAAGGGCCCACCCAAGTTCAAACACAGGAACACCCGCCAGTTCAAGAGCAAGCCCCCGAAGAGAGGCGTCATTGGGTAGGCCTTTCTTGAGTTAATGTTGACTAAAATCTAAAAAAAAAAAAAAAAAGTCTGTCTTTTAAAAGCTGCAATTCCCCCATAATAAAGCTTGTGATTTTCTTTCTTCCTCAGCTTTGGAGAGGACATCCCTGGAATGGAAGGGCTTGGCATCGGTAAGCAGAGTCATCACAGTTTGGCCACCACTGGAAACTATACACACACACACACACCAAACATAATTAACAGACTAATTAATCACTATTGTTTCTTTCTTCAACAGACATCACTGTAATCTGCCCTTGGGAAGCGTACAGCCATCTAGAGCTGCATGAACTGGCCCAGTACGGTATCATCTGAGCCTCTTCAAAATGAATGATCAACCAAAGGGGACTGATGTGGCAACTTAAGTCACTCAAATTTCAACAATCATCCCAAACAATCTCAATTTATACAGAACTATTTGTTTTGAATTGTGAACCACAAAGAGCTTTTATACAATATATCTATTTTCATAAGACTCTCAAGCTGCCATTTTAATGTCCATCACCCACTGATGCTGAATGTGTCCTTGTGTGAGTGCCTGAGTTTACTTGGCTGTAACACTTAATTGAAGCAGTGTCTGCACGACTGTCAGCATCATGTTTATAATGTTTAATCAAAATATGAATAAAGCTTGGAATTTTTTTTCTTTTTTTTTAACAATTTTAGACAACTTTGTCTTCATTTTAGTTCCTCTGTGCCAATTTGACATTTTATAAACCAAAACACTGTGCAATCCAACAATGTTTCTGTTTGAAACTATTTGAAACTGTTTCTGTTTATTCTTATTATGGATTTTGGTCTGTCGCCTTGACATGTTATGTCGAAAAATGTCCAAACTTTTCAAGCCTGTGTTAACAATAGCCAGGTATCCTTATATAACTGTGGATTTTGTACCACCATCACTTACATTCAAACTGTATTATGAAGGGATGTCTTAATGTCCAGTATGAACAGGAAGAATGATTGCAGCAAGAAAAGAAAAAAAAAAACATGTCAATCTTTATTTGGGCACCTGTCAATTGTTTTAGAACAGACTTGAAAAACTGTGAACCTATCCTTTAACAGACAGCCGTGTGAGTCTTTGCAGTCATGCTGAATGAAGTATCATTGTTTTGGATGAAGTTATTTTTCTTCTCAGGTGACAAACAAGGCAGGGATCCAAAAGCAGCCAGCACTCATTATACGCGTCACTCCACACTATAAATACACTTTATGCCACTGGATACTTTCTAGCAGCCTTGTAGTGATAAACAGAGTCAGAATCTGGACCCCGAGCACGATGATGCTAACTGTTCCTATCAGGCCTTCATGCTGCTCGATCCAGCGAGAGATCCCTCCCAGACAACCACCCAGGAAAATCACACTCTGAGCAGTGAACTCATCCAGCGTCTGGGCTCCTAAACCACACTGAGAGTTCCACACAGTGCCGTTCTCCAAAGGGTCCACGCAGCATGTAGCAGGAACCCCGCAGGACAGCACACCCGGAGCTGAGCAGTTGTAATATCTGAGGAAATGAAAGGGAAAAACTTGAGAGTACAGTATGTTCAGTTTTTCTGTTCAACAACACACTCAGAAGCATTTTTTAACTTTTCAAAGCATTCCTACATCATGACGAATAAGTCATGATGTGCTTTTTTTTTTTTTTTTTTTTAGTCACACTCACATGTTGATCTCCCAGTCACGGTAGTTATCTGCTCCACAGCACTGCAGATTTGACTGAATCTCATCAGTGATGAACCTCAGATCCAGATCATCCTGGTAGCGTGCCATGGCAGCTAACATCCCCGACCGCAGGAGGCCTTTAACCTGATCTTGTAGACTGTAGGCCATAATGGCGGCCAGCACCTGGGCTGTGATGAACACCAGCACGATGGCTGAGAACAGCTTCAGTAGGCTGCAGTTCTCTCTTAAGGCGCCAATGCAGCCTGACAGGCAGAGCACAGTCAGCAAAATACCCAGAGTCACAAGTATCAGCATCGGGTCAGTGCCTAAACTGCCGATCTTCTCCTGGGCAAATGACTCTTTGCTGATGAGACCCCACATCCCTAAACCAAGAACCAGCAGGCCCAGAACTGTGAACACCAGATTGCTTAGGAACAGGAAGTATTTTAGAAAATAGTCCAGCATAGAATAACTGTAGTAGGGTTGGATCCCTGTGAATACATTGCTATCATCATCTTGTCCATCGCTTGTCCCTGCTTGGTGAAGCTCAGTGGTCACGTGCACATCCTCCTCAGTATCTCCCTTTGCAGAGCCTGCCTTCAGACACAGAGAAAGCATGTAAATACCATAGTTTAAAGGAAACTGCACTAAACAGAAGTTCAAACATGAGCCCCTTACCTTTGGTATGAGCGGACTGGACTCATTCTGTGTGGTGTCCCTCCGCAACCATGGCAAAGGGATACCTCTTATCAGAAAATATCTCCTCATGTTGTCAACCACTGGGAGACGATCCTCCCTGCACTTTTAGCTGGTCAGAATGACACAAACAGTAAAGTGGAGCATTTGTTACAGTAGGAACAGAGGAGCATGTGAGCTGAAGTGCAGTAACCATGCTGTGTTTAGCCCATGGCTGTGAGGCGTGGGATTTCTTCATCATGTGAGAGTCACAGTGAGAGGATTAGATGGATATCAGAGCGTGTGTGTGTGTGTGTGTGTGTGTGTGTGTGTGTGTGATAGAGAGAGCAAGAGGGAGAGACTTAAACAAAAGGCTTTTGATATGAGGTTTTTTCACACAAACCACCAAGATGTCAAAGTTTTAAACTATTATCGTCATGTAATAATTTGATTCAACTTGGAAAGTGGATGGTCAAAAAAAGAAAAAGAAAAACAAAATGTCATACTTTTAAATCTATTTAAAATTGTATATGTACATGTCCATTTTTATGCAATCAAACCTTGAAATAGTGTTTTTTTTTAATGAAAAAAGTTGTACATACATTGTACATATTGCTATCCACAACTTGAGGCGATATCAACACTGCCATAGTTCAGTTCAGTTCAGTTCAGTTCTTCACCGTAACCACTGGATGGCAGTGAACCCTCATGATTCTAACCACACTCATTTTTGCACCAACTTTTCCAGTTTAAGATCCTGTTTCCTTAAAAGATCAAACACTGGCAAACCTTTGAAAAAAAAACACACCTTCCAACAGGCATTATCTTTTTCTTTTGAATGCTGCATGAAGTAACCATGCCCAGCCCAAATGAGCATGTTAACCCTGAATAAACGATGCATGTATTTGTTGGTCCAGTCGGTCACCAGATGCATCATCTCGTCAACTGCCATCAAAAGCAGATCAGCGTTGTAGCAGGTACAATGTATGAATTTTGACAAAATGATCCCTTCCCTCCTGTAAGGCTCATCAGGCTATGCCTTTGCATTGGAAACATGAGAATCCTCACGGTGCACCTTCTGTCTGTGCACATAAGAGCTGATGTATTTCAATTTAACTACCGACCTCGTAAAAAATATCTCTGATAAAATACTTATGTAGTGATGTGCTGCTGCTGCTGTGGGTCAATAACAAGCAGCATGTGAGATAGCAGATGTGATGGTGAGTTAAAAAGCAGAGGGAGAGAGAGAGAGAGAGAGAGAGAGAGAGAGAGACAGAGAGAGAGAGAGTGTGTGTGTGTCTGGTTATCTCACCCTCTGGCTCTGTAGGTCCACTGCTGTCATTATTTCCTCTGGCTGTGCTGGACTGAGCTGCAGGGAGCTGGAAGGCAGTCGGTCTATTGCTGCAGACAGATACTGAGCCTGAGACTGAGACTGGTGTTGGGCTACAGTTAGAAGGCAAGGCATTAGTCCCACCATAAATCTGTTTCCACATTAATGTGTATTAACACAAAAAAACAAAAACAAATTGTAATCTGTCACACTCATCACTGAACTTCCAGATTACTTCCTGTGGATAGTAGTTCATAATAGTTTCATACCAGCATGGTTTTTGCCTGCATGACAGTGCTTATATATATTATAAATTATGCATCAGCAAATACCAGATAGACACGTGTGGAATGACTGTATAAAAGACAAAAAATAAAATAAAATAAAATAAATAAATACATTTTTACTTTATGTATTTTAAGTTAATTTTCCTGCGGATATATTGGTACATTAGATGCATGACTTTTACTTGTAGTAGAGTAATTTATTTCACTTTCAACAAAAATTTTTTTTATAATTTTAACAAAAAAATAATCTTTCAAAATGGGTCTAACAGGGATGTGTGATTACACTGGATTTACTGTGACTGGTCACTGTCAGAATGGATCATGATAAGTTAGATATTCAACTTTTTTCTTTTACAAATCTCACTGTTTCCTTGTTTATAAATCTTTGGAGGGGATAGGATTCATAGAACATTTAGATCCCACTCTTTGAAAGGAATCCAACTCCTTGTGGTGTGTTGTCAACACTGAAGATTTATGATACTGATGGTATAATGTTCATCCTACTTACAACATGCAGTACAGTATAGTCTCTGTGAGCTTAAAGGTGGTACAGGTGGCAGGGAGTGTTGCCCAATCAAATTCCTTTATTAACAGTAACCTGGTGTTCTGTGATATATTAACAGTCTGCGGATATCAGCAGGAAGGAGCAGCATTCACAGTCTTTCCACTTTATAATGCAGTCCAAATAGAATAAGGAGCTCTGATCTGGAATAGATCAAATCTGGAATTTCTTACAAAAGGAGATGAGAAATGGTATTTGATTTCAGAACTGAAAAGGAAAAGTAAAACTGGGCTTGTCCCCAGTATTTAAAAATGAAGGAAAATGATCTTTACTTGTCTGTCTTATTCTTTTGGGTTCAGATGAATTTAAAACTGATTAGATTATAGATAGATTGAAGAAATCTGCAATGAAACTAACATGTAGACACGTTGCTTCACCCTCCATCAGCAGTATGATTGTTTCTACGTAAATTATCTGGTGTCATCAAGGGTGGATTAATGTCAAGCGTGATGGAGTGCATTATGAATCAGTTTATTTGAGTTATGGCTGTTAGACAGGGTTTGGGGTTGAAGGGATGTCTTGTATTTATAATACATAATGGCTAGGAACTGGCTAGATAGATAGATAGATAGATAGATAGATAGATAGATAGATAGATAGATAGATAGATAGATAGATAGATAGATAGATAGATAGATAGATAGATAGATAGATAGATAGATAGATAGATAGATAGATAGATAGATAGATAGATAGATAGATAGATAGATAGATAGATAGATAGATAGATAGATAGATAGATAGATAGATAGATAGATAGATAGATAGATAGATAGATAGATAGATAGATAGATAGATAGATAGATAGTACTGAGCAATATATACTTTTATTCTCTTAATTTAAGATAGTTAAAGGGATCATGGCTGGCTTTGTCTGTTAAAGCCCAGATGTTGAGCAGATTGTATTACAGTAGGCAGTAAGAATGCTAGGCTGGAGCAATACTGCTACAACATCAAACACCTCCTCTGGATTGGAGCCTACAGAGAGCACAGTTGCCCTGCACCGGCAAGAAGATATGTGGAGGATAGCTGGAGCACTAATAGGGGATTATCATGACCTCCCATTCAGGCTCTGTTTATCATTGTAGTAGATGCACATGCTGCAAAACACACACTGGGAAGCATGTGTGTGTGTGTATGTGTGTGTGTGTGTGCATGTTTGCCTTTCCTCTTCACAGAGATTTGTGCCATGTTAATGTGCATGTAGCTGTGTGCACGCATGTGAAAGGAGCAGAGCGTGTCACCGCCCTGCATCTATGAAGTGGGTGGGAGCAGGTGGGGGGAATGACTCCGAGAGATTTGGGAGGCAGTAATAAGAGAGTGCTGCCCAGGTCATGTTTTCTCAGTTACCACTGTGGAAGGATCGTACCACAGTGTGTTGCTCCAGTGACCTGGAGAGACCCCTGGCACTACTTCACGGAAAGGTAAAATGCAAATATGACTGAATCTGAAATTCTCTCTTTTTTCACTGACAGGACAGTAAATCTAGGTGAAGATAGATTAGAGAAGAATTAATTTCCTCAAATATAGGCATGTGAAAATCATAACACATAATGTCATAATTTGGATGACAAAACTTTCTTAACTTCTTGTCATGTATAAAAAGGTTTTCTTGTTTCTCAGCATGTCTATTAATGTACTGGAGTTCTGCTTTTGTCAGGTGATGAACATGAGGATGAAGGGGGTTCTGGTCCTTCTCTGCATGATCTCAACATGCAGAGCTCAGAAATGGAAACAGATAACCTCTCGTTGGGACCCTAAAGGTCAGGGACAATTTGCAAATGATTATATTATAAATGTTACATTTCAAAAGCACTTCAATCCACATGTGTTTGTAGTATTTGTCCTTCATGACTAAACACATTTTTCCGTGTCTAGTAGAACACACAGATGCCAAGATGTGCTCAAACCTGACCCAGGTACTGGACAACTGGAAATATGCCATTCTTACCCAAGTGAAAGACCTGCTGATCAATGACCACGCCTCTGTCCTTCCTGAATACAACAGGTGAGTCACTCTGGCTTTCTGATCAGACTGACTGTAGTGATGATTGTACAGACAAACACACTAAAACAAGAAGAAGGGAAAAAAAAAAAACAACTAAGCAAATGTTGAGTAAGACAGAGGCGAAATGCGCAAGAATAACAGAACAACATGATGTCAGTGAACGTTTTATTGTTCCACAATGTTCTATGAAATTAGACATTATGTAACTCTGCTTTGACCACTGACCTGTCAAAGCCAGCAATATGAGCCAGTAATAACACTGCTTTGTAATGATCTCACTATGAATGAAGATTGTGCCAAAAAGAAAACAGGCAGCCTTGTGTTTTGTATGTTTCTGGCAGACTTTATTGACCCTTTTCTTCAGAGATTAGGCTCTGGTCTATGATAGCAACAACAGCCGACATGTGTAGATGTGTTAGTTGTGATATGACTCGGTAATGTTTTCCCAATAAACAGTGTGGAGCTTGTGGAGCATTGCAGTGCCAAAGTTCTTTGACTGGTCTCCTAAATGTTGAAAACATTTATATATCTGTACTTTTCCCAAATGTCTCTCTCTGTGTGTGTGTGTGTGTGTGTGTGTGTGTGTCCAGGATCCAACCTCTGTCAGATGCTCTGGGAGACCTCTACAGGCAGTTTAACACATTAAAAGATGAGCTCGGGGGACTCACTGCAAAGTTTGACAGAGTGGAGGCTTTTGTGGATGACCTCAAGGACGGCAGATTCCGTCTGCCTCAGCGGCCCATTCAAAGGATTTCCCCCAATGTTGGTCTGAGGTCTCCGCTGTTAGCACGGATGAGGGTTCCCGACAAGAGGATCATCACACGGCCAATACCGATCAGAGTGAGGAGGAGAGGACAACAGAGACCTTAAACCTGTTGCTTTTACTCGCTTTTATCTGGTTTCAGTGCTAATATATGTTTTTAACAAGATTTGATATGATTATATATTTTCAGAAGATTATTCGTATATTATTTTATTGGTGAGTGTGAACTAGTGAATTAGTGATAGACTTCTATATTACAGTAAATCTCTCTTTCCGTACAAAGTCACTTTGAACCACAAGGTGGCAGCATTTCTAAAAGTATCAACTGCCATCCTGCTTGCTCTATGCATCAGAGCAATAGCTGGATCTAATGTTACATGGCTGAAAATGTTGTCTAATGCAGTATATAGATACATTTTTCACATCGATAATCGTTTTATGGCATTTGTTTGTATTTGTTTGATATATTTGGACTATGTTTACCCAATTCATTATTAAAAACAGGCTCATATTAATCAATTGGTGCACCATGTTCCTCTCATTCACACACACTCACACACCAACACACACACACTGACATCTGAATGACTATCGTTTAGTCAATCAAAGACAGTCTACCTTTAATCTGTCAATTATGTGCATGTGTGCAGATGCAGAGTTTCCACAAATGTCTCCCGTTCTTCTAGAAGATGATGATTTTTTATAAAACACTTATAATATAAACAGATTCCATGAGGAGCTCTAAAAAAACATGACTCTGGTTTTTCTTCTCCCAAATTTACATCTAATCATCATCAGTCATCATCAGATTATCGACTGATCAAAAATGTGGAGAGAGAGAGACTCAGCAGTCTATTACTGTGAACACGGGACACTGTTGTGAATAAAGAATCATAGCAGTGATTTGCAACGTGACAAAAACCTCCTCACTAAAACTTCTGCTTTCTAACTTGCTGACACAGACTGAGTGTGAAGCCATAAACCAAAGGGTGACAGTAATCTAACTATATGCATCCTGGTTTGTGGGACAGAAACGTGTTTACTGATAATAATAATAATCAAATGTGGTAGAACATGAACCTAAAAAACAATAATAATAATAATGATGTGATTATATAATGATTAAACTGGATGTTATATAGAATCAATGTCATATGGAATCAGTCTCAGATCACAGTAGATAATACTCACACATACAGCAGGTTCCAAATGTTGAAATACATAAATAAATGTAGAAATACAGAAAAAGCCTAAATGAAAGATGATTTATGGAAATGTAAAAGAGATCCAAGACATTAAATAATAATGATTTATATATTGATTTATAAATAAAGGCCTGTACACAGTGGCCTTACCATGAGTGAAGTGGCAGACATGCTGGTGCAGACGAGCAGAAAACAGACAAGTGTGAACAAGGTTGAGAATTTTTTTTTTTTTTTGCAACAACTCTGGAAATGAGGCCGAGGACAGCTTCAGCATTCTCGTCTACATCTGCATGGAGAAATATCAGTGAAATATCCCTTTTTTCCTCTTTTCATGAGAAAAAAAAAAGCTTTCACAAATCTGAAAGTGGGTTAAGGCTGTTGCTAAGAGGTGTAACACTCTTTCATAAGTGTAAGTGGTGAAAAAAAAATGTAATCAGCAGTCGACACAAACTTGTCAATGACAAAATTTAAAGTTTTTTAAGTGTCAATTAATTTAGGCAGCATCTGCACTGTTATGTAAAATGTAAAAGTTATGCTGTTATGCTGCATCGCAAATGAAAGATAATCCATGCAAATAGTTTTATTGCAGACCTGCGTAACAACTAAAGCAAAAAAACAAACTCCATCAGTGAGACTATTTGTGATTTTCATATCATGTTTATAAAGTAACTTCATTCAAACACCTCATTGAGCTTTTCTGTGCTGTGCTCTCAGTCATCGTTACAGGACGACCAACATCTATGGAGAATAGCTGAACAGTCTGTCTAACCATGGACTCACTCCACCTTCATGCAAGTCAACAATTCTTGATCGTAGATCTTCTGAGAGCTCTTTTGTGCGAGGCATGGTTCATATCAGGGAATGATTCTTGAGAACAGCAAACTCAAAACTTGTGGGGTTTTGGTTTTTTTATAGGGCAGGGCAGCTTTAACCAACACATCAAATTTCATCATATCGATTGGACTCCAGGTTGGCTGAATCCTGGCTTCAACTAGCTCTTGGCGAAGTTATTAGCCTGGAGGTTCACATAGTTTTTCCACCCTGACTGCAATTTATGCAGAAATCCGAGTAATCGTAAAGTGTTCACATACTTTTTCTTGCAAGTGTATATATATTAACACATGAATTGTTTATGTGCAGCCTAATAATTCCCCAGACAACACTGGGATGCTGAACTGGAGGTCGACTCCCTATACGATCTATACACGCCGGCATCCAAAGCATCAGTAAGCCACATGTGGAAAAAAGAACTTTAGTTTGGAAGAAATGTACAATTTAGCTCCCTGTAAACTAAGATCAACATTAGACAACTAATAATTCACGATAAATGGTGTATATACACACAAGGCATTTTGAAAACGTTACGTCATAAGTCTTTAAATACATATAAATATATGAACAACATGCGTTGCAGCTCCATCACCATTTCTTTTTATACTTTGTAACAACATAAAAAATGACTTTATAGCTTTGTGCTGTTACAGTTAAATCTTAATACAGGTCAGAACTATTTGTTGCTTTAAAAATATGTTTGTCAGATGTTTAATCAAGAAACATGCAATAGTTTGATTGCAAGCTAAATGTATCCACATCAAAGGCTCAAGTGCAGCCTTGCTTTAGTTATGTCAAAAACAAGAAACTCTGTAGACGCACTAGCACTCACAAAATGCTTATTACACATCAGAAAACATGCACAGCATACTGATTGTACAAATACAAAATATATACTGTAGCATAGACATTATACTTTACTGATAATACACAAGAAAATACAAAAAACAATGCAATAACTTGCACCATTGGACATGAAACTGCAGCTTTTGAAAGCCACTGCTGGTGAAACTTCACAAAGAGTAAACAAAATGTTCTCCCAAAAAAAAATAAAAATAAATATTGTTAGTTTTTTAACATGTTCATGGAGCTGTTTCACCTCAAGTTATTGCCGCTAGAAGAGTAAAAAAAAAAGTTTGACCAGAAATTGGCACCAAAAACAGTTGCATGCACTGTCAAGCAAGATTGTTTTTTGTCATTTTATTATAAAATTGTTTGTGTTTTGTATAAAAAAGTATAACATTTGAATACATTTGACATTAATAAAGACGATATGTAATATAACAAATACAATAATGCTGTATATATAATGTTGCCACAACAGGAGCGGGCATGTTTTGATAAAGCACTGCTATGATCACTGCCATTCAAGTAAAGACAGGCCTATAGGTTTGCATTGCTACTGTTTGGATTAACAGATTGGCTAATGTAGTACGTTTTCAGCTATATGCAGATGCAGAGTATTAAAAAAGGAGGATGCATTTAAATTAAATGTATATATATATATATATAATGATCATTCTATTTGCATATATTAAATAAATATGACAAGTGTATGAGCATGTGAAAGTTGTTGGCGGCTGTTCCTTGTGTAGAGAAAACAAAAGATCCTAAGAGGAAGTAAAAAAAAAGTGTAAACTGGGACAGCAGTCATTTGATCCATTGATATATGAAAGACGGTCTTCTAGTGTTTCATGTAAATACCAGTTTCATCATGTCTTCATGGTTTGTAGTAGTTACTAAGCAGCTTTGTATTGACTGCTGTCTGTCTGTCTCCACAACCATCCAAAATCAGATTCTGCTGGTTATATATTCTGTAGAGTTGTTTCAAAGTTGATCAGTCGATCAGTCGATCAGCGTGAGAAGGTATGAGATCAGTACCATTAACATGGGCGTTAAGACCAGAAGAGAAATCCACACCGTGATGGAGATGATGCCAAACTTTTTGGACCGTTGTGAAAACTTCTCAGCTGCTGCTTGATCCGGTTCCCGCTCAGCCTGTTGAGTTAAATCATGCACGATTAAGTGAAAATCAAACTGTCTCTTGGACAGCAGTAGTTTGTGCAGTTTACAGACATGTACGTATTCTTATAAATATTCACACTTTTCAAAATGTCACTTTGTCAGGCTTTCACATTTTGATTGACAGGTCCTGAGCGATCCTGAACCAGAAAAGAAAGATGGCAAACAGTGAAAAAACATACCTTGACTGAATTTATCAAAGCCTTGATTCCGATGCAGGAGATCCCGCAGATGATACTGCAGATGGCCAGTTTCCTGTGATACTTGTCATTGCAGCAGGATGCGGCCCCCTGTCCCATGATGGTTATTACTTCAGTACAAGTATTGTTTTTATCTTCTACTTCACCGGACCCGGCAACCGTGTTCAATGGGATCTCTTCATCTACTGTTATATGTGTCTGAGGTGAGCTTGACATATCTGCAAAGAATAACATGTTTAAGAAAGCCACTTAAAACCACCTCTTAAAGGATAAGTTCACAAATTGTTTTTCAACTATATCTTAAAACAACAGTTAGGTGCTCACATGAGGTCATAATGAGGTTTCAGCCATCCGAATGAATCAAATAAAGTTGATATCTTTACAGTATTTTTAGTAAACAATTCTCTCTTTGTGTCTCAGTGGACGTTGTATTCCTGTTCAGCTGCAGAGGAAGGATCTTAAGTAAAAGGGGGAATTTAGAAAATATATTGAAATGAAACTTAAGCGAGAAGTTTAGAGGGAAATTCACTATTTGATGACACTGTTAACTCAGACGAGTGAGACGTGACCCCGACTACACACGGGTTTTTGTAGGATGGTTTAATCTTTAACAATGTGATGCATTTTAAAAGCTTGTTATAGCATCCGTTGCATCAAATCTTCATCTGAAAATGAACTAAAAGTCCCTGTCCCTGGGAGTATAAAGTAGCATTAAAAGTAAATACTTCAAAACTATCTTAACTAAGTAAATATATCCTTTAAATTTGGCAAATTCATTATGGCAACAAGTACAATTTGGGTGTTAAAACAAAAAAAAAAAAGTTGCTTGTGTAAAATGGGTGTTGTGTCACAGGATGTTCTGAGAAGTACTGAGATGGTATGTTGTCTCTTCTATTTTTCTGCACCAACATGAAACAGAAAGTATCCTTTGAATGGCATAACATCAGACACAATGCTTATTGTTAGCTATTAACCATATAAGGACAAATGTATGACGTATGAGAAATGTATAAGATGAAAATGAAACCTGTCCGCCTGCTCGGCTGAAGAGTTTGTTGTGGAGGAACGAAAAACATAAAATTCAACTTATCTTATCTTTGATCAAAGAGAGCGGCACGTAGGACGCCAGCATACTCAAAAATGTATCAGCAGTGTTACGTTACACAGGCATGTGAATCATTTGTAACAAGCTAAATGGTGAATGATTAAATGTGAGTTAAAAGGGAAAAAAAAGGTAGTTTCTGTTCTGTAAAACAATATCTTAAAAGGTCAAATGACAAAAAGAAAGATGTTATAGTTTAACACAATTAGACCCCATGTGAAGGTTGAATTCTTTCTTAAAAGTACAGACCTGATCCAAATTTAAAGGCTTGTTCTGAATCCACTCCTCAGTTTGAACACACTCCCTCAGATTTGAGTGAAGTCTTGATCAGACGGTTGACAGAGATTTTCTTCTTCTTCTTCTTCTTCTTCTTCTTCTAGACAGGTTCTACTTTTAAGCTTCTTCCTGTTGCAAATACACAGGTTTTGATTGAAATGTACACGTTGTCACCCAAACACAACTTCAGTCATTATAGTAGGAGTCTACCAGATAACAGATTTCGGACCTGATCTGTTCCCCTGTGCCATATAAGTTGACGAATGACATGACTGAGAGCAGGGAGTGGAATTCTGTGTGAAACTTACACGCCCACGATTCAGTTTATTTCCGTTTTCTCCCCCCCGTCTTGCCCGCCCACACACGAACTTGTGTCACCCTTAAGTAACTCAACTGCAGTAATCATATTCTTGTATTCACAGGTTTATGTTTTCTTCATTAGTCACAGTGTCACATAGTATTATAGCCTTTTTTTTTTTCTTGGCTTCTTTCACATAGCACATTCCTGAAGACTTGAGAAAGGTGTGTCAGCACTTGTCTCGCCTCGGGGGGAAACTGTCACAGGTTCCAGACACACTTGTTATTTTGTATATTTATTTTGGAAGAGTAAACATGTTTTTCCTTCAACTATTCTTTTTTTTTATTTTTATTTTTTGCTTTCTCGGTTCATAAGTGTTTCTAGACTCTTATCATTCCTCTGTTTCTCTGTGAGAAAATATTTGCTCCTCCCCATAGTTCAACAACTACCTGACTGCATTTTTTCGCAGCTGACATTTATCTCTCTTGCTCATACCTTTCCGGGATCTTCCCTCACTGTGACATTGAACATTGGGGGAATCCAGGTCGGCCTTTTCATCTAATCATTGTGGCTCCAGGAAGATAAATAAGCTAAAATAAACTGGCCTTGCCTTGCATTACTGAATTGCAGGGTATTGCTTTAAATTTCTAATGAAATGCAGTCATCCTCAGCACAAATGTCTATGAAGAGTCAGGATGAGGATGATATTTTATTTCTATCTGATTACAGCGACAACAAGGTGTTATCACAACACTGAAACTCTCAGTTTCATCAATACTATAGACACATGTTGTGTGCTCAAGTATGGTTTAAATTCATAGAAGTGTATTTTAAACTGAAATATCAAACTTCACAAATATGTGTGTAAAATTATACAAAAAAGGGGAAAAAATTGGATTATTTTAGTGTAATAAACATGCATAGACTATAAAAATAAGGGCTTGGAGTCATTTTGTGCGTCTCTCTCTCTCTCTCTCTTTCTCTAACTCTCTCTCGCTCGCGCGTGTGTGCGTGATGACGTATTCGTAGCTCCGCCTTAGAATCCAAGCGCACCAATGAGTGAGCTCCAAACCATGAAAGCGGAAAAAAACCCGGAAAAACAAAAAAAAAAGACAAAACGACACGTCGACTGTCAACAGTAACATGCTCTCTTCACATTAATTGGGCTTCAATTGAGTTATAATCATTTTTAGTCGGTCTTAACAGCCTAAAAATGGAGGGACATTCAGGTGTTGTTTTGGCCACAGAGAGATACGGCTCTTCAGAGTCCTGGAAGTATTTAGCAAAGAATGGAGGCATGGAGAGAAGAAGAGATGGGAAGGGAGGTGAATCAAGAGGAAACGCTATTGTTGGAGTCTTTAAAGTAATAATAACCTTTTTTTTTCTCCACGTAGCTTCATTAATAGTTCATACACTCTCAGCCTGATGTTTAAACATTTTAATATTTAATATTTCAGAGTGTCTTTCTGCCTCAAGGATACCCAGAGAGTGTCAGTGAGGACTACCTGCAGTACCAGTTTTGGGATACTGTGCAGGTACAGAAGAAAGTAACATTTACTCAAGTACAGTTTGGTGTATTTGATGCTACTTTATACTCAACTAAGTATAAAGAAGGAAATATTGTACTTATTAGTCAGGGTTACTTGAGTATGAGCCCGCTATGTTTCTACAGTAGCCCACAACAGACAAACTAAATACTGCCTCCAGAGAGGGCCTTTTTGCAGCTACCATAGGTTCTCCAATACACTTGAAAGTGGAGGGTGAGGCGAGTGGTATTAAGTACATTTTGCTCATAATACACATGGACTTTTTACATATTTTGATAGGATCTTTCATGCAGGACTTTTACTTGTAATGGAGTATATTTTATATTTTATTATTACTTAAGTATTTTCTCCACCACTGCATCAAACTGAAGCTCTCCATTCTTCTCTCAGGCTTTCTCCAGCTCTCTGTCAGGGACTCTGGCCACTCAGGCCTCACTTAAAGGTGTCGGGGTTGGAAACCAAGAGGCAACAGTCGCTGCAGCCACAGTTACTTGGTTATTAAGAGGTGATAAAAAAATATACCACAAAATTCCTCAAAAGTATTACATGGATTAAAGTCATGGATCACAAGCTCTTAACCTTGTAACTGCACTTTAACCCATTTCCTTTTCTTTTCCCGCCTGTTATGTGACGTTAAGCTTTTTACTTTACCTATGATGGCCCTGTCTGTTATCTTTTAGTCTGTTTTGTTCTGTTTTTGTCGAAAATATGAATAATAACAATTAAATGCAATTTAAGAAATAATAAATACTATTCATGGCATTATTTTGAAAGCATCCTCACTTTACTTATAGTGCCAAAACGTTTGCACAGCACTGTACAAGTTAATCATGCATGGTTAGTGCTGTCACAGCTGGCCGTAGAGTAACAAGCTAATGTTTTCCCTGCAGATGGGACAGGCATGATGGGAAGAATCCTTTTCGCCTGGCGTAAAGGGTGAGCTTATATTTGTGCATTTTTCTGTCCAATGGAGGTGTTTTTGAGCTTTATCTGCTGTACAGATACTCTCTGTCTGTGCTGCTCTAATTCACTGAGGGCACCAACTGATGATTATTTTCATTGAAGGTGAATCAGCAGATTATTTTTTCAGTTAATTCAGTCATTTTGTTTCTTTTGTGAAATGTCTTGATTAGTCTGATCATCAGTCCAAAAACCAAAGATAATCAATTTACTGTCCTGTAGGATGAAACGTATTATCACATTATAGAAAACTAAAAATAGTATACTTTTGTTTAAAAAATGACCAAACCAATTATTCAATTATCAAAATAGTTGTTGATTCATGTTCTGACGATAAATTTATCGACTAATCAGTAATAAAGTCTATGTCTGTCTGTGTCTCTGTTCCAGGAGTAAACTCGACTCTGAGGCCAAAAAATGGAGGTACGCATTTTAAACATGTGACAGTGACTGTAACAGTCATAAAAACCTTTTGATGTCCCACGTTCATTTTTTAATTTTTTTTTCTCACCAGGCTTTTTGCTGATGTTCTCAACGACATCGCCATGTTCATGGAAATATTGGCTCCATTTTTTCCTGCTTTCTTCACCTTGATTGTGTGCACTGCAGGAATATTCAAGGTAAAGAAAAATGAATAACTAAAGCTTCCTTGATTATTTCATTATTGATCCAATTATCAACAAATTTGTTGGATTACTCTAGTCTATAAAATATCTAAATCAGGGCTTAATCATAACAAACCAGAGGCATAACCAGGGGTTTTGCTTAAAGTCACAATATCAGTCTGAGAGGTTGTGAATTGGCAAGCAGGAAAAATATTTCTGCAACACTAAATTATTTTGATCAGTGTTTTTTGTTCTTGAATTACTGGGGAATTTAACATCAGAAAGCTGCTTGGTTAAGCTAACCACAACCCACTGACATTTGGTATCTGTGACCACTGGTCACATGGAAACATTGCTCTATTTTATGGTGGTATGAGCCACAAGAGTCCGGACACACTGGCCTAATCTCTGTGGTCTTTGTGGCTTTAACACAACTTGTGCTCTTATGTATACTTCTCTTCTCCAGTCCATCGTTGGAGTGGCAGGTGGAGCAACCAGAGCTGCTCTGACTGTTCATCAAGCTCGCAGAGACAACATGGCTGACATCTCTGCCAAGGATGGCAGTCAGGTACTTTTAGGGTTTTACTGAACCTGTTACTTTATCATGGAGCAAACCACATTGAATTCTGATGTCATGTTGAAACATAACATTGTTTACAGTGTTGGTACATTAGTGTTCTTCTGTATTTTAGGCATATTAAAGAAAATAAGTAAAATAATATACTGATTATTTTTTCGATTTTGTCTATAAAATGTTCATTAATTCCCCAGAAGATAAAAATATTCAAATATCTTATTTTTTCTGGCCATCAGTGCAAACCCCAAAAATATTTTGTTTATAATTATAGAAAACTGAGAAAAACTCATCACATTTGAAAAAACTGGAACCAAAGGATTCTTGTTTTTGCTTGAAAAAATCTAATTATTAATTTTTTGGATTTTGGATTAATTTAACATTATACTAATCTGGAAAATCATCAAAATATGGTAGATCAGGGAATGTGAATAGTATCATTCCCCGTCACATATGAGTGGTTGCTGCAAAGGGAGAATTTTCTGCCTCCATGTCTTTTATTTCCCACAGGAGACTTTGGTGAATCTGGCCGGGCTGCTGGTCAGTTTGGTACTCATTCCCCTCGTCACTGATAATCCAGGGTAAGTGTATAAGAATCCATGATAGGATCTTAAATTATCTGAATAATCTTATACAAGGAAGCTTCATTAAAACATTGACTGTCAAATCAAGAATAATCATCCACCTCCATTCCCGTCTCTGTGTCTGCCCCTCAGACTGACTCTCAGCCTCTTCTTCCTCTTCACTGTCCTTCACCTCTTTGCCAACTACAAGGCTGTGCGTTCGGTTGTCATGGAAACCCTCAATGAGGCGCGGCTTGCGATCGTGCTGCAGCAGTACCTGAGTGACAGGCGGATCCTGAGTCCACGAGAGGCCAATCTAGAAGAGCCAGTTTTCTGGGGTAAATGAATTTCACTCTCAAGTCAGCTTTTACTTATATAGCCAAATATCAAAAATTACATTTGTTTTGGTTTACAACATATGACACCCTCTGTCCTTACAGTCATTTAAAAGTAAAAGTAAAAATGCCACAATATAAAAATACTCAAAAAATACAAATAAATGCCTACTTTTAAAATCCTACTTAAGCAAACGTATAAACATATTATTAGTTAAATTTACTTGAGGAGCTTTTTAATGTCCCTTTTCTTTTTACATTTAATAAAATAGTGTAGTAAAATAATATTCATTTCTCCCTTTTTTCAGAATTCGGGGGAAAATGGAAAACCTTCCACTCTAATACTTCTGACATTCTGTCTCTTACAGCTCCCTCATCACAATGAGGCATCAGTGCGTGCAGAGCATGTTACTGTTGTAGATTCTGGAGGTGGAGCTGGTTTAAACTACTATATCTTGAAATGATTAATAGAAAAGGAAAGCAGAGAAAAACACAATGTTCTGATACACAAATCTGTTTTCATAGTTTTTTCCATTTGAACATTTACTGAAACAAAACCATGTGAGAAGTTTAGAGGGAAAATGTTGCTTTGGTGTTAACAACTTCTGAAACACAGCAAGGAGACACAACTTCACACTAATTTTTTTTGTAAGAGGTTACCAGACTAAAAGATTGGGAACTACTGGTTTAATATTTATTGAAAAATTAGAAACTAATAACTAAAGCTTTTAGTAAATGTAGTGGAGTTGAAAGTACAATATTCCCCCTTCTAATTTTAGTGGAGTGAAAGTACTTTAAGGACTTAAGTACTGTACATGAGTAAATGTGCTTAGTTACTTTTCTACAACTGCATTATTAATATGCCTGCATTCCAAGTTATGAACTCTTTTCTCACTTTTTTTCCAGAGTTTAGGAAAGCAGTGCCAATCAAACTTGGCGTGAGGCTACAGGAAGTTATACAAAGGTAATTTCAAATACGTTTTGCTTACATGATAAAAAATAGACACACAAAAACATTTTGATATTATTCTGTATTTTTGTAATTTTGTAGCCCCGAAGAACTTAATCTGGCTTTGAAGAAAAACAACATGCCTTATCTCTTAGGAGTGAGAAATGGTACGTCAGCATGTAAAGTCTTCCTGACTTGCAGAAGTGGGTTTAAAAACCACATACTGTAAAATTTGTAAAAGTCTGAATGAATTTTAGGTACTGTGTCTTTCTTTTAGGCTGCATATGTGTTTGTTTGGGAGCAGACGCATCAGTACAAGATGAAATCAGAGCAATGTGCCAAGCTGTGTGGCTCAGACGTATGTTGAGCCCTGCAGCTTCCAGAGAATCTTCAAAACAAAATCAAGGTAAGCATTTACCTGCATTAATTTTCTTCTTTTACATTGATAGAAGTTATGCTACACTTTTATTCTGTTCTCAAAAGGGCACTGGGAAATGGTGCATGAGAGTCACAAGATAATGGAGACAATTTTCAATCAGTTTCTCAAAGGTAAACATACAATTTTAATCCCCAAATAATACAATTTATTTCATTTATTTTTTACCAATAGAAACAATATTGTTCTAATTTCATCAACAGGCGTGGAAGCTGCAGGATGGGACATAAAACGAACTCTGCTGAACTGGGATGAGTGGAGGGTCGAGTGGAAAACAAAAAGCAACTGAGCCGTGAAACATCTGCAGCTATTCTCATTGTTTGTATTATATTGTTTAATGTTTTATTAAACAAAGGTGCCCTTGGATGATTGATTCTCTGTTCAAATCTCAGTGGGTATGATTCAAGTATAGCATAAAAGAAAAAAAAGTAGATTTTTCTAAAGGGATATTTTTGTTAATGATGCCTCAAAGACTTCTTTTAATGTAAAGCAGCTCCTCTCCTATATCTCTGTGTTTAATCAACAGCACAGCACATCTGGAGCCATGGAAATTTCTAGCAGACAGTACATTTTTAATCATGATTGTACTGTCCATATACTATACTTACTTTATAATGTATATTCATTATTTACAGAAGCAGCACACAATAATATCTGAACTGTGACATCACCTGTCAGCTGATGATTCTGCTCTAGGTTATAATTGACTAGGTTATTTAAATAGTTGACTGCCCTTCTACCATTTATCCATAAGAGGGCGGTAATCCTCATAACCAATTAATACACCACGAAGAAGAAACATCCGTGAAACTGCTCTGTCAAGTTAGCAATAGTTTATACGGTAACAGCGGAAATAAACATGTATGCTTAGAGAAAATAAGTAACAAATGCTGCTAAATATAGTAATTGTACATCTATATACTGTCAAAACCATACAATGATTTTTATATTTTCACTTTGTCGTTACCCTACAAACGTTAAAATATGATACGAGGCTATTATTTTTAAAAGTCTCACCGGATGTTGAGGTTATGTTATTAGCTTGTTCAATCGACTCAAGTACCAAAACAATTATCTGTTTTGGCCCAAATTTGGCCGAAATAGTGCACTAAATGGGGCGTTATAAATGTGCCTACAACTGTGAAACCTCCAACGACTCAGATGTGAAGTTTTTTAAGTAAGTATTTAAAATATGTAATTATTTTATCACCCAAAAACGAGGGAATAGCTGGCAGATTTGTTAACTACTAAATTAGTTAAGCTAACGTTAGCTAACATAAGCATCATCGCGAGACATGTTTACCAGTTATTAGTATTTGCTGGCTTGTTTTTACCAGTTTATTCAAATGAACCATCTTCCAGAAACAACCGAAACCTAATTAGTCTGCTTTAGTTACAGTTACGAGTGCTAGGACCTTGGCTTTGGTATTGTTTTTAATGAGTTTTCTTCAGGTTTCCGCTGTACAACCACCGTAAACTCAAGAAATGGCTCATCAATATGAAGTGGAAGGACTGGACACCGTCTCGCTTCTCTGTGCTGTGCAGCAATCATTTTGAGGAGCAATACATTGACAGGACGGGCAAATGTGTAACACTAAGAGAAGATGCAGTTCCTACCATATTTTCAGCCTCTGACAAGATGCAGAAAAGGAAGGTTTGTATGTAGTAGAGATTAAATGGTATGAAAATTTCATAGCATGATTACAGTCACCAAAACTATCATGCTTATCAGTATTATTGCAATATTGTTAAAATTAACTGGAAATGTTCAAAAAGCACAGATGCACACACTGAACTAATTTAATCAAGTTTTATATTGAAAACCACAAATCAAATTAGCGACAATATGCACTTTGTTTGCATAAACATTAAAATAATAATAACATAGCCAATACCTTATGTAACATATGATAAACATATAAAATGTGCATTAACATGAGATTAACATTAAATATGGCACAATGTGGACAAACAGGGATGTGTGTATGTGTGTGTGTACTGTATTCCAGTCACTTTTGTTTCCACTTTGTCTTCTTGTTCAGCAACATACAAGAACTCTTCAGCTACATTCAGACTGAAAACAGTCAAACCATAAGGTGGCTGTTGATGTGGCGCATTGTTTAAAGTGCTGGTGAGACAATGAAATAGGATCTAGCAAGTACGGTAGGAGTAACAGATTATTGCTTTTAAGGGCTGATCATAAAACACTGCACAGCAGTTTGTAATACTCACACACTGGATTTTACAACTCTGGAGTTAGTTATCACGCTGCAGCCCTGTTTACTAGCAGGCACACGTGAATGATTGTGGACCTCTGTAAAAAAGTATGAATGAAACCAAGCGCACATCTGCAAGACCATTGCTGTCTGCGGTTTGGGAGACACGGAAAGCATGAATAGTTCTCCGCAGAAAAACCCAAATTATCCTGAGCTCTGTTTTCATTGAGGCTCGTTGCATGCTGCGCCTGCGTGCCTACGTCTTGGAGCCTGTTTAACATATTTCATAGCACTTTAATCAAACATGGTTTTATTGATAATTAAAATTTGAAACAGTAATACTAACCGTCAGGTATTTTTTACCATGGTTCATAGTGAAAACTGTTTCATCACTAGCATGTAGTTACTCGGTGTCAGTGGACCATTTGAAAATAGGAAATGTTTGACAGTAAAATCCCTTTTTAATAGTTTAGTGACACATATGTGATAATTCACTAAAATAAAGGTTTCTTAGACGACTGCTTTTACTTTTCTGATTTAGGCTTCCATTAATCCAAGAAGCAAAAGATACAAGGTGAGAGCATACTATAATTTATACTATTATATACTTTATATTGTACTATACTTAGCTGTTCTGTGACTGAGTAGTCATTTGTGGTTTTGTGGTACAATGTCTTGTTTCCTTGTATTCTGAACAGTCGGTCGGTGGTAAAGATTCACAGACACATCCAGCTCAGTCTCCAATGACCACTCCTGCCAGAGCAAAGCGCAGCGTCTCGAACAAAGAGCCCAGCCAGTCAGACGAAGAGCCTGTAGGGTATGTTACAGGGAAGCCTCGCACCAGTGTTTGTTTTACATGTGCTTAACTACCATTATGTTATTGGGTTTTTTTGTGATCTTTGACTCACATTTCTTTGGCTAAAACAAAAATAAAAGATAATAAAGCAATACATTGGATCGAAAATGACATCAATACCAGTGGGAACATAATAATGCTGGTGTTTGCTACTAAATCACACTCTCCTTCATTAAAGAGCACATATCAAGCACATTTCCAGGTCTTGTATGTTTTTTTTTTTATTCTGGGCTCTACTGGCGTATCTATTCATGATTGCATTAGATTTGTTGACTTTTGGGGCTGTTGGCTAATTCGTTTCTTGTCATTTTTCTGGTTTTATCATCAGAGACAAAGACCCAAACAAGTCTGACAAATGGAGGATTATAGTAGATGAAGGACTGATGAAGATTGAGTCATTTCCACATTTCTTCCATGGAGATTACTGTGTACCTCAGGTAAGCTCTGCAGACTGTCTGTCTGTATTGGAACACTAGTTAGTTAAAACAAATGATTTGATTACATTTTTCATATTAGCAATGAAAACTTTACATTTCTTAAGACCACTTCATAATGCTTTATGGTGTGGAGTTCAGATATAACGTATGATACCTAAATGCTGTGACAAGATAAGTATAGCGTCATAGATTTAGACACAATCTTTTTCAAATGTATCATGGTTGGTATCTATAAGTCAAAAGCCTTGTGTTGTGTTATGTTTACTATCAAATACAGTGATTACATATTTATGTTATATTTGTCCATTTTTTTTACATACACCAACAGGGTATTCAGTGGGCTCCAGATGATAATGTCAGTGTAAGTAGTTGGCATGATTTCAAACTACAATATTTTGTCTTTTGTACTTTGACCTCTGTATTTTTAAGTATTTTAATCTAATGCTCTGCTGAACTTTTCACAGACAAACTGTAAAGATCTTGACAACGTGATAGAGGTAAGCACATTATGACACGATCGCTTAAGTGTTGTAACTAAGCTACATTAAATGCAAACAAAAGCGACTTGGATTTTTATTGCAATCAAGTTGTGTTTTTCTGATGGCAGGTGAAAGAGCCGTGGCAGTGGCTCGGCCTAGATGTCAGGGGACCTCTGCCCAAAACGCAGAATGGACACAAATACATTTTGACTGTGACAGACTACTACTCCAAGTGGGTGGAAGCTTTACCTATGCAGTTGTGCCTCCCTTCACATGTAGCGAAACAACTTACGGACATCATCACTCACTTTGGCTACCCATTCAGAATCCTCTCCAGATTGCCTCATGACATCGTCCACAAAGTGAGTTCATCGCTGATTGAACTGCTCATATCATTGTAGAGAATAAAGGGAACATATAATGCATATTTTTTCAGATCTATATTTGTATTCTGGTGCTACTAGCTAACTAGAATATTGTTTGCATGATTTACAGTTAAAAAAAAGCTCCTTATTTGTGACTATATTCCTATGCTAGATCAACAACGAATTGAAAGATCAGCTGAAGGTCACCGTTGCTCTTGTGGTCTATCATCAGCAGACCGGCACTGCAGATTTGATCACACAGCAGCTGATAGACAGGTCTGTACTCTTGTGTTACAGGTGTGTAATGTACTATTTACAATATGTATACATAATTTACTGTCACATTAATTTTGACACTGTGAAATTGTGTGTGGCAAATGACACTATGCATGAGATGTCAGGTAATTGTTGTCTTGTTAATTAAAATCTCTCATCATGCCTCCGTGTAAACGCTGTAACTTTTCTAATTGCTGCTTCCCAACAGGATGGTAAGTGATGTAATTGAGGAGCACGCGGCCGACTGGGACGTCTTCCTTCCTGCTAAGGTTTTCAGTCTGTGCTTCAAACAACATCCGAAGACTAAGGAGAGGCCTTTTTCAGTGCTTTGCTGTAAAGGACTGGAGCCTGTGAAGTCTCCCAGGGGACTGAATGTAAGTGGCAAATAGTTTGAATGCTTTAGTTTTGATTCTGTTTGTATGTATGACCTTTATATGTTCTTGACCTCTCTGTCCCACAGTTTGCCTACTCAAAGATCCGAGAGAGTACTTTCATGGTTAGATAGATATTTCAGGTGCGTTTGGTAAGTTGAGTCTAAATAAAGCTGCTTTACAGAAAAATCATGTTTGTATATTTGAGAATATCAGGGTGTTTTACATACAACTCACCTCACTGTATCATTATTTTTCAGGTGAATTGAAGTGGAAACCAAACCAGATTGGGTTACATTACCAGAGGAGTTCTTCAAGGCATCTTGTGGATTGTCATGGAAAAGCTGTACTTCGTGGGAACCGTGACTGGACAGATATTGAAAATACAACTGCAAACTTCTACAGCATCCTCCACCGGACTAATTGACATTTTTCAACCTATTCAATCCAAAGTAGCTGTCGGCTTTTACTTGTTATTCTGTCACTCAACTCAGTGGAAGACTATTATCAGTCTTGTTTTTGGATGTAATATTTTATTTCAGGTATTGATGTTGTTTACTTTACTGAATTGAAAAGGATCTCAAAAACATAGCAGAATGACCAAAACTTTTTTAAAGATCAGTCAGTTGGGTTTGAGCAATATGAGTCTGATAGATACAATGTTTTCATGTTTTGACTCAGGATTTTTTGGTTTGTGTTTGCATCCTGGTATTTCTTGAACAAGGAGTAAACTTTACTCACAGACAGTGGAGGCATTTGATCGGGCGAATTTAAGGGTGCTGATCCTGATTGTTTGTTCTTATTGTGTCTATAAAATGTGGAAAATGAATAAGAATAACTGATTATTAATGCAATGCACAAACTGGGGCTGCAAAAATATTCCTGTGTAACCAATGTGCACTCAAAATACGAAAAGTACAAAAAGTTATTTGTTAGCATAATTAGAGCACTGTGACTTTAATTTCAATGATTTAGTGCTATGTCAGAGTTGAGCTGTTTACTCAGAGTTGCATCTGCACAGGAAATCTCAAGTGGTGCACAGATATTTTTTCAGTTAAATAATACTACACTTCTACTATGACACATCTTTCATATCACATGTAAGAGTTAAAGTTATGACATGTAAAATGAAGAAGAAATGTTTAAGTTTCTGTACTATGTCTACTATGTCAAGTTTGTGGCTTGTTCAAGTAAATTAACTTCACCTATTATAAATATGTCTGTGCCTCAAGTTTCCAGCAGATCATTGCTCACTAAGTAGCAGAAGTCAAATTGTTATTCTAAGCAAGAGGTGTGTCTCAGCAACACATAATACCACCATACCACCCGATTCTTCAGAGACATGCTGTACACTCTGCTTAGCATCTTTGTGGAGAAGCATTCGTACCGCAGCAGGGTAATGACCCCAAACACACCTCAATAGCTTTTCCTCCACAGTCACCTGAACTCAATCTTATTGAACGTTTATGGCGGCACTTGAAGACTGAGAAAGCCAATCGTTCGGTGGCATCACAAGGAGCTATTTGGAATATTGTCAATTCATTGAGTCTATTGTATAATTCAATAGAAATATACAGAATCTAATTTAAAACATATCTGAGTGCCACTCAGTGGTCAGTTTGATCCTGCCAGAACAGATTTAACAAAATATAACAACTGTTGGTCAGACAAAACACTCCATTTAAAGAAGTTACATCGGGCTTTTTCAAATGAAATTAAAAAAATTTTTTTAAAATAGATAATGAAATGTTTCCCTGCGACGACTGAAGAACTGAAGGCCAGTACCCACTTCAGATGAAGCAGCCAATTATTGGAGTGGAGAACCCTTGAGTACATGACTAATATAATTAAACATTCAAGCACTATTTCAGCGTGCACCATGCTAAGATTTATTTGAAGCTCATGTTCCAGTTGAGCCTTAAAGGTGAATGACAACACATATAAGTGTACCTAAAGCATATGAAGGACTTACCATGCGAACATATATGATATTGTTTTTGTTTTTTTTGTTACATTCAAATTTAAATTTATGGTTTTAATCGAGACAGACTGAGTTTCTAGTGTTATTAGCTTGGGTTGTAATTTACCATATACCCACTGTGCTTTCAGGCAAGTGGGTCTGTCAGTCCACGCCCACTTTATTACATGACACGCCCACATGGTTGGGTTGAGGCATGAGCAGTAGGAGTAGAGCAGTAGGTCTCCATCTACAGACAAAGGAGAGGCACTGAAACACTGTTGTCTTAAGGTAAATTGCTATTGATGGATTTTTTTTTTACACAAACATCTCTGTGTGTATGTCTCTTATCACCTTCCTTGACACTCTCATAATGAAGCAGAGCCTCCCTGCTTTACTTGCTGCTGGAACCTTTAGGGCCTTCAAGGCCTTCAGAGGAGGCCAAACATGTCAGCATTTATGTTACATTTAACCTCTTCCGATTAATAATCATCTTCTATCATGCTCAAGAAATGAGGAGGTTACTGTCCTTAAACCTTGAAAATAGTTATCCCAATCAGTTTTTTGTTGTTGTTGTTGTTGTATTTAGGTAGAGAAAAGGGTTAGCTGGCTAGCTCACTCATTGGTTGGGGCTTCATAACAGACAGAAGGCCATAGGCCCCTGTAGCTGCAGGTGTTTGTTTAGAAGGTTGATGGGTGAATTAACCAATCACATTTTGACTTGTACTGTGTGGGACCAGAGCTATCTTGCTTGTAGCTTAGCACGCTGCACTGCTGTACTTGTGTCATATCTGTCTGTTTATATCTGTCATGTCTTAAATCAAGGCACCTTGTCATGTTGTTTGTTTGGTAAATCTAAAAAAAAAGTGATTATGGGTTCATAAAGTTTTGTGTCCAGGCATCTAATAATTGTTTTAAATTAGATTTAGCTAGTTAATGCTAGCTTTCCCTTTTTGTTTATGGGATTTCCCATTGTATTAATTTAATAGCATTATTCTAAGCAAGGGTTAGTGTCCTGTTTGCTTTGGCAGAGCTGAAGCTTAAATACTCACCTTTTCCCTTCGGGTACCAGGCAGGGTAATTGGCAGGATAGGACACACTGGGCCTGGTGTGCCCGTGTTTAAAACCGGAGAAGGTGCCGGTTCTCTCTAATCTCCCCTACACACACACTCCTGTGTTTTCTGCTTTTACCTCCACCCATACAGCATACTGACGGGGCTGACTCTCTCCATTTATCATTGTTTTAAAAGGTCTTAATTGTATTAATATACAAATGAAGAGATTTGATGAATTGTGCTATATGTCTTTACTTCTGTGACAGTGATTTAGTACCATGCTATCTGATCACAACAACAATAACAAAATAAGATATTTCGCTACTATAATTTACTTTATTAAGCTATATGAGAGCTGTTTTTTGACATTCTTCTGACTCATTAACCAGTCTTGATGACTTTCGTGTACCACTTTGTAACTGACTGTTTTCTTTTTCACAACTTGTTTTCTTTGTTTTCAATATCCCTAACTTAGTCCTTCAGAGATATACATATACATATATAAATAATGGAAATATAATGTGGACGTAAATACTCACAGCCTTTGCTCAATACTTTATTATGGCACCTTTGTTTATGGCAATTTACAGCTCGTGTACTCGTCAGGAATATGAAGCCAGAAGCTTGGCATATCTCTTTTTGGCCAGTTTCACCCATTCCTCTTTAGAGAACCTCTCCAGCTCCAACAGGTTGGATGGGCAGTGTCGGTGCACAGCCATTTTCAGAAACTGAAAATTAACAATAATAAACTGCAATCCTTTTGGTAGTATTTTACAGTAAAAAAAAAAAAAAAAAAAAACTACAAATCAACAGTTATGTTTTAAAAGCCAACAAACGGTTAATTTCAGCAACACCAAGACACTGTTAAATTGACAGTAAACCAATAGGAACCTTGCTGCCAGTTCTTATAAATATTTAACAGTGCAGTCACCCTGCAGCAGGTCCCTTTACTGTGTTTAAAGGCACTGGGACGCATGAGTGTGTGCATGTGTTTAGGTTGCTGTCACTGCAGTTGCGGTGACGCATAGACACGCATGTAGGTGTAGCTGCTACCCAGTTTACCAGCCTCAGCCCATAGACTTTTAATGGTAAAAGATTTGAATAATTATATTTCAAAATAGTTTTTGAATGAAAATAAGTGCGATAACTTTGTCATGTTGCCTGGCTGGCTCGTTAAATTGATTTCAGCAGCCAAAATTTCAATCAGTGCTAAATGCTCAGCATTGGCAGCGTGTTCAGATGGCATGCTCGGATCTGTGGGCGTTATATATGTGCCCTGGATACTGCCACAAATCCCAAAGTTATTGATTAAAAAAAAAAAAAAAAAAAAGTTTGATTGTCCCACATTGTACAGAAGTACTTGTGCACTCACTGAAATGCTTTGAGCACTATATTCATGCCAGTTCTGGTCTAATTGTAATGCTGGTTTCAAAATAATCAGCCGTTCTTTTAAAATTCATTAGGAAGCTGGTAATCAAACAGCCTTTGGAAGAACAAAATCATGATTACAACATATCCAAATACTAAAAAAAAACAACTACTTGTTTCCACCATCTAAGTAACTTTGACTTTGATCGTTAATTTGTAACCATATAAACCTTTTTTTTTTTATAAGCCTGTGAATATTCTCATTCATCCAGGTCATAGTTATCTCAAGGAGATTAAATCGAACGCAACTGGACTTGGTTATTTGTCTTTGAAGACGTTTCACTTCTCATCCAAGAGGCTTCATCAGTTCATGCTCGCTTGACTATGCTGGGACTAGCGACTAGTCCCAGCCTAGTCACTAGTCCAACTAGCTGGTGTGGAAACCCAGGTATTTAACCTCTGTGGAGGCAGTCACACGGCCAGTGATGTCATTGGCTCATTAACACTCCATGTGCCCAACGACAGTCGTTTAGTGACAGTCGTTGGGGGGGGTGAAAGTTAGTGTTAACTTTGTTAGTGTTCTATTGTGTTATAACGACAGTCATTAGAGTCACATGGGGCCTTTTGTGAATGGCTGTTGTTCTTAGAGGCTAAGTTGCTGAATCTCCTGGGAAGAGATGAAAAAAATAGGAGCATCCACAGTTGCTGAATCTCCTGGATGTGAACATTGTTGTCCTCCAAGGAGTGAGCTTTCTCCTTGAGGTGTAAGTAGACAGCAGAGTCTAGGCCTGAGGAGTTGGGCCTCCTGTGTCGGTACATGCGCTTGTGCAATGGTTGCTTAGTTTCCCCAATGTAGAGGTCTTGGCATTCCTCATTGCACTGTACTGCATACACCAGATTGCTTTTCTGTGTGTGTGGTGTTCTGTCTTTGAGGTAAACCAGCCTCTGTCTGAGTGTGTTGCTGGGTTTGAAATACACATGTTTCTCTGAGTTTCTCTGATACCCCAGATACATATGCAATGACTATGTTGTTTCTTTTGTCTTGTTTTTCTTTCTCAACCTCCTTGTTGGTGTTTTTTTCTGGAGCCAGCTGCAGTTTTCACAAGGGTCCAGCTGGGATAACCACAAGTTTTGAGGGCATCCCTCAGGTGTTCATGCTCTTCCCTTTGTGCCTGTGAGCTGGTGGGTACATTATCAGACCTGTGTTGCAGGGTTCTGATAGGTGTGGTGTGAGTGGAAAAGGAGATATTGGTCTGTGTGTGTGTGTTTGGGTTTCCTGTATACCCCAATGTGGATGCTACTATCTTTTTCATCTCTTTTCCAGGAGATTCAGCAACTTAGCCTCTAAGAACAACAGCCATTCACAAACGGCCCCATGTGACTCTAACGACTGTCGTTATAACACAACAGAGCACTAACGAAGTCGAAACTAACTTTCACCACCCCCTAACGACTGTCACTCGACGACTGTCGTTTGGCACATGGAGCGTTAATGAGCCAATGACATCACTGGCCATGTGACTGCCTCCACAGAGGTTAAATACCTGGGTTTCCACACCAGCTAGTTGGACTAGTCCCAGCCTAGTCAAGCTAGCATGAACTGACGAAGCCTCTTGGATGAGAGGTGAAACGTCTTCGAAAACAAATAACCAAGTCCAGTTGCGTTCAATTAAATCTCCTTTTTTTTTAAATAGCTTTTTTAAATTCCTCCCTGAAACTGATGTTTAGTAAAAGGAATATTAACCTTACCCATTATTTAATTTGACACTTTATACTTTACAGCTAGCTTCTGCATTACTTACTGTCTGTGCAAATGGAGGCACAGATGCAACACAGATGTGCCACAATCAAGAATAGCAGTACGAAGCATGACATCTCGCTTTTAGCCACTAGGTGGAAGTAAAGGACACAGATTTGTTTATACCTCTACAAAGTCAGAGAATCAGTCTTGGATTTAGTTGCATGACAGCAGTTTGGAGCATATTTAGTATGTGATTCTTTGCAAATTGCTCTATGCACGTACCTTGGACTCAGATTGGTAAAATATAGTTGTTAGCAGATCTGTGGAGCAAGAAAATACCCTGCCAGCTGTTTGTTTGTCCTCCTTTATTTGACACTGGGACAACAGATAACACCTCCCAGGTGTTTGAATATATTAAACAATATTTCCATGTGAATGACTTGATCCTGCTTCCAGAAAGAGGATCAACACACACACACACACACACACACACATGCACGCTCTCCTTCCCAGTGCTCCTACATAATGGCTTCACACGTCGCTGGCCTTGCAGTAATGAAGTGTGAAGCGTCTGTGACGCCACTGGGAAGCTGTGGAACTATACTCTCTATTTTAGCGCATCACCTTGAATTTCTTACAGCCCGGCTACATTTGCTCAAATATTTGGCTCTCTTTGTGCTTTCCGCAGGCAAAATTCAAACTTTACTTTCATCAAACACCCTTAAACAATTGTGAACCAGACTGGTAAGTCGGCGTGCCGCAGAAGGAATTTTTAAAGTTGGACTAAAACAGACAGAATTCGTGTCCCATCTGCATATTATGTATTATTCTAAAGTTGAATTGAGTACCTTATTGGGGAAAAAAAAGACAAGAAAGTAGTACTGTGTATTTTTAAAAAGTCCACACTCAGCGCTTGATGTTGGTATTGATGGACCATCAAAAAAACAAAAAACGTGTGATATGTGATATTGTAAGCAGCTTTCTAAAATCACTGTCTCATTGACGGATCACATGACTGTGTTATTTTAGACTGTAGAAAATGGTAAAGTGCATCGATTTCTTGTATACTACCTACCAAAATAGTGTCCAGTTGACAGTTTTTAGAGCAGTGTACAAGTGAGAGGGGAAACTGCCACGACAACAGACTGGCATAGTCATATTTCAAGTAGAGGGGCCCAGGGTCAATGCATAATGCCATTGCCTCTCTTAGTACTGTTTAGCTTTAGGACGCCTGTCCTATTTATATTGAGGGGCTGTGGATTAATGCGAAATGACGAGGGCCGCGAGGCTGCTGAGTGGGTGGGCATCCACATGCTCCGCTCCACAGGCAACCCTCTCCTTTCTATACACGCAAACCCACACAGATACACGCTTGTCTTCATGTCCCAATGCCACCAGCCTTGGAAAAGCCCTACAGTCTCAATGTGCAATGTCCTCTCTCTGTCAACATATCCTCTATCCCAACGTTAATGTGACAGAATATGACCAGAGCCCAGAACAACCAGTCAGCGCGGAGCAATGAAAAGCAGCGTGCGTAACAGGCATGTTTTCTCATCTTCTCCAGCAGTTGGCTTCATCGTCACACGGCAGCAATGATGAAAGTTTAAAATGCCGTTATTCCATGTTTGCCTCTTACATGAGCTGCAGCTAATATTCTTTGATTGTGTGGTTGTGCAGAGGCCTGGATTCACATTTACAACAGCTTAGTTAACTGTTACATTAGACATCAGGGTTTCCCCTGTATTCATTTCGCAGTGGTTACACCACCGCAGCAAGGAAATTACCACCACTGCAAACATATGCATTGCAAAAAACCCAATATTTTATTATAATTTATTATATTATAATTATAATTTCTGAAGAAACACTTGGCATACAATAAATACTATAGATAATTGTGAAATAAAGTAAGGCAGGTGTTACAGCAATGTTTCTTCAACTTAATATTTCATGTAATAGATCCGGTCCACTCATTCATTTCATTTGAATCATTTCCGACTATAGATGACTTCATTGAGCCATTCTGTGAGACATGACGGGTGTTTGGACACCAGATGAGGGACACAAGACGCAACACGTTAAGGCAAGTCTCAAAGTCATCATGTGCTCTACATGAAATTTACTGCTATGTAAAATGTTTGACAGTATACATCAACAGCACTTCATGATAATTGTAGTGATAGTAATACACTATGTTGCATTGGTAACTGTTAATTGTTAAGGGATTGTACTGTTTTTCTATTTTTATTTTCTTTCCATTCTCACAGCTCACTCTCTCTGTCTCTCTCTCTCACACACACACACACACACATGCACGCACACACACACTTACTTTTGCTCTCAGTCTTTCCTCTTTTGTCTCTTTTGAGATACTGTAACTGTTGCATTGGCCAGAAGCTAGAAAAAATGTTAGTGGTCTTAAGAATGGAACTAATAATAAACATTGGTGATTGCTTATTGATTCTGCAAGATACCGAATAATCTTGGTTGCCAAGCTCACCACACCACGTTACTCACTCTGCTTACTGTATCAAAGCCTCACTGATTGCATGCCAGACAAATTATTTTGCTCCTAGTCTTCAATGACTGAGACTCTTCAGACTTAAAATGTCACTGTAGAAAAGGTTCACTCGGAGAACAACTGCTATTGGTCACCTTGGATTATACGTCACACATAATCCACTTCTCTGCTGTTCCTCTTTAAGTGTTCTCCAAAGTTTTAATAGCAATTTTTAAATATTTTTGTCCTTGTTGATTTTTTTTTTCTAAAGATTATCAGATTTTTGACTGAAATCTGGTTCAAGTCCACACCTCTGAGGGATAAAGAGGACCTCAATCATTAAATTAAATTAAATATGTTTTGTGGGACTAATGATCTATACCAGCCTGCTTGGATTTCTACTTGCAAGTGTGTCTGCATGGCAGTGATGCAGGCTGGTTCATCAGTGTGTTGGAGCTCAGCAACTAAATGTCTCTTTGGAGGAGTCGAGTCGAGGAGCCAGGGGAATAATCTGGTTATGTGTAATGAGGGCTCTTATTAGTAGTTATGCGTCTATCAGGTTGAGTGTACTGGTGGTGGACTTCCCACATCTTTCTCTCAGGAGGCATGGTGTTTTCACTCTGCTCATCGAGCTTTTTAAGTCTGAATTGTAGGCAATTAAAATCCTGCTATGCGAGTGTGTGTGTGTGTGTGTGTGTGAGTGTGTGAAAAAGGTAATGAATATGAAACACTAAGTCAGAGAAGTCTGCGGAGACTGCTCATTGAGTTCCAAGGCTTCCTTTCTCCAAATCGTTGGGAAGCACAGAGACCATTTGACAGCAGTCTTTTTACTCCCATCCCTCGCTTGGTGCATGTGTGACTCCCCAAATGGTGGCCCAGAGGCTTTAAATATGCGAGGCCCATTCTTTCCAGGTTGGTGAACTTCCGTGACCTCTGGCAGGGAGGAGAAACTTTTTGTCATGGGTTTGGCTCTCTGCCTGGCTGGCTGTGCCAGCTCTTGCCGTTTCTCAGCTGAACAGAGGAGTGATGGGAAGGGGACTGAGTGGATGCATCTAGACAGCCAAGTGGAAGAGGGCAAATATTTAGCCATGCCACTTGGGGAAGGGATTCAGACCTCCTCCCCCGACTAAGGCATACCTCTTAGCCACAGAATCAGGCCATGTCTCTATCCTGCTCCCTACGCTGCTTCACACTCCGTATTCAGGGTCACGGATCTCATTTCTTGGATAATATTTCAAGCTGGCCACAGATGGGGAATTAAATTGAAGACCTAGCTTGGAATGGGGAATAAAGGATGGATTTTTGGGGCTTCTCAGAGAGATGATATGAAAAGAAAATGGATACTGTATATTTAGCTGTACTTATTCTACTTTTAAGGGTAAATGCATGAAATGCTGACTGAGTTGCGTGCTTACTGAAAGCAGAACACACACACATTCATCACTTATTATTCAATGTGACACAAGTCACCACATTTTAAAATGGATTATATTGCTGTTGAAAGTTGAATGCGATCTCTCCGCTCCCCCCTCCCCCCCTCTCCCTTACAAAACAATGTCAGGGTAATATTTGGTTGTATGAAAGATGTATATATATATAATGCAAGCTCCAACATTCCCCCCAGATACGCTGCCAATCCAAGAAAGTTCCCATGAATTTCCTCGCTGCCATTGGCACATTTGAATAAGTCCTTTTTTAAATAGGCGAATTGTTGTCATACGACTACCTAACAAGGCTACTCCAAATCAGGGTAAATATTGACTCAAGCGTATCAGAACATGACAGTTTACGGTGACACCGTGTCGGCGCGTTGACAACAATACACGTCCTTCCGTCACTGCTGTGGCAGCATCGTGACACAGAAGGGAAAAATAAAAGTTTCAGAGAGGGCGAGGACCGGCGAGGCTTCTCTGTAGTTGTTCATGCTGATGGTTGGTTTGTGCTGCAGGCTGACACTGGTGTCGCCGCGTCTGCTGATGGACTGAGTCAACCCTGCTCTACTGGTAGCCATCACTCACCCACACATCAGACAGCGCAGTGAGGTCTCACACCACCTGTGTTCTTCCAGTGTCTTTATGATGGTCTGTCTCTCTCTTGGCCTCCTATTCTTCATCCAAGCCAATATAAAGAGCTTCTTTCTCTGTTTGGCACTCACTCTCACATATTGAAGACGAAACTCCATCAAAAGATTTTGTTCCCTAACCATCAAGCCATTGGCAGTTTTGATAATTGATAGATGAGTCATTTATCTGTAATACATTTACTGTTTAAAGCTAAGAGCTAGAGATTAAGGAATATTGTATTTTTTTCCCCTCCCTTTTGTCTCCTCCTCCCCTCTAGAGTGCACTTTTGTACATGTAGTGAATTTCCAGTGTGTCACCCAGGTCTAATGTCATAAACTCATACATATTTATTTATCCCACCCTTCTGATTTAATGAAAGAGTTTGTGTCACTTCGATGTAAAGCCTCGTAGGGCTCAACCATCTGTCTACAGTTGTGCTGTTACAGTGTGTGTCATCAGTCTACAACAGCAAATTACAGCTTATTAGTACCAATACCAGCAGTGACAACATTTATCAGGGAAAGCATCTCCTACTCTCCCTAATTGTCCCCCTCAGGGCCGACTGTTCTGTGGACCTGTATCGACGGCCGAGCAGTCATTAGGACATCACACTTGAGCTGACGAGCAGAGAATTCTGGGGGACGTGTCCACCCTGATTGATTAATTTGATGTGATTAGAATGACACTGCGTCTGGAGCATAAACAAAGCTGATGAGTTATTTATAGTCTGGGGTGCGGATATCCAGACGTCCACCGTTAGTTAGTTTGTGCGCTTCTGTTCGTATGACTCCTGATAAAGCGCTGCCCACAGGCCGGTGGTAAAAGTGCGACGGACCTGGATATGAATAGCTGGGCAGGGAGCAGGGTGATGGAGGTGAAAGGGCAGTGAAGTTTATATGTCAAAGAACAAGAACGGGTGGCGAATATTCAAGTATATATATGTCAGTCTCTCCTGGCCTTATGAGAGTGAGTGAAAAAGGGTGCGGGTCAGCTTAGCTTGTCTGATCTTTTTTTTTTGTCTGCCCTCAACAATGGGATCTTGTCTGATACGGATACACTGCCTGTCTGTCACTTTTATTCGCTGATATTTTGTCACTTTTGTCTGTGCGGCCATCGCTGCATGAGACCGGCTCGTGCACCTTCACATGAATGTCTGTGTGTGTGTATGTGTGTGTGAGCTTTCTGCGATTGTGATCTCCAGCCAGGTAGAATTGTCCCTGCTGCCACCTTTCGTTCATGCTGATGCCTTCCTCCCTACCATCTCCGCTTCAGGCTGCTAACATCCTCGGGGAATGACAGATAGAAATCAGAGTCTAAGCTGAGCTCTCAGCAGCTCAGCAGCCCATTCAATGTCTGCTCCCAAATGCTATCTTTTCAAAGCGCTTTACCTCCAAACTCTGAGACACCTTCCTGCCCACATCTCTCATTCTCAGGTTCCCACAAGCAGCTACTACTGTAGGATCGCACACCAAAGCAATTTGCGTCCAGTCGTGTCTCTTCATCACAAGGCCTACAAATCTTTTTTGTTTTGTTTGGTTTTTTTTTTACTCCCAATTGTTCCGGTGATCAAACCTAACTTTTCCTTTCCTGCCAATTAAAATGCTTTGATGTCTATCCGTGGAATGGGTGGGGCTGGAAAAGCATCAGCTGCCTCTTGGCTACCAAAGGCCAGACTTGTGCCGGCAGAAGATAATCAGCAGTTCTCGCACAAACAAGATAAAAAAAAGTGAGACAAGGATTTACTCCCATCCTGCCCGTCAGGCAACCCGCTGAAGACAGGGGAATTATTTTGGCAGCAACACTAATGTGGTGACGGTTGTTGTTTCCTAAACTGATTTCCTTAATCCTCCACTTGTTCCACGGTTTGTAAACATGGGGGGGCTTGATTTTGTAATCTGGGAGGTCCCATTGGCGCACACACACACACATATATATACACACACACACACCAACAACTTGTCCCTCTAACCTCCTCCTCGTCAGCCACTGCCCTAATTAGTCAGAATTAAGACGAATGCCTGGGCCTCCCACAATCAATCGGTATTGAGCGGACCTTCGCTTGCCCCCGCCCGGGGGCCTCTCTCGGCCGGCAGATCATTTATATCAATCGCTTTTGTTTTTCTTTCCTTCCCCCTTCCTAGTCTTACGTCCACCAAGTGCAAGGCACGGTCTATTGGTTGGCAGAATGAACGGCAGGCAAAATGACAAACCCTGGCAAGATAACTGTTACAGTTGTATTGATGTCACAGGGACGCATACGCCCGCAGAATATGTGTATGTGTTATTGCATCCATATGTGCCTCTTTGCGAGTTTGGTGCTTCTTACTTCATCTCCTTGTACTAACAAGCTCACCCTTTAGAAGCGGGAGTCCCTCTTTCTTGCCCTTTGCTCTTCTTATTGCCCTTCTTCCAACTATCATCCTCCTCATTATGTTATTATTCTAGGTGAGAAGGAGCTATATGTGTTCCACGCTTTTATAGATTTGAGGCCATTTGGACCAAATAATAATTGGTACAAAAGGATGTATGTCAGTCTCTCGTTTCTTCCATGTGGGCAATTGTGACAAAATGTTTGCAGTGCGTCTAGCCAATCATGGCCCACACTAAAACAATTTTCTCCTGTCAATTGTTGCATACAATACCACATTCGTGCATTATTCTTACCCTAGGTCTACTCCTACTACATAGCTCCGTCGGGAAAGTCATGTATAGGACAAATTAAACAGAAAAAAAAGGAAAGGGTCCAAAAGCACACTTTTATTAGTTCCTTTCTCCAAGGTTAATGATACAGTGGTGAACTGCTACACACCAAGGTCCAATTTGTCCTCTGAGTGTCTCCTTGCGGAGTGGAGTGTGTACTTCCATGTATTATGCTTGTATTACATAAGAGTGTTAAATACTAACTGCTTCTACCCCAAATATGAGCTAAAACCTCACAGGTCGGCTGCCTGGTTTGTGTACCTGACTGGCATATTTATGAAGTTGCAGAGAACCCTGACGGCAGTACTACATGCATGTAGTACTAGGATGGTATACCCCAGTACTTTAGTCATCCATGAGTTGGTAACAGGCCCTTTTTGGTTAGTGCCTTTTTTTTCTTTGAACCAGAGTGCACTGTGTGCGTGGTATGCCTTAAGTATGAACCACTTGGAGCTCAGTCCAGTAGAGTAAACCTTGGATATCTCTTAATCTATATACAGTAGCATGCTAAGAAGAACCTCAGGCTGCTGTTTAAGCCTGTTTTCACAAAGTGTGGCAGTACCAGATGTGCTCTCTGTATCTGCATGTGGTGTTTGTGGTGGGGCTGAGTGCTTTGAGTGCCCATCTCCCTGACTCATCCTCAAGGCCCCATGTATAAACACCCATTCCCACATACATACATGTTGTTCTGTGTCTTTCTTTGCCACATGTTACTTGGAGACAAAGCCTGACAGACTGCTGGAGAGAGAGAGAGAGAGAGAGAGCCCTTATCTATACAAACACAAACCTGCTATGTATTTCTGCTTTGAACTCTAGGTCATAGGGGATATAAAAGAGTGAAGAAAACATGAGAGAGGGAAAGAGGGAGTTGCTCCATAGCATCTTTAAGGATTAATGAGAGGAAAAATGGGACTATTAATCCTCTTCTCTCACTCTGCGCGGTGGAGTACAGAAAATGATGGAGACAAAGCGCTGTGTAAATATTAACCAGTGTATCCTCTTACAATTTTGCTCATTCACCTACATTTTCTGCTTATTATCAGGTCCATAATGAGTCACAGAGGAGGAAACGCGCTCTTTCACTCTCCGTGTGTGTGTGCGTGTGTGCACGCATGCATGCTTGATTGGGTGGGATGTTGTGGCAACCACTTCTGTATTTCTGCCTAATTTGCCATTGTGAATACTATTGAGTTAAGTGGTCTAAGTTTGTTTTACTCCCCAGCTCCCTGCTGCGCTAGCATTACTACACCACTTGGGCTGTGAGCAATCTAAGATTAAGAGAGAGAGGGAGAGAGAAAGAGAGAGAGGAATTTAAAGACACGGGGACTGCAGTATCATGTTTTAAGTGAGGAGCATACCAAGTGATGCTGATGTACTGTAGATAGATGTGGTGAAAGGGACGAATGCCTGGACCCAGAAGTGTTGTACCGGTCTCAGAGATGGTCCCTGTGAGGCCCCTGCAGTGGGAAGTCAGCTGTGGTTAGCCTGAACTCCTGCCAAGCTGTTTGAGTTGTCGCAGAAGCACACACAGCAGCAGGGATGTGGCAGGGAAGACGTTAAAAAAAGAAAAGTCTGCATTACGGATGAATGATAAGGAATTCTATATGATATGCAGCAAAAATTAGGGGATTTGGTGTGTGACAGTTTGAAGAATACTACTACTACTCAGAGTATGCTTCTGCTGTTTTAAAGTGATCGTTTGTCTATCCACAAGTTACAAAACAAACTATTTATATGGGTATGTTACTGTCAAACCTGTACCAATTGCAAGCTATGCAATATACACATGTTCTCTGTTACAGTCAACAGGTGTGAATCCTCCTACCTGAAGCTGCTGAAAGTGCTTTATATCCAGAGAGGAAGAAGCAGAAAACCGCCTTTTCTTCTTTCTCTTTATGATGTGTTCAGATTCTTATTAGACCAGATCCTGAATAATCAGTTGTCACCAGGGCTCCCAGCGGCAGCCTGTAGGGCCACATAGACATGTCCAGGAAAGCTTGTGGGCCCCGGCTGGAGGGAATGAGGGTGCTGTTGGACTGTTGCATCTGTCTATCAGGAGATTTGTGTGGATGCTCGGGGCACAGAGTGGAGACAGTGTCAGGGCGATACCCTTGACAGTGATGTGATTGAGTAGACAGCTGCGACCCACTCCTTTCTTTACCCACCACCCATCTCTCCCCCTCCCCCAACGTTGCCACCCACTCTTCCTTATACAACAACTCCCCAAGAGTGAGCGATCACTAGAAACAGCGCTGGTTATTATACCTAAGCACATCCTAGTAATTTATGCATGATTGCCTGGCAATCTGAGGCAATTCATCATGCTCTTTCCTATCTTTCTTTTTTTAATCTGTTGGTGTCTTGTTCCTCTGGACTTTAATCTATAGTGCTATTAAGAATTCCTGTGTAATAATGGCTCACTTTAGGTTACAGCATGACATTGGGGCCGTCATTGCTGTGTGGGTTTTGGATCCTGCGGACCGTACAGGTTTAAAATGCTCTCATTAGTGTTCACAAACGCATGTCAAGTTACGTATTTCATACAACACAATGCACAGATAAATGCAGAGAGATTTGTATCTGTAAATCTGTATCTGTATCTTATCTGTATCTAATTTACCACCCGACCAAGTGCTGCTCTTTCCAACATTTGTGGTTTTTATATGACACACACACACACACACACATACATAACGGTCTCCAAACATTACACACAAATATGTGGAGATCTAAAAACATATTTCCATTCAAAAATGTTAAGTTGATATACAAGTGGTAAACTAGCGGCACTGATACAAATCATTATGCTTTATGAATTGCATAACTTGACAGCTGTTTGTGAATACTGAGACAGTTTTAAACCCATTGGACTACAGTGCAGTGAAAGAGGGCAAATTTGGCATTTATAGCTAAGAAGCTGTTAGACCATTTGTTGTTTTGTTGGGGCAATCCTGGCAGGCAGATGGGAAGAATTTTGTTTGTGTGAAGTGAAAACATTGTGTTGTGTCGGGATTCTTTCGATGCAATCAACTCGACTGTCTGTAAGCAAACTGGGAATGTTTTACTTTGCCTTTCTTTAAAACTAAATGTGTCTGTGATGCACAGTCTGGTGTTAAATGATATAGTATATGTATCTTGCATATGAAAAGACTATTCTTCTTTGACACCACTGTTACATACTATCTATCTTTTTGGGTTACTTCTCATCAATATGTTGTGGCCCTTTAAGAATAGTTCTGATCGGGACAATTTGATTACTGATTATCAATGAGAATGCTTTTCATGCACAACTATATCACATCAATACTGGGAACCAGGCCAGCGATGCACAAATGTGTTTGTCACATTTCAACATGCCTCTGTGCTTGCATGCGTTTCCATGTTTGCTGATGAGTACCATGAAATATCTGTCCCGAGACAGAGGCTTTAACAACCGCTGTATGGGTTAACCCTTCCGTTGTGGAGTCATCCATCTGTGTCTTCAAGGCATGGCTAATGGAAGCTGACCTTGCTCCATGTTCTCGCTCTGTTCCATTCAGCATCTATCAACCCAGGGATGTATCTTGATTTACCCCCTGTCCCTCTTCCACTTCCTGCTAGTAGAGCGAAGCTGCCAGGGTGCACCATGGCCCGTTGCAGGCCATTGTAATCTTCCTTGGTTCAGTGGAGGCTAAATTAAGAGCTGAACAGCATGAGCAAGAATGAGACAACAGAAGGTACAAGCGCGGCAGACAATCGGAGAGGTAAATGGGCAACAGATAGTGACCCTGTCTTATATTTATCATAATCTTATCTAATTGGTCTGCCTTCATGCTGTTTTAAGCTTTTTATTCGCAATAGATTACTTCATCATAAAATTATTTCTCAACAGTCTGGAGCTCTTTGCTGCGAAATATATAATTAATTATTCATTACTTGTTCATTTATTTCGTTGTAGTTACATGTCTAACTTGGCACTATCTGCAATGAATCAAGAGTCAGAGGTAATCATACTGCATTTAATATAAAGATGTTAAAAGTGAAATTGTAACACTACTTTATTCTAATAGCCAATTACCTCAATATCTTGCTACTAGAGCTGCATGGATTAGGAAAATGAATCTGCAACTATTTTGATATCAACTAATCATATTCATTTTTAAGCAGAAAGGACAAATATTTGCCAGTTGCAGTGTCTCAGATTTAATGATTTCGAAGCGTTTCTATGTCAGACATGACGGTAAACTGAATATCTTTGGATTTTTGGACTTTTGATTGACAAGACAAAACATTTAAAGGCGTCACTATGGGCTCTTATAACCAACATTTTCCCCTATTTGCGCTGAATTTTATATACACGAAAGAATCAATCAATAAATCAAGAAAATTATTTGCATATGAATCAATAATGGAAATAAGTTTGTTGCAGCTCCACTTGCTACTCATTATTATTTTTCACGGCGGTCCTTTTTCCTTTCTCCTTCTCTCTCACTTATTCATCTCTACTTTACCTCCATTCCGTTCAGTGCGAATGTGTTTTGAAGGTAATTTTTACCTCAATCACATATGCCTCTGTACATCGAACTTCTTGTTAGGGACTTGCTGAAACAGATGGCTGGGGTTATGTTGAATACCCAGATGGTATTTAGAAATATGAGTCATAATTCAGTAGACGTATTACAGTGCAGAGCTGCATGTTCCATTTACCCTGGTGTGACAGTAAAGAAAGCCTTCTTCTTTGAAGTGAAACAGGTGACACTTTTTGTATGTTAAACTCTTTCCATGTCTAGTTTTTACTTCAGGATTAAAATTGCTTTCTTGTATCTTCTTCCTTAATACTGAAACCCCAACAAGGGCTATCTCACGGGTCTTAAAGTAATCACCTGCAATATAGTAATCTGTTTTTTGTTGGGTTTTTTTGCTCCTCATGTAATTGTGTGTGTGTAGGTGTGCGTGCCAGTGTGTGTTCTCATTTGCTTCATTTTGTTTTGAGTGTGAAACCACACGGGTATGTTTTTTTGGATTGCACCTCCAAACATTTTATTGACACTCACAGAAGCAGTCAGTATATTGATTTCCCATTGGTCGATGCTGCTTGAGTTTACAGAAGGAGGTGCAGAGCAATCACACCATTCTTTAGCACTTCTTTCAAAAAAAAGACTTCCTTAGCAAGGAGCTAAGTTTGCGAGTTGTAGGTGAGGTGACTTTTGTCTTCTACACTTTGGCTTACAGTCATTCAGACTAAAACATTGATCCAAATCCAAATTTGGGCCACAGTGTGCAATAGCAGCAAAGTGGAGATAAGACAAAAGCATCTGACAACCCACCATGGTTGGGCATTGAAGTTGAGAGATATCATTCAACAGAAAATTCTGATTAATTTATGATTTTACATCAATTTTCTTGGAATAATAACTTAACATCTTCCACTCCACCCCACTTCCCTGTGAAAGTGTCAGAAACACTTGAGGTGATACAGAAGCAGAAGTTCTTCAAGTCAGTCAGTACAGATGGAGGGGCAGAATGCAGCTGCAAACAAAATCTCAAGTAAATACCTGCCACAAAAAAACATAGCACCCAGTATATGACAATTGCAGTGTTTATTTCATGAAAAAGATTCAGGCACATTTCCAAAAAAGACAATTGGAGACTCCATATATTGGTAAACACAAAGTCACCTTTGACATGTGACATAGTGAGACAAGAAAGCTACGGCAGACAGCAAACTAGTGGACACCTACCAGAGTTAATGAGATTGAAGAATGCCACGATAAAATCATGAGTGATGTTTTTTATTGATGGAGGCATCTTAAGGCTTTTCACATCTAGTTTAATACAGTGAGAGTGTGTTCATAGTCGCTATTGGCATCTTCAGTCCCTTCTGCATTGTTTTCTACATTCAGGAAATGTTGCCATCAACTTTCGCTTGATCTTTGCTAATCTACAATATCAAATATCAACAATACCCTGCTATATTAATGTCCAACATGTAACTACAAGACGACTGGTATCTACAAACAGTAGTTGCTTTTTTTTTTTGGGACCTGAGATGCTGAAGGTCACAAAAGTTGGTAGTGATGCTCAGCTCTGTTGGGATTTGGCTTCCATGCTGGTGTTGTTGCTCTTAGAGCATGGCTTTCCCTCAGAGGCTATCATTGTTTACTCCATCATCTTTTCACACGGAACACCAGGCCTGCTGGACATGCATGCCTGTTGGATGATCCCATGACAATTGGGTGTGACATTTTCTTTCATCCGTGTCGCAGTGTGTCCTTTTTTCTTTCACATCCCTTTATCTAACTGTCTCTTTCTCTTTCTTTTTCTTTTTCTCTTGGGGCTCTCTGTCAGTACTTGAGGGTGTCCCACTTGTTTTAAACACTAAGAAAGAGAGGGAAGTGGAGGTTTGGGGGTTACTGAGAAATGATTTGGAATTTTTATTCACTAGTCATCTATTTTTTTTTCTTCATTCACGGTAGACTACAGCTTACATATTTGTTGTCACATGGACAGTTTGGTTGTTTGTTTGTTTTTGGAGAAGGCCTTGTATCGCAGGCTGTCAGATCACATGTGTCCTTTTTATTTTTTTATTTTTATTTTTTTTAACAGTCTCTTGATGCCTGCTTTCCTCCCCGGACAGAGCCAGCAGACAAGGCCTCGGAGACAGCTGCATTTAGGGCTTAGATAGAAGACAGATAGTACAGAGGTGGGAAAGGGGACATGCTGTAATCACAGAGATGGAGGAATGATGTCAATCATGGGCGTCTGGTAGAGGAAGAAAGCTGAATACGGCCAAGATTGAAGGATCTTCAGTGTCAGCGCAGGAGCCACCCTGTTTCTCCTTAGTCTCTAAGAAGTATCAATCTCTCCTGACTATAAATGCACTCATTCCTCTCATGTCATTCGTCATCCAACTTTATCCTCCTACCCATCCTCTTTGACCCCTTCTCGTCTTAATCATTGCCACAAGTTAGACTACAAAGTGGCAGGCAGCATAGTATGAGTCAGACATTTTCTTTAATATCCCTGTGTGGTATTTAGAAACTCTTGAACAGGGGCGTTGTTTTAGCAAAAGCCAAGGTATCGAAATGCGACATAACATCACAGAAATACTGTGATGGTATTTAAAAAAAATATGAACTTACCTAAAACTTAATTTAAAAGCTGATGCAGTCTTTGATCAGCGGGAAAGGCCTAATATACTATGAATGGTGTTTTAAGAAACGTATTGGCACTCTCTTTCATTCACAATGCCTAATGTTTGCATGTAATGTGTGAGAGAGAGAGCAGTGGAAAACAGCTTTCATATTTTGGTGCATATTTCAGCACCATGAACAGAGAGACGATGTCTAATTATCCGTTTGTTGCAACTTCACGGAAAATAAAGAAAATCATTGAAATGCCTTTTAATTTCTAGCAGGTAACCAATGGTGTTCAAAACAAAAGGCAAATTTGGCACAACATAGAGAAATGTATTGTCGTTTCAAAGTTTTCGGACCACAGACATTAATATAGGCTGTTGTGCACTTATCTTAGCAAAATGCTTCCATAACATAATGTCATAGGAACAAACAAGACGCACATTCAGTTATGTTATTGACCTATCGGAGGTTTATTTTCTTCTCATAGACAAATAGGCCTCAATGAGTGCAATACTTTCAATAAGCCTCAAACAATCCAACATATTAAATCACGTCTGATCACTCGCTTGCTTTTACTGTAACGATCAATACGCTTTGACAAAAGCCAACAATGGGTACAATTCATCAAATAGCATCGGGCTGCTGCGTAGGCTATTTGCTGTTTGCACAGCACAAATGTTAGTCAACAGATTAGAGAAGGAAGACGTTTCCATCCACTTACCTTCTGCTATTTGCTCATATGGTAGCATCTAGGCCTCAACGGATACTTATTGTGCTCTCGCTGGTCGCTTCGGGCAAGGGGCATCATCCAGAATGTCCATTTCTCTAGCAAATCCCTTGGCATCTCTCATCGTGCCATTCCACTCATCTTCCTACCGAGTTGCATCCAGTTGGGCTTTTGTACTTTGAATGAGTGTTGCAGCTTTTGAAATAGCCAATCCTGAAGTGCCCGAAGCCGCTCTGACAGTTCATATGTTGTGCCCATAATTCTCTCAAGTGTTTGGAGGTGAAGTATGAAAGGGAATGATGAGACTTTCATCCTATGGCCAACCACCTCTTCTGATCCCTCTTTGTGGGCTTCCACTGTTCCCTCCAGCACAGTCAGTAATTCTGAGTAACGCAACCTTATATTCTGAATGGCCCTGTACCAATAGCACCGGCGGGTGTCACAGGTGTGCTCTAACTGTAGAACTCTTTGGCTTAACTGAGTTTGAGCGTCAATGAATAATGTGTGCCTTGTAATACTGTTTGTGATAAAAGTGTACAGACTCTGAATGATGCTGAAGAATATATATATATGTGAGGGATATCACTGTATCCTGTATGATTGTATTGACCAACTCCAGGTTAAGATGATAAGTGTGGCAATGTATGCATGTTCCACGTTTGCACTTTCTCGCATAACACTAGCATCACCACACGCTATTATGTGGTGATGCTAGTGTTATGTGGTGATGCATAACACTAGCATCACCACATAACAGCGTGTCTATGCCTTGACTCATAAGCTCCTCATAGAAAGCATTAGCCACTGCTTCTCCGACTGAGGTCCGTTATATGGTAGATAGTGATTGCTTGCTCTTTAATAATTCCACTGTGAACAGGACAAAGACGGCGAGCTGTTCTCTCTTTGATGTCTTTTATTTCATCTACCAATATAGAAAAGAAACTAGCTTTGTTTACCTAATTAATGCTGGATTTTTTTTTACTTGTTCCCCCAAAACACATTTTGTGCACCTGATGAAGAAACGTGTCTGCATCTCCTATCAGTTTTGGATTTGACATTCTACGTCCACAAACTTGATCAAATTCGTCTTACTAGTAGAACCGTCCTCCTCGCTGCGGCCACAAAAAGGCAAGCCCTGTCACCCGAGCAGTGCTGGACATTTTGGATTTTAAAAAAGTGAATAGTTTAGTAAACAGAAGAAACCTAAATAAAATTAAATACTTGGTATGAGCACGCTTTGTCTTTAAAACAGCAAACCTGCACACAGTTTTTCAAAGTACTTGGCAGGTTGGTTGTTCCAATTATCTTGGAGAACTTTCCACAGATCTTCTGTGGATTCAGGCTGTCTCGGCTATGTCTGTCTCTTCATGTAATCCCAGACTGACTTCATTATATTGGGATCAGGGCTCTCTGGAGTCCAAACCATCTGTTACAGGACTCCTTGTTCTTACCGTCGCTGAAGATAGTTCCTTATGACTCTGGCTGACTCATTGCTGCATGCTGTAGATTAAATCTGTGACTGATCAGATGTCTTTCTGATGGCATTGTATTATGGTTAAGAATCTCAACATCTAAAGTACCTAAAACCTTTCCATAGTCCTATGAATTTGGATCACCAAATTCATCCTTTGAGATATGAATATGAAAACGTACTTTTTATTAATCATTTATATGAGGCAAAATCGTTTTAACTTTTAAGTTTTCAACCCAGTTCATGAAACTGTTACTATTGCTGCCTAAGTAGCAGAAAGGCAGCAGCAATTTGTTTCAAACACATAGAACTCAACAATACCAGAACTCTGTAGGTGACATAAAAAGCAGTAGCCGCACTGTCTGACAATAAAAAAATGCATTAACAAAAAAGGACAACGTCATCAGAGATCCATGCACTTGTTATTGATTTGATCTCTTGATAAAAAAATAGTTTCCCACACATGCTCAGGCTAATGCTATCTTTCATACGACAAAATGACAGCCACATTCATTGGGCATGCATTTGTTACAGACAATGGAGTCCCATGTCTGTGCTCCTCAGACTCAGGGAAGTAAAACAGAATTTGATTTCAGACCAGTGTTTTACCCAAGAACCTCTGAAGGGCCCCTCCTGACATTGCTACCTCAAAGCCCTCTGTACAAAGTGAGGTGGGGCTGTCACCAGCAAGTCCCCACTGATGTGTTAGTGAGCTTCAAACTTTTAAGTATTTACTTATTCATCCATTTCTGTTTGTTTGCATATTTCATATTGTCTTCTGTGTGAGTTTATTTTAGTAATTTCCATATTTTTCCCATTTCTCCTGATGACCTCATATGGATATAATATTGTCCTTGATTAGCAACATCAAATGGTCAAAACATCCGATGACCAATCCCCAGTACAGCCACCATTACTGTTGGAAGATATTCTGGCTTCACCCCTTTGCAAAGCACTGTCTTCATAATTGAATTTTGTTTGACTGGATCCTTTTTACGCTCTCTGAAATTTATTGGACCATCTTTCAGCTGACGTGAGCGCTCTCAAATTTTCTTCAGAAAATGTAGCCTTTTCTGGATTTTATGATTACATTTTGATTTGTAGGTTTGATATCTATAAGACTTTGGTGCCAGCCAGTCTTATTTTCATCTGCTTTGACTGATTGTGTGCAGAAATAAATCATCGACACTGTACTTCTGAGATTATTAATACCTTAATAATTGACAATTAATTCTTACATCAGAGACAGGATATCTTTCTGATTTCATCCATATTTCAATGAGTCATTTCTCTGGCTGCAAGCTATTGACTGTCTTGATCATATTTTAAAAGAGTTTCAATCATTTTTTTCCCCTCACTGGTTCGTACAATATTCCCAACACTTATAGACGATCATGTTTTTTTTTTTTTTCACATATATCAGTTATTTAAAATGCTGTTAACTCTCCACACACAAATTTAACATCAGTAAACAGTTTAGTTTCCTCCTCCCATTTTCCTACTACTTATTTTTTCTAAATCTCTCTCTCTGTCTCTGTCTCTGTCTCTCTCTCTCTTTCTATGTCAATGTCTTCCTTTCCATTTTCATGCATCAAAAGAGCTTGACGATTTGACAGGACGGGCCCTAGAAACTTGCTACCTCCCTCCAGACCCTCCAAAATCTCTGAACTGTTATCTGCCCCATTTCTGGGCTTTTCCATGGCAACTAGGAGCCAGCAAGCGTGTGAGCGAAAAGAGTGAGGTCTCCAGTGGAAGCAGCATCTTGTCTCAGACAGCTGTCTGCTGAAAAAACAAAGGAGGAAAAGCAAAGTTTGGGAAAGTTGTTTTCCTCTTCCAGCATGAAAAAAACAACTTAAATGGATGCAATTCCCTGCACAGTGATTTGCAAATAATAATATATGTGTTAAGCGCTTTGACCATTCTCAGTCCTTGAGCCAGGATTTTCTGCCCTGCTTTTTAAAAAAAACAAAAAACGATTACTGCATTGCTTTTTTTATGATGCTGCTGTGCTGACAAAATCATCTAGTGCTCGCTCCTTGATCGGTTCCTAAGCAACCTGTTCACTTGGTGCAAGCTTTAACTACTGACTGACAGTCCTCAAAGTTTCATCCATGGGACCCCCTCAGTGGAAGTAACCCACATATCACTCTATTTTAAGCTTAATGTCGGATGTAAGGCCTTATGAAACATATGGGTCTCTTCACTCGACATGTATCAAATAGAGCTCGGTTCCCTGGAAAGCCAACATATACACTTTATTCCTTCTTACATGAGAGCCTCTCCTTAGCCTCTCCTCTCCAGGTTCCTCACTTGGATGTAGAGCGACAAGGCGACTTTAAAGCCAGGTTATGCCTGCGTCTTCCAAAGGATTACACCAGAATCCCAATGGTTTTAAACAGTCACACTCTGCCACTCAAAGCCCAACATTTTCGTTTGGAGCATTTATTAAAGGAGCTTGGGAGTCTGTGGTGACAAGTGAAGCGTTTTGTAGAAAACAGAATGAGGGACAGGGAAGAATAGAACTCGGCAACTTGGGATTTCCTTTTTAAAAGTTTCAATCTCGAGACTATCATAGCCTTTGTCACTCTGTTTGGAAAAATAGTCACAAACGTTGCAGCGGGACACAGTGGCCCTGAGGACTGGTGCGCAGAGTCGGAGACAATCTGTGAGTGGTGATAGCTGTGACTTAATAGGATGGTTTTCATATTAAGGTTACTATTTAAGAAGGAAGGTTAAGGTATAAAAGGTTACTGTAAGTATACGTTTTCCTCTCCCACATCCAGCATAATGGGATGAGTAAAGATAATAATCACATGATTAAGGTGGTGATGTCAAATAGGAGGTACTGTCCATTTTGTCCATAAACGTTATTAGTCCCTCGCTCTCACACAGTGAATGCAGTGAGGGACCTATTAAAATTGAGCTGTTTATTATTATTACGCATTATTATTCATTCTCATTCTCTTTATCTCTCTTGTCATTCTCTTTATCTCTCTTGTCATTCTCTTTATCTCTATTGTCATTCCTGTTATCTCTATTGTCTTTATCTCTATTGTCATTCTCTTTATCTCTATTGTCTTTATCTCTATTGTCATTCCTGTTATCTCTATTGTCTTTATCTCTATTGTCATTCTCTTTATCTCTATTGTCTTTCTCTATTGTCATTCTCTTTATCTGTATTGTCTTTATCTCTATTGTCATTCTCTTTATCTCTCTTGTCATTCTCTTTATCTCTCTTGTCATTCTCTTTATCTCTATTGTCATTCTTATTATCTCTATTGTAATTCCCGTTATCTCTATTGTCTTTATCTCTATTGTCTTTATCTCTATTGTCATTCCTGTTATCTCTATTGTAATTCTCGTTATCTCTATTGTCTTTATCTCTATTGTCTTTATCTCTATTGTCATTCTCTATCTCTCTTGTCATTCTCTTTATCTCTATTGTCATTCTCTATCTCTCTTGTCATTCTCTTTATCTCTATTGTCATTCTCTATCTCTCTTGTCATTCTCTTTATCTCTATTGTCATTCCTGTTATCTCTATTGTCTTTATCTCTATTGTTGTTCTCTTTATCTCTATTGTCTTTATCTCTATTGTCATTCTCTTTATCTCTATTGTCATTCCTGTTATCTCTATTGTCTTTATCTCTATTGTTATTCTCTTTATCTCTATTGTCATTCTCTTTATCTCTATTGTCTTTATCTCTATTGTTATTCTCTTTATCTCTATTGTCATTCTCTTTATCTCTATTGTCTTTATCTCAATTGTCATTCTCTTTATCTCTATTGTATTTATCTCTATTGTCATTCCTGTTATGTCTATTGTCGTTCTCTTTATCTCTATTGTATTTATCTCTATTGTCATTCCTGTTATGTCTATTCTCTTTATCTCTATTGTCATTCTCTTTATCTCTATTGTCATTCTCTTTATCTCTATTGTCATTCCTGTTATCTCTATTGTCTTTATCTCTATTGTCATTCTCTTAACTCTATTGTCATTCTCTTTATCTCTATTGTCTTTATCTTTATTGTCATTCTCTTTATCTCTATTGTCTTTATCTCTATTGTCATTCCTGTTATCTCTATTGTAATTCCCGTTATCTCTATTGTCTTTATCTCTATTGTCTTTATCTCTATTGTCATTCCTGTTATGTCCATGGTCATTCTCTTTATCTCTATTGTCTTTATCTCTATTGTCATTCTCTTTATCTCTATTGTCATTCTTATTATCTATATTGTAATTCCCGTTATCTCTATTGTCTTTATCTCTATTGTCTTTATCTCTATTGTCATTCCTGTTATCTCTATTGTAATTCCCGTTATCTCTATTGTCTTTATCTCTATTGTCTTTATCTCTATTGTCATTCCTGTTATCTCTATTGTAATTCCCGTTATCTCTATTGTCTTTATCTCTATTGTCTTTATCTCTATTGTCATTCCTGTTATCTCTATTGTAATTCCCGTTATCTCTATTGTCTTTATCTCTATTGTCTTTATCTCTATTGTCATTCCCGTTATCTCTATTGTCTTTATCTCTATTGTCTTTATCTCTATTGTCATTCCTGTTATCTCTATTGTAATTCCCGTTATCTCTATTGTCTTTATCTCTATTGTCATTCCTGTTATCTCTATTGTCATTCCTGTTATCTCTATTGTCTTTATCTCTATTGTCATTCTCTATCTCTATTGTCTTTATCTCTATTGTCATTCTCTATCTCTATTGTCTTTATCTCTATTGTCATTCTCTATCTCTATTGTCTTTATCTCTATTGTCATTCTCTATCTCTATTGTCTTTATCTCTATTGTCATTCTCTATCTCTATTGTCTTTATCTCTATTGTCATTCTCTTTATCTCTATTGTCTTTATCTCTATTGTCATTCTCTTTATCTCTATTGTCTTTATCTCTATTGTCATTCCTGTTATCTCTATTGTCATTCCCGTTATCTCTATTGTCTTTATCTCTATTGTCTTTATCTCTATTGTCATTCCCGTTATCTCTATTGTCTTTATATCTATTGTCTTTATCTCTATTGTCATTCCTGTTATCTCTATTGTCTTTATCTCTATTGTCATTCCTGTTATCTCTATTGTCTTTATCTCTATTGTCATTCCTGTTATCTCTATTGTCTTTATCTCTATTGTCATTCCTGTTATCTCTTGTCATTCTCTTTATCTCTATTGTCTTTATCTCTATTGTCATTCTCTTTATCTCTATTGTCTTTATCTCTATTGTCATTCTCTTTATCTCTATTGTCATTCTCTTTATCTCTATTGTCTTTATCTCTATTGTCTTTATCTCTATTGTAATTCCCGTTATCTCTATTGTCTTTATCTCTATTGTCTTTATCTCTATTGTCATTCCTGTTATCTCTATTGTAATTCCCGTTATCTCTATTGTCTTTATCTCTATTGTCATTCCTGTTATCTCTATTGTAATTCCCGTTATCTCTATTGTCTTTATCTCTATTGTCTTTATCTCTATTGTAATTCCCGTTATCTCTATTGTCTTTATCTCTATTGTCTTTATCTCTATTGTAATTCCCGTTATCTCTATTGTCTTTATCTCTATTGTCATTCTCTATCTCTATTGTCTTTATCTCTATTGTCATTCTCTTTATCTCTATTGTCTTTATCTCTATTGTCTTTATCTCTATTGTAATTCCCGTTATCTCTATTGTCTTTATCTCTATTGTCATTCTCTATCTCTATTGTCTTTATCTCTATTGTCATTCTCTTTATCTCTATTGTCTTTATCTCTATTGTCATTATCTTTATCTCTATTGTCTTTATCTCTATTGTCATTCCTGTTATCTCTATTGTCTTTATCTCTATTGTCATTCCTGTTATCTCTATTGTAATTCCCGTTATCTCTATTGTCTTTATCTCTATTGTCTTTATCTCTATTGTCATTCCTGTTATCTCTATTGTCTTTATCTCTATTGTCATTCCTGTTATCTCTATTGTAATTCCCGTTATCTCTATTGTTATTCTCTTTATCTCTTATCATTCTCTTTATCTCTATTGTCTTTATCTCAATTGTCATTCCTGTTATGTCTATTGTCGTTCTCTTTATCTCTATTGTCTTTATCTCAATTGTCATTCCTGTTATGTCTATTGTCATTCTCTTTATCTATATTGTCATTACTGTTATCTCTATTGTCTTTATCTCTATTGTCTTTATCTCTATTGTCTTTATCTCTATTGTCTTTATCTCTATTGTCATTATCTCTTGTCATTCTCTTTATCTCTATTGTCTTTATCTCTATTGTCATTCTCTTTATCTCTATTGTCTTTATCTCTATTGTCATTCTCTTTATCTCTATTGTCTTTATCTCTATTGTCATTCTCTTTCTCTATTGTCATTCTCTTTATCTCTATTGTCTTTATCTTTATTGTCATTCCTGTTATCTCTATTGTAATTCCCGTTATCTCTATTGTCTTTATCTCTATTGTAATTCCCGTTATCTCTATTGTCTTTATCTCTATTGTCTTTATCTCTATTGTAATTCCCGTTATCTCTATTGTCTTTATCTCTATTGTAATTCCCGTTATCTCTATTGTCTTTATCTCTATTGTAATTCCCGTTATCTCTATTGTCTTTATCTCTATTGTCTTTATCTCTATTGTCATTCTCTTTATCTCTATTGTCTTTATCTCTATTGTCATTACTGTTATCTCTATTGTCATTCTCTTTATCTCTATTGTCTTTATCTCTATTGTCTTTATCTCTATTGTCTTTATCTCTATTGTCATTACTGTTATCTCTATTGTCATTCTCTTTATCTCTATTGTCTTTATCTCTATTGCCATTCTCTTTATCTCTATTGTCTTTATCTCTATTGTCTTTATCTCTATTGTCATTCTCTTTATCTCTATTGTCTTTATCTCTATTGTCATTCCTGTTATGTCTATTGTCTTTATCTCTATTGTCATTCCTGTTATGTCTATTGTCTTTATCTCTATTGTCATTCTCTTTATCTCTATTGTCTTTATCTCTATTGTCATTCCTGTTATGTCTATTGTCTTTATCTCTATTGTCATTCTCTTTATCTCTATTGTCTTTATCTCTATTGTCATTCCTGTTATCTCTATTGTCTTTATCTCTATTGTCTTTATCTCTATTGTCATTCTCTTTTATTCTATTGTCATTCTCTTTTATTCTATTGTCATTCTCTTTATCTCTATTGTATTTATCTCTCTTGTCATTCCTGTTATGTCTATTGTCATTCTCTTTATTCCCTCGCTCTCACACAGTGAATGCAGTGAGGGACCTATTAAAATTGAGCTGTTTATTATTATTACGCATTATTATTCATGCAACTCTTCGGAGGGCATTTGCACCACCTAGCCATGCTCAAAAAGTTGATACGACATGGCAGGAACGGGCGACCTCGCGGAACTCGGCGTTGAGGGGGGCGCGCCAGCCAAAACGAACTCGTCCTAGGGTTTTCGCCCCACAGACTCAGAACTCCGCAAAAATCATCGGACGTAGCTGAGCTTAAGTTGTGCTCTGCGCATCGCTTCGCCAGAGGGCGTAGGTCGTAGGGAGGCCTAAAGTTTTGCGCGATGGACGCCGCTCGCCATAAACGCACAAACGCCTCTCACGGCCACAAAAAAAATAGTAGCCGCTTCAAATTTCAGAACTTAGAACGGGTCTCCGGCCCTGAACGTTCCTATGTATCAACAACCCGCGTCGCTCATGGCGCCCGCCCATGGTAACAGGAAATGGTCGCTATATACACTCACGTATACGGCAAGCGCACCGTTCACTCTGTCGCCTTCGTTTCACTTCTAAAAAACAGAAAACAAGTTGGTGAAGCCGCACGAGAAACGGCGTGCCGCTACCAGTAACCGCCTTTGCGTGGCAGCGCGGCCATTTTGGGTCATTCGCCAAAAATTTACGTTTGCCTTTTTGACGCCTTTCAAAAAATCCTATCGCCTTCAAATTTCATGAGCGAGGGCAGCATGAGCGAGGGACTACAACACCGCTTGCGGTTTTAATTTTAAATATGAATTCGATGTTATTGTAGAAGATACATGTCTGGTCAACCTTGTGACATAAATGGAAGAATTGAGTATTGTGTATCAAGAAATAGAAATACAGAAATAGTTGTCCTCCGAAACAGGAAAAACACCTTCTTTAATATATTGAAACTGTACAGTAAAACTCCATATTAACATGTCTTCGGTAGAAATAGAAGTCATAAGTAAGCATGATAGTTTTCCAAAGAAAATGTTTTTTTTTTCTCATAGCTGCAGAGATTTAAATTTTTTAAAGGCTAATCTTGCAAGTTGACTTAAATTCTGTGTGGGATCAACATTCAAAGCACTCAAAGCATTTCAAATCCATTATGTGCATATTTAGACCACTTCGGTGTACCTGACTTCCCTTTGTTACATCTCTTAAGCCACTCAGAGGTAACAATATTCTTTTTCCAATGCACCTTTCCTTTCCACTACACTCCATTTGATGTTTTAAACAACATGCTAACTACAACATTTTGTGAGAATGGCACATTTTTCACCTTGAAAGGATAAAACATAAAATAAAATCATCTCCTTTATCTGTCCATGTTTTCCCTCAGTGTAAATCCTCCTTGACCAGCTTGTGAAAACAGAGAAGCGCTTTCGCAAACGGCCTCCTCTGTCAGCTTTGCTGTGTTTATCTTTTCCTCCTGTCACCCCATGCTCATCAGTGCAATGGCTGCTGAGAGTATGGATCCAGTTCATGACAATCCATCATTTATGACAAGTACACACAGTAATCTATTTTAAACAGCAGGGTATGATGCTGATGATGCATGGCAGAAGGGGGTATATAGTTACACTTATGGGCGTGCATATTGATAATCAATTTTCTTCATTTTAACCACTGCAGGAAAAAAAATTAATCTTTGTACGAGCCACTCCGTGCTGCAAACGTTGAATTTAGTGAATAATATGCATTGTGATTTTCTGTTTAGTATACTAGGAAACTGGCGTGAGCTAAATTGAAACATGATGGTGGAAATGCTTCTAACATTCGTCCATCTTATTATTCTGAACACAATGAACTGAAAATATTAGTGCATTCCTGCTCGGATTGTTAAAGGATGTGGCAAATATTATCACATGTGCATAAATGTGTGATTAATGTTGAGAAATCACTGTTAGAAATTGTAACAATACATTATATATGTGTAATAGATAAATTAGTCACCAAATTCTCTAAGCAGCCATTCCTTCCTACCTCATTTTGCCTTTCTTCCTTCCTTCCTGTCCCTCCCAGTATCCCACCGTCACCTTCTCATCCCTATGCTCTCAGTGGCAGTAAGCCCATGAATTCCAGACCTTTCTTTGGAGATATCTGTGGGCTTTGCTTTCTTTTTTTGCTCCCAGCCACTGTTGCTGCAATTTAAATCTGCCTGCTGGTTTGAAGGGGCTGCCAGGTGCTTCTGGCTCAACCATATGTCCTCTGACATCCTGTCTTGGGGGATGGGGGAGCAGGGAATAGGGGGGGGGGGGGGGGGGGGGTTAAAGATGAGGCTATCTGGAGCTACCTCTGAGAACTACTCTCCCTGAAACTCAGTTGGCTGACATTTGGCAAAAACACAACCCACCAAAACTAAAGCTTGCCCCTAATTTCTCCTTGCGTGAGCCCTGAGTGAGGTTCAGATATAGGGATGGCAGTGAGTTCTTCGCTGAGTCCCCATGGGGTCGGAACAACAGATCCTGTTTCAGTGAGCCAGTTGGCTTGGTGTGGTGCAGTGACCGCATCGCCATCTTTGGCTCAGAGTCTGTCAGTCAGTCACAGTCTGCTGGTCTGCAGCTCTAGTGGTCAGGCAGGAGTTCATTCTTTTCTAGTGTCTTTGTGTGAATGTTTCACTGACTGCCAGACACATCTCTCAACTCTGAAACCCCAGTCAGGCCTGAAACTTTCTGCTTTCTCTGTTTCCGATCCAGGGCTGTGATTCTGTGCTGAACTGGTCACATCATCGGTCCAGCTGCTCCTTCTGCCTCTAGGTAAGGCCTGTAAGCCTGATGATAGTTCTGCTTGTGCAAAGTCAAGATGAAACACACACACACACACACACATAACATAGTGTGAAGCCACCTGAAAGCAGAGTAGCAGCATAAATAACAGCTAAATGTCCCCTTTTGAATTGTATCCTGAAACTCTCCGGTCCAAGATGGGCTGTTGTTTAAAGTTTAACAGAACAAACGCCGGCCACAACAGGGGTTCTTGTGCTAAGACTGTCATGTCAGATTGCCTCCCTTATTAAATATCTGCTCTGCCATTTGTTCTTTTCATAGCAGCAGGCGTATATTTTCCCAGAGGTCTGGGCAGCCCAGCAGTGTCCTGAAGTTACCGGGACTGGTGGATGTATTGTGACAGACTTAAAATGTGAGGAAGAGGAGCCCTCATCACCCATCACCTCTGTTAGATGAAAGGCCCCAAAAGCAGCCCGCCACCCTGCTGGACACAACTCAGCTGTTACAAGAAGTGTTTGACAGGAGTGGCAGGTACTTGACCTTCTTTCTGGCTTTTTGTCTTCTTCTCTCGCATTTTTTTTCTTTTTTTTTTTTTTTAACTTGCTTGCTCGGTGTCGCTGTTTCACGAAAGGCTGACCACTCTCGACCCCCAAGCCTCCTGGGTGATGTTGAGGAGCTAACGGTCCCAATGTGCTGTTTCTTGTTTCCATTTCTGGTTTGTTTATTCCCTCTATTTTCAATAAAATATTACTATGTACAGGAAGCTTTATGGTGATGTTCAGCCTAGCTGTGTTGTATTAATGCAGAGGTGGAAGTGGAAAGATGGATTGCTGCTCAGTAGTGAAAAGAAAGCAAAGGTGGGCGGGCTCAAATGGCATAAACATGGGTTCAGTTACTGATGTGGCGTTACATGAAGATTATGATATTACAGCACCAAGCACCAGGGAAATTAAAGAAGACTTACAGTGGCAAACATGCTAGGTTGCATACTGTACTAAGCCTGCATGATCTGGGTGGGGAAGGCAGTTGAATTTTTAACAGCCTTGATGCACATTTCCATTTCTTAGGCAGACAGTGTCCCATGTATTCATCTCTCCTAACAATGGTGAAATGTCAGCATACTTTCAGACTGCTCTAAATTAAACATTCATCTCCTCTGAGTATACAGCTATAGAGCTGTTCTTGCCATTCCCTCCCACACTTTTTTTTCTATTTTTACATTGAAGGCTTTGGTCAAATGACGAACAAGACACTTTCTCTCACTTTAGACCAGATGGCAATGATGTAAAGTATTTAGATTTTTTTTTATTATTTTCTTTAACTTTACAAATATGCCAAATGACAATATCTGGCTTACTTTCATGGTCATATCCCAAATGTCCCAGGCCTTAATATGTGCAATGGCCAGGAAAGTTAAAGACAAGACTTAAGATGGGGAGGGGGATATTTTATTAATGGGAACTATTAATATTCCATCGCATTGGGACGATGGTGTGTTTCTTTTTGCAGAAGCATAATGAATAACTGAGCGCCTTCATGGTACTCGATTCCTCAACATGAATATTCAGGAGCTGGCGGTGTATCATGGGAGTGTTGAGAGCCTCTTCTGTACCCTGTAGTGGATCACACCCAAGCATTTTGCCCCAACTCTCTATTCCACTCTTATTTCCTCCAGGACATAAGAGACAAATACACTCATGTGACCAGTAGCATCTGGGGACTGGCATCTATAGATCTGATGCTTGGCTCTCAATAATGACTCTCCACAGAGGCTGGATTGATTGATTACACTAGTGTGGCTTTGTGTAGGTTTTTAATTGATTGATTAATTGCAGGCCTTGGCTGAGATGTGATTGATTATGAGTAGTCAGCAGTGGGTCGTGGTTGGGCTGTCAAAGCCCACAAGGTGAGAGGTGAGCTCTTGTGGCTCCTGTAATATGCTTGTTCTTTTATCCAACAATTCCACTTTTGTCTCTGATGCTTGGTACAGCCACACATTGTCCTTGCCCTGGTCACCTCTCTGGAGCTCTTGTTCTCCCTAGTTTCAGTGCGTATGTGCATGTGTTCACATGTGGTGGTGTTGCCTGGAGCGCTGTATGTCCTGTTCGAGAGTGTTCAATAATGTCAGGTCTGTGGCATTCAGCAGATACAACAAAGAGTTCCTTACAAACCTCAAAGACTTATCTCTCATAGAGCCCACGCAAGGAAATAGAGACCATTCAAACATAAGGAGAAGTAGTGCAAAAAGAGAAGAGAAGTATAAAGAATGCACGTGACCGTGTGGCATAGAAAAGGAAAAGAGTGACCCCACTACAGAAATCCCATTCAGACATTGCAGTAAAGAAGGACAAAACAGAAAGTTTTCAATTCAAAGTTAAATACAGTGACGTAGACATGCATCATTCTCAACCAATGCACTTTCCCACTGATCCAATAAACAAGAAAGTTGACTGTCTATTTAGTTTTTTGTCTTGTAATTCTGATGGGCTGAGATTGGAGATGGTTGGTGTATTGTGACCAAGTCACAATGCTTTGATGTGTCACAGTCTTCAAGTATCATTAACATCTGATCAGTGTTGTTTTCAGGACATACAACACATGATAAACAGATGAATGAAGTACCAACAAAACAAACAGGAGACAAATGAACGAACAAACACTAGAATCACATGAACCAACAAAAACAAAGGATGGAACAAATAAATGAATTAATGAATGGACTTAATAGTCTTTAGTGTGGGGATAGTGAGTGTGTGCAGTTATCACCCACAATCTGTTTGTTTATAGATATAATCTATAATTACAATGAAGGTTCCGTCCTTGGTTGCTTAAAGGGCAGAACAAGCTTAAGAGGTTAAGACTAATCAAAATGGGGATAAAACGGGAACGTTCCCTTATTGTGCTCTATTTGCTGAACATGTCTCTCAAGGAAATGTCAAAAGCAGTTGGAAAGGCACAACTGTTTTTTTTTTTTTTGGTAATAAATATCCAAAAGCTGCCATGCTAAAATATGAGATTAAAGAGAATAAACCCAAAGAAACACAGACAGTGATGGCATTTACACGCATACCTGTTTAGATTATGAGATTCATGGCTTAACGCCTTTCGCCATCATCTCTGGTACAAAAAGTAAAAAATCTCATGCAATGTCACGTTCTAAAAACAAACACGTCTATTGTCATATTCCCATATTCTACAGTAGAACAGACACAAATCAAAACCTCACCCTTTTCATCAAAGCAACCTCTTTGAGTCTTTTCCCTCTTTAAACTGCAAACTAATAATACTCATAAGCATACATTCACTCTCTAACACCAACTTGTACTTTCAAGATACGGACTCTAGTTGGCCAGGCAGATGCCACAACCTGGTGCTGCAGAACAACATCGTGTGCTTTAAAAACCTGAAGTTAGAAAGGCACATTTTTCACAGAATTTAATTTAAAGTAACCAAACTGTCTGCTAGTGGCTTTAACATATAGAAGACAGAAGTTATGTCCTGCTCATATGGCCGATGACTGCCCTGACCCACTCTTGGACCCTTCTCTTGCATGCAATTTGCACTCTGTCACAGCATGCACTCAGGGTTTCATGGACAGCTGGTGGACCTGCTCGGACACTTCCGACAAGAAAGGTCCTGTCATGTGCTGCAATTCAAATCAACATCATCGGTATGTAGCCTAAGGTCTTTTCTTTGATGGATATGCAGCTTAAATTAAATCGGTGTCTGACTCTGATGATGATGGTCCCTTCTTTTAACCCCCCCCTGTCAGTGTTCTGCCTTCCATCTGTAGCTAACACAGTAAACGATGGCTGGTCTGTTTTGAGTTCTTGTCAACACTTCTGAGCTTATAACTTGAGCTATTTCTTGATTTCATCGAAGTTGTGCCTCTAAAGTTACAGCATGGGTTGTGTCAGCAGTTTCCCGCATCAGTAAATTGTCTGGGTTGTTGTCACTTCACTGCTTACACTGTGAAAATGATATAGTTTTGGGTCTCGTTGTCTTTTTTTTTTTCATTCTTTCATTTTCATTTGGATTCTCTAGGATATCTAACTAAGTTTAGTTCCATGCCATAGATACCCTTGTTCAGAAGTTGCCAACAACTCAAGTGTGAGTGAGGCCTGTGGTGTTTGGTGCCAGTCGTACCTTGGATGCAGAAGGTGCATCAGTCTTTGGCTTTGAACAGCTTGTAAGTTCCCCATGGGGCACAAGAAGCAGCAACAGAGAGAGAATGCCACTAACCCTTCCTGCTTCCATTAGAGACAGAAACTAGAGGATTACTGCCAGGGGCAAGGCTAATGACTGTCATGGCCACAGAAAGCCGATTTACTGAAACCGTGGCAGGGAGGCGTGAAGCCAAAATCTCCCACTAAGACCCGGTTGTGAGAGGCCTTAATAAAGGAAACACTCTGCCTTATCGTCCGATTTCTTCAGTGAAAAAGTTTTAAAAAAAAATCACAAATAAGAGTATTCAATATATGCATCTCTTGTGGTAATCTCTATTACTATTTAACCAAAGAAAAAAAAAAAAAAACAAGCAAACAAAGAAACATATGTAGGAAAAAATTGACATAAAAACAATCAAATGGTGATATTTCCTTAAGACTCTGTGCAGCTGCTTTTAATATTTACGCCGTGAGGCAAAGTAGAAATAAATAGTCCCTTCACCATTATTAACTCATAAGACATAAGTCACTAAAAATGATGAGCGTTATAAGTGGGTGGGAGGTTACAATAACAATAACTTGCTGTCTTTGTTACCGTAAGAATTACAGTTGTGAGAGGAATGTAACAGATGTGTTTAAATGGTAATTCTGTTTGAGGTTTCACGCAGGCACTTGGCGGCATTCATGTTTCCATTGTATGTGTTTTGGTTTTGAAAATAAAAGCATTTTCCTTAACTAGGACATAATCACTGGAAATGGAGGACATGTGGTGGGAAGGGGGGGGGGGGGTTCATTTTGTGGCATATTAAGGAGCACTACCCAGTATGAAACACAGCGCTGAATGTGATGAGAACTGTTCCCGCTGCTAAGATGTCTTTTTATTCCACGCGACACCGTCGAGAGACACTTCAGCTCGGTGACATTTAAGAATATCTGATCTGAGGATGTTCTTATCGTTCACTGCTGCTTCTCTTATTCCCTCCATTTTTTTTCTCCTTCTTTCTCTTCCATCCTTGGAGCTTCCGTTCCCACCTAAATAGCATGCACATTCACACACACGCACACACACACACACACACACACAAACACACACGTCTGGGCATTGATTTGGCTAGTTCAGAGTGTACAGGGGCAAGGGAGTTTGTACAATTGATCTCCGGAGGGCCTGAAATGCAGGACTCACTCCCTTTTCTTTCTGAGTCTCTCTCTTTTTCTTGCAGTCTCTCACACTTGTTGTCTTTTTCTCTCTTCTGGTCCTTTTGTTTCCTTCGGCCGAATATGTATTTTGAGGATTAGAGTGAAGGCAAGGAGGAAAAGGAAAGGCGAGGACAATGCTTCTCTAAGTCTGTGGTTATAGGATCTCAGCTGTGGAGTTTGTGCGATCCCTGGAGGAAGTATCTTGGTTGACTTGGCAGTTGAACTTATGGACGTTGGACGTGATGTGTGTCAGCTTGAAGATCAATGCTTTCTGTGGTGGCTCCTCTATTAGGGAACCAGTGCTTTAATTTAAGGTTATAAAAGGAGAGTTCACCATTAAGTATTTTGTGCTATCACATTGTTTTATTGTATGCAGACTGGACTACTTTGACAACTTAATTTCCCTTTGGGGATAAATAAAGTTATCTATCTCTCTATATCTCTACATCTTTATCTCTATATCTACATCTTTATTTCTCTATCTCTTTATATCTCTATCTCTTTATCTATGTACTATGTATCGTATTTGTGTAAAAATACAGATCCTTATGTTAATGGTTAAATTCACTAGTGGACAGTCATTTCAGTCACTTTCTAACTTATGACCACTTATCAAGGAAGATACAACACAGAAAATGTTTCAATTTTTTTTCTATGTCAGGAAATCTTGTTGGGCATCATAATTTATATATGAAGTCGGTAACCATAAGAAAAGTAGCTGACTTTCTTTTTTTCTTTACAATTTTAAGAATGTCTTTGTGGCCATCTGATGTCTGACTGCATTTTCTCTGAAATCCTTGTATATTTGTGAAGGAGGAATGTCTGGCGGAGGATTAGGGGAGAACAGCAAACTGCCAAAATCTGCACAGCCTGTCAGAGTTTGGAAAAGAAAGAGACAGGAGAGGAAAAACTGTTGAGAAGGAGACTGCAAATGAGACTTGTTTCAATAAGGGGATCGATGGGGATGTGTGTATCGATGATAAGTGTCCATGGGCAAACACAGGAGGGTGTGTGTGACAGAAGGTGTGTGTGTGTGTGTGTTGGAGCAGATGTTGAGCTGAAGATGAAGAGTATGACCCACAGGAGACTGCGGAGATACACAGAACTGTTTTTTTGTTTGTTTGTTTGTGTGTATGTAGTTTTCTGGTTGTTTGTGCGGCTTGAAAACATTGTTTCTAATTAAGCAGAGGCCATTACTTACATGGGGTCTGACGGATATGAAAATCAAGTAATTTCTATTGCATTTTCCTTTCAATGCCTATTTCAGTTGTATCTGACACCTTGATGATGATAATTCCTGGCTACCGTATATATTGGGGAATACAGACTTGATAATTATTTTTAGGCTGCTGCCCTTTGTGTTATTCAGTTCCCTGGCCTGGGCCTTTTGTAGGAAGATGTGATTGTTGGGGACAGCCCTTCAGCAGTTGTCCATGTCACAGGGCCTTGTGGGGGATGTACCTTTCACCATAAGACCCATCATGGCAGACCAGCCCCAACAACTGCAGTCGCTCTATTTATGATAACCTTCATCCCAGAACTATATTATTTAGTTGGGCCTCATCCAGACTGGCTGAACTTGTGGACAGCACATTTTACATGTGCCAAATAATGTTTTCGACCTTTAATGGCGTCTATTTGATTTGGTACTGTAGTGATTTAAGCCAGATGGGCTGGCTTTATATGGACATTTTTGTATGGTGTATATGTGAGGAAGGGGCAGGCTGCAAGGGACTCGCTGACAGTGAGACAGATTGCCACAGTGGCAAATAGTTTATCTTTATTTTCAACAACGATGGCAATTCCAAGAGACCCATTCAAGGTTTCTTACTGCTTGCCATCCTGTGTTAAAAAATAGTAACATAAAGAATGACACTGTGCCGTCATGACATACCATTTTTTGGGATTATCTGCACTAAGAAAAGGTTGGAATCTCTTTCCTGTGGCTTTCTTATCTCAAAGACCGTGTTGCCACCCTCTTTTTTTAATTTATAAAAATAATGATGTTCTGATAGTAACATGCTAACACAGCAACAACAAACTGTTTCATCTCTTCTGCGTTGTTGATAATTGGTATTGGGAATTGCCTTTTCACTAGAAGTAAGCCTTTGTTTTGCAAAATATATGGCCAACAACACCATACTTCAAGGTAATCTTTGCTGAATGAAGATGGAGACAGCAAAAGGCTCTAACAAGTCCCTAACCCAAACGTCCTCTCCTCTCTTTCTCTCTCTCTCCGTCTACTGTCTGCAGCAGGGCTCTTGAGCATGTTGTTCACACAGAGGCACATCCATCTTCTTTTTATCCCAAATTACTCTCCGTCTTTGATTCTCACTCCCTGTGTAAATGAAGTGGGTGTAAGAGGGCGGGAAAGCGGCGGGCTGATGGATCTTATTAAAGGTGTTGCATTGATAATCAGTGAAGAGACAACAAGATATGGGTGAGAGAGGAGGTGAAAGGGAAAAAAAAGAATTAGGCAGGAATGGGGAGAACAATAGCAATGTCTCTATTCACAGTGGCAAGATGTCCTTGAGAAGACATGGGGAGGATGGGGGGGAAAAAAAGAAGAAGAGAGCAGAATGTCGAGCTATCGCAGATGCAGCAGTGATGTCTCTTTGGTTTATCTCCATCAGTGCATCTGAATGACCAGACAGGCATTTCCACGTGTATGAGCCAAGTGAAACTCCATGTTTACTAAAGGATAAATGTTTCTAGCACATTCTCTCCCCCTCTCTCGCCTTTTTTTCTTTTCCCTGGCAATCCTCTGGCTCTCTATTTAGAAAGTGTGAATGTATACATCTCTATTTATAAATCATAGACCTCGCATATCTTCCACTTGGCTTATTACAATAACTGCACAATTCATCTGGGGTTTTTTCTATATTGCTTCTTTTTTTTTTTTTTTCCTCTGTGAATTTGTTTGCGTTTCAACTCATCTGACTTATTGTATATTGAATAGTGTACATGCCGTGCACACCTTCACGTATGACGACTCCAAAACCGGTCTGTGCTATCCTGAACCGTGTACGCTGTTCAGTGCTGCTGCAAGTCATGCCTCATTATATACAATAATAATAATAATAATTTGTGCTCTCAAATTAATAATACAGATTACTTAATTAGTGCTCTTGACTTCTATCTATTTTGCCTGTTACCAAGGCACCAAATTTAGCCAGCCGAAAGTGTAAAGAAAGTGACGAAGAAGACATCTGACCTGAAATATCAGCTCCATCTTGACATCTTGACGTGTAGATGCACATTAAATGAAGAATATGTAAAACTTGATTTACTATAGATTTTATGAACTAGTTTGTCTGTTATCCTATAGAATACATTTAAAGGGGTCTCAAGGGGTCTGTTTTCTAGCCAAAACCTCAAGTATATCTGCATATCTCAATCTAAGATCAAAATGAAACCATCATTTTATTAAATTTAACCTTGATGTGCGTGTATGCAGGACAAAATCAAAAGCACAAATTATTAAATTGAGAACACAGTCTTTCGGGGGGACAATGAGGTCATCTTCTGGCGTTTAGCAACCTACATTTTCTCTTTGAAAGTTACATGTAGTGTATCTTTATTTTTATTTTTTATTTTATTATATTTTTTTCCAATACAATGTTGTTTTTACCAGAACAGAGATGGATTCGAATCAGCGTGTGGAATTTCATTAAGGACAAACACATTTCCTAAAAAGACTAGCTTTTGGAGTCACACTGAGTGGTTAAAATCCTCTCCGAAGGCTAACTTTTCCATAGCCGAGGTGATGTGGATTTAGAAAGGAAGGAGAAGCATTTGGTGCTTGTACAGAAGGTATTATACACACCCTGGTACACTGCATGCTAGAGGAAACACACTGAGCCTATGAGCTTGGCTTTATTAGATCCGGGCATAAAGCAATGACAGTTACAGCTGGCGTTCAGACTTTATGTAATCACACAGCCTGAGACAGCCAAGCAGCTGAAAACTCATACACTCACAAAAAGACCATATACATCCATAGTTGCATGTAGCTTATTACAGAAACTGTGGTAACTTTGTTGGAGGACTGCGTGTCCAATTTTGGTAAATTAATACGTTGTTCTCCTCCAAATTGGTTTAAAAATTGGATCCTTTTGAATATTTTAGAAAAGGTTTTAACGTCCAGCTGTCCTTCTTAGCACCTGGGAAAAAAAAAACAATCTTTCTCACAACAAAGCTATGTCATAATTTCACACAGACGTTAAGTTACAGGTCACTAAATTACAAGTTCCAGTCATCAGTAAGTAGTAAACTTCACTTGAGTTTAATAACCCAGAATGCTTTTCATATTGGGATCCCATTGTTGATGTTGTATTGTAACAATAAAATAGTTTAAGATGTTATCGGGTGAGTGTAACACAGAAGTGAGTGAAAAGAATACAGAAGAAAAATACAAGGCGTTAAACTTTCTCTCACCTTGTGCACCTTGTGTGTCTTGTGTCTCAAAAATCTCAATCTAACGTATTGGGGTTTTTTTTCAGTATAGTTCACATGAGAAAGTAAGGTCATCTTACCTCCGCCGACATAAATGTTATTACGTATTTAGGACTGTTGCTGTCTGTGTGCATCAGTGTCCGTCATCAGTTTATCTTCAGCACCAAACAAAACTGACTTGACTAGACAGAACAGCCTAAACCGCACAGGGACAGACTCCACTGAATCAAGGATCTGGCAACACTCAACAGAAAATCAGGCCTTAAATGCAAACAGAACTAATAATGCAATGGAGGATAGGTAAGATGGTAAAAGAAAGCAGGGGGATAACTGGTTGGGAAAAAAAACACAAGGATCAGGGCAGGACTGATGAGGGTGATGTAGGGCAAGTGTGAAGGAAAAGGTGAAGAGGGATGAGCAGGTGATGGGAGACCAAAATGTCAACAGTTTTACGACAAACAACCACAACAATTGTGAATCTATCCTTTAATACATGAACAAATCAAGGCGTAGTGTGAGTATTATTGACTTAGGGTTATATTTTTTGGTGTGGTGCAATTTCTTTGAAAATATACCCTTTATTATTTTAGGGTTTTTTTTTTTCCACCATCAGCCATAGTCTGTCTGCAAAATATGCTTCGCTACGTTACAATATGTCATGCGGTAGAACTGAATGTTGCCCATGCAACTCTCTTTCTCCAGGATACACATCAACGCTATAGGGGAGTGTCTGTAGCTACGAAATAATGGAGCGTCAGTGTCATCTGACATGTTGCAGTACTTTACGGTAAGAGCTGGTTTGTTTGATTAGAGTAAGGAGCTGATCGTAAGCATTTGGCATTTTGTCTCTCAAAGAGGCCTCTCATCTCATCTTGGATTCTAATTACCGAATGATGCAGCAGATAAGTCAAGGCCACTTAAAAATCTCTTCAAGTTCATTAATAGGCCTTGTGACATTTGTGTGAAGTTTATAGTCAAGAACGTCTTCATACACTGGTGGATGAAAATGTATAGGCCAATTGATCACACTTATTGATTTTTTATTTTTATTTTTAAATCCAGTGGCCCCTTGATGTCACCACGAGATGTCCATTAACTTAGACGTGTGAGCATATGTGTTTGACTCTGCTGAGTGTGACTGTGAGTTTTCCTTTCAGAGGAAGAAAACGGCGCCTCCTGAGTCAGTGGAGCGTGATGCGTCTGTACAGTAGCAAGTTGTGCCTCTGCACTGACACAAATGTTACGACACCCTGCTCTGCAAATGTCAGTCCCATCCAATTAAATGGTTGAGTGATGCCATTGCCCACAAGGGGATCCCAATAAAGTTCTCTATTTGTTATCGGCTTTATTTCCTGTTTTGCCATCTTTCTCTGAGACATCTCATAGACAGGGATACATGCTTGTACGCTGCATTGAAAGAAAACCCATGAGCCATTATTGTGCTGTGTTTTCTTGGGTCATGTCTGTGCTTGTTATTCATTTGCAAGCAGTTTTGACCACCTACACATTGTCTATATTTACAACAATGTCAGTCTGTAGTCTGAAGTGTTGACTTCGCTGATTATTGGTTGCTCCACTTGCTGTCAAGCACCCACATTATCCGTCTCGGTCACAATGATGAAATACATCCTTTCTGTTCAAGAGCAACCTGCAGTAACAGATTTTCATCTCTGCTGCCTGATGATATATTAGTGGAACACTGCACAAACTTAGCTCAGTTATTTCCCAATACTGTTTCAATGCTTTGTTTTGTCTGTATCAGTAGACGGTAAAAAAAGTTGCTGTCTTTTGTTGCCGTGGAGATTGAGCTAAAAATTGTCTTAACATTTGCCACTCCAGGGTCTTGTGGTACAGCAATATAGTAGGAGCATCTTTTCTTGGTTTACCGTGAATAAAGTTTAACTCTGAGGATATTAAGAATAGTTTACACTTTTTAATCATTTTTTGTGTTTTAGCATTTCTAAGGATGTCTGGCTCTATTTAAATGCCCTAAATGACATGTCAGGAGCACATAGTACTGTACATACTATGATATTCACAAGATTAAATAAATTGTTCACATAAACCATAATGTGTCTCTTCGTGGCTGTCAGAGCAAAGAGGGGTTATTGGTAAATCCCACCTTACCCGCCACGACCGTTTCCACATATTATTTAAGCGTACTTACAAACCTGCTAGCAGTAGAAATGAAGCCAATCTGACATTCTTAACAACACGATAAGACAGAGGTGAAATGTGCGAGCTTTTGTCTTTTACAAGAGAAGTTCCTGATTGGTCGAGTTACATAAATAATAACATTAGATGCTAATTGGATCTCGAGGTAGTTACGGATGCTAGGCCCGGTCCTGCCCTTTTACGTTCGGAGGAGGATAAATGTTTCACACCTGCACTAAACTCATTAGCCCTTCACCCTTTGGCAAGGAGAAACTCTGCAGAAAAAAATCATTTCAACTCAATGTTGAAGCATTGCGTATACTGAGCTTGGTTTACTCGCCATTTATTTTCTGTGGAGCTAATACTTAGAAATAGATTCAGATAGTCATTAAAAAAAGACAGGCCTTTATGGCACCATTGGAGATTTTTTAGCTCCCTAAAAGGAATGTGATGTTCATTCCAGCATGTTAACAGTCCCACTCTCCAAAAGCAGCTCCCGTGAAAGGCTGAACGCTACATTACAGGGAAATGTTTGGGAGAGGGGGCTTCTCTATGGGTCAGTGGGTAATGCTAAGAAAGTGTTCACGGTTTGACATTTGCTCAGGGCTGTCTGCCATCTGCTCAAAGTACTCTTAAGTTCGAGAAGTTAAGAGGCCACAAATCCCATTATTTAAGAAACGTAACTATCTGCAAATATTCAAATGCATTCGTTGACGATGCAAACATAATGAGCTGCTTCAGCTGCATGCTCCTTTAGGACTTGATGAATACACACCAAGGGAAATATAAGGCTAATTTTGTGTTTTTTGAGAATGTGTGCAATGAGCTGACGGTGGCAGATATTAAGTGGTCGACTTCAGCTTTGCAGCTCTCTTCTAATTCCATGTTTGAGCTAAATGAAGAATTCAGGGCAGTCTTTGTTTTTTTTGTTTCTTTTAGGCTTGCTGCAGCACCGCTACAATTGAATAGAAGAGGCAAATGGACATTTGATTAACTTTAAAAGATAAATCCACCTTTTCAACAAAATATCTGCTCAATAAAGAAGATGAAATTGTCTTTCTTTCTATCAAATTTTGGATGTTATTGATGACAGGTAAATTGAAAATATTCCGCTGGATGCCACATCACTTGGGATTTGTTAACACATTTATCAATCTTTTGTGGTTTATATAGCTGATGTTCTCTGAGCACATGATGTTATTGTAAACCAATATTTCATGTGCAATATAAAGTTTAAAAAAAACCCAAAAAACAAACAGAGATTTTCACATTTTAAGTTGTGTGATACCAGCATTTTTAAGAGTCATCAGATAGATATCAGATAAAATGAAAATAATCAAAGTATTAAATTTACAAGTTCTGTAAATGTGATTAGCCACTAGTACAGTCGTACTGTGCCGCTGATTCCCCATGACTGATCTCCTGGATCCTCTATTTGCCATAAAAGTGTCTTTTTTGATGGTGTTTCGGGTGTTATGCAGCACAAACTCAGCCATCTGGGCAAACTGTTCATTGTGTCTTTCATCATTTGTGGTATTGCGTTACCAGCGTGTCCAAGTGTAGGAACATTGGGCCGATGTTCTTGCTAAGTTGTGATTGAAGGAAACCACATTAGGTCTGACTTCAAGATTAAAAAGCAATGACTTGTACAACAAGCTGAAGTAGACAAATGCGGCAAGTCCCTGAGGGGTTAAGAAGTGTCCATCAACTGTCTGTCTGTGCCTCAGCCTCAAGCCTTTCCTATCCTCTATCAACTCGCCTCCCTTCAAAGTGTCAAGTCAGTAAAAAGTTACTTTAGACAGTGAATAGTTTACTGAGTGAGTGTAGTTGTGGCCTAAAGGGAAATGTATGAAATGGTAGTCTTTATTTTCCAACAGAAGAGACAAAAAGGAAACAAATGTGAGGATCAAAATAATGTTAGTTTTTAGCCTATAATATCTGATCCCTCAATTTAACAAGTCCTGCTAAACCAAGAGACTCAAGGTCCTTTTAACCACTCTATCTATGTGTCCATATCTGAAACCTTAATAGAAATAAGCACTTAGTAAGACTGTGTATTATTCCCATCTGTTTTTTTGATGCATTGAACCTTGAGAAAAGCTGTTTCAAAGCAGCATGACATTCATCCAGGCTGCTTGATCGTACTGTGTAGTATGAAGTTGACACAGTCACTTAGAAAAATGGAAATAGGCTGTCTGTTAACACGTGTAAAGGTTATATAGGGTTTGGATAATTACTTTATAGAATCGGTGCCAAAAGTATCAGGAATGATGGGTAATAATTTAGGGATTGGCTGGCAGGAAACAATCGTATCTAATCGGTAGAGGAATATCTGATTCCCCCCACCTACCCACACCCCCCAAATTCATCTTAATCAGCACAGATTTTATGCAGCTGTCCCAGCAATTTCCCTGTGAGTGTGTGTTACATAACTGGCTATCAGACTTCAGAAACTGTTTCTGTGTTGGTTATCAAAGAGTTCAAAGCATGAAAATCGTTTATCGTTTTGGGACATCACTCCTGACAGCAGTTGTCTGGCGGTTTAGGTGAGATTGAACTTTTTGATTGGATGGCAGATAATGTAAATAAACCCATGGCGACTGATTAGCACTGATGTTTGTTGTTTTGCAAAATTTATTTTCCTTTTAAAATGTGCGTGAGAATCACATTATCATTCCGAGTTATTAGTACGTCTTGTCATAACTGTGATATTATGTACTCGTGTAGTTCCAAATTCATCTAAAATGTCCTCATGATGGATATAAACTTGGATGGCAGAGTAACTGGGCTGTATGTAATGTTGTACTGTCATACATTGCACTAATAAAAAAAAGAGAAAAAAAAATGAATAACTGGGCTACATGAGCTGCTGACTAAAGCATGTGACTGTAGGTTTTCTATCTATTGGCTGCAAGAGTTCTTAGTCACTGAGGGGAAACTAGTCTCCAATATAGAAATGACTTTAATAATGTGAGCATTTTTATTCTACGATATTAAAATCAAAATGCTAATTATTAAATGTCATTTTCTTTTTTTTAGGGGCCCACTATATGGATTTCATAACTTCGCTTCCCAGGTATATAAAAGGGCAGTCCTGACACGGAGAGGCAAAGAGTGATCTCAGAGTGCAGGAGCGAGTCAGTCAGAGAAACGATAGAAAAGGTTGGGGAAGAGAAAAGGGGAAAGAGATGGGGAGACATGCCTTAGCTAATGGGAAAGCCTTCAAGTGAAACAGTAATCTGGGTAATATGTCAGGCTGCTTCTAGCCGGGGGAACTTGACGTTTTCCCAATTAAGCACGGGGTGCAAGGCAGCTTTTCCCCCTAATTGTTTAACATGTATCCAAGCAGCCGAGTAGCATGACCTGCACGTGCGTTCTGTAGATCAGATCACAGTCTGGTGGCTAACGCAGACTTCCCACCACGAACTCCATCAGCCTCCACTTATGCACCTGTGCATGTAAAGAAATACCTATGGCTCTATTTAAAATGATGAGCTGTGTTTGAGACGACGAGGAGGGATAATGAAGCTGTTAATGTTATCAGCGTTGGAGGTTATCAGACATGGATAGTTTTGAAGGAGGTCCATTTATCTTAATTATGACTCTAAACATGTCATTCATAGATCTGTCACATATGGACCTATTCAAATAGAAACCTGAGTTATCCATTCAGGGAAATAAAACACTTCACTTCCTGTCTGTTTCTCTCAGTTTTTTTTACTGAGCCATTGTCACAGACGCTGCAGGGCTCACAAAACAGAAATGTCCAGTTTTGGCCAAAATCTTCTGTTTTCAGCAGCTCTCCATTGTAGTGGTTGATTACCGCTGAGTTTTACTGTGTTTGGCCAGCTTAATGAAACCTTGATTTCCCAAACTCCCTCTCTGTATGTTTCTTCTCCTCATCTCTCTGCCCAAAGTCTCTGTGCCTCAGCCAGTGCCAGGAGCTGCCATTTGGTTCTGTTTGTTGAGTGCTCATCACCAACTGAACCAACAAGCTGACTGATTAAAATGAAAATGGGCCCCCTCACTCTTGGCCCTCTATTTCTGTCTCTGGTTTTTCCTCTCTGCTTGGCTGAGGGAGCTGTGCTACATACATAACGGTCATAAACCGTAATATCTACAGTCCTGCCACTTGAAATAAAAACCTAATAAAATATAACAGCGGTGTGGATGTCTGAGTGTAGAAGCTTCAGTGTTCGGGGACTTGAGCTCCAACATTTCAGCCAGGATTTAACTGCAGAAATGGGCATACAGTGCAGATTCGAACAGAAATCCCCTCCTCATCTCTTATGCAATGGCTCTGTGCTTTGGTTTCTTTCTCAAGTTAAGTCTATAATATGATGTGATCAAAGAAGTTAAATTTGGTTCAAGGAAGCAGCTTACTTAACAAGAGGCTCCACACGTAACAGAGAGAGTCAATGTTTGAATCTTAAAGTTATTTATTAAAATGTTAATCAGTAGAATCTGTCGTGGTCATCATTTTTAAATTTTTTTATATAGTTTTATATGATGCCTCAAAAGTAAATAAAATGAAATCTTGAATATATATATAATTTTTCCACATCCTGCTTCATTGTATGCAAGAGAAATGTTTGCTTTCGTGCCAGCAGGACAGCAGAGTCTCTGCAGACAAAGAACTCAGTAGGACTTAATGTCAGATTTTCAAATGTCTGTACCACATTGTTATGATAGGATGTAGGCAAAGTGGCACTATGAGTCACATTCAAAAAAAAAAAAATAACTTCAGCCTTACTTCGGAGGCTGACTCATTAAATAAGAGACTCATAGAGAGTGTGTGTGTCTGTAAAAAGATGATTTCATTTTTTTTGTCTGCACATTTTGTGTATCTAAATTGCACTTTGATGCCTGGACAAACACAACAGTAGTACGGCATCAGCTGCTGTAGCTTTTTTGGCTTTTTGACATTTGGCCAAGACTGTTGGACTCAGTAAAAGGACTGAAATTTAGCTGTGCCTGTGTTACAATACGCAGCGAGTGATCAACTTAATGAGTGATGTCATGCTACATTTTAGATCGATGGACCCAAAACGAAAGGCAATACCATGTGATTTAAACTCTAATAAGTGAGACCGAATCACTGACTTTGAGAAGGACAGAATAAGTTGATACTGTAGGAAAGATGAACGGAAAGAGTGATGGAAAAAAAAAAAAAGTCAAATCTATATTTTCTATTTTTACACAAGAGCACTACGGGCTCATAACTGCTCTCAGGTAGATGCTCAGACAAACAGAATGAGCCTCTCCAAACCTCCAGGTGCTGCCCTTATGACAGCCACCCACTTTTCTTCAGCAACAGTAGACGTTGCCATGGACGGCTTCATCAGAGCTCTCTGCAGAGTTCTCTGCTTTCTGACACAGTTGACTGCATCGGCTACTGTCTGCTGTATGTGCAATGGACCTGAGCATACCCCTTCCTCAGTTACTGGCTTCAGCACAAAAAATATATTGTCACACCCAATTTATCCTTCTCTCCTTATCCAAACACATGCAAGTCTAACATAGATATATATGTTTTTTATAACTACTGGATGATCTACCGGCTTCTTCTACCTATTTCAGCAGCATATTGCAAATAACTTTCAGTGCGCCACGTTCTGGTATGACTGTGCAATAACTCTCACACTCAAACTTTCCTTCCATAATACATTAAATCCTGTTCAGACAGACATTAGATAAACAATTAGCTTACCTGAGTGTGAGAAAGTCTGTAAATTAGCCCTCTCGTTGGCAGAACGTTTCCTCTGTCACCCAGTTGGATTGAGCACACACTGTGAGTTTCTGCGCCCGTCGTGATCACAGACCTTTGTGTGATACCATAGGGCACAATGGGTGACATCCTTAGTAATCAGCACCTGCTGCCTGTGACAACAGAGGTATATCGGCAGATGACATGTCATGTGGTCACACACTGTGTCATGATGTGTGGGTTTTGATAGGAGGGAGAACAAAGGTGCGAGTCTAGACACAAGGAAGACGAGATCTCAGTGGGAAACAGAGAGGCAGTGGCTCACATGCAGAGCTGATAGTTTGTGTGAATGGCTAATGACGAACAAAGTCATCGACAAATCTCGCATGGGATAGGAAGTCATGGACGTTAAGCTAGCACCCTTCCAGATGCATCAAAGTGTGAATATCTCCTGTTGGCAAACTGTTACAACACCTCCCACGGCTTGTGCAGATATGGTTTTCTATGTGTGTCAGTGTGTGTGTGGCTAAACCTTCCTTATCTAGACAAACTTAAATTACGTTGCCCACTCAGAAGCATTTGTCTTATTATTTAGACAATAAAACTGCACATAGACCAAGTGTATTAATTATAAAAATGTGCACTTCAATTCAAGCGTTCCACTCTATACAGCATTGTTTTCCGTAGCCTTTATCCATGAACAGGGGTTCAATTAAATCCTAAGGTTGTCAGATGCAAATTGATCCTCTTTTTTTTTTTTTTTTTTTCTACACTTTTTGAATCAACATCAGCATGAAGAAAAACAATGCCTCCCTTTCTAATCAATGTATCCTGCATTACTGCAGTGTCCATTTATGGTGGTAGAGCTGCAGTATCTGATAGCTTAGACCCTTTGTTACTAGATCCCAGGGTGGGAATGAAGTAGTTAGCCCTGTTTAAGTTCTGAAGGAACACACACACACACACACACACACACAGTCCTTGAGCATTTAAAAGACCGTCTAGTTGAGACAAGGAAATTTCTTTCTTTTCTGCATTTGTTAGAAGTTCTGAACAGACGCAGAGAGAGTTTTTGTTCCTCCTGCTTATGCGTTGCTTCTGCTCTGCTGATAGGCCCATAACTAAACCTCTGTAAGGTTTATAATTTAATCGAATTTTCCTTTAAATTCTTTTATGACCAAAGCTATATTTCATATATTTCCATAATATCACAACACATTACAATAAATAACAGAACACAGTATATAAACCCAGAACAAAAATGATTTGTTTAAGGATAATATCTTTAATTTAAATACTCAACTCACTGCGTTCATTCCCCTAAAATTATGACACGTTCCTTTTGTACAGTGGGATTCTCATAATATTTTCATTTACATTCAAAGTTGGTATCTTTTTTTTCAGGAGTTTCCATGAACAATACGCAATGTTTTACTTGTGAATATACTGGCGTTTCCTGTTACTATCATTATGTACTGATTCAGTAGACTTTACAGAGTGTAACTACTAGAGGCCTGTGTGCGTGAGCATGCTTTGTTTTCTGCCTCAGTAAGTTCTCTGCAGTTCATTGTACATGTACATTTTGTATAAAATGCATGCTCACTAAAAGACACCTTCTCGTGTGTGCTTTACTACAAGTAAAGCTTGATTTTAAAGGTCCATGGTGATTTCAACATCAAAATATAAATGCAGTAATAGAACATTTAACATTTAGTCACTGTCCCCTAGAGTATAATACAAACATGGCATAATGCAAAAGGCAGCAGGTGAAATTTCCTCGGGGAAATGCCAATTTCAGACTTAGTCAGAACTCAAGGTAGACACAGAAAGTCGAGGAGTTTATATCTTCATAAGTTTACACATTAACTCTGCAGCTGACATGTCTTATATTGAATTACTACAAAGACAGATTAATGATTAAAAAGACGTTAAAAGATTTATTTCATTTTTAACACCGAGAGACAAAAAAAACAAACTGAAGTACATTTTCAACCCTGGTTTGCTTTTTTAAAATGTTTATAGTATAACTCCTGCTCCTCTCACCGAGGTTCTGCTGTGTTAACACGGCTGCGGATAGAGCTTGAACATGCAAGATTCAACAGAAGCACCAGTAATTCAAATGCATAATTCTGCCATGTCTGGCTATGAAAATGTACCTCCGAGCATAAGCAATCAATCTTTATATGAGATGCCGTCTCAGTTGTTTTACCATTATTGTGATGCACATACAGCTGTCAAGAGGCCAAATGGAGAAGCAAAGTTCAGTACTGGGTCAAGCATGAAACAATTCATGGTTAAATGACAGTGCTGTCATCAATAGCTGCATTTCAGACACACATTAGAGAGAGTCATTAGGGAGTCATGACGAATTATCAGGAATCCTTTTTTTTTTTTTAAACACATCCCAGTGTTGATGCTGCTGTTGTTGTTGTTGTTGTTGTTGTTGTTCTTATTATTGTTCTTGTAAATCCCTAGTGGGACCTTGGGTATCTATTTTTGGAAGACAATAAAAAAAAAAAAAAAACTCTGATCAGACCCATCAGTCCAATCATGCATTATTTCAGGTTTATGACAAAAGACAGTGGGTCAAGAAGATCGTCATTTTCTCCTCTGCTGAATCATTTTTGCACAAAAAATGTTCTTCCGTGAATCACTGATTGTACAGTCAGGAAAACTAACACACAGCCACATATTGTAGAGCGTTGAATACCCAGCTGTCCCCTGTGTTTCCAGCTTCAATTACAGAAAATGGGGACAAGATCTCTTTTTCCAGTGGAGCTGTACTTTGGTTTTGATTGTAGAAGAGGAAAACAAAATTGAAACTGTCAATGGTCATTGTCGATTTTTTTATTATTATTTTTTTAATAAATAAATTAAATAAGGTAATGAATGCACATTTTGGTAACACACTCTGCTCCTATTTCAAGAACAATAGGAATGAAAGCAAAACACTTATTTTTTTTATTTTTTTATTACTTACACATAGCAGCCCATATGGCAACACTGAAGAGCAGATTGTGAAAATTATATTTCACAAAGCACGCTACAATGCAGAAAACCTCAATTGCAGTCGATGCATTACTGTATATAGATACGATTTATTCATTTTGAGTCACCGAGCCTATCAACACACAGGCTTTGACTCCTATTTATACGTTTCTGTTTATACGCCTAACATATGTCGCCACTAACACAAGACAATGCAGCAAGGCGTTTGAAGATAACCAGAAAGCAATCAACATTTGGCGGCAGTTGTCAACCAGCGAATGATTTATGTCCGATTGCGGGTCTGGTTTTTCTCTCTCCTCCTGACACTCAGCTGCTCGGGTGTTGTTGTGAAGCAGAGGTGCTGCTCACGGTTTGATTGGAGTGGCATGGTGCTGCAGCACATGGAAAAAAAGAGCCAGTGTCACCTTGTCACTCTCGGGCGTGCTGCCAAACTGCTGGCGGGGGGCTGGAGCGGGCATGTTGCAGAGGAGGGGTGTGTGTTGAGCACTGTGGTGATGAATCATTGTGCTCTATCTCTCCTACACCTCCTCTCCATAAGTCTGTCCCTCACCCCACCCGCCACCTCACCCCCATCACTAACACTGTAATTATCCGCCTGTGGAGGGTGGGACATCTGCAGTAACACTAGAGTTTGATCATTTGTGTGCATGCTGTAGACGACAGTGACCAACTAAAAAAAAAAAAGAATATAAAATATATTGGTGTAATTTAGAGTTGAATCTGTGATCTTGTTGTTCTGTGCGAGCTGGGATGTTAATTATTGAGTCATTTTATCAAATATTTCAATCGCTGCTTGTCACCTGGCAGCAGGTGGATCACTCTCACATCTTATAAAGACAGTCGGTCAGATGGTCTATGTGGTTCATCTGAGCTCTCCTGACCCGGAGCTCCACCTCGTCTCAATCCTCCCCCCAGGTCCACACTAACTCGAGATCCTGCAGCTGATCAGGCCGTGGGTTTACGTATGGCACATCTGATCAAAGACTGAGGGTTGAATGTGAAGTCACCCAAGATCAAGGTCTACGCCAAAATAGATGCTCCCATGGCAGCAGGGCTGTCACAACAACCAAAGCTCTGTGGTAGAGAGGTGGGTGGAGGTGACCCTGAGGGACTCGAGGGGTGTTGGCGACACACGTGCTCAGACATAGCAATGGCTGCTGGCGAGCAGGAGGGATAGTGATGTTTTCTGATGCTCCATCATCCAGCGGCTCTGTGGACTTTCACTCGTCGGTTCACTGATTGAGAGAAATGAATGCAACTTTCTGTTAAACATCGTGTTGATTTATTAATTGTTAACTGACTGCAATCTGGAAAAATAAATGTGGTTGGATTATGGAAATATATAAAAAATATACTGCTAATATATTTTTCAGTACTGATAAGCAAGAAGGATGATAGTAGGATTATATAGTTTATACCCTTGAGTGCCATAATTATTAGTTGGTTAAATGTTTTGTGTGTTGATAGAAAGTTTTCAGTTTCTCAAATGTGTGGATTTGCTGCGTTTCTTTGTTTCACATAATTATAACCTAAAAAATCTTTGGTGTTGGACTGTTGGTCGGAATAACCAAGCAATTCATTTGGGGAAAAAATCTCTTTTATAGACTAAAACCTAAACCGTTACTTTAAAAAGAGGTATTTAAAACTTTTATATATAATAAATCGATATATAAGTAATCTTCTAAGTCATGCCAAGTAAGTGCTGTGCAATCAAAGTAAAACGCTTACAATCGTAGCCCAATAATATAAAGACCAAGATGGCGGCGCGTGCACAACGCGAGGCTCAGCGTCTCTCCAGTTTTTGCAAATTAACAGTGATTTGCCTAGTTATTGCAAGTCTGCTCACTCAGAACAGTCTTGCAAACACTTCATACAGCCGCCAGGAACTTTTGGACTTAAGAACAAACTTTCTTGGCAACTTTTTCGGCGATCTACGGCTCATCCCAGAGATCGAAAGAACAGCGGATCCCACCGACTCAGCCCTGCCGACCGGAAGGGCTCGTAGGCGGCGTCGGGATCGTAAACAAAGGCGAGGGACTCGCGGAGGGCTAAAGGCTAAGCTAAAGCTAACCCCTTACCGGCTCTCTCTACCAAGCATCTTCCTCGCCAATGTTCGGTCCCTGGTGAATAAAATGGATGAGTTACGACTGCGGATCACCACTAACAAACTGATTATGGACTGCAACGTCATGATTTTTACAGAAACATGGCTCAACAGCGGCGTTCCGGACAGCGCTATTCAGCTTCCCGGGCGGCAGACTTTCCGGGCAGACAGATCGACAGATGACTCCGGTAAGACCAGAGGTGGAGGTTTGTGCATTTATGTGAACAAAGCATGGTGTACGGACACTACTATCACCGAGAGTCATTGCTCCGCTAACCTGGAATACATCATGGTTAAGTGTAGACCGTTCTATCTGCCCAGAGAGTTTACATCTACTGTTGTTACTGCAGCCTACATCCCCCCTGATGCTAATGCAAAGCTAGCTATGAAGGACCTTCATACAGCCATTAGCAAACAACAAACAAAACACCCAGAGGCTGCCTTTATCATTGCGGGTGATTTCAATCACTCCAACTTAAAGACAGTACTCCCCAAATTTCACCAACATGTCTCCTGCCCCACAAGAGGTAACAAGACTTTGGATCATGTTTACACCAACATGCCCGATGCCTACAAAGCAGTCCCCCTCCCCCATCTTGGACAGTCTGACCACCTCTCATTGTTCCTGTTCCCCAAGTACACCCCCCTCATCAAACGCATCAAACCCACAGTGAGGACAGTCAAAGTTTGGCCTGTGGACGCTGACTCTCTGCTCCAACACCAGTTTGAAAACACTGACTGGAGTGAGTTTGCCACTCAGGCTACCTATGACTCCCATACAGACATCAACTCATACGCCTCCTCAGTAATGGACTTTATCAACTCCACCATCAACAGCATCACCACCTTCAAACAGATCACGACATTCCCGAATCAGAAGCCGTGGATGAATAAAGAGGTCCGCCTTCTGCTGAAGGCACGCGACACCGCTTTCAGATCAGGTGACGCACAGGCCTACAGTTCATCCAGGGCTGACCTGAAGAGGGGCATCAAGAAGGCCAAGCACGACTACAAGCTGAGGATCGAGGAGCACTTTAAGTGCAACTCCGACCCCCGACGCATGTGGCAAGGCATTCAGGCTATCACAGACTACAAATCCAGCAACTCCAGCCCCCCTACCAGTGACGCCTCCCTCCCTGAAGAGCTCAACAGCTTCTATGCTCGATTCGACAGGGACAACCAGGAGGTTGCCATCAAGGCTGTGCTCCCTGCGGACCACCAGCCCCTCATACTCTCCCCCACTGATGTGTGTGCTGCACTAAGCCGGATTAATGCACGAAAAGCTGCAGGTCCCGATGGCATACCAGGACGTGTGCTCAGGGCCTGTGCTGGACAGCTGACCGGAGTCATGACCAACATCTTTAACATGTCTCTAGCCCAAGCAGCTGTCCCCTCGTGTTTTAAGACCACCTCCATCGTGCCGGTGCCTAAACACTCCACAGCAGCGAGCCTCAACGACTACCGCCCTGTTGCACTTACCCCCATCATCATGAAGTGCTTCGAGCGGCTGGTCCTGGCCCAGCTCAAATCTTGCCTCCCCCCCACACTGGACCCCCTCCAATTCGCTTACCGTCAGAACAGGAGCACGGAGGATGCCATTTCCACGGCTCTACATCTCGCCCTTTCCCACCTGGACAATAACAACTCCTACGTTAGAATGCTGTTCATTGACTTCAGTTCAGCATTCAACACCATCATCCCCTCCAAACTGGTGTCCAAGCTCTGCGACCTGGGAATCAACACCTCCCTGTGCAACTGGATACTAGACTTTCTGACCAACAGACCCCAGTCTGTTAAACTAGACGGCCACATCTCCTCTACCCTCACTCTGAGCACTGGCGTTCCACAGGGCTGTGTGCTGAGCCCCCTCCTCTACTCCCTCTTCACCTTCGACTGCACACCTGTACATGGCTCTAACTCCATCATCAAGTTTGCAGACGACACAACGGTGATAGGCCTCATCCGCAACAACGACGAGGCGGACTACAGGGAGGAGGTCCAACACCTAGCGGCGTGGTGTGCCGACAACAACCTGACACTCAACACCAAGAAGACCAAAGAGATCATCATGGACTACAGGAAGACTAAACCTGACACGCACACTCCAGTCTGCATCAACGGGACAGAGGTGGAGCGTGTCTCCAGTTTTAAATTCCTGGGTGTCCACATCTCTGAGGATCTTACTTGGACCCTCAACACTTCCACTCTGGTCAAGAAGGCTCACCAGCGTCTGTTTTTCCTGAGGAGACTGAAGAAGATCAACCTGTCTTCCCAGATCCTGGTGAACTTCTACCGCTGCACTATCGAGAGCATCCTCACCAACTGCATCACAGTGTGGTATGGTAACTGCTCTGTCGCGGACCGGAAATCACTGCAGAGGGTGGTGAAAACTGCCCAACGCATCACCGGTTCCTCACTCCCCACCATAGACACTATACAGTGCAAGCGACGCCTGCGGAAGGCTCACTGCATCACCAAAGACACTTCCCACCCCAACCACAGACTGTTTACCCCCCTCCCCTCAGGCAGACGCTTCAGGTCTCTCCGTTCCCGGACCAGCAGGTTCAGGAACAGCTTCTTCCCTGCTGCTATCACACTGTTGAACTCTAAACCACGGTGATAGCAGGACTCACCCCACCCCTATTTATACAACTATTTATTCTGTCTATAATGTACATTCATTTCCATATCCTACCTCTCTATAGTACACTCTTAAAGTGTTTTCTATTTATTAGTGTATTCATTCTGCTTTAACTTACCCAATGTAAATATAGTGTAAAATACTGACATAGTATATTCATTTGTAAATAGTGTAATCATACTCATCTAGTGTACTTATCGCTATAGTGTATTTTTCTTACTGTTTCACTGACACATTGCACTCACTCATCTAGTGTACTTCCCATACCTGCTCTTCATACCACTATTTATATTTATATTGTTCATTTGCACATACTCTGCACTTTCTGCTGTTTTTGCACTTCTGGATGGATGCTAACTGCATTTCGTTGTCTCTGTACTCGTACTCTGCACAATGACAATAAAGTTGAATCTCATCTCATCTCATCTCAATAGTACAACTGGAAGTCTTGAGTGAGAACTAGCCATGCTGTCTGTTGTGGGGCTTTGACCTTCTTTTCTTCTGAAATGCTGCTTTACTTCTGAAGCACATCCTGTTTGCTTTACTTCTATCCTCCTTTAGATTGTAATCAATACTGTGACTGAAACTTTCAAGGCTCTTTCTTCTCCTGGTTGAGCCTCGGCAAGGCCACTGAACTGCAGTGCTAATTATCACCTGAGGGTGCTCTCTCTTCTCCGAGGACTAGGACCACCACCCCCCCCCCACGCCCTTTTCTCTCTCTCCTCCCCCTTTCACCCAGTCTGTACATTTAGGACCTGAAGCAGTTGTCGTGTGTGTTTGTTGTGTGTGTGTGTGTGAGTTTCCTGTGTGTGTTGCGTCCAGTTAACTTTGATTGCATGTATGTGCATTAGTACATGCTGACCAACACATGGCTGTGTGTATTTGATGGTGATGATCTTTAACAGATTGTCATGGTGCTGAGGTCTTAAGTGTCTCTTAAGACAGCTGCGCTATCCCCCCCACCCCCACATTTCTGTGAAATGAGACAATGAGAGATCAGCCGACATCTCATTTGAAGACTAATTAGGTTATTCAGAGGGCGGGCAGGGCGTGCACTGCATTAATGATTTAATACGTGCTTTCTGAGATGATGAATATTGAGTCACTTTTATACTGCATGGCTTAGTAAAAAATACATAGTGTTATATACATATCTGCATACCTCAGCTTTAAAAAAAAATCCCAATATAATTGGTAATATTATAACACTGCAGCATGTTTGCTGACACACAGTTAATTTCTCAAACATGAAAAAAAAAAAAAAAAAAAACACCAACAACTGTGAAATGCATTTAGACAGCAGAGGCAGAAACATCTGTGAAGCCAGAAGTGTGAAGTTCTGGGAATAAAAAAAAAATCTCTCTGTCTCTTATCTAACCCACTCATATAGACATGACAAGGTTAAGATAAGGTTATATATTTAAGGAAGCCAGCTGATTTGAATTTTGCAGCAAGCAAGGCTAAGTTTTTTCAAGCTAATGTGTGGGGCTGTTAATTGAGCAGCCACGTGACGGGAGATGACACTTCTTGCCAAACATGTTATTCTCACACAGCTTGCCCCTGTACTGCTCTCATCTCTAGAGGAGCAGCACAGAAGAGGCTTGGCTCAACATAAAGAAAAAAGAGAGACAGAGAGCATTAAACAGAGAGAGAGAGAGAAACCCCTGAAGGGGCAGAAGAGTAGCGGGAGATCCTTCACATGACCTCCATGTACATCCACTGGTGCTACCTGGAGCACAAACATTGGCATGGCATCCAGAGGATATGGAAATTCACCCATGTCAGCCATTATCATTTATGGCAGTTTGTGGATTTAATATTTCTAGTCAGTTGCAATGGTCTACTCATCCATGCGCTTCCCTGTGGAGAAACAGAAAAGCCTTAAATAGAGACAAAAAAAAAAAAAAAGAAAAAGTGGGGAAATGAGGAAGGAGGAGAGAGTTCGACATTGATAACCTCATCTTATAACCTTCTCTGTTAAGCCATCAGTCTTTCTGACCCTCGTAATTAGCACACAAAGTGCAGCGATGGAAAGAGCTACCTTCAATTGGTCCCTGTGAGACTCTGGTCTCAGCCTACAAATAAGATATTGCTGCATAGACAGTATTTTACCGAAAGCAGAGAATAGATTTGTCTCCTGGCAGACACAGCAAATATTTCATCCAGGGTATGCCTGCGGCTTAGAGCCTTGTTGGTATTAGTGCGTCTAAAAGTTGTTGGGAGCTTACTGTCCACGCGGGAATACTTTCACGATATCAATTACTTCAAACACACACACACAGGCACTCGCAGGGATATACACACACACACACGTTCCCTGCAAGCGACGAGACAAAGAAACAGGTTGGCGGCAGTTAGGGAAATGACATGGCAACTGATTCTTGTTTTTTTTTCTCTCATCAGCTAAATCTGTACTAATTCTATTCTATCATGGTGGGAAATGAGCGTGATTCTGTAGGGAGGTCTTAACTCTCTCCCCGCAGGGAGCAGACAGCTCCACGTAGCACAGCAAAGCCGTATCTACTGTTACCCCCCGCAAGCAGCCCCAGGGAGCAGCGGCCAGCCGGGTGAAGTAATTGAATAACTAACAGCAGATCACTATTTGGCTGACTCCAGCTCATTGGTTAGACAGGAATGCTTAGACAGCGCCTGGCTGGCTGGCAGGCTGGCAAAGAGTCGAATGTATAGAAACAGGCTGAGAGCTGGAGCTCATGGTTCTGCTTGTAGAGCAGAAGATGAGGCAAGAAGCAGTGTAATCTCAAGGAGGACCAATTTACCACAATTTCTAAGTTCTTCTTATTGTGTAGATTAATGAATTTAATGACTTGTTTAAAAAAAAAAAGGTCTAGAAGCAGTTAAAAGGCTTTGCGAGGTCAGGGGATCTTTTTTTTTTTTGGAGTCTGGTTTATGTGGAGTCCACACAGGGCTGTGACTACATCTCTCCCAACTCTTTTGTCTTTGTTTCTGTAAAAAAGGACAGGAAGTGTGTGTGGAGGAACTAGTTTACTTATTCATCAGGTTTTCGAGTTCTAGCGGACGCAAGGTTTCTCGGGGATGATAAATGGCATCCGAAGGCCCAGGTGGATGAGGAAGGGGAGGAGGTAAATAATGGAACAGCCTGACAAACAAAGGGAGGCTCCATGATGCATTGTCTGAATGCGAAACAAAGCCACAGGTGTGTGTGTGTGTGTGTGTGTGTGTGTGTGTGTGTGTGTGTGTGTGTGTGACTGTGAGAGAGAGAGGGTTGCTGAAACTTTCGTCGTCTCTCTCTCTGTTTCTGCCAGACCCCTGCAGTAGTGTTTAGGCGGCTTTTGAAGTGAGCCTTGCATCACCACCTCTGTGAAGTCGCTGCATGAATGAAGTTTGTGCATTTGGGCAGGGATAGAAAGAAGAATAAATAAATATATAAAAGACAGAACGTACCCCCAGAGTCGAAATGTAACTCTAATGCAGCAGGAGGAGGTGGACAGGAAAGCTATTAAGTCTAAGCGAGGGCCTGGGGTCCACTCAAGTTTTACACTCTTACTCAGGGCTGCACCGTATCCCTGATACACTCTCTCTCACACGCACACACTCTCGCGCACACACACACACACACACACACGCATCCTCTCAACCTCCTGTTCCAGCTCCGTTCCGTCTGAACTCTTTCTCAGCGCTGAGCCGAGCAGACTCAAGGAAACGGTTCATTTAAATGTACATAATTTGTTCTCGGAGGCTCACTCTTGGTCCCTGTGGTGCCACAGGGAAACCAGGAGAGACAGATAGAGAGAAAAGATTTTTATCCTGGAAGAATCCAGTGGCCGTGGCAGAAATGCTGGCTGGTAAAAGCCAGCTTAAGGTACACTGGACATCTATCCCCTTGAGACTTTGATGCCAACACATGTTTTCATCTTACATGCTGTGTATTTACCACAGCGAGGTGTACAAAATACATTTTGAAAAGGACAGAGGCCTCTTGAGAATTTAGCATCAAATGCATTTAGCTGTTTTTGGTGTTAGATTCCACAAGAAATTGTTATACAGTGTTTGCAGACGGGTGCCCACACTGATACAAATGCTAAGAAACAAACCGATAGGTAATACATGTAAGGGGGTGACAGACGGGTAGCTCTGGGTGAAAAGGGGAACACAGGAAGGTGGATATTTGGAAGAGAGTGAAAAGTGATTTAGCCTTTGTCAAAGTCAACACTTGGCCTTTTGCAGATCAGGAGGTGATTGTGTTGACTGTGTAGCACAAGCTAGTGTGTTGTCAGGGTGTGTAAGATGCACGCTGGACGTCAGAATGTCAGTCATCTGTTTGCTTGTGTCTGTGTGTGAGGGTTTTCATAACCTCTGGATTTATACAGGCTCAGTCTTTACACTAACGTTGACCCGTATTAGCCGGGGGAAGTGGCAGAGCTTTTGAGCATTTGTCTCTTCTCCGAGAACAAATTAAACAAAGCAAACAAATCCTCATAATTCATTTTATTTGAGCCGAGTCAACGTGTATCAAATAATGAGTAAACAATGAGAGGCATACAGTATGAGGGATAAACAACGTGCTTCAGCATGACTTTCAATCAGAATAAGCCATGACACAATTCAATCAAAATGAAAAAATGGTTCAGAAACATATTTTAACCTACTGTTTAGCTGAAAGTTTGTGACACAGCCGTCCTTTTGAAAAAAGACACAGGGAGGAAAGTGAGGGACATAATATTATTGCATTGATGGAGGTAAAATGTTAAAGTCTAGGCATCAGTTTTCCACATCCACCTATGCTATATACATTGCATTGCCTTGCCTTGAAAGGTGCACTATAAACAGGTGAACAAATTTATTTTCACCTGATCTGATGTCTTTGTAAAAAGGTAATGAGAGGAAATGGGAGCACCCAGAGGAGAGCCACACAGACACATGGAAAGGCCTGCTGCTAATGAATGAACCACAGTGCTGCTCACCAGGAAAGAAAAAAAATAAATAAAAAAATTAAGCATTTCTTAAGCGACCAGATGGTGTAGATATGTAAATATGCCTCAAAGATATGGGCTCATATTCAATTAAAGCTGCAATAAGCAAATTAGACTTTTGTTAATCCTGTTCTCATTGCCCTTCACAGCTCGTCTTGGTGAATTGAATTGTTTTGTGCAGTCTAGTTTGTTGTCACTAACTATGCCGATTGTTTTGTTTTTTTAAGATGAACGGCGGCATCCTCGTTCAAAATGCACTATGTATGCATTTTGTACAACAGTAAGTGAACGCATCATCGTTCATTTGGCCTCAATGGTCTTCGCCCTTTCTGTGTTTATTTCAGTGTCGCGTTCATACCCTTTTTTTCAGTTTCAAACTGTCGGTACAAAACTAGCTGAACTGAAAAGCATCTGTTAGGATTAATAGCTCAGCAACTAACAGAGTCATCACATCATGATTGTTTGTGTGGAAAGTAAAAAAAAAAAAAGGAAGTGTTATGTTTGCCTGGACCATTGTTTGGACCAAGTAAGTTGCATTGCATACATGTGTGATTGCAGGATTAGGTTGGGCTCACTGATGACTGATGAACAAAAGGATCACAAACATCCTGAATGTTCCTTTAAATAGTTTTCACCTCTTCCCATCTGCTCGCTCCCTCAGGTTACTTTCTAAACAAATATGAAATCCCCCTGTTTCTGAATTATGTTTTTAGATTACTTTAGTGTCACTGACTTATTTTTTTCTAATTAATCAGTCTAATTGTGTTATTTTCTTTGTTGTTGTTTTTTTTTGCCATTAGTATTGAGCGCTGTAGACTTAAGATCTTTTTATAGTTTCTGCCTGTATACAATCATACTAGAAACCGCAGGCTCAATTAGCTTTAGCAAATAATTTGGCCTTTGGTTGAAGTGTTCTAGTCCTTGCCAAACTTTGCCGGATGTCATGGCAACTGGTGACACTGTGACATTTTCAGTCAGGTGTGTTTATCACTTCACACCCTCCCTTGCTATGTACGCCTCTGACATTTTGAAAGAGGGCAGAGTTGGCACTGGGTACAGAAACAGCTCTGATGGTATCTTCTTGTGTTTGTTAATGAAAGGCATATACTGTCTGTATGCCCATGTGTATGCATGTACTGTATATAGATTAATGTTGTCATGTGGTTGTTCCCCTCAGGGGCTGATTTCTCATGTAAGCTGTTGCATCTTATTGCCGTGTATCTTCATGCCAAGTACTGAATAAAAAAAATATGTTATCCAGTTTGGAAACATTATAACTCAGCCATGGTTGCATGATTTTTTTTTTTTCTCATACTGGATGCATGTGTGAAACAAAAGCTATTTTATTAATGTGCATGGCCTATGTGTTCAAATGAGAGTATATACAGACCTTGTGCTTAAGCCTCTAGCCCAGTAATTGAAAATTGAATAGAACAGTGAAGTGGGCTCATGGCTCATGGCCTAATTTGGCAGATGGCTCACCGAATCTCTCCGTGGAACCATACCCTCAAGTGCGTGCGTGTGTGTATATATCTGCTTGTGTAACTCCCTTTAGAGACAAAGACTCCTGAAAGCGTCCTCTTAACAATTTAAGTTTATATCAGGATCAGCACTAGCAGTTGGAATCCAGATAGTGGTGATGGTGTTGGTTTATTTTCTTTTTTTCTCTCTCACAGGCGTTCTTTACCCATCTGTTCTCCCCTGTTATTTCCTTCACCTTGCAGGGGCTCATTACTTCCTCTGTTTATTTGAAACCCTTTTCTCATTCCCATCCAGTCCCCAGTTTAATGTATTCAGTTTATGTGATGTCCTCCTGACTGTTTGATGTTGTCTCCCACTTTTAGTGTTTTAGTTCTAGGTTAAGGAAAGGGTAAAAGGTTGTGATGAGTAATGGATAAATTTGTTCTTCTTTTTTTTTTTCCGTCCGTTTCTATTGGTTATTTTTAACATTGCATACTTGCTGAAATCAGGTGCATGACGACAGCATAGTCCAACGGTGGAGTAATGGTTGGAACTATCAGGTGAAACCATGTTACAGCAGGTAAAAGTTGAACCAGGAGGTTGGTATAATATATAAATGGTTTGGGTAATAGTTTTACCATTTACCTTAAAGGTTGGCTAACATGGGGTTTGTTTTATTGAAATTGCTTGTGTTGCACCATCAGACCATCAGACATGTCTAGATCTCAGTAATTAAAGTTTAAGCGAAACTTTTTTTTTTGTTTGTCTTGCAATAATCATTCCCTCTGTTCATACTGGCCATTAAGAGATCCCTTTATAAGGCACTTTGAAATCTGCAGCCTTAATTTTAAACAAAAATGTATTTAAAAAGTTTATTTTAGTCTTTCAAAAAGACCAAATTATTAGTACCAAATCCCCTCTTTTTGTTACAAACCTTGTGAGTACTCACAAGTATGCTGTTGAAGTGTGTGTGTGTGTGTGTGTGTGTGTGTGTGTGTGTGTGTGTGTGTGTGTGTGTGTGTGTGTGTGTGTGTGTGTGTGTGTGTGTGTGTGTGTGTGTGTGTGTGTGTGTGTGTGTGTGTGTGTGTGTGTGTGTGTGTGTGTGTGTGTGTGTGTGTGTGTGTGTGTGTGTGTGTGTGTGTGTGTGTGTGTGTGTGTGTGTGTGTGTGCGCGCGCATGCACCTGTGACATGTATTTTTCACTCATCTATTAATTATTTCTACTTGTGTAGTGCATGCACTCGTGTTCTGTGTGGATGTGTTTGTTGGCTCATCATGGCCTCCCTCCAGACTTGCTCATCCTTTTATCTGCGTCTTTATTTAGGAAAACTTGTGCTTTCAGGAGCAGGTTGTGTGTGAGTGTCTCCCAGCGCGCCTCCCAGCCAATGTTTCACACTGACACGTGTCTGTATGTGTTAATCACAGATGTCTATTTCTCCTCCGTTTTAGCCTCCTCCAGACCTCCCATGGCTCTCTCCCTGTCTCCCTGCCCGGAGCACAGGTGACACAAGCCGGCATGACTATCATGCCACACATCCATCAGACTGTGAGAAGCAGCAGGAGAGAACAAACCAAGCTAAATTTGGGAAGTTATTACTCAGTAGAGGCAGACTGCTCAGAGTTATGCAAGAATCTGGTGTCTTTTTTTAATTTCTGATCGAACATCAGAATAATTAGAAGTTTGGCATTATTATTTATTTCCTGGTGGCCCTGCCTCCCTCAGGCATCTTGTAGACGTTCTGTGTATTATTCACAATATCTTGCCCACCATGGTGACTACTTCTCTTTCTTGTCCATATCTAAATTTTTTTTAAATACACTGTTACACGGTGTATTTCAAACATTAGCATGCAGAAATCCACTGTGTAACAGCCTATCCTGTTTCTGTGGGAGGGTAATATCACTTCTTTGACATCTGCCCTCTGCAATTGTGAGCTTATCCACCAGTTCCACGCTGCAGGCCCTGTAGCTTTGTCTGATGTCCTCTCACACAATCGCCAGTACACTACTCGCACACTCACGCAAACACACACACACACACACACATACAGATTTGCTGCAATTAGAGTCATACGGTGTGAGCTTACTGCCTCCCACGTTTCTAACCATTAGGGTCATTTTGTAGATGAAGAAAACAAATACTTCCATTTCTGCAAGTTGCCCATTTTCGAATGTACTCTGCAACCCTTCCTTTTCCTTAACAGTAAATTTTATCTGTTTCATACTGTGTGTCTTCACCTCTCTTCACCGCTGCATGGCTGTAGTTTCTTTAAAATCCTAGTCTTATTTCCCATAAACTACTGGTGAACAATGGGTAAACACAGCACTTAATATAAAATAGTGTATTTTTATAGTATTTTTTAAATTTATGTTCCTCATTCTGCACTTTTACACATTTTTTGCTGCTGATGTTTGCCTACAAAGATGCTTGTTTGTCTTGGTTACATAATTGAATGCCATTAATGAAGCAAGTAGTGCTTCACAGCCAAGAAATGGTTTGATCTTTGTTTAAAGTGTGTCAGCTTTTTAGCCCTATTAGTAGTTTGTTCTTCTTTTGGGGTGTGTGGAAAGCACCAGGGAGACAGCACTTTAAAAGGTCACTAATGCACTCAGCCTGCTGAAGGGGGGGAAAAGGCATGTTGGATGTTTGTTTATGCTTTTTTTATCTCTCTTTACAGTGAGTTCTCCGGAGATGCAGCACTACAGCATGTGATGACACTATGTTGTTTTTACTGTGAGGGAGGAGAAAATGGAGAAAGTGAGAAACATTTATTGCATTTTATCCTGTCTGTTTTTTTTAGCCTACAGCAAAACACAGGCCATGATCAGACATTTGTTAAGAACGAAAATACAAGTAGAGAGTGTAGAGCGCAAGACAACAGATGTGGCAAGTTAAAGTCAGTGAAAGGATTGAAGGGTCAGAGGTGTTCTGAGTCAACTTTGATTCTGTTGTGGCCAGGGCCCAGGAATATGCGGTTGCGGTATTGAACAAGTGTATACAAGGCAGTGGAGCGGCAAGGTGAGTTCACAGTGTCACACAGTCTGAGGGGGTGCCTGTAGATAAGAGCCTGGGCGGCTCAGCTCAGCTCGCCCGGCTCCCCCGGCACAGGGAGTGACTGCAGAGTACACCTGGCCTGGCAGCTTCAGACCATCCAGGGACAACTGGGAAAGGCTTCCTCCTCGGCCACAACCCAAACTGACAAAGGGAATCATGTGCAGTGGTAGGATCGAACAGAGCAAGGTTGACAGTGTGTGTTAATGTGTGACTGCATTATCATGCAGTGGATTGTGTGTGTGTGTGTGTGTACGTTTATGCACGTGTGCGTGTATAGAAGCTACAGGGCGCCAGGGGAAGGCCGGTCTACTAACAGCTGTCTGCTTTCCTAACCTTTGTGTTTGTCATACCAGGTTAAAGGTAGGGCATGGTAAGGAGAAAAGGAAATAGGTGAAAAAGAAAGAAAGTGAGAGAAAAGGTCAGGCTTGAACATAGAAAGGAAATGATGGTGCCAGTAAAAAAGAAGTTACCGCTGTCGATGGAAATCTTTTCGTAACACCGAACTGGCTCCCAAAGTACTCTTGAACAAAGTTCTTTCTGCAGTTTCTTCCCAGAGGGTGCTGCTGTAAGAGCCTGTTGTCACAGGCGTTACATATACTGTATCCGTTTTAAGAATAACTATCAAGATCACATTAATTAACACCTGAGTTTAATTTAGCATTACAAACGAGAGATGAGGATTGATATATAGCCTTTCTTTTCTCACTCTTGTGGTGTAATGTAAAGCCCCCTCACTGAAACCTTTAATTTAATTTCACTCTCACTTTTAAGTTTCTGGAAACCAGCAGAAGCTATTAAAATGACAAAAAGAAGACATGAAATCCATAGTGTGAATCCAGAAATATGCAAAACATGTACTGAAACAGCAGAATAAGGTTTTGGGCTCCTTTTTTTTTTGCCCTTTTTGTTTCCTTGTCTGCTGGGGCAGAGCTTATGAAAGAGCACCCCGTTAGCTGCCAGAGATGAGTTCGGTTTTCCCTCACGAGGTGTGCAGGTGACACACACACAAAGAAAAAAAAAATGCAGAAGTCGTCACACTCTTTTCCTGCCTAAATGGCAAACATTCATCGACACGTGCAAGGTGCAGTGACAGGAAAAGCATTGAAAACACTGCTAAATTGTTGAAGAGTTGTTGTGCATTCAATTTTACAGATAGATTTGGAGAGAACTCCGGCCTAAAGTCTTTCTGTCCTTCCATTACAGAAACTCTGGACTCCATCTTGATTGCCTTTTTGTGATTTCCTTGTGAGGAAAATTGAAAATTTCAATGTCCACATCAACACTGACTTTCTGTTATGTCACATCTGTGTCATTTCTGATATCGCAGCAACCTTTCACCCATCCACATATTACAAAGTGTTAGGAGGCTTACTTTTAAAACGTATTAGACGTACAGATTGCTTTGAATGCATACCCTAAAATGCCATTTGTAAAGAATTTCAGTAGATAACGTTAGTAATGTATTCTAAATGTAACAATAATTGTCAAACTACAACTCAAGCATTAGTGCGTGTCTCAGGGCCACCACATCAAGGCCCGACTTTCAGAAGCAGGCAGAGCTTTCTTTGGAAATGATTGCTTCAAATCAATATGTGTTGAAGAGCAGGCAATTCCCTTTTTTTTTTTAAAAAAAACATCAAATTTCAAACAAAATCTGACCTGGTGTCACACACTAAAACGGCTCATAGACACCTCTCTCCAGTGATGATCCTGTTTTTTTTTTGAAAATAATGTCTTCAAAAATCACAGATGGCGGTACCTTCACGCAACGGTTTAAGCATTCCCATTTCCGCTGGTATGAATATGATTAGCTTGTTATACGCCGAAGGGGGAAATGGATAAAGTGATACAGTGAGGGGTGAGTGCCTCCCTTAAAAACAAAGTAGTGCTGACCAACATAGCATTCAGTGTCACATCCCATTCCTGCAGGTCTGAAGAATGTCCAGTCCTTGACACTTGTCCAATCCAAGCTATCTCACGCTCTCTCCTCCAGCTTCATGTCAGCTAATCTCTCCTGACACCTCACACAGCCCCGACAGGGAATCGCTCTACCCTGAAAACAATCCAGCCCTCCTCCCTCTCCACCCCAAATCACTACCAACTCCCCTCCCCTTCTGTCTGTCTTCCTTATAGTTCTCTTTACCCTCTCCCTTTCTATCTATCCCTTCTCCATTATTCCTCTCCGTGGCCTCCTCGTTCTTTCGTGTCTCCATCTGTCTTTGTCAAACCATATTCTGCTCCTCCTCTATCTTGCTCAATCTATCCCTCCCCATGTCTTTTCCCCTTCTTTCTCACTTCCTCACTGGGTATATTAGTCCTCTGTTGATGAGAATATGTAAGAAGATGCTGCGATTGTTGAGGAATAGCCTGCATTTCCTTAAGGAGCCATCGGCGTTCTGCAAACTGCATTCAACGATACTGCTGGATGTTGCTAAAGTTAGAGGGCCTTTATCTCTGAGCGCACCCTTGCAGATGAAGAGATGCTCCACAGGATCACTTTAGGATAGGATGGGGAGCATAAACACAGACATCTTAACCTTAATACCCATCATCCTAAATATACTTTCAGGGTTTGACTTTTTTTTGGAGAGAAAAGAGAGATGAGGGACTTGCTGATAGGATCTTTTTTTTTTTTAATGTTTGTACTGACAGACCATTGTTAAAATATCTTAACACACATTTCAAGTCATGTTGTTATTCTCACAGAGCAAATAAGATCCTTTACATATGATTTTCCCTAATTAGGGTTATTTGGAATACAAGAATTCTCATGAGACAAGTCACTCAAAAAAATCCCATTTATTATTTAAATGTATTCAACAATTCCAAAAGATAAGATAAGATAGACAAACATGTCATAGATTTCATTTACAAGCTGTTTGTTCTTCTCATCATATTTATTGAGGCTCCCCACCCAACAGAGCACAATCTCATTGGCTGAGTAAAATATCTGTCATTGGCTGTAGCGCAGAATAACTCTGAACACAACAATGTAGCTATGGCACAGCACATGCTAAAATGCAGACTCACTGGTATGCACGGATACATACGTACTCACACGTGCAAAGACTCACACACAGGCGCACACACACACACACACAGGCGCGCACGCATACACACAAACGTGCAGTCATAACAGGCCAAGTCACTCACCCAATCAATTTCATTCTCAAGCAAGCTGTCAGGCCGCCATGTTGAGTAAATATTACCATAATGCCTGTGTGTCAGTGAATATGCAGCTAATGAATGGATGACATCCAGTGAAGCTCAGAGACACTGAAACAGAAAAATTGCCCACTCACTGTTACCGTGCCTTAACGCCCCACACCCCCCCTCCCTCTACCTCCCCACCATCTCGCTCCCTTTTAGGCTCTTTCTCTCTCGGTCTGTTTTGTGACTTTCGCTCACTCGCCCTCCGCCTCAGAAGCAAGGTTTTTACAGTAGGAAGAAGGCTCGGAGGTCGGCACAGCGGAGAAAGAAGCGAGAACGGTTGCTCTTCAACTAGGTCACCTCAGAATCTGAAGTTTTTGCTTCATCACATGGCTGCTTGTGCCGAGTAGAGCATTTACATAAAACTAGAACATCGAAGAGACAATTTGAACTCCAAACAGCAGCAAGATATTGTATGTGTGTCTGTGTGTGTGTGTATGTGTGTGTGTGTCTGTGTCTGTGTCTGTGTGCGTGTGTGCGAACAGGGTGAGGTGTTTTGTGGATGTCTACTGTTTTATTAGATGTTTCCTTTTTTAGATACATTGGAAGGTACAGTGCATAATGTATTGTTATTCCTCATACGAACAATATATAGTTACCTTGCTGCACCCGGCGATGAAGAAAAACACCCACTGCCATGAAATAGTGACAGTCTTGAGTTAAAGATTTCTTTTCAAGTTGTTAGATCTCTTAGCTGCAAATAACATCTCACAAATAACATCTCACAAATCCGGGTCTCTCAGTCAAACAGGATATCTTCACAAGGGATAACTATATTCTCTTTTTTTTAATTTTTTTTTTTTCATATCTCAGTTGTGTAGGATATTATGCATGTCTACAAAATAAAAACACAATCTAAGGAAAATTTGCACGGAACAACACTACGAATTTCAGTCAAGTCGAGTCCACGGACAGTACATCTGACTGTTGCCATTGTGGAAAGAAGAGGTGAGATAATCCACTTTTGCAGGGTTTTCATTTTTGTTGTTGAGATTTCTGTTCAATGGTGCGCGGCTGAAAAGGGAGAGAGACACTGAAAGCGAGGAGCTTCTGACATGTTTGCATTGTGGCAGAGAGTGCTGAAAACCAGCTTGCCTGCACCCCACATCCCACTCCTCCTACGCCTCCCGCCTAGCCCCTCTCAGTGTGTCCTCAGGAGCTTTACATCCAGGCTCGGCTACAGAGCCTGGATGTCTTGGCTGATGGATATGAAGCAGAGGTGTCCGTGATGATGGAGAGAATTAGGAAAACTAGAAAGCATTCCGGCTTTTTAACACACACACACACACACCCCATCCCACCCCCTGTCGTACTACTCTTTCTCTCAATCTCTTCCTGTCCTGACTGTCTCTGTGTCTGTCTTTTTTCTCAGTCTGCGTAGAGGATGAAGCCAGAGAAGGTGCTGTACTTGTTGTTGTTGCCTCCATGGGCTTTGCCTCCATCCAGTTTGATGTAAACCTCATCCCCTGCATCCAGATGGAGGATGACGCTGTTGGAGGCGTAGTCATAGTTCTGGTCAGCATCTTGAGCGATGGCACTGGCTCTAACCTGAAAGAGACAAGGACAGACAAACAGGCAGGACAGCGGTTAGGCATGTTAGTTACAGTGCTTTTTATAACATTGGTGTAATTTGTCTGAAGTAAAAAATATCTATTCTAGTATCGGCGGCAGCAAAATCGTCTACATTTCTTAATATTAGACAATCTGAATATATATATTATGGCTTATTTACTCTGTTTGAGATATTCCATTAAGTGTTATTAATTGCCTTAAGTAATTAGTTAACTATTAAAACACAAGCAGTGGTAATGAAAGGGCACTAACAGTGATCTGCTAAATCACAAGCGGATGTTTTTAGGGACAGCCAAATAAAAACAAATGTTGTAACATTTGCAATATTACATCTCACTTTTTATTGGATACAACATCGGTACAAATATTCTATTGATATTAAACCCATAGGAGAAGCCAGAGGGTCAGTCGAACCTCAGACCGTTCTGTCAAGCAGATTTATGGTTTCAATCAAGTCGGTGGTCTTTCACAGAGGACCTAACATTTAACCTTGGAACAAGAGAAAGAGAAGGTCTCAGAAACTAAACAACAGGGTTCTGGGGATTTCCTTACCCAGAAATACTCATTATTATATATATATGTCCTTATATATATATATATATATATATAAGGACACCTACTAAATATAAGCAGATATTTTAGAGATTTTAAAGAAAGAGGATTGATTTACCTTCATGTTTGCCTTTGTCTGTCTATGTGTATTTGTGTGTGTGTGTGTGTGTGTGTTCTGCCAGTCTGGCTATAGGACATTTGGAGCAGTTTCTAAATAACCTGTCCTGGCTAATTAAGACCTCCATTGCAAACATGGTCTCTCGAGAGAAGGTGTAGCTGCAATGCCAAATGGGTGCTGAAACAATAGCTGTGCTTTTGTGCGCGTGTGTGAACATGTGTTTGGGGACTAATACACCAGTAGATTAATTGTTCACTGTATCATTAATATTAATATCCGAAGGTGCAATTTTCCCATACTTCTAACTATTGTGCTTCCCTAAATGTACGGCAATACTATGGGACAGTTATCCTAGACGTACAGAAGGATCTTGTTTCAGCCAAACAGTGTGATGGATGGGGAAACACTTGGACTCATTTCAACTTAGCATCAATTTCTGCAGATCGGGCTGAAAGCAAAAATCCCCTTAAAAAAAACAACAACAAGAAAACAAAACAAGAAGTGGATTTGGCTGCAGCCCGAGCTTGGCATGACATCGCTAGCGATGGTGATGCTATGCCAAGATCAGGTGTTTAATACTGATGTTTATGGGTCATAGACTGCAGGCAGTAATTGACTGAAAAGGGTTTTAAACTCAACATTGTCCATATTTACACTTCTGCTAACTTTGGTCTATAAAAAGGGTTAATAGTTCCCAAACTATTCACCCAATATGGCTCTTAAATTAAAACTGACAGTTTGTACTACTAACCTAATAGGTATTTCAAATTCAAAGCGCTATAGTAGAGATCTACAACAACAAAATACTTCACTCTGCACTGTATCTGAGTGCTATCAAACGAGGAGAACATCAGACGTAACTTAAATAGATCAGAATCGTTATTTCCTCTTGAGATGAAAAAAGGAAAGCACATCTTTTAAAGTAGCCACTGGTTAAATAAGGCAATTAGTCACTTAGTTTGGTCAGTGAAGTTGAATCGAAATCAATAGTTTTACGTGCATTTGAAGTGTTTTCTTGTGGCTCATTATCAAAGTCTCCAAAGTCCATTGTGGCCCTTGGCTCAGTGTTTGCCCACACAGCTTTAAATCGGGGCTTTTTGAGTCGGTGTCGACAAGCTGGCCCAACAGGCGGCATAGAGGATGCCCAATAATTAGTTAGCCTATTTAAGGAGCACAACACAACATGCATATTGACAAATGTGAAGAGAGGCCAGCTACTGACAGAGATCTCCTGCACAGAAAGCATCGCTGTTGCCAAAATTAACAGGGTGCCTGGAACAGATTCTCTTGATATTTTAAACATATTAAAATAATAAACTATGTTTGTCTTTGTCACCCTTGAAATCAAATCAGTGAGTTATTTAAAGAATCCACTGAGTTCTCATTGTTTGATTGTTAGTTTTTTTTTTCCTTTCTTAATTTGTAATAATACTTATTACTGTGATTTTTTTTTTCTGTCAATCAAACAGTGTCTCCGTCTGTTGATTAATCTAAATTTCATTTATTCCATGTTCCTTTAGTCTTTTCTACCATAGCTAGCTATCACTACTAATTTCAGTTTAAAACAACCTGTTGTTGGAAACATAAAACTGTGCAGAGGCGTGCAAAGCCTTATTAAAATAGAAAATGTAAAGCTTCCATGAACCAGAAATCCAGCAATTTGAATCACTGTTACATAATAAATATATATATAATTGCATATTTTAAAGCTGTATATCCAGTAAGAATTTAAAAAAAAGCCTGTGAATGAAACAAAAACATGTTTAAGAGCAACATGATGATGAAAATCATAGACCATTGATCATTCAGTCATAGCTTTAGTCTTATAGTCCTGAGCAACATATGATATGAAATCAATGACTCTTTCCTGAACCTCTACTGTAAAAAAAACCCAAAACATTTCAGTGTTAAAGTAAAAAATATTTCTTAAAAGTTTAATACTAATAAAAATGTTGGAATTTTAATTACAGCTAACTGTAACCTCCCCCTTACACTTGAATTAATAGGTTCAGATCCATATTCAGCTGGATTTCTCATGAAGTCCTCCTGCAGCCAGACACTCAATTCTCTGAATGATTTTCAAAGACAGACGTTTGTTTGTGTTGCCTTCAGCTCATGGCATTGGATTATGGAGCAATTATGGAGCGGCCTTCTTAACAACATAATTGTCAGTGATATAAAAAGGAAAAAAAACAAAACAAAAAAAACTTGAATAAAGAAAGGAATATTCAAGACTCTTATAGTGAGTCTGATGAAATTAAATGAACATCAAACGCTGGTGCACTTAAAGTAAACAATTTAGAAGAATTATTTACAGAAATATTTTTGTCTTCCTCAGGCAGCAAGACAAAACTTTCCAACTATATCTACCAAATCACCTGACAGACGTTTCTAATTAGCGATGAACAGGTGAGACAGATGGAGTTGAGAAGAGACGGATTAGAGGACGTCTTAAACTAATGGGAGTCACACTGGTATGAAATGTGCAAGTGATGTAAAGGCTAATCTGGATAATGAAATTCTGAGGAGAGGTTTTAAGATGCAGGAGTAATATATGGGATATTGTAGTGTTTTTTTTTTTTTGTTTTGGTTTTTTTTTTGTTTATCCTCCTGATTAAATCTAGCACAGCTCATATCGATGTGCAAACAAAGCCTCCTGTACTGATTCCGCGGTGTGTGGCGTCCGGTGCATATTAATATGATATGATGTGCCCTGAGTGTGCAAAGTCAACACCATCTTATTAGAGGGTTAGTGCTTTGGCTTGATGGGGGGTGGAGCGGGTGATGATGGCTCAGGAGGATTTGTCAGCTGGGATTTTAATGAAACTTTATCAAAATATTTATATTTGCAGAACCTGGGAACTCCAAATATGTAATATATCTTAAGTTATTCTCTTAATTTGCTCTTTAAGGAACTTAATTCAAGACATCCTCAAGAACATGATTTGTGGAGGGTAAATAGGGGGGGCAGTATGGTACAAATATCACAGATTCCTTTAGTAGAGACAGAATGAGCAAAGCCTCAGTGAAATTACACTTCTCTGAGATCCTTATAGTTCTCCCACAATAATATTTTTGTTTTGTTTCTCTGCGCAAATGGTTTTTACCCCCATTAGAGACTAACTGCCTCCCACGTTTGCTTTCAATGATAAGCATGCATGAATAAAAACTCTTACTATTTTTGAAATAATGATCAGGCAGCTCCTATTGAAGCGTTCATTCTCTTTTTTTTTCTTCTTTTTTTTTGTCTCTACTGCACACAAGGAACTTGTTAGAGATATGTGGTTCAAACGTCAGATGTGGCAGATGTATAGCGAGAGATGAGCGGGACAAACGGCTTACTTGCAGTGCGTGACCTTGGCGCAGAATATGTAGAGGAACTTTGACAAGACAAACAAAGCACGAGGCCGTAAGTGGCGGCTTTAGCGATGGTTAAATGAGGTGTCAGGCGGCGTTGTCTTCCTTCTGGCTGCTCGCGCGTGTTTGCATCACGTCACATCGTCGACGTGATGGCTTTGATTGAGTAATATTCTAAGTGGAGACACGGGAAAGATTCAAGTCTGCTCTTGAGCTTAATAGATGATGCGTGTCTGGGATTGTTTCAAGTCGTTCACTGTATAACTGTGAATATGAATGTCACAGTTTTAAGTAATCACTGTATTTATGTGACAAATCTGCTCCAGATGAAGTATTTATAGTACATTTTAAAATGCTGACTGTCAATGCTCCTCAATAAAGTGGGATTTCTTTTACAATAAACCTTTTATTTGAAAGGCAGTTTGCTTTCAGCAGCTATAGTCAGTAGCAGTATTGTACGTTGGCTCAATTACCTCAAAAGATTCTGTATGAATCTTTATTAAAACATTGTTAATATAAAACAACAACAACAACAACAACTGGTGCAGGAGGAGCCTGTAATGTCTCACTGGGACGATGCTCCTACAAGAGGTTTTGTCACAGTGACAAGGACATTTTCTCAAGGCTTCTCTGACAGGGATTTGTTGACTTGATGTTGAGCCTCTATTTTGGATCAACGAGTCTATTGGTCCTCTTTAAATCAAAGTGTACTGCCGTCTAATTGTGTTTGAACATTCCTGCCGTGAACTGCATGCTTAATAGCAGCTTAGAAAGCTCGCCACCGTTATTGAGCCCGGTCCAACATTTGACTGCACCGCACACACACAAACACAGTGACGGAGAGACATACCCGCACATTCACATGCATATATCCGTGCACGTACATGCACATGGGAGCTTTTTACTCAAATTTTCCGCAAATAAGAACAAGAAGCCACAATAGGAATTGTAGTTGTCAGAAAACATCAGGTCTCGCAGGTTTATTTGTCGGAGGAACCTTAAAATATGATAAGAAGAATGAAATGGTAACAGGAGATTTGCCATCTGTCAGAGGAGAGTGGAAAAAAACGCCTCCTGAATTAATTTCACCAGCTGTTCTTTTTGTACCTGCTCAGCCTCCTTTTGAAACAGGATGACTTAACTGCACAAACCTCTCGCCGTTTATGAAATTGCTTACAGTGCTGCTAAAAGATGGTGTCAGGCATTAGTTGATTAGTTTATCAAGTATGTACCACTGATACATGATCCAAATTCTGCAAAAAAACCCAACAGAACAACAGCATAGCAATTCAGCAGAGGCAACAAAGAAGATGACATCAAGACTGCCTCTTCTGAAAGAGCCTCTGAAACGGTGATGGAAGAAAAGAGGCATCAACTTTGACCTGCAATCCCGCCACTCTTTTCTTCCTTGTGTCTGACTCATCACACCCCGTTAATTACTTATAGGTACACAGAGCGGCCTCGAGTCCCAACACCGAAAAACTGCAATCATTGCTTGCAGCATTGTCTGAAAAGAGACTCTTTTTTTTTTTTTTTTTTTTTGCTGGAAAATTTTCCAACCTTTGTTCACAATAAACCTGTTTTTTTTCCAGCATGCTTCCTATTAACCCCCGAAGTGTTTTTTTTTAAAGGTGTCCTCTAAAATAAGTCAAAATAATTTTCTGTTTAAGTGTTGGATAAGAAGCAGACCGTGCTGTGATGTGTTTTTCGTACAGTAGCCGATTCATCCTCTCTTACTGGAGTGATTCTTGTGATGTCTTTACCCAGGTGTTAAACATATTGAGTTATGTAGCAGACCATGAGTCACTTGAAGCCACTGACTGGCTGCTTGCCTCCGAAGAGGGAAATGATAATTGTAGGTATCACTGAAGACTGAATTCAGGGGGATGGCTAAATGTCAGGGGCGTGGGGGAAAGACACAGAGAGAGAGAGAGAGAGATGTTTGCATAAGAGGGCCAGGGGCACTTGTCTATCTCCCATATAGCCCTCATTATAATGAAGAAGCCTTGTGAGTCAACACCATAGCATCCTTGAGTCAGCCAGCCACTGGAGACAATCCATAGCCTTATTTTAGACTGTATGTTTTCAGTCTCACAGAACGTATTATACACATATCATTATGGACATAATAGCAGTATTTCATGAGCTACTTAAATCAGAGACACCATTACAGAGTGTGTGTGTGTGTGTGTGTGTGTGTGTGCGCTGCTATGCTCTAATAGCTCTCAATGTAAAATGTTTATAAAGTAATCAAATTATTACAGACAAGGAGTGGGCAGGTTTTTGAGCAAGTTTTGAAACTTCACCAATACATGATAGATTTTCTTCCCCGCGCTTGCAAGATGACAGCTCGATGTCATCTTGACATTTCCAATCTGTGTGGTATTTTCCTAACAACATGGGCCAATCTTCATTTAATAGCACTCGCACCTAATTAGGCTAGCTCTAATGTTCCACTCGGCAGAGTGTCAAATCCAATGTCCAATTACACAGCAGATCAAGGCCAAAGGTCCGCCTCCACTGCCTCTCTTGGCTGATTATAGAAGAAGTGCCACGGTATGCATCACACAGAAAGAAATGGGTCTGTCAAAAAAAAAAAAAAAAAAAAGAGAGACACACATACATGTATGCACACATACACATAAAGAGATCAATACCAAAGGCAAAGAGGCTGAGGGACAGAGGGTGGCTCTCTCACACCCTGCCTGTCTATTTCAGACAGAGTCTCTCTGTTACACCAGGCAGACACACAGAAGCCTCTCAGTGCTGAAGTCAGACCATGATGAAGAATAGCAGGTCAGAACATTACCAGAATGTTAAATCAAATAAGTCTAAGTATTGCTGTATCTGGGTGTTACGGGTGTCAGTCAGAAAAATAAAGACCACAGCCTGTTTGTTTTTTTTCATAGTGTCACCTTTCTTTAAAGCATGCTGTATGTCAATATTCAAATCAAACAGTGTAAACCTTCATCCAGATGGCTCAGCTCCTATGTTTTAATGTTGGGATTGACACCACATGTTAAAACGCTATGCATGGGGTTTCACCTGGATACATATACATGGCAACATCTTAAACAGCCTCCATGTGAACCAGATCTGAAGATTCCCCCTGGAGGGTATCTTCATTGTCAGACTGATGCGAATGGTGTGACAAGTATAAAATGACACGCTAACTCATGTTAACACTTTAGGCTGAAAACAATATCTTTCTCTTTTTTTTTTTTTTTTTTTTTGAAGCGAAGTGAAAAAAGATGGGATGTTTCTGACTTATTCTGTCATATTACAATGCAGAATATTGATGTTTGTAGTTTTCTGCTCCTTTTTAGAAAGATGAGCTCCTGTAGACCTGACATAGAGGAGAGATGGAGGGCAGTGCACAGTTGAGGTGGGTTGAGGCAGTGTGTTAGGAGGGGTGGGGGTAAGGGGGGGGGCAAGCATTGCACATATGCGCGTGTGTGAGACTGTGCAAACGTGTGTGTGTATGTGAGAAGGAGACTGCAGCGGTAATTGCTAGGGAAACCATGTGCACGAAGGACGTTGAAGCTTATTAAAGGAGGAGACAGAGTGATTATTCACTATGGTCCTCTTGAGAGACTGACGCTGAAGTCATTGCTTTTAATTAACTCTGAAACGGTTTTGAGGATTAATAACAATATTAAGAAGAGAACGGAGAGGAGAAGCGCAAACACATCCTGGATCTGGTTCAAGCCTTTCAATTACAATTAAAAGACTGTAAGGCACAACGGCACAATAACTATGTCCTCTTTTCTTTCTCCCCCCCCCCCTTCTACGCCATCCAATAAATTTTGTCCTCGTTGTCACCGCCTTGTCTGTCAGGATGTGTTCAGGACAGGTTAAAGCAAAGCATTTACTTACTGGAGGAAGTTTAGACTTGTATTTGGCACATGAGTAAAAGAACAGGAAGGTGCCAAAAGACTGTGCAGAGAGGAAGCAGGGTAAAAATGTGCCGTGCTGAGAATAGATTTCTTATTTATTTGTTTTCCTGGAAACTCACTTTTAGGTCTAGCTTAAAAAAAGTGTCAAAGTTCTTAGGGCAATGAAGAAGAAGATGATGATGGGGGGAGAGGAAATAAAGTAACCTGTGGATGTTGATGTTAGACAGCTTGTAAGAAGCCTGGAGTGGGAGGAGCACATGTTGTAGTGAAACAGCACTGCAGGGACCTGGAAGCCCACCACTTCACTATACAGCCAAAAAAAATGATATAATACTAGTATTGTATTGTAATTCCCTGTCCCAACTCACAGTGTAGCTTTGTGTTTTAATGAGCTGAGGAAAGCATTAGTGTGGCAGTATAGGGTCTTCAATTTGACTCTCGGCACTTCATCAATGATGTAGCATAACTTGGCCCAACATTTATAACCATTCACAGTCATTTGGCACAGACTCTGGGGGCTCTTCTACCACCAGCCAACCGCACAAACTAATAAACACTAAAGTTATTGGACTACATGTTTATGTATAAGTTGTGCATAGGACAGAGGAAGACAAAAGGAAGAGAACCAGTTTACCACTTTATAAACATTACTCAAGTCTCTGGAGATGCACGCTGTGTGTGTCTAAGTACCTCTACACTCTCCTCTTGGGAGCACAATGAAGCGGGAACAGAAGGCGTTTTATAGGAACATATGTTCTTCTTCTTCCCCTATTATATATCAATGCTTTTACGCCCACCCATAAACATTACTGTTGAGTGAGACATTATATATAGAAGGCAACTGCTGTAAAAAAAAAAAAAAAAAAAAAAAAAAAAAAAATCTCCTTTTTCTTGCCAGGGTGTGAACTTGGGGAGGGTAAAGGAATTAACCTCCAGGTTTATCCCCAAGCTGATGCCAGTGGTTGTTTTATCTCTAATCTGCACATATCGAGGTCTCAGCACTCGATCCTAACAGCTTCCTGCTTTATTTAAGTGTGTAAATGAAAATGAATCAAATTTGAAGATTATTTCACAAATGGCAGTATTGTGATGTGAAAAAATGTGAAATAGATCAGAGACTCTGGTGCCATGATGTTGAATGACAGTTGGAGGATTAGATTTGGTGGCTGTTTAGTCATATTTATCATATTTATTATTTGTTTTAGATGAAGCTGAAACTCCAAATTTACTATAAATGTGTTTTCTCTCGTCAACTTTAAGTGTGATCTTAACTTATCATTTATAGGGACGGATTTTTTATTTTTTTTGTTACAATGCTGTATGTTTATGTGTACAATTGACCTTTTGTAATTTCTTATAGTTTCGTTACGTTGCACTTGAATAAGTATTCATAAAGTAGATAATAAGATTCTCCTCTGAAATGAGTGTTGCAGCATCCAAAAAAGAAATGTCAAACTTCATACTGTAACATAACGAAGGTTTTTTTTTTTTTTTTTAAATTTGCTTTACTGATCTGGTTCCTTTACACATCTGTATTTTATATTTTTATTTTTATACAAGTCAAGAAAACTATGTGACACAGTTGCAGCTGTGAAAAAAAAACCCAAATCAAACAATAACTGTAAAGACAGTAGAATAACATTTATTTTATTTATTTATTTATTTTTTTTGAGTCAAAGCCACTTTGAAGAGAATAGATCTGACGGCTGATCGGAAGACTGCAAACTACACTGGCACGCATTAACCGACCTGAGAGGACGCTCCGGGGCGCGAAATAAAATTACAGCCCCATTAAAATAATGCATCAACGAAGCTGAGAATAGATCACGTAGACTTCCTGATGCATTTAAAACAACAGCAAAAAGATTGATACCGCGGCATAATCTAGTGGACACTAACAGGTATGGTCCAAATATTCAGATTTTGGTTTTGTTTTTTGTTTTTGCGGAACGTCTAATATTTCACCAACATCTTCCTCCGCGTTAAATGTTATATGAGTGATTTTCATCAGAAGCGAAAAGTAACACACGGTATATAATAATATTTATGGTAATGATGATTGTGCTGATGATAAAACAAAATGAAATGCCTGAAAATCCGCATCTTGTATCTTCTCTCTCTAAACTCTAAACATTTAAAACTCCAGACATTTATTTTTTATCATCACTTTAGCTTTTTTCACCCTAAAATACTGGTCAAGCACAAGCTGCCATTGAATTACTATATATTAATCACAATTCACAAAATAAAATAATGACACGATGACTGTTTTTTTTTTTTTTTTTTACAGAATAAAAGCATAAAGATGGACACGGACCCTCTGCTCAGCCCAGACCGTGACTGTTCTTGGGATCAGGGGACGCGGTGAAGTCAGGATGCATCATCTCCGCGGTTTGTGCCACAGCTGCTCTCTGAGCTTTGGAGGCACAACGGCAGATGCGCACGCTTGCTTCACACTGTCCCTTTTTATTCACTTGAAAAATCATCAGCTTCCAATGTGTGGATTTTTAAATTTATTTTAAGAGAGACACAATAGAGGACACAAGCAGGAAGCGGAGGAGAGCGAGCATCAGAGGAATCAGGTGTGCTTTTACTCAGGACAGGACAGAAAAAGTTTTAAAGCACTAACCTGGCCATTTTTGCAAAGGTCTGCCCACATGCTGGTGCCGTCCCCTCCTCTCATCAGTACATGGTAGATGAAGAAGTATGTGCCTGGGATGCTGCAGATGAACTTGCCGGAAATGCCATCATAGTTGTTGCCAAGATTGGTAACCACGTCGTCAAACTTGAGGATCTCGTAGCCTTCGTGGGGGTTCTTAAGCCCTGCATAGAAGGCCACCCGAGGCACCGTGTTGTAGGTGGCTGTGCTGATAGCTCCATCCCCCCCCAGACCCAAAATCCCAGTCCTTCCCTGATCCCCTCTGTCACCAGGTGGGCCCGCTGGTCCTGGTGGCCCAGGTTCTCCTGGTGGTCCAGGTGGTCCGGGCTTGCCTGGCCTGCCAGGCTTCCCCTGTGGGCCCTGCAGTAAAGTGGAGGGTGGAAGCACATTGCTGTGGTCGCTCAACGCCTCTGCCTCAGCCTGGAGACCGGTGGAGCTGGTGCTGCTGGCTGGAGTGCCTTTGTTCAGGTAGGGGTCGCACACCATACGACAGGTGCCCAGCATCTCATAGTGGCTGGCATCTGTACCCACGGAGCTGACGAGCACGGGTATGAGCACCACCAGCACCAGGACCAGCATAACCCCAACGGCAGCCGCCACCAGGGTCTTCCTCCCGATGCTGAGTCGGGGAAGGGGCTGCGCTGCCAGCGTTGGTCTCCCGGGGGCGGAAATGGTGACTGGTTGGTGTGGGGAGCCTGTCACAGAGGAAAGGGATCCAGAGATCCCGAGAAAAGTTGCAAGAGGAGTGGAGAGTGTGTGAGGGCGAGACAGAGACCCACATACACTTGATACACCTCGCTGCTCCGCTCAGCCACACTAAAGTCGGCAAACAGTCACTCACTCATACAAAAAGACTTAAGGAAAGCCGAGCATACACAGGGAGACATTCAGTGCGTACTTACAAACACAATCTGACTTGTGAGAAGAAGCAAGAAGGATGCAGAGCCCAGAGGAATGAAGTGAGAGACAGAGGGAGCGAGCCAGAGAGAGAGAGAGAGAGAGAGAGAGAGAGAGAGAGAATGGTGAGAGTGGGTGAGTGCGAGAGATACAGAGCAGCCACTGGATCTGTGTATGTGTGTGTATGTATGTGTGTGTGTGTGTGCGTGTGTGTGTGTATGTGTGGTGAGTTTGTGGTGCCAGATTCTCAGGCTTGGCTTTTTATACAGCAGAAGCAGCGGAGCCCTCCCCTCCGCCCCTCTGCTCCCCCATCGAGTGAGAGGTTTGTGTGGTTACGTCCCCTTCTCTCTCTCTCTCTCTCTCCAGCTCTGTCAGAGAAAGGATTCTCATCACATTGCATCCCTTTCTACCACTCTCCTAAACCACCAAGGAACTAACACAACACCCCTGACCGTCTCACTCTCCTTCTTTCATCCCTTTTTTTTCTTTCCTTTTCCTGGCTCTCCCTCTTTTTCCCCCACTTTTAATACCGTTCTCACCCTCTTTGCTTTCTTGTCTCTCTCATCAGCATCCAGCCTCTAAAAATAAAGATGGAGACAATCTTTTTTTTTTTTTTTCTCTCTTTCTCTTTTCCTGGAGGTGGGTTCCAGAGATTCATGCATATACTGTATGTGCACAGACACAAGACAGCACTTAAATCTGCTATGCCAGGAAAGGAAATGCTAGCAACCTCTCAAATTGAAAAAAAAAAAAAAAAAAAAAAAAGGTGCTAACTTAATGCCTGGAATAAAGTCATAAGGCAACAACTTGAACTGTGAGACACAAATGAAACACACAACCACACATGCAGAAAAAACTGTTTGAAATAATCTTGGTGGCACATCATTCAAAGACACTTTAAAGTCACTGTAAAGGCAGCCAATATCCGTCTTTTGGGGCCACCGACATTGATGCCCTTCTGCTGTTATTTTATTCCCCTCTTTGCCTTTCCCCTGTGTCAATAACCCCGTTTCTCCACCTGAATGAGCTGACACCGTTTCTTATTTGTGTCTTTTTTTAGGTATCGATTTCTTGTTTGTTTTTTTTTATCAAATTAAGGGTCCTGGTACGGAGAAAAAAAAAAAATCTATATGGAGCAGTGATGTCATTTGTTTGACATTTTCATCCCTTAGAGTGATGAATTGTAAAGAAAGCAAATGACAAAGTTTGTGGATGGCGAGCAAACCGTCGTCGTATGAAATATGTGTTGTGTTTACAGAGAGGTCGGTCTTCAGTGTTTTTTTTTTTTGGTCTAATGCCGTCCAGAACACGAAATGGACAAATACATCGATATCGTTGGAGAAAATATGCACAATATGCAATATGCATGTCAAATGTCGAAGAGTGTTGACGTTAGCCTCACGGAGGCAAAAAAATTCACTGATATCGCTGGTTTTGAATCGCAAAGCTGATGCCAATACAGCTAGTAACGCCACACACCGTGTGAAATCAGATGCTGTATTATTCATTGGTTGGAAAATATCTATAGACTCTTGGCTCTCTATGTATCATAATTGCCTATTCTTGGCATAGATATGACTGTTTGTGCCTGAGCTGGACTCAGCTCTGGTGACGGATTGAGATGGATCAATGAGCAGGATGCCTGACTATTTGTCACCGCTATGCTTGACATATTACCAGTTATTTTTGCTGGATTTCTGCCTCTTCATCATCATTAAACTTCAGTTGCAAACTTATGGCATTACCAGTTGGTTGTCTAATTTATCACCGAGCAGAGTCTGAGACATACCCAAATAACTGACACTCCAGGTGTGCCTGTGATGCATATTTGCCTTGTTTTGTTTTATTCTTCATAACCAACATTAAAGTTTACCTATATGAGGGAGCACACAAGCTCTAAATTGGTTTTGGGGTTTGTTTAGGGGGGCCATTGTTTGTTCTTCACACCTGCTGGCTGTAACTGGCAGTCAGATCGCTGTGCCCTAAATCTCTAAATCTCTGAACCACAGAGATCAATGCACACCGGAGAGGACAAACAGAGAGGGATAGCGATGAAAGAGAGATGAGAAAGATGGAGAGACAAGCAATAGAGAGGCAGAAGGGGAGCAAAAGGTTCAACATGGAGAGGGAGTTAGCCGCTGTGACAGCTGAGCTTTATATCGGTGGAGCTGGTTTTGTTTTGCTTGATTTGTTGGGAGCATGTAGGGAGAGACTCCATGAGTGTTGTTGACAGTCACGGTTAAAATATGTTTTAATAGTGTGACATGTTTTGGAGCTCTAAGTAGCTGCACACGGCGAAGGCAGATTTTGAATTTGCAATTCATTATAGATGTCAGATTTTTAAAGACTAGGAGTTTGCATGGGTGACGCAAAGAGTAAGGGGTCGATTCCCAACCCTTCCACCTGAGGTATGATACCTTCCAGTGAACACATTTGGCATTGTTGGAAGAAAGTCTTGTCGCTGAAATAGCATTTTGCCTGCACTGTGGGGGAGTGAAACGAGGGATAGTGTAAAACACCATCATGTTATGCCCCAGTGAAGTTCAACGCTGACAGGTGACGAGAAATGGTTGGCGACACACAGGAGCGTAAGCTATAACAAGGACTACAGTGTTGCAGCAAACAGACGTTATAAACACAACTTCCAATACGTTAAAGTATGTCTTATTTATCTTTAAAATTAAATCTCAAAGTTTGAGTAAGTATACGTCTCAGTTTTCTTCTCAACATACATGTTCTCCAGTGATTTTAGGCAATTAAATTGTTCGTTTAACACACTTTTTGTTGAACAAAAAGAAGACGTACAGTATGTTACCAAATTACCATTTATATCATAACCACTGCAGCAGCTCAAAACAGTCATGCTCATCTCAACCATTGACCAGAACATCTTAAAGGAGTAAATGTCATGTTTGAGTTAATGCACATCCTTTTGCTGAGCACCACTTAGACGTACAGGCAGCACGCATGTTGTGGAAATCTGTAAGCTTTTATAAAAAGGACTTAACAAGAGAGAGAAGATATCTTCCTGAGACTTATTTTTACAGTTGCAAGAGGGCATAAATACCACCAACAGGCAAAGACCAAACTTTTGTTATATGTCTTAGATGTCTTAATAAACACTGAATCATCTGTGTGTGTGTAAAGAATATAAGAGTGGTCACGATATGTCATCCCTCGAGAAGAAAAATGACAGCAAAGCAGCTACATTTATGTGTCAAATATTAGCATTACCAGTAGAAATGAAACCCTGCATGCCTTACAGTAGGCCTACATTGTGAAACAATGGAATATTCCTTTAAATTTACAAAAATCTACTTTAATCATTTACTTTTGTTTTTTAATTTTTCATATTAATTGTTTAATCAAAAGCTTAAATGATTGTACAGTACTGCTGATCAGAGTAAGTGACTGGAGTAAAAAGCTTTTGAAATAAAATAAGTGAACGGATGTGAGGACGAGAACAGGAAACCACAGCGTCGGTTCGGTAGCACCGTGTCCAGGCATCAGCCACATCCAAACAGACCTCAAAAGCTTTTAATCACTTTGTTGTTCTCCCTAGTTACAAAGAGATGGGCAGAACAAACATGTTTCTAAGAGTTTCAGAAGTACACAAGGGAAAACCTCGAAACATGGAAAAAACAAAAAATTTCCAAGAGGAAAGTTTAACAGGTCAAAGAAACAAAACAACATCACAAACACACCAGCAAACAGAGTAGATGCCTCATCTCTAGTTGAGTTTGTGTCTCTGATTGCTTCCCTTGTGTTGCTCCTGGTCGAGGCTTATCAAAGAGTTCCTTTCATAAGTGCCAGGATCAAGCCACTGCTGTGACTGCTTGGCACCCACTGAGGTGGTTTAGAGATGGGGAGGGGAAGGGGGCTTCAAAACAAAGAAGGCAAGGCAGAGGAAGTCAAAATTGAAGATGGTGAGTGAAGGGAAGATGGTGCATTTATGCATTTAAAGGAAAATGGGGATGGAAAAAAGCTGAGTTCAAAGGGGAATTGCGCAAAAGCTTTGGAGAGTGTCTGGAATAAGTGTGTGTGTGCGTGCGTATATCTGTTCCAGATATTTCACATTGTGGGGACGTAAATCTGTTTACGTAGTCATGTTGTGGGGACTCGTCCCACTTATGGGTACAAAAAGCAAAGAAAGTCCTCTTAATGTAAATCAATGATTTTAGGATGAAGACTTGGTGGAGGTTATGTTGAGATTAGGGTGAGAAAAGTCAATGTAATGCCTCCGGAAGTGATGGAAGCACGACTGTGTGTGTGTGTGCGTGTGTGTTTGTTCATTACAGAGAGAAAAGGCAGAAAGCGGGCAATATTTGAGTCTGGGGGAGGAGTTGTTTTATATACATATGTGCTGAGAAAATTAATATGTATTTGCTTTAAGCCTTCTCTGCCTCAGTGATTTCTCGCTGACGCACACTATAATGCACAGAATATCCAGGTGAATGCAGAAACAGTGAAGGACATGACTCCAGAGGAAACAAGCAACACAAACACACACACACAAAATACCCTCAGGCCATGTGTTCCTCCTCACTACAGCAATCGTGGTTCCATAAAGCCTGACGTTCGCCCTGTTTACTAAAGCATGTGACAGCGTTGCAATTTTTACAAGACAATAACTGACTTTGCCGGCCAGAGCTCATCCATTGAAAAGGCTAGTCAGTTAGTTCCTTCATGTTTGGGGGCTCATGTTTGCACGGTAGATCTTAAAACCAAAGTGATTACACAAATGTTGTAACCAGTTTGCACGTTATGTCACATATGCAGTCAAATCAGCCTTATTGCATGCACTTTTCAGTGCAATGAACTGATTACAGTTGCATGCTCTGTGTGCAAGACTATGAAATATTTACAAGCAGAAGAGTTTGATACTGTACAGGCATGTTAGTGAGGTTAGGTTAGCTGAATGTTGTTGCCCATGAACACAGCTTGATCTTTAGTCTCTGTTTACATGTTGTCTTTTTTTCCCCTGACTGAGCAGCTGAGCTCCAGGGACATTGTTGTTTAACTCTTTAACTCTCCAATCTAGTAAGTAAGACATAGAATTTAGTGTGTGTGTGTGTGTGTGATTCATGTGTGCATTCCCCCAGCTTGTCTTGCCTGCAGCGAGCTAGTTGTGGCTTCACTTGGACTTGACTCCTCTCCCTTCAGGCCTCCAAATGATGGGATGACCTTTCCACCTCGGCCAGGACTGCTGTGACACTCACAGCATGAACTGAAAACTCATCTCCTCACTAAGAACTTCACATTGCTCTCCTCTCTGCCTTCCTCCTCTACTTGCACCTGATTTCAGTCCTGCCTTGTAGGAGAGGTCAGACTTTTATATCTTTGGATACCTTGTATGCAGTATTTACAGTAATGTCTGTGCTTTACCTTTTGAACCATATATAATCATTAACTGCAACCAACAGTGTATATATATATATTATATATATATTTTTTTTTAACTCAATGTTCATCAGAGTTAATATAACACTTTATATGCAAACAACTTATTAAATAACTGCTACAAAACAAACATATCACAGAAGAATATGCCAAGTGCATTTTCTATTTCTTAGTTTGAGTGATATTTAATGTAGATTTGTGTGATATTTCTTTTTGTTCTTTCTGTGTTTGTTCTCCTTCTTCTCATCTGACCCAGGAGAGGTCCCAGGGTGGTTTCCTTCATTGAGGAATTGTAGACAAGAGCCTGTCAAAACCTCAGCTGGAGTCCTGCAAAGGCTCTCTGTGGCCTGGTCTTGCTCTCAGCACGGCAGAAACCACAGAGGAATATCCTGTGCGTGTGGAAGTGAATGAAGCTTCTGTTCAATAGACAACTACCCCAAAGGTGAGAGGAAGGCACTAAATGAAGAGTGTCAGGAGTTGTTGTTGTTTTTTTAACAATCTAATGTTTAAGAAGCTGTGTGTGGGAAAAGAACAGGTGAAATGAGATGTTACAGATGCGAATAGGGTGAAGTGCCCCATCAATTCAATGCTAACTGAAACTATGAACTCAATGATGTGATTACTGTAAGCATAAAATAATAACTGCACTGATTCATTTTCTTAATTGATTTTTTTTTGCTATGCTTTCTTTTGTCTTTCTATGTTGCCCCCAACCTTAAATAACTCAATATTGTGTACCTGAAAATGACTGTAAATTATCCATTATGAATGCATTGCCTTGTAGTGATGTTAATATTAAAACCACTAAGTTATAAGGTAATAATGGCATCTCTCAAATAACTCAGCGGCAATACAATTTCACAAAAGGTCAAGGCTCTGTATGGGAAATATATGCATAATGAAATCACCACATATTTCACTGTGAGCCCATTGAGCCTGCAGGGGGATGTCAGCGTGTGTGTGTGTGTGTGTGTGTGTGTGTGTGTGTTTTGGGGATATAAGCAATAAAACTGCTGGAAAAGCATCTCCTCATCAGGGAAGAGGGACTATTACAGTTTATCAGATATTGAGTTAATCTATCTATATAGAAAATAAAAATGAATGAGTATGAAAACATATTCACAGCTCTAATAAAGTGCCGTGTAAAAACTCAGTTGCCACCACAGTGCGATGTCATATGGAGTCATCCTCACTCCTCTCCTCTCTCCCCAAGCATCCACCCTCTGCCACCTCCACCCGTGAGCCCCTGACCTCCAACCTCTAACCCCAGCCAGCTACCCGCACCACCCCCCCCAGGCTCTGTCTCACGGCACAGACCATCCATACAGCATTCTGTATTATGCAGTAAGTATGTATTTATGTATATGAAGTCCTCTCAGTGGGTCACGCGCAACATGGAGGGAATTTCTGATGAAGTTCCTATCCCTTAAGCGCCGCATGTCACACTGCAAACCTGTCGTCCAGCTCAGTTATATATCATATAGTCTTCAGGGAGGAGAGAGTACAGTACAAAACTTCATTAATATGAAAGTCATTAATATGGATCTGGGAGCATTGAGAGCACATCCTGAAATAATGAGAAACCCATGATTAGTAATGCTGTATCTCCACATTTATTATTAATCATTGAAAAGTAAGTGTGGGGAAACATTGTATGTATATTTACAACATTTACATTAAAATGTGGATTTATACTTCTGTGTTTTTACTGCAGCCCGTGGACAGTTGCGTGAGTGTTCACAGCTATCGTAAGGGTGTAAATGCTGTCCATGTAACACACAGCACCTTCTGCACAGTAACAGCTGACATTGACCTTGTATGTGTCTTTGTATGTTTCTGCTTATTATATTCCTCTAAGAAAAAAAAATGTTTTTTTTTATCTAGATGAGCATATTTTCCAGTGAAATATGTGAGCTGACCACTTGACAATACAGTTGGATCCAAAAAAAATGTTCTAAAATTTCTACTGTGAGATTGAAGGAGAGGGAGAGAGATAAAGAGAAAGAGAGACAGCGAGACAGAGAGAGAGCATGAGAGGTGGAGTGTTAAGGGGAAAAACCCAAAAAGTGATGGTACCCTCCCTCTTCCCTCTATACAGCATGGCAGTTAATTTAAATTCTGCAAGGAGACAACCCATAAATCACCTCCATTCTGACTAATGGCTTCTGCACTGAGGGAAAACTCTTGCCTCCCTACCTGGAGACATTCTGCACTGCAAAAAAATATAGGCTGCACTTGGTGTGTGTGTGTGTGTGTGTGTGTGGGGTGTATATATATGGAGAGAGAGAGAGAGTATATTGTATATAAGTGCTTCACTCTGACAGACAGTTTTTGAAAGAGTCAGCAGCACGACTAACCCTTCCATGTGAGCAGCTTCCACTGGAGGCAGAAATCCCCCTGTGTTGGTCCATAATTAGCCCCCATAACTGCAACGTCTGACGTCAGAAGTGTGTGACACGAAACTAACCTTGGACTGGATTCCAAAAAATCACCCTGGGTTAGCACACAAGCACAGCTCACCCAAATTTGTCAGTCATGTGAGTCATAAACTTTCTGTAAATGTGTTTTTTCTTTTTCCTATAAAAAATATTCTGGTGGATTATTTGAAAGTATAGAAGTTGGTGAAAAAAAAAGTATTGCATTATTTTCATGTTTCATGTTTATTTGACTCTGACAGTATATAACTATTGCAAGATTTTTAACAGGACAATCTTACCATAACATCTCATTTCCCTCTTTTTTGACTCCACCATTACTCATTTGGTTAAAGTTACTCTTTAACTGTCCATGTCAATAAACAAACTATTAACAAAAACCTGGAGAGTATATTTTGAATTTACAGTAAGTGCAGGTATTTCAAAATTGAGACATTAGTGGGGCATCCTATAAACAACCAGCCAGCCCATGAAAAGACTCATTCATATTTTTACTACACAAGTATAGTTTTAAGGATAGACCAAGCATCTGTGTCTGTGTGTGGAGGCACGTCCCGCAGTGATGTTGGGGGTATCCTGGCCAGGCTGCAGCAGACAGAGTGGGTTGGGGACAGTATGTGACTCCTTGCTCAGGGCACCAGGTCACTATTGCTATTTTAGTTGGTTCAATTTCCTGTCAGCAATGTCCTTTGCTCTGGGATCAGACACGGCACCTTGGGGCCTTGTTTGCTTCTTTATTGCCCCCTCATGACTTGTCACTACTCATTTAAATGTACAGTAATATGAAACATGCACCAAAGTCTCACTTAATAAATCTGTTCTATGATCTGTCTTACAGTATATCAAAGAAAACGTACCTTGTGGAAGTAACAGTTTTAATGCTCGATATATTTCATAGTTTGGGATTTGGGTCTATTTTAGCGTATTGTTAAGTGTGGATTGATACCATTCTAGTTGTAGCAAATAGTCGTTGTTCAGCTGTCAGCGTATGGGCAGTCATTAGGAAAAATACTGCAAATAATACAGTATATACAGAGACACATGCTATTTCATCAGAAATGCATTCTGCACTGTGATATGTTATACTCTGTAGACATTTAGTCTATAATCTCTACGTGAAATTGGGCTATTGCTTGTGCAATGACCTGGAGTAACCAGCTTCAGCCAACTTTACTGGTAGGGAATAAGAGGGAGGCCCCAGCTGTGATTGGGGCCTCTGATCCCCCCCTGTGGGTCATTGGTGTGTTTTAAAACTCGACAACATGCTTTCCTTCCCCTCCAAGTTCCACTCCAGTCCATCCACCTCCCGCCTCCCGTTTTCACCCCACCTTTGAAGTGTATGGTAGCTTTCTAAGACAGGCGCTGTTTCCTGATGGGATCTGTCAGAGCTTTAGAGGAGGGTTGAAGCTGTGGGGATGTGACACCAATTGCTGGGCCGAGGGGGAAAGTTCCAGTCCTCTGGACCACAAGAGTCACGGTTTCCCCACTCACTTCCTTATCCAGCTGTAGAGGAGAGATATAAGCTCCTTACTTTCAGGCCCCACCCACTGTCACTTACACCAACACCCTCACTGTCCGGTATGCTCCAGCTCCCTCCAGTTTAAAACAGCTGGGTTATGTGGGACACCCAAATAACTGTAGTGGCTGCAATGATCCCTTGCACTGCTCACCTATCCCACTGACTAATAATGACTATGATCAATCATATCTGAGGCTTCACTGCACTGTTGACTTTTTGAGCCACTTGGACATCATGCCAGGTGAGGTCATTCTTTGCGCGTGACTCTCAGCACCTACTGTAGATTTGTTTTCTTTTCCTTTTTCCTAACTTTTGTCCCATTTTTCCCCTCTCCTTTTTTTGAAGCCCTTGTCCTGTAATCCAATCTCATTAGCCCTATAAATGGAAGGTTTACTGTGTGAATCCATTAAAAAGGCTTCTCTGTGGCTCCCTCTCTGTAATCTCTCTAACCCTGTGGGATTAATCACCCACAGAGAACAGAAATCGATCCATTTAATCACTAAAAGATGTGACAAAAACGCTGTAACTCGGGGATATGGTGGGAAATTATTGGCCAATTGAAATTCATTGGAGAGAGAGGAAGGAGAAACAGAGAGATGGAAGGGAGTAAGACTTATTGAAAACAGTATTCTGTAGCACCTTAATGAGGAAATCATTCCAGTTATTTGTGCTATTTATTTGTGCGGAAAAAAAAAAGACCTTTTTTATTTGTTGGAGAAACGAGCAGTAAAGAAAGTAATACAAAAAACAAATCAATGGAAGAATGAAAAAGACCAGACAGTGAGTTTGGCCAAGACGACCCTGTCATGTATTACAAATTAAAAAAAAGACTTTTTTTGTTCAAGTACGTCGTGTTTAGTGCCGCTCGCTTTGTTTGTCTATCTGCATGTTCAGCAGAGTATTTGAGAAATGAGGCCAGGGTCCGCTGAAAAGCGTTTAAGATTTGATGATGCCTCCATGAGCTCATAATGAGAAGGAATGAGGGTCGCCCGGCAACGTTAACCCACTAATAAAATCTGCCTCCCTTTAAAGGGTGTTAGAAAACCACAATTACCCCCCTGACATTTTTTTTACTGCATGATTTATGAACTGAATATTGCATCTCCCTCTGTAACCCTTATTCTGGCTGTGGAGTAATAAAAGGAAGTTAAGGGGCGGTATTGATCGGCTAAAAAGTAGTCTTTGATTTGCCACAGACCTGGGGATGAGAGGAGAGGAGAGAAGAGCTCCGCTATTGATAAGTTTTTCTCTCCCACGGCCCTCCACCATGCAGCCCTCTGGCCGTCTGGACACCCGCCACGTGTGAACAAGCTTTCAGCTCACATCATCTTCTCCACTTCCACCTATAATTGGCCATATGTGTCACAGCACCCTGCTGCTGCTGCCGCCGCTGCTGCCAGAGGGAAGGAAAGGGAGATCACAGCTTTGACAAGGTGATTGTTGGATGGCTCTTGCTTTGACATGTCAGATAAGCCTTATCTTGGGAAACTCTTCTGAACCATACAGCCCTTCTACCACTTAAATTAGTAGTTGTATGATGACAGTCTGCCTGATTATAATAGTTATTTAACTGCTCTGGCAGTAAAGTCATTATATATATATAGCAGAGAAATAACAGTATGGGTTTAAACTTGTCCTTCACGTGTAGTCTGGACATAATGAGATATTTATACTGTCTCAAGAGGATGTTCCTAGTAGCTTTGCTGTAGACAAGAAATACAGTACAGTAGATCATCAGTAGGGCAAACCACTGAATAAGTTGAATACATAATGCCCTAAAGCGGGCCATGACATGTGGCATTCAATGAGCATTCATTAACCTTTACTCTTGTTGCTGCAGTTACCTGCATTAAGTAAGGCAGCTAGGTGCAGTATACAGGCAGGTTATCGGGGTAAGGATCATTGGATAGAGAAACCCAGCTCAGACGAACTCAAAACACAACGAATTACATACAGCATATGCATATGCCGTGTCATCTCGAATTTTATTTTTAGTTTCTGTAAGTCACTGTCAGTGAAATTGGCTGTGAATGCGTCACTAATGCCAGAGAGGGAGAGGGGAGAAAAGGTCAGAGTTTGGATAAGGGTTTTGTCCCCTCTTCCCTCATCTAAATGGCAAATGTCACACCAGCCAGCAGAGAGGCCGATGCAGAGTGCAGGAGAAGGGTGGGTGGGTGGGGGTGGGGGTGGGGGGTAGGTGGATAAGTGGAGGAGATGTAAAATGCCGCTGAGATGGTACTGGTCAAATGCTAAGTGGCGAGTGGCAAGTGGTGATAGCGATCGTGCCAAGTAGAACAGCAGAGCAGCCAGCCCAGTCAGGACGAGGCTTTGGGTCATGGTGGAGTTGAGAAGTAAAATACAGTATATGTGAAACAATGACATTCACATACAACAGGATTAATGTGCTTTGCCTGAAGAGGACCACTGGTGTCATTTATCCAAAGTACATATGAACAACTTTTGTGCTTCAGAGTTGTTTTTTAAAAAAAAATTGATGCTGTTGTCAAAATTATTGATTTTCCATATTTGTCTTTGGTACTGAAGTAAGACAAAGTGAATGTAATTACTATTATTATCAGAGGAATAGATTGTGAAGATACTCGTTTTTTTTCCCGTATTGATTCATTTTTTTTTAATAATAAATATGATAATATGATTGGATAAAAGTCAGTGCACTTTTTTTTTTTATTAAACAATGTCATCCCCTTCATGTTCAGCCTTCTCGCACAGATTGTATCACAAATTAAGAATTGTGATTGCGCATAACCATTTAGGATAAGGCTACACACTTTAAAAAGTGCTTTCAAAAGTGGTGTCTAATAACACAGACGCAGAGTGATTTCCTTGCCCGTGTAATACTTTTTAAACAAATGTTTTCTCTACAATCTTAAATTCAGATCACTTCAACTTTTCAGAAGATTAGGAGAACAAAAGTGCAAGTCCAGGTGGCCGAGATTACAGGTTGTACATGACAAACTAAAGGGAGGAGTCCAAATAGTCAGGTAGGTCAGGTGGTTGGATGGTTTGTTTATTTTGTGCCATCAATGGCATATAATCATGTAGTGTACAGAGAGTCCATTCAGGATGATAAGGTGTTTTTCTGCATCCGATACACCAGAAATGCCTGTGGTATGAGGAATGTTTGTTCTCAGGCATCCAATCTCTTGCTGCTTTTAATCTAGTGATTATCTAACAGGCTGGTGCCACGCATCAGGACAATCACATAAGTTAATGATGTTAATGAGACATTTTTACTGACGGATATTAGTATTCTCTATCTCACCTTCGTACATGGGATGTGTGTGACAAGCTGCTGTGTAGAGTGTCTAATTGTAGGAATCCGCCATCCTTATGTCTCATCTATTTGAAGAACGTACCACGTGTTCATGTGACTGTGTAGCTTTGAATTCCAGTTTGTGCTATGTCCCTTTTGTTTTCTTAGATTTTTTTTTTTGCACTCAGATAAGGCTTTTTTTTCTAATCAAAAAAAAGAGAAAATAAATTCTTTGTTTTGTCTTTGTGCAGACAAAGTCAATGTGGTCTTTTCGGGATAACAGATGGTCTATCATTACACCCAAGTATTTATATGAAAATACTTGCTTGATTCTTTTCATTACGTATAACAACAGGAACTTTATGAGAGTCAGATGGTGAACCAAATAAAATTTGTCTAAGTTAGGCGACTTAACAGAGATATTAAGTCTCTAAGCACCATTGCTGGTGCATCACGGTAGTTGAGTTGTAACTTGTGAACACAGCCAGCTGAGATCCTTGAACATCCCATCAGTAGAAGCTTTCTAAGTATAATATAACTCAGCGTTTTATGATCTGATCCTGAAAGAACTTGTTGTCCCGCTGTTCAAACCAAGGTCACATCTATGATTTCAAAGCGTGTTCAGTGCGACACTCGAGGAGAAATAAAACAGTGCTCCATTATTTTCTGTTATCATGGACACAACCCAAGACATCCAAAAGAGAGCAGCTGAGCCAAGCATATAGATATGTAACCAAAGGAATGGAAGCAATATTGCAAAAGGTATCCTGAACCTGAAGGCTTTCTTGGGTTTTAGTAAATAGTGGACACATCAGAACGTGAGCTGCAAAAGAAAATCCTGGACATCACAGAGAGTAATGGATTTGACCTGAGTAAATGTCAGTGCCAGTGATATGACAGCACCGCTAACATGAGTGGGGGGGGTCTATTCAGGTGCGCAGGCCAGGATCATGGAGATGGAACTGTTTGCCAAATACGTACACTGTGCTACACATAATATAAGTCTAGCCCCAAAAACAAATGTAAAAAAATCAACTTTATTTTTCCAGGTGCAACAAAGGAGAATAAATAGAAAATGTTAATGCAGTGGCAAACACAATCCAGGCCCTATATCTGCATATCTGACATGACTTTTCACTTTCAGAGTCAGTTCATGGAAATTCACTAAAGCAGTGTCAAACACCACTTCTGTAAATGTTGTGAAGATGAAAGGCTTAGTGATGACTAGAATCATTTTTTAGAATTAATGTGTTCAGTGCCAGCCTGGAGTTTCCCTGACCAGCTCCTTGCAGTCAGTCTGCTTTGTCTGATGGTAAAAGAGCCAACTGTGAAGGATCTAGCCAAGATGCCCATTGTGGACCACAGCTCAATAGCAGCAACATTTAGCGATGTTTGCTACGTTATACCTCACTATACCTGTCACATTCTCCAAGGTCAATTTGTTAACCATTTATTTATAGAGCCGCATGGGACAAGAAAGACTCAGTGGATTGGCTGTACTCTCAATAGAGAACAGCAGAGCCAGGAATTTGGACTTGAGCAGTGTTGTTAATGACTTTTATGTCTATGTCTATATATGACTTCTAATGAACGCTTAATGGCTGAGTGCAGATTTCTCTTTGTTATAGAGTGAGATCAGGGATTTAGATTTACCTCTCATATGTTGGAAAATGGGCACCTACTATAACATGTGTCTTTAATAACATTTGGCCACCGTGTCATCGATGATTAATGACCAATGATGTAATCTATAAATGCAAGTGATCATGCGATCAGGTCAGTCGTCCATTTATTCATGCTGTGTAGGCCTATAATGAGTTGGTGTGCTTTTCTTGATGACTATTTGTTCTATGCTTGTTGAAATAAGTAAGCTACCTTTGTGTTGATTTGTTAGTGCAGGCTGGCTAAAGTTATTTTGGAGGACGTTTGATGGTTGAAGACGTCAGGCTGCCGTGGCTTGAGTCCAGGGCATGCTGTTAGATTAGCGTTGATAAATGTGACCCTTTGGCCGGAGTTCAGCTGCTGTCCATGGTGCTGATCAAAGGCTGGTTTGCAGGATGAGAGACGCGTGGTGAAAGCAGACAATTGTCTACTACTACTAAAATGTCTGGAGTGGTTGCGTATGCACCCCGGGCCAATCACAGTTATGTTACGCTGCTGGTATTGATAACCAATAGAAGTGTGACAAATGTTGTCTGCTCATGAACACATCCTGTGCCTGTGTTCCTTACATAGGTGGAAAGTACTAGGAACAACCATATATTACCATATATGGTTGATATATGTTCTTACAGGAAACAGTTGTCTGCTGACAGCCAAGTGTTGGTGTACAATATGTATGTGACAGATTTAATGTATAGACAGTATGAATGGGCGTTTCTGTAAATATGAAATATTCTTATGTGTTAATTTCCTATCTTGGTATGAAGACAGTTGGACTACAGATATTGTGTTTTTTGGTATTTAATTACCCAATCTCACTTGTACTAGACAGGCTGATATTTCAGCTACCACAACACATTTGTGAGCTGCCTGATCATTATACAAATGGGTCAAAAAAGCCTCAAAACATACTGTCTTTGTTGTCTCTTTAGCTTACTCACTTAAAGGGGACATATAACATATAACTGTTATTTATGTACTGTTATGATGCAGAATATGTTAAACATAGTCACAATTCCAAAACCTTAAGATAATATATATATATATAAAGTAAGTCAAAAGCCAAGGATTCAACCAGCTCTGAACACTTTTTTTGCAACATTTTTTTCTATCTTGCTGATAGGATGAGGTCAACTTGTTGCTCATGCCCATAAATAGATGACCATACTGTAGCTGTTGTTGCCTAGGTGACCAAACCCTTTTTGTGTTGAAGCCATCATGTTGGTGAAGATAATGCAATGGAGCCCCAGTTTGAAAATATAGACAAGTAAATGTGCATGATACAGTTGTATGAACATATTTGGGCACCTCTCTGAGGCTGCATTACAATTTACTTTATCTTCACAGGAAGTGCATGTCATTCATTTTCTCATCAAAGCTGGATATTTCAACAAGACAAAGGCCGACAACACTACTCAAAATATTCTCAGGCATTCATGCAGAGGAACAAATACAATGTACTGGAATGGCCATCCTAGTCCCCAGACCTGGATATCATTAAAAACCTGTGCTCGGAAACAATCAAATTTGACTGTACTAGAGATGCTTTGTAAGGAAGAAAGGTGCAAAATACCTTAATCTACAATCCAGATTTATTATAGGTTATAGAAAGCGCCTGGTGGCTGGTTTTTTTTCTAAAAGGGGGCTCAACTAAATATTGATGTGATTTTTTTCTGTTGGGGTTCCCAAATTTATGTACGTGTCTAGTTTTATTTTGATTCATATTGCACATTTACTGTTAATCCAATAAACCTCATTTCTTGCTGATGCAAACACCCAATGATTTATAAATGAAAATGATGGAAATTGTCAGGGGTGCCCAAACTTTTTTTTCCATACAACTCTGGCTGTTTCAGTTTGTAAGTGAAGAAATGACCATACCTCACTAAAATGTAATTTATTCAAATCTCTGAGATCACTGGTGATGAGTTCGGTTGATTAGACGGGTGCACCTTTAGATGTGAAGAATATCCAGAGGGTAACTTTTTTGCATTTTCAATACATAGACTATCTGCCACTATGCCATCTGACTATCAAGAAATAGAAAAAATAAGTAACGCACTGAGCGATGATTAGTATGAATTTGTTTTGTCCTGTATGTGTCCTGTATGTATGTGTTTTTCCCCATATTGCATGAATAGTGATGGGTCAGTATCTGGTCTGCCCACAGATTCAATGTGCAACCCTTGAACATGATGCAATAAACCCCCTTATATTTTGTTCTCATTGTGAACATGCAGGTGGAAGATGTTTGGGACTTAAATCCAGTTCATTTGCTTTTTATACTTCATGTAACAAACAATAACTAATGTTTTGTTTTTAAAATGTTGGATATCTGCTCATTTATCAGCCCAACTCAGTTTCTTTGCTAGCAAACTGCAACTGTCCAGCAGCACCAGAAGTGGAACCAGGCCGAGACATCGGGGAGGCCGAATGAGGTGACTTCATCCTCCTCTAAAGGAATGGCAGAGGAGGGCACTGGCACGGTGTCTGGCCTCATGACTTAGTGAGACAGATGGGACCTTTGGAGATAGGCCACCATCTGGTGTCTGTCAATGAATTAGCTTGACAGCGTGATGAGAAGCACGAAGGCTTTACAATGTATGTCTGCCTCTCTTTTTGATTCTTTGCGTCAATGGCTTGAACTCCCCTCGTCTCTATACCTGCCCCTTCCCCCTGTTTTCACTCCATCATCATCATCATCTCTAGCTCTCTCTCTATATATATATATATATATCTCAGTCTGGTCTGAAGACAGACAAGAATCTGCTGTGGGATTATGTACTGTGAGCTGCTAATAATGTTGAAGAGTCTCCTGGGCTCACACTCCCGAAGCAACGGTGCAATAAAGCCAGGAGATGGGAAATACATGGCTATTTAATGGAAAGCGAAGCTTCTGAGCTGCTGTGCTATATTTACAGCTAGCCTCTCTGCCTCAGCTTTTTGCATCCTGTGCTTGTCTGCCTTGCCTGTCAGCCACCTTGGAAGTGACTTGGCATCTGCTGTTCCTTGTGACTCCCCTATAGCCACCCACACCACAGCCGCAAGCACACACTCTGCTTGTACAGGCAATGAAAGCAAGCCTTGGTGCGGGTGCTGTCATTGAAATTGTTGATAAAAGTGATGATGAAAGAATTAAAAAAAACTTTTGTGTTCATCACGAAATGTGCGGAAAAGGGGCAGAATTTTCCTCACAATTTGTTGTCTGTTGTGCTTAGTGTTGCTGCCCAGTTTCCCAACTATTCAAATCTTGCCATTTAGTTTGTACCATCTGTCTCACACCGAAGTCAGAATGGGTATGACACAACAGGGCCACTGTTTTGTTGTCTTGTTCTATTTATTCCTCGATAATGAGAAATCAGCAGAGGGACTGGCATGGTGCTTGCTGCCATACATATATATATATATACCCATGAAACTCTACCTAGGCCATATGGCTCATCTACAGGGTGCCACTTGACTCTTCTGACTGTGTGGAACCAGAAGCACAGATCTTGATCTCCCATCTTCAGAGAGTTGTCATGAATCCACACTACCATGCATCGTGGTTAAAACAGAATAACTTTTCTTGTGGCGTCTCCACTGGATACTCTGTCATCTTCCCCGCAAGAGTTTATCCAGTGATTGACAGGTGCCTTGATTGATTGTCAAAAAAAGCAACAGCGGCAAAATAAGTTGGGGAAAACGTTTTGGAGACGTGATGCCGTGAGATATAAGCTGTGATGATTGTCTTTTCTCTTTGTAGGACACTTTGTCCGTATGCGGTAATCCTGACTTTAGCCTTGTGTGTGTTCAGTTGAAAGAGAGAAGAGCTCTGTGTGACTAATTATACACTCTTGGACTGTTTGAAGGGGCACAGATTGAGGCTGGCATGCATGCAATGTTTAATTCAGCATCCCCGGCATGAAGACTTTTAAATCTAGTGTCGGCCTGACTGTGGCAGCAGGCTCTAGCACAGGCAAGAATCACATGTAATCCCCAGCGTCGTAAACAATAGCACGCGCTTTCTCCCACAGCGCAGTAGTTTCAAAGTGTTGTACATGACACGACGCGCACTCCAGTACACTGTAGTTAATACACAACAACTGTCGATTACACAGTTAGCGGCACAGCAGCAGTAAAAATCAGCCCAGTTCAGTGGCGTTTCTATATGATTGATTGTGCCCGCTTGAGTCTTTTTGCAGGGTGAAAATGAATACATGACACCCAAGGGTGATAGAGGTTAGTAATTGCAAACGAAATCATTACACAAACCTTTTGTCATGCTCGCTACATCCATTCCCTGCATGCTCTTTCTCAGGTCTCATCTTCTTAGTCTACTGTCTTGCACAGAAATGGGCACAAGACTTTTTTTTTTTTTTTTCTCTCACTAAATTACCACTGGTGCTTTCTCTCAGTTAAGCAATCTCACATTTCAACTTATCTCTGCTTTTCCCCATTGTGTCTGTCTTCATCACAGCCACGAGGCATTCAACAATCCCTCCAGAAATCAGCGATCTATCTGTTGCATTAATTAACATATAACGTGTTCAATCCTTGCACAGTATGCAAAACAATACCTTGGTGTACTGCTCTAAATCACTTGAAGACATCAGGCAAATAGACATACTTCCAGGAACTTGCATTGCCTTTTTTTTTTTTTTTAACCATATAGATGTTAATTAATTCCTATATACATTGTGTTTTCTGCATTTGCATTTCATGGAAGAAAATATCTGCGTCTACTGAAAACTCAAAATATGGCTTATATCTCTTATCCAGCGCTTCCGCACCCCCATTCCCCATCCTAATATTGATTTCAATATAGTATAATCATAATCAATCAGTATAATCAACCTAAATCTATATTTGAATCAATCCATGCAAACATGTGCATTAATCCACATTGCTAGATCAGAATTAAAGCTGAATTTAATTGATTTTGTGGACACAATACACACGTTAGACATGCAAACCAACAATACAGTACAAATATATTCTCATCTTTAAGACCAGTAGTGGAATATGAGGAAAGAAGAAAAGAGGGTTGTTTTTAGCATTCATTTCACTCCTTCACATCCTTCACATCCTTCACATCTGGAAGAATCCAAACCCCACCTCTGGCACAGCCATGCCGAGCAGCACAACCCAGTGAGACCAATACCATCACAAACAAAGAATGAGGCCCCATGGAGCACACATGTGGAGAGAAGGTCACAGACCACGCTGAACCAGCCGAACACACAAACAGCATCATCCGCCCTATATGACACCACATCTTGTAGAGCTGCCCCTAGTTACGATTCTGGACATCTTTTTGGTTGCTCCGTGTCTGTCATTATGTATTACCGTCATCATAGCACTGTGTGGCCTGACCCTCACCCTAATAAAAATGTATGGAGGCATTTAAAGTCACATAAAATCTATTATTCCAACAAGGCTTTGAGAGCATGCGTCCGTATTTCTTCAAAGCATGCGAGCAGTGTTCTTCTGAATCTGATATGTTAATCCTGATTATCTCTAATGTACTTCAGGGAAAGTGCTTGGATTACAACCCTACTTAGACACATTGCAAGGCTCCTAAAGTATGGCTCAGCATCCTTAAGCATCGAAGCCTTGAACTATTGACATTGAGTCATTATAGCTTTGAGCCACGCTGAATCCTGAACTTTGATTCTTTTTATAAATTGTCCACTCTAGTGTTGCCAAACAGGATGAGAAGTTGTTTTTTTTTTCTCCATTGTAAGTTACCATTTAGAAGTTTTATTTGAACGTTATCCTCTTCTTCTATCCTCTATCTTCTTCTGCTTGTCATTAGCACCACATAACAGAATTTTTATGCTCTGTAATTGGAAATGTAAATGTAATTTTTTTTTTTTTTTTACTAAAATACTCCTTACACACAGACATTTATATATCTTTGTCAAAAAAAATCAGGTATTTTCCTATGCAGTCATTTATCTTCTATACTGATGTTTTCAGCTGGGCGAGCCAGGAAGGTGGTCGAGTTGCCAGCCATCTAACATAGTCCATTCAGAAAAATGAACAGGACGCCTCTCACTTTCCAAAGCTACAGTATTAACCACATTTCAGTGCATAAAACTGTCATTTGTGTGATATTCTTTCCCCATACTGTAAAATATTGCTGTGTGAGCAAATATGTGTGGGTTTTTTTTTTTTTTGTGGTTCAGCACTGACACATAAGCAGGTGTTAAGGAAACACTGAAGGTGTATGCACAAGCCGTATGCACCCCTGAAAATCTCACCAGATTTATCTCGCTGCCAATGCACAGACTTGACCAGTTGCCAGTTTGCTCTAGAGGTTAAACTCGTAGGTCAGTTGTATTCTTCTTAGTTACATGCAAATGTGAAGGCTTTCTCGTTGCACCGATGCAGGTGAATAACAAAGTGTCAGGTTTCTTTAGGCTTGACGGCAGAGAGAGATGAATATCCCACTCAAACATAAACCGTGCTGCCGTGTGGATGTTATAACACCCAATCAACTGGCCCTCCTTTTTTTCTTCAGCCATGTGAGACAGGTGCTGCTATGTGCTGTGCGTAGAGGGAGTGAGTGACATTTTAAACTGAACTCGTACCTGAATTGTGTCTCCAGAGCAACTGCTTTCCCATTTAGCCGCTGACAATATCCAAGCTTTCTATTCATTTCCCGTCTTTCAGGCAGGAGGAAATGAATCACGGGGCTGTCAAGGAGAGGCACAGGAGCAATAACGGGAATGTGAGAGAAAGGAAACTTTGATATGTGAGGTTTACTCACTCTTTATTCCTTACGGACCCTTGGGGTATGTTATGGGACATCACACTGTTAGGCTGCTGGCTGCTAAAGCTAACAGACCTGCAGGTGTAATTTCATCTGCCCATCTTTTTCTTCCTTGCGTCTGTCTGAGTCCTGCTTCCTCTCTCTCTCTCTCACTCTGTTTTTGGCATCATCTACCTCTCCTTTTCTTTCACGGAGGCAGCCTGACTGTCTGTCCAGTGTCACTTTCATTTAATTCAGAAACACCGTGATGTTGATTCTCATTTCAGACTTTTTGAGAAAGTACGCCCATTACCTCAATAATCAGGAACTAAGGTCTGTGGACCTGAGTCATGCATACAGCCTATATACACATCACGTAGTTAAAAAGACAACACATAGTCAAAGGGAAGAAGGGTCAAAGAGAAGTTCAAAAAAAAGTCACAGTTGTGATTAATTAGCTGCCCATCACAAGGCTGAAGATAGTAGGGACGAACAGATTGCCTATATATGACCTGAATAGGAGAGATGGAGTTAGCTTCGAATAAGGGGTCTGAAGCTAATGGCAGAAGACAATTCACAGAGGATGTTTCTCTGTTGTCAAACACTGTCTGCTGCGCCGTCCTCATCACCACCTCCACCTAACAGGTCAAACAGGTCAATGCAGTCCTAATGCTCCACATGAAAAATACTGCCTTTGCTAAATGTGATGTTAAAGATGTTGACTGTGTTCAATATGCATGCACATAATAATCTTAATGTTAATGGTTTGTTTGTATTTCATACAGGTTGGTGCAGCTTTAGAGAGTTAATCAGTAGAAATATAACCAATCCAATAATTACATGCGCATGGAAATATGATTATAATCTTTTTGTGGGTGCTTTATTATGGAGCCTGGTGTTTCACTATTTTGTGCTCTCAACTCTGTCAGGGCACCAATATTTTAAGGTCAGACATCTGCGGCAGTGCCAAAGCAGCCTGCTGAAGTTCTGCTGAATGTCTATGGATCAATCTGAGATTATTCCCCAGATTCCTTTAGCTAGAAAGATGGCCTGTCATCCACATCCACTCGCACACATAAACATGCACTCACTTACAAACACACACACACACACAGACACTCAATGAATTCTGAAGTAAACAAAACAATTAAGTAAAGCCTGCAGCAACAAAGTCCTTCCGTTAAAACTCAGAAACCTGCAGGGAGGTGTAGTGGAGACTGAAGACAATCAAAGAAAAGGTAAGTGAGTAAAAAGGCACTACATATTTTTTTATTTAGCCTCAGGCACTGGGTGTAGGTTACCTCTGAGGGATTTCCTCTTGTTCTTTATTGAACACCTTTGTTCTTCAGTAAAAACAAGGGCTGTGAATTGAAACTAAAGACCAGTAGTGGAGTTTTCTTGATATCACTGTAAATAATGTTGCATGCAATTTAAGTTTATTTGTTGTGTGTGTGTTAATTTCTATTTCCTAGAAAGTATTTCTTAAGATTTACACATTTGGGTGTACACATGTACATTTAGATAATATTTAGAAGATGTAAGAGAGTCTTTTGTCAAGTTATCAGTTCACAAATGTTCATACTTTCAAAAGTTTTATCAAATTACTTCATTACCAAACTTTCCCTCATGTATTTAATGTTCCATTCAGATAAATTAGGAAGTGCTTACCGACTGCATCTTTTTTTGTCAGTTTCATACATTTATGATGACATAATGTCTATTCATAGGAAAGTATATCATTATTATAGCAAGCAGATTAGTTCTGAGTTTGTTTGTGTCGCCATCTAGCTATTACTATCAACAATAGACAAACGATCACCAAGTTTGTCTCACGGATAATGTTTTTGGGCTGTTTGGAACAGGTACAGTAATGTAGACGTCTTCTTCTTCTTCTAGGAAGTGTACTAGACAGGTTTCGATAACAACTCCGGATTTGAGGAGTCGGCCGCATGTGTATTTCATAGGACTCACAAGAAAATATCACTTTCTTCATCAACAGCTTTATTCTGGGGAGAAACAGACAAACAAAATGCCCTCAAGAGCCATCACAGTACAAGCCTGTTTGATGGCTGATAGTTGAAAATACTAGAATAACACATATTTAGATGAAACCACATACCCACCAATTAATATTCATGGATATTGCACGACTATGATTTTTCTGTCCCAGCCATCTGTCTACTTGTTAAGTTGACTCTGGGGTCTGCCTGGCAATTGCATTCATTTCTTGATGGAGGTAATTACACTATCTAGGAAATCAAGCATGCAGGAATCATCTATCAGATTTTGAATATGAGTGGGGTTAGTTGTTTTTTTTGGTGCAGAGTTCCTTTTTAAAGTTGTGACATTGCAGAAGGGACAGGGTATCCCACACACACATTATATATTCTAGAGGGTAAATATGTGAACATATAGGCAAAATGTGTTTTTGACAAAAGTAATTTTAAGTGTTTTGCAGCAATCAGGCTGCAAACTGGTACTGGTCCATGCGGTGTTGGCTATCGGTCTGCAGAGAAGAACGGTCATCTCCCACTCTTTCCCAGCATCTCCTGTAAGTGCAAGAAGTAAGTGGAAAACTCTTCCTGACTACACATCTCTGGTCAGCCAAAAAAACGTGCTCTCTTCCCTACAATAATAACAGTAAATAATTAAAAAATAATAATAATTATACATAATAAAAAAACAAGAAAAATGGCCAGGAAGTGGTTAGACACCTGCTTGCTCACCTAATAATCACAGATAACAGGCAGCCAATCAGAATTTGCCCAGAAATACCAGACACCAACATGTCATGATGTCAAGGCGATGCACTAAAACAGCTTCCTCAGCAACCATAATAATAAAAAAATATATATATCCAATTTGAGAACAGATTTGGGGGGAAATCTGTTTATTAAATTCTTTGGCTCCTGTTCTTCTATGAGATAATCTTTCCTGGACAGCTTACAGGTTTAGCAACACTCACTAGTCATTTTCAAAACAAATAAAAAAACATATGTTTGATAAACCTCTCACATTAGATGATAATTTGTTGTTCTAATTATGCAGTAGCAGTACTGCACATTGTTTGATCCTTGAGGTTTGCTTTTTGCCAGCATTTCTTGGATCGATCTATTATATTTTCAAACTTTGCCTCTATAAAAAAAAATAATAATAATTTCTGTTACTCTCAATGTATTTGGATCTGTAGCATGTTCTGCTTGAAGCTTGAGCCAACTGATTATTGCTGATTGGGAACAATGGTGGATCAATAGTCCAGATTGATCATGTTGGTGTGTGATGGATGGCTTGCCACTTATGATTTCTCCGGTAATTCAATAGATTGAGACTTTTTTTTTTTTCATTCATACAAGTTTTTTCTCTTTTTTTGTGTGAATCAAAAAGCTTCATCTTGCCAGTTGTGTGATGAGTCATGAGTCAAACCAGAAATAACAACTGTGTGTGTGTGCATAGCATGTACCCTGGATTGCCACTCATCCCATTTTAGAGCAGAATGAAATCTACTGATCTCTGCGTACACGACATGTTTGGAGTATTCATGCCATTTGGACAAACAGTGGGACTATACAGCTGATTATATACTTGTCTATCAGATAAAGATTGAAGAGTTTTACTCATATGAGTAATGAGAACCATGTGCGTTCTGCACACACCTGTTTCACACAGTGTGTCCAAGATGCTGCAGTCGGAGTCTGATTGGATTTGGATTAAATAATGTAAAAGTGTGCACACACTCTGTTGGGGACTTGTGTTAGAAGAGTTCATGCTCTCGGTATTGATGTCACCTTTTAACAGTACAGTTTGTTTTACAGGTCATTAGAAAAAAGAGGTGCCTTTGACCTTCAGGTTTCTGTTTGTTCTCTGAAATGTTCAGATCAATACTTTGGGTGTGTCCATGAATGTGCCAAAGTTGCACTATAGATCAGTGTTGCCTGCCAGCCCCCTTTTTTTAATGGCCAATTAATTAAAATACATTTTCCAGATTGTTGACTGATCAAAAAGGTCATCAAGATTCACAAGTTATTAAAAACAAATGCATTAAAATAGATTGGATTTCTTGATTTTTCTCCAGCATGGTTATCGCTGTATATTTTGAGATGTCAGTAACACTTTGAAGCTCAGAGATGCTCTACATCAATAACCTGACCACAAAAAGCCATTACTGGACAGATGTCCCCCCCACCTGTGACTCTAAAATAGACCTATGTTAACCTACGTTCAGTTTAGATGGAACAGGTAAACCCTGTATTGAAGTACAGTGAGACTCTAATGACACCATTGACTCTCCATACTAAAAATGTAACAACCAGAAAAACACATCAGCCAGCTAAAAACCCTCCATCTGGCTAGAGAGTCTGTGCCTCACTCGCTCAGTGACAAATGACCTTGACACAAAGGCGGCGCAAGTACAGATAGACCCGCTCACTTTATCAAACGCACAAAAAGAGAAAGGGTTAAGAGAAAGAAAATAACCATGGAAACGCAGAGAAAAAAGCCATCCATTGCTCTGTGCCCTTTTAAACTGTCAAGTAATGATTTAGGATGAGGTGGGGTGTGGGGCACACTCCCTTACAGCTAGGCCCCATCACTTCGGGAAGAGGCAAAATAAGACAGCAGGAAGGCTTGAGGAGGGGTTGTGGGGAGAGTGTGGGAACATAAGAGGGGGAAAAAAAAAATAAATCCATATCCTTGCCTGGATGCGTCTGTCCGGTCCGTCACTCTGAATTCATCGTCAGTCAAAAGCAAAATGTCACACCTTTCATCTGTCCACCCTGAGCTGCAGATTTTAATTGCATGGGTAGAACATAGTTTGATCGAAGTGAAGCTGCAGCAGCGAGGGGTTTAGCAGGAGCACGAGGGCCAGGTGAGGGGCAATGGCAGCCAGCGACAAGACAAGAAAGCAATAAAACTGATAAATGATTCCAAAACACATATACTACGACCCTCCCCCACCACCTTCTCTCCTCCCACGCATCCTTTCTCACAAGCACACCTCTCCTCCAGTACCAGCTGCACCTCAAATACCCTTGCCCCCCCAACACCTTCTACCTCCCCTCGTCCCCTCCCCAACCCATCTCCTCTCTAGAGTACTGGACAGCTCTTATTGAGCACTCGTCTGTTTACAGATCAACACTTCCCATCGGGTTTTGGATCAATGGGATTATATTTCTGATAAAGCAGGACGGAGAAGGAGGAGGGGAAGGTGGGGGCAACAGGAAGGGCGGCAGGAAGGGTTGTGGGTGTGTGAGTGAGAGGCTGTATGAAGGCTGATGGAGGATGCGATGACAGAGCAACAATTTGAGTAAGAGTGCCGCTAGAAGGATGGAGGGGGGGTTTGAACAGAAGAAAAGCCAATGTCCACAGATGGAATGAAGGGTGGGGAGTTTATTGATCTCCTGTCTGTCTTCTTTTCAGAAGATCAGTGGTAAACAGAGGCCCTGGTGTTTATCATTTAGTCAATGCAAGGATGAGGACGCTCTGTCTGGGGATATGGAAATGTATGGCAAACTCTCCATGTTTGCATGAACACATTGCAGATATTGTCCCAAAATGTCTTTTAAAAGATAATGTGGCAAAATCAAGATGTTTTTCAGAAGACACGGCTAGCATTTAAAGTTAATAATTAGCTGAAATGTGGCAAAATGAGCCCGCAGTGAGGATGAAAGATTTGTTTTCATTTCAGTTTTTTGACGTGTCGTTATGAAGAAAAACACACTGTTTGTGTTCGTGTTTTAGTATCTCTGTGCGTTGTTCATGACGTGACGTTTTCTGTGCAAGCTGCTTGTGTTTACATTCATCCATGTGTGAGCTGTACGTAAGTATGCTCCTCAACAATTATAAATCAAATCAAAATAGTCAGTCTCCCATTTGAATAGAATGCTCAAATGAGGGTCAAGTGCAGAGGTTTGCATTACAGAAATGAGATGGAAAGTGCTTACTCGAACAATGAATGATGAATACGGTAAATATATTTGCATATTTTGAGTGATCAAATACTTCAACTTCAAAAGTGAAAGATTACACGAGTGCTATTTTGGAAAGAATGCATTTAATTCACATTGAGCTGTGAGATGGAAAGAGATCCTGAGAGAGAGACAAAGCGAGAGGGTCCTTAATTACTGGCAGCTCTCTCCAGAATGACCCTTGTGACCGGCTGGGTTTTAGTCATTTTGATGTGTATTGTCTTAAACCTGAGCTGTGTTTTCACTTCTTTGTCCCAAAGAGGTGACACAAATGTATTCCTATTGCACACAGGGTTATTGATTTTTCTTAGGTGGGGGAATTAATCCGCACCAAGCACAAATCATCTTTGAAGCAGGTGTTCGTTCCCACTCTCACTTCCAGTGCAACACCCCAGATGCGTTTTATCGCCTGGTAATTTGAGCGGGTGGATGCACTGGCATGCTCTGTCAACTTAAAGCCCCCTTCTCCAGTCCTTGCCCTCTTGAAAACACACGCACTAGTCTACATAAACATGAACACAATGCATTGCACAGACACACACACAGACACACACACAGATTAATGTCAAGGACTTTCCCATTTAGAATTCTAAAACATTATGCAGATTAAAACCACTTTTCTCCATGCACCTACTCTGCTGTGGGATATTCTGCATGCTTGTCCCTTTTATTTCCTTCCGTCTTCAAAGTGGCACCAAATGTAATCCTCCTTAATGGGTGTGTAATATTTACACTTATACCATAATCGCTTAAACATTCATTTACGGGGCCATATTTGGTTGTTCGTGGCCCTGACAGCCTATTCATCAAAAAGTAAATGTGCAGAACCCCGCGCCCCCTGCAGCAATCAATCAATATGCTCCTCTCCCGGCTACCATCAGCGCAGATACGTCTCAGGCCAAAATTAATCACTGTGAAGTTTGCATAATCCCCCTCTGCTTCCCCACATTTGAGAACCTTTACCTTTGAAGACTATTTTGATGACTGAAAAGATTAATCAGATTCTTCCATTCTGGAAGGACGATGATTGTAAGACTTTATGCAGTGGTAATATGTATATATATATATATATATATATATATATATATATTCGGATCTCTAGTTTAACTGGTTGTCTGAAATGTTAGATTTCTACTTTTGAGAAACTGCACATGCCTCTTCTGAGCAGTGTTGCCTTCAAAAAAAAGAAAGAGTTTTGCATGCAGGGTTTTGTCAAACAATCTGAAGTTATATGTTCAAACTCCAAAGAGCCTGAATATTGAAATAAAATGTTGACGATGTTTTTTGAGACTTCATTTGCAACATGACAAGCGATATAAATGAGACAATGCAGGGCAGAAAATCTGATGAGACTCTGGGCCAAATGCACAAAGAATGAATTGCGCCCCCTAATAGCACTATGAATTTTGCACCTGCAATCTGCACCTTTTTTTTTAAGGTGCTACTCACAAAAGATTTTGCACTAATGATTTGTCGGCACAAACGTACCCATAAAGTTTTGCAGTTTTGAGTGAAATGTGCCTTAGTCTTGCATCTATCTGGGTTAACTGAGCAGTTTCCAGTTTTTCAGGCTTTTGCACAAAAAATTCAAATTGCATGTCTTTAATTAATTACCAGAGTGCGCGTACACCTACTTCTCTAGTATTTTACGTCCATATCATAATCAACTTGAAATGTCAAATGTCAAAATGCAGCTGTATAATGTGAATCAGGCAGGTCTGAAAAGCATTAGATTAATGTTTTAAATTATCTTACAATAATGTTTAGGTGTCTCTGAATGATTTTGTTATGGTGTGTTACCTGGCTGCAGCATCTCACGATAAGTCTCCAAACTGATGAAGAGGCTAATTAGCCCTAAAAACGCACAGCAGAGGCTAATGGAAATGTCATTAGTTTGATAGGTGTTTTGTTATAAACCAAAGAATTGGGCAACGCAACATTGTGACCTGATGAAAAGTCAGAAGATCACCACCGTTATTGCAATCAATTGAATTGTTGAGATATAACTTTTGGTGGCACTAGACAAAACAGTCATGGAAATTCATCAAAGTCAAGTCAATTGTCATGGTGATCTATCTGATAGTTGTCAAGACATTTCACAAAATGAGAAGCTGAGGTAAAGTCAGGATCACTGAAGTTATTGCAATTCATCCTGTTGGGAACATAAAGTTCTGTACAAAATGTACATATATATATAATATACAATAATATGCACTCTAATAATCCCTGAGCAAATGATATCTATTTCAGACATTTGAAACAAGAATATAATGTGACACAACATTCTTGAAAACAAACCAGTTACTTGCTGTTTTCATTCCTTCCTAAAAGGTTCTGCACGTTCTGTTAAATTTGCCTGAATTTTTTAGGATTAGATTTGGTGGTTTCTCAACCACAAAAAACAAAAACAAAAAACTTAATACCTCCAAATCAGTGATCAGTATTCTGTACAACTTATGTAACTTCTGTTAACTTATGTACATCATTATTTAACACATGTAAACATAAAAAGAATCAAAGAGCAGCAGGAGTTAAAGCACCAAAGTATGTTTTCCTTTTTTTTTTGATACCAATGCTCGGAAGCACAATGTCATATCAATCTAAATCAGTCAGGCACATCTGCCTGAGCTAACGCCAGAGAAGCAATTTATGATCATAGCTGTTTTCACACATCCTAAGTGGCCAATTGTACGTCTCAGAGATCCATAATGTTGATACTACATTTGGAAGTGAAAGAGTGGTTCTGGGTAAAAGGTCCAAACAACACCAGACATCAAGCATCGAATCAAATCAAAATCAAATCAAATTTTATTTGACAAGGTTTGACTGTGAGTCTGATAATGGCCATAAGAGAGGTCTCCTTATTCCTTATTTGTGCACACATTATTATGTCCATGTAAGAGACTCTATATATATAGAAATAAATTCAAAACATGTATGGTAATTATATTTCTTGCTACTAAGAATCAGCAGGACATTTTTGTAGATTTGTGCAAAAATACATGTATGATATGTTTAGTATATACAGTATATTTAGTGGTATATGTTCTTATGAAGCCCTACAGAGTCAAATACTATAACAACAGCACAAACAGTATATGACTTTGCTTAAATAAAGGAATGGAGATAGCTGTCCTCTTCCTGGTTTTGTTTAGGTCTCTTCTTTGTGTTGTAAATTTGGCATTAGGCATTTCTGACAATTGCACCTCAACTGAGGACACATTTCATAAACCAGATTAGACAGTTTCATATTTCTACACATATTATTATTATTATATGTTTGTAAATTATATACTGACATTTTCCTGGCAACAGCTGCTCCATCCTCCCCTCCCTGCTCCTCTGCATCTGATTCAACTGAATGATTCTGCTGTTTACTAATGTTTCCTGCTGTTTCAGACCTGCCCTCCAGGAGTCCCCAGTGTGTTCCTGCCTCAGTCCTTAACCTGTCTGTACCCGCTTCTCATTATCCGTTAGTCTCAAAAGATATCAGTGAGCTCTTACTCCTTACCAGATGTGTATGTCATCTAAAATTCACTTTTCTGGGTTACGACACATTCTGGTTGCGAATTGATGAATTGATTGAAATCTGGTTGAACTTTGACATGTGAAATCCAGGTGAGGTGCGGGACTGACCTCTCCCTCAGAAAATATAGTTTCTTTATATTCTTGTTTTGTAACTGCAAAACAGATTTCGGTGTGACTGGAGATTTAATGCTGATGACCTATTAATCGCTTCCCTTTCACTTGTTTTCACTCTACCAGCCATTTCTACTGAGAGAGCTTACGGATTCAAGCCCCGACTTTCATTGTTACATTTTGACATGACAGAGCAGGAAATGCACATGAAAAAGAAAAAATGTCCAGCGGACAAAAAAAAAGCAATGTGGGTGACATGAGGTTGAGATACTGTTAATAATCAAATGTAGTTTCTTCTTCAGCAAACATTTATCTTTGCCATCATAACACTTTACAGCAACCTATGAATAGAGATCACTGTCACCTTCTTAATTGCCTCTTACAATATGTCCTCAGAGACTGCAAAGATACTGTAACGCTACAGCGTGAATAACTGTACAGATGTGCTTAAACTAAGGAGGAAATGTGGCTTGATTCTGACATAAATCAATTTAGGTTGATATATGTGTGTGTGTCATTAAATGGGTGATCAAGTGTTGCAGGATGAAGGATGCCCAGTTCTTACTACCTGTCATTTTATATACCTTAATGTAATTGAAAAGAAACTAGTCAACATTTGCAAAGACAGTGTGATGCTCACTTCTACCCATTACAGTAAACGGAATCAATGTATTAGTTTAAAGCGTGTTTTTAACTTTGGAAAACAGTGCTTTGACAAAAAATGTAAATGTAAAGCTGCAGAGTTTGTCCTGAGGGTGGCAGCAGAGGGGAGGTCATGTCCAAGGGGTTTATCATCTATGCTGCTGTATAATTTGTGTTTGTTTGTTTGTTTGTTTGTTTGTTTATTTGCTTGCTTTCTTGCTTGCTTGTTCGCTTGCTTGCTTGCTTGCCATGGTCACTGGCTAACCATCAGAGAGCAAACATTAACTTACAAAGTCTGTGTAGTGCAAATGTATTTTTGCAAATGCATGTTTGGTGCCATCTGGTGACTTCAGGCATTGAAGTTGAGGGATTTAAATCAAATTCCAGGCACCTGATGTACTGTATGGATGGAACAGCTGCTGTAATATTACTTGAATTAATTGGTGGTATAATGAACACATCTCAAAACACAGCATGTTTTGCAAAACATGCTTAATTAGGGGGGGACCCTAAGCCCCTATAATATTATGGATAATTATAACATTGCACTGTACAGTACGTACACACACACACACACACACACACACATATATATATATATATTGATGTAGGGAGGTTCCCACAGGAATCTAACACTAGCCATCTCCTGTAGCAACAACAACAAGCAAACAATTGTGCAATGAGAGATTATAGTTTTGTTCAAAACAAGACAGAACATGGAATAGTCTGTAAGGGGCTTAAGTGCTTCTTTTTTATATAGGATTTTCCATTGAGGGTGGTGTACATTTTATGGTGGACACACCTGTGCTTTGGTTGGAACAAGCCCTGTGAAGGTGACAGTCTCCACCTCTCTGCAGGATCTGAGTAATAGGAACAAGCAGCTGACTAGCACAACTCAAGCGTTTAACTCCAAAAGGTGAATAAACAGGAATTGCTCTTACTTATAGCAAAAATAACTTTGATATATATCTTGATATACTGTTCTAAGTAGTACTGTTCCTCCTGCAGCCAAGATGCCAGAAACAGCAGAGGCTGTGTCAGCTACTCTCACCACCAACAGGAACTGCACCATAGAAATAACCAACATCAGCAGCAGCTACTGCCTCATCAACCCCAAGTAAGTCTGTCCATGTGTTTACAATTTAATACATGGTACATATTTAAAATACTATTTAAACTAAAAACCTGAAAAAAAAGTGTTACAACTTCATAACTTCATACAATTACGCCATTTATTATACTGTCTGTGCTGTTTAACCTGTGCTCATTAAAGTACCTGTAATTTGGTCTCCTCACATTCTCAGTTAATATAATTGCATCTCTAAATTAAAGGTCAGTGCAGGTTGGCAAATCTATTATACCTGCAACAAGTTTTCTGCACATAGCGATAAGTTGCTGCTGGATGTATATTTAACTTGCCTCACTCATATGGTACTGCAAGTGAAATGTATTTAATATACACATTTTATTTGCTTTAATTGCTTTATTATTACCACTTTCACAAAAAGAGAAAGTGAATTAAAACAAAACAGTACAATAAATAAAAAAACGACACATCTATTGGCATTTGAGCCATCCTTCTACATTTATCTGTGGCAGGACAGACCATATCTTGGATGGGTGGTTTTCATGTGTGACATCACTTTGCTGAGAACATCCACCTATCCATCATGTAGTGACACACGCCGCTTGGTTGCACATCGCGAGCAGGTACACTCACTGTTGTTTAGAAGTCCGCAGCAGTACTTGCACAGTCACATTCCATCCATCAGCATAAGGTGTTTCACCCTGAAAAGCCCAATACTATAAAAATACACTGACAATCTCCACAAAACTTACAAAACACGAGTTTCTGAGAAGAAAACTAGACTGAAAGTTATCAGTGACAGTAAGGATTTGTCTCTTGCTCATCTGTATAGGGTCCACATGACAAGTGGCTTCTGTCACCACCCGCCCCAGCCAACGATTCGTACCGCCAGGACCGAAGTGTGCTCCTTCACTAAGGATGACAACACTGCCACGGGTGCTGTTGGCTTGTTGACCTATGACCTGTTCCATATGCAGAGCCGGGTTTGCTCCGAGCGCATGGCCATCATGTTCTCTGTGCCCTTTGACCGGAACCTGTACAAGAACCAGCTTGTTGTGGGCGTGGTTGAGCAATCCCGCGCCTGCGACAAAAATCTGTACAACCAGATGTATGACGGGAAAGACCTCAGTAACTTCACTCGTTCTGAGGCAAACGGCAGCGGGCTGGAGTTCAGAGCCGCATGTGTTGATTTGAAGGCCACGATGTCTACTGTTGGCAAAGCTATTGTTAAAGTTGAGCTTTATGATCGAATGGCCCGTTAGTGTAGGAGTCTACTGGTGATCTGCTTTTATGTTGTTTTTATGTACCCTGCCGAATAAATAAACTTCATTTAATCTGACTACTGTTGCATGTTGTCATTTAGAGAAACATCCAGATGAGAGGAAGACTGATTTTGCTGTCATCTGTATTTGGTGTCTGCTGAAAGATATCAATATCTGACAGCCAGCTCATTGATTCTCCATTAGCTTTTTTTTTTTCTTCTTTGTCTTATGTATATTGTACACTCTCTTTATTTTGATTATGGCAATAAAACATTCATACCCGATGCTTGTGTTACTTTGTGCGGAATATGTTTTTAACTCAGTATGCTTTCATTATTACTGATGAACAGTGATCATTTTGTAATCTTTTAGCTGGATCCATCCAATTCTAATGAGTAGCAACAGATGGAATATCTGCATTGATGTTTTTTTAATAGGCACGATACCAATATTGTTCTTCACTGGCTGCCAGACTCTCCATCTTGCTCTCAGTGGTTGGGTTTTTTTGGTACGGTATTTGGGATGTGAAAAGGTTCAACAAAAGAAAGAATATGGGTGGAGTAGCTACAGAGATGTCTGCCCTAATATCACAGGGATGAGAACACCAACTGCCTTAATGTTGAGTGATTGATCCTGGCTTGCCTAACTCTTCAGACAAGGGTGTGGCTGTTCTGTCTCATAGGGGAGAACACAATAACGTTTGTTTTCATAGTATTTATGTGTGGGTGATGAGTATGAGTATGTACGTATTTAAAGAGGGTGGATATTGTTGTGATGGTGTTGCAAGTGGAAGGTTTCCTGGGAGGTGGCTTTTTTTTTTTTTTTTTTAAACTACCTGCACCACCCTTTGAGGGACTTTTTTCCCCATTTCAGGACTTGGGAGCACCAACAGAGGTTCTCAGCAGGTACTGTATGTCACTCAGGGCATTCGGGGAAGATAAGAAGAGACAGAGTATGGATCATGAGCAATAGGCAATTTGAAGAGCCATATAAAAAGCTTGATGGGGCATCTATTTAAATTGTATCTCATATCTGTTGCTAAAAAGGGGTGACGTAAATTATTGCATGGTACTTAGTGCCGTAATTGAAAAGGTACATTCTCCAATGAGGCAAAAGAGAGTCTGCAGCCATTCTCTGGTTGTTAACTGTTTCAAAAATCTCATTAGCCTCTGAAATACATCTTTCATGTATTCAGAGCAAGTCTATGTGTGCTTTTGAAGGTCAATGTAATGCCAATAGAGCATATCAGCAGAGCAGAGGTCAGGAGGGATATTTGATACCGTAATAAGTGTGACTCTCATGTGATTCCCAGTCTGCTAGTCACAGCTAGAAAGGTTGACTGGTTAACACATAAATGACCTTTGTTCACTGTGTATCACACAGCCATACCAACATGACCGAGACAGCTGAAGCTATAGCGGCCGATGTGACCAGCAGGAGGAGTGTCACCATTGAAATCACAAATATCACTAATAACTACTGCCTCCTCAACCCCAGGTAAGCCCTGACTGTGTCGAAAAGGCGTATACTTTCAGGCTTGTATGAAAGAGGTGAAAAAGATATGTTTAATGTATATGTGTGTTTGTGTACTGGTTAGGGTGTACCTTGAGAATGGAGAGACGTACAACCCACCTCAACCTACAGTGCGTCCTCTGAAGACAGAGGTTTGCACTTTCACCAAATCCGGCGGCAAAGCAACAGGCAGCGTCGGTGTGATGACCTACGACCTTTTCGAGAAGTCAAAAAACGGCTCCACCGAGACGCTGGCCATCATGTTCTCGATTCCCTGGGACTACCACCTGTACAAGAACTGGTTCGCGGTGGGCATCTACGGAAAGGGCCGTAACTGTGATAAGGACTTGTATAAAGAAATGTACTACGAGAAGAACCAGCATGAGCATGGGTTTGCCAGGGAGGAAGCCACTGGGTCAGGAATCAATTATGTGGGCAACTACCTCGATATTAAAGCCACCATGAGTCCCCTGGGCAAAGCCATCATGAAGGTGGAGGTGTGGGAAAAGCTTTTCACACCCATGCACCAGCAGGCATACTAGAAAACCCTCCTCGCAGCATTTCTGTCATGTGTCTGGAGAGCAGATTCGTGCCTCCACCTCAAGCTTTTACCTGGCAGACTGTTTCTAATACATTCAACACGCATGATTGAACAGATGTATTGTTGCTGACATGTGTCTGTATAGCCGGGTATTGCCTTTCAGTAAATCTGCTTAAGATCAGAGTTTAGTTTGTTTATAAATCCAAGGAGCAATATCCCGTCTTTATAGCCGAAGCTTGTGTCTGTTTCTATCGTATCGTTTCAGCATGGCATCTTTAGAAATGGAAATCAAAGGATGACTCACAGGAGGATGAGGGCATATTGCTTAATAAAACACACTGAGAGCTTGTCTGTGTTTGCCTTGACACTGTAGTCTGAGGAATAAAATAAGCCTTTTTTTTTCTGAAGCTATTTGTGTGTGACTGTCTGTTGATTGAGTGCAAAAGTGCTTAAAAGAAATCTGATTGAAATGTATGAATACAAAATGATGCTTCATTGCATTCATAGAGGCCACAGCATCCTCTGTGTGTTTGCATGACAATAAAAAAGGTAGTTTTTTTTTTTTTTTTTTTTTTTCTTTTTTTTTTCCTCCATAGTGGCTGGATTAGAGCACAGACACACTATTTCTTTTAATGTTCAACAAAGAATATATGGCATTGCTAATACTGTATCCACAGTATAGCAAAGAATTTTTTAAAAATATATTTTAGAAAAAGTTTTGTTAATTTGCATATTTTTGTAATACAAAAAAAAAGTTAAAATGGTCGCCGTTTTACTTTTGGATTGAAAAAAAAAGAAAAAAGAAAATGAAAAGATACACTAGTGAATGAGACATGAATGGATTTAGGTTAAAACTAGAAGATTTATAATTCTTTAACTGCAATAACAATCTCGATGTGCTATCTTGTCATCAAATTTGTTTTGCAGTAATAAAACGGTCAAAATTTTGTGTAGATGCAATCATCAACCTTAAAAAAAAATATGGGCTTTTCACAGGAGGAATATATCAGCTCTTAATTTTAATCCTGGCTGACAATGACAACACCGCATTGCTGATTCTGTTTTCATGATGCAGTATTAACTGTTCCAGCCACAAAGAAGCCTAGATAAAAGGTTTTTGCTTATTCTCCATACACATAGAGGTAAAAACGCCTATTTAGGCTCAATCACTGAAGCATTGTTGAGTGTATCGGGGGAAATGACATGCAGTCCCTATAAACTGGTGGAAACACTAAGCAGAAACTTTGTTTGAAAGCTTTAAAACAGGGATAAGTTCATGAACATCCCTTTCATATTTTTTTTTTTCCTTTCAATCCCTCCTTTATTATTTTCTATACCTGCACATAAGTCTCTTTCATGCTTTGAATTAAATTGTTAACTGTATGTGTGTTTGAGAGTTAGTGCTTCTGCACTGTTACATACAGTATTTGTGTGCATGCTCGTGTGATGGTGAGTAACTTTGAGTGTACGTAAACATGCACCTGGGCTCACAGAGACGTGCATTTCATTGTGTGCATCATGTGATTTGCATTGAGCAGGTATGAGAAACTCTTTTAAGGACAGTACAGTATTAGATTTCCTAAACAGGAAACAAAAGATATGTGGAAAATGTTTTTTTTATTTATTTATTATTATTATTATTATTTCCTGGGCAAATAAGAACTACACAGTTTAAAATACAATACAATATGCTCTCAAGCACTGCCATCTAGAGGCCGCCAATGTTATCAAATATCCACACACAATTCACAGCTTTACTGCTCTAAGAACTGTAGGCACACCAGAGACCCATTCTTAAAATACGGTTGTAAAATACCATCTGTTCTCTACAGTGAGAGCAACTACAGTACAATATAACATATACAAATGTATAGATGGAAGTGACAGTTGTCTTTGTGTCCTTAGAAAGCATCATTATGAGCAGACGGTGATATTGATGTGGATCACCTCCTGCTATTCCCGGCTCCAAATACGTTTTGACATCCAGCAGGGCTGGGTACTCTGAGATAGTTCACTCTGTGTCTTGCCTTGATGTGTGTGTCAGACTCGCAAGCGATGCCTGTAGCCCATTCATCAGAGCTCAATTACAGGCCTAAATTAAGTTCTCCTCTAGAGAGTCCACAAGGGTGAAACAATAAACTCAAATATTTTAAGATAAGAGTCACATCGTTCTGCAGGTTTGTTTAAATTTTTCAAAATTTCTGTGCGTCACATTCGTCAGACTGTTCCTAATTCATTCAGCTGAAACGTGACATGTTTCAAAGGTCATGTTATTCCTGGCAGGCTTTTGGAAATTGTCCCATGATGTAAGTTTGTTTTTTTTTATAACTTTTTTCAGAATACAGAGCGACACAGATGTGTATCATGTAATAATACTGATAACTTGAGGGCAGAAACTCAAGATGTTTTCTATAGTATATTATTTCAAGAAACCAAGCTGACATTATGTTTCTCTTTTAATGCTTCCATGGCTGCAAAAACTGGTTAATTTTCCGAATAAATATCAGTTTGTAACGTGACACAATTCAAATACGTTTCTCATTGTATTAAATCCTCACAAATGTTGACATTTATTGCAAACGTGAATATCAGACTTAAGTTTAGCTGTACAAAAAACTACTATACCAACCTTTACCGTTACATTATGTTTAAATTTCTTACAGATTAGTGCAGACCCTGCTCCTTTTTTCCATCACCACGGGATTACTGAAGAATATTTCTGCATCCTGTCAGCCTGACATTTTTCATCTTGCTGTAAAACACGACTGTTTCATGCTTTGCGTTTCCTTGAGTTTATTCTGACTGATCAAGCAGCAGTTTTGATGTCAAAGCTACTCGACTATAGAGTCATCTGCTGCCAGCTCGGTGTCATCCAGCTGAAGGGTCAGCTCTGACATGGCACTGCCAGCTGCCTGGATCTCGCACAACAAAGTAATTACTCGTGTCACACCGAATGACTCGCATCAACGGGCGCAATCTTTTAATTTTCATCAAGTCTGGCAAAAGTCTGCTGTGCACATGCTCCAATAAATTCATTGTTGAAGGAAACCGGTGATCCAAACCCAGTTTTTATCAATGAAAAAAATTGGATAAGTAATGAGTAATATTCACAATCATGTAGTGATAATGTGGATCTCTTAATCAGAATTTTTCCTCTAATCTCATCTACGGTCTTTTGGTAGGTGAAGAGCACCTGAGTTTCTAAGGTTTCTACAGGTTTGCCTCTCCAGTTTTATAGACCCACTCCAGGAAACTGACTTTCACTATCTGGCTGTTAAGGTTGATTTGCTGTCACCGATGCTGCTGAATGCTCCTTCATATGAAACGGTGACACTCAGCCACCTCCACGGTTCCCACAGCAAAAGCCACATAAGGCTCCAGAGGCAAAACCTGCCACCCCTGCAACTAGAGATGCAGCTGTGTCTTGTGAACTGTGACTTGATCACTATTACAAATCTGGTGTCTTCAAGTGCTGTGCAAACAAAAGGCAATATTTGTCTTAGTTGTCAAAAATATAATAAACCCTATGTCATAGATCATAGTAAAGAAAATATGTTGTAAAAAAAACAAAAAAAAAAAACAGATCCTCTTGAAACCATATACCACCAATTTTCAAGGTTTCAAGATAATCTATTTGCATATATTAGTCTTATCTGTGACCTGAAAGTGTTGTTTTATTGAGAACGGGTGTAATGAGGGAGCCAGATGTGGCTGTGACTTGTACATAATTCACGTGCCTGTGTGAGTATGTGATTGTTTGACCTTGAGGAACATGTGTGATATTAGTTTTGTTTCCATCACGCAGTCAAAAATAAGAGTCATTAGTCGAGAGTCATTAATTCAAGTCAAGTTTATTTATAAAGCACATTTCATTTGACAGGTGGAGACTCAATGTGCTTCAATGTGTTACAATTACTCATTATAGTTTTTATTTTTGGAACAGGAGTAAAAAAAATAAATTCTACTTTTACTTTTATTTGTAGTTGGCATGAAGTTATAGTAATACAAATATGTAACTTGTTCTTGTACAGCAAACTTGACAGTATTCATTTCAAATTCCTGTCTTACTCTCAGATTATCTGAATTTCACAATCAATGTGAACAGATTTTATTCAACAAATACATCTGTTGGGACTGTAGACGTGCTCCCTGGTCCAGTTCAGAGAGCATTTACAGCTGGGATCAGCAGCTGATTTATATACAGTACAAGTTGAGGCATCTCAGAATATTATGTCATTTTGTGATGGCACAGATGAGGGATTCCTAGTTATAACATACAGCACAGCACTGTCACATAGTCAAGAGGATATCCATTACTATACAGGCACAGTTAATTTTAATTTTGCAGTAACTTACATTCTTAGCAGATATATGCATACATATGACATGCAATACACAGATTGTTAAAATATTGAATGTTGAATATTATAGAAAAGTGTAAAAAATTTTAGTTAGTTGGTTCTATTATTATCACACTACAGACCCTACTTGATTATCAGCTTTGTTGGGTTTTTTTTTTTATATATTCTTTCTTCTCTGCTCAACCATTCAACCATTCAACCATGCTGAATGCACATCATCTTCTTTCTATCTATAGATGTATACATGATGATGAAGATGTTTATATGTATTTACTATGTTGCTCATTTGTATACATAGATAAACAACCATTTCTCTTTTTAAACCTTGAACTTTTTAAGAGATGACAGTCAGTTTGTTAAATCCTGATATGAAAACTTTCTACTACTATTGAGCGATAAAGCAATTAGTCACTGTATCACATAAAACCACTAGAGGGCAAAGTTTCCTTAAACTATATATATATATAGAGAGAGAGAGAGAAAGAGAGCTTTTTTTTACATAACATATATATAGTTGACGTGTGTACTCAACACAAGCACAGATGTTTTTTGTGAAACTATTGCTGTAATGTAACTAAACTAAAATATGATTGATAATGTTTTCACAACCACATCTTGCATAATGGTATCAGAAAGGGTTTCTGGATTGCTGTAATAATGAGGAGTAACACAGAATTGGATGAGATAAGAAGGGGGTGGGAGAGAGGATGACCCGACGTCTAAAGAGGAAGAAGGTCAGCAAACACACTTTCCCACCGCACCCTGCCAGACACACATACACACACACACACACACACACACACACACAAACACAGGCCCACCCTGCAGTGTTGTGTGTGCCAGATGAGGGTGTGATACATGACTGCTGTCATTGCTTCCTTCACTACCAGCAGCATAATATACTGCTCACTGAAGATACACTGAAACTATACCTGAGGCACAAAGCAGTGCTATTTGTACTGCATTCAAGGGAAATGAATGTTTAATTAAATACTGACAAAGGTGAAAGGGTGCATTCACCAGAAGTTTGCAAACAAAAACTTAACATGAGATAAAACAGTATTCTTCGGGGGTAAAAATAAGCGACAAACTTAGATTTAATTGTATAAAATATATTTTTCAAAAGTATATAAAATTGGAAACAGTACATGGTGTGAGACTAGGAAGGATGTATTCACTCAGACAATAAGTAAGTCCACTAAGTCCTGAAAATAACAGAAATTAAACAGTACATAAATACACATTTTGTTCCAAATCTGAAAGCGCTTACAATGGATTTATCGTCATTTAAAACGTAAAAAAAAATATAAAATAAAATACATAATACATTATCATGATTCAGGCAAAAGATAATTTTTCGCTTTTTTTTCTTCCTGTCATTGCTCAGTGTTTATCACTATGCTGCTCAGAGAAGTCAAATATCTTTGTTTGGATATGAGTTATATAAGATAAAGTTCCCTATAATAAGCTCATCATATGATCATGAGGATTGTCAGTGTTTGGACAGAGGAATGTGCTGAAGGATTTCATACAAGGAAACAGGAAAAAAGATCTTTTCTGGGTGTATCCACTCATTGTGTCCCACCTGTAACCTATGACCTCCAAATCTTCCATACACTTTAACTCACATAACCAGGTCCATGCTTCAGACTACAGTCATTTTCCTGTCCTCCCTATACACACATACAGATAATCCTTTTCACAGATCAAACATGGACAAACTACATTCAACTCAAACTGAAAATCATCAAACAGTTTATCACATGGCCCCTGTATACATACATGTTCTAATAAAGGTTCAAAGCAGAGTTAAGTTCAGTAGATTACTAAAGAATTACTTGTAATTTACCTTTTATTAATACAACTGGTGTCCAGCATGAGGAGTGTTAACACAAATATATAATTTGTCTTCAACTTAGCAAGCTCCAGAGCTTTTGTCATCATAAACCCTGATTACTGGGTTCTCCAATATAATCAATATCAAGCTCTGTTTTCTGAATGCTGTGTGCAAATAGGATGTGACCAATATGATCAGTGTTAGATCTCAAACAAAACTGTCTGTCACGACCATTTCTTTAAAAGCATTAATGAGATACAGTATGGTACAGACATTTATTACAGATTTAGTCACAGTAAGTCTTTTTTTTTTTAACACCACACAATTGTGATGCAGCAGATTTATGGCATTCACTCTGAATCAGTGTCTTCTTATCTTAGGGTTCCTCAGTGGTTGATATTTTTTTTAAAAATTGTCCGTGTAAGGTAAACTTAAAGATCACGATTCAGTCTGCAAAGTCACTGGTGAGATGAAAGTGCAGCAGAGGTCTGTGTGTAAACACGCTGTGGTCCTCAAGATAAGGAAAAACAGGAGGCGTTGGTTAAAAAACTTGATGGCGATCATGATCAGAGCAGCGATTCTTGATTATTATCAGGAGCTGCCATCTCCATTCTTGGTTTTGAGCACCACTAGGCTCACCATGACAGGGATCAGGCAGATGGGAGTTATCACCAGGGCAAAGACGATGACTGGTGGTGGGTCACTTGGCTCTTCTGAGGAACAGTTCTTGAAAAAGTCAGAGTGAATATTCACAAAGGTCTGTTCCACCAGAGGGTTGGGCCATGGAATCAGGAGACACTCGGATATCTCTTCTGTGCAATAGCTGAAGCTACTATAGTAGCTGCAGTGTGGAGACAGGGAGGTTGTTAAAAGACAAATCAGAAATTGGAATTGCATCTAACAACATTTTGAATGTTAAAAATATGAACCGGTAAATATATAAGCACGTTCTACTTACCCACTCACGTTTCCCCAAATGCACCAGTTAGTGTTGTTTAGTGATGCCATTGCGTGCCTAAATCCGCTGAGACAAACATGTTCCAACAAATTGGCAAAGCACTCCATTGTTCGCTCTTTATGCAAATCATAACAGACCCTACAGTAAGTCTCACACATAGGAGCATTATTTCCGCAACCTGCATGAAAGTGAAGGGGGGAAAAAGAGAAAGGCAGAAAGAGCCCGAAAAATAGAGACACGTTATAAAAATGACAATCAAGACATGTTGGACATCTGCATTAAATAGAGGAGCATTTATATATGGTTGTATGGTTACTTATGGTTATAAAGGTTATGCCACATACCAAATGGCATGATGGTGCTGTGATTAGTAGCATCTAGAATGGAGAAAAGAAAAAAAAAACATTTTTTAACAAAACTTGTAGTTTAGATTATAAAAAAAAAAAAAGACATGCATCCTAACAGATTTTAATGCAATATTTTTTTTTTGTCTATTGTAGCTCATGAATTTCCTCCACAGTACTGAGGAAGGCATTTGCAGCTGTAGAAGGGAGACCACACACTCACCGGAGAGAAAGGAGAGGAATACCCCAATGAAACCAAGTACTCCCTTCATGTCAGAAAAAATGAATAAAGATGCCTTTTCCCCAACTGCTGACCATGTATAATAAACCTAAACTTCTTAAACCGTGTACAGCGAGGCATAACAGGAAACCCGACAGGATGGAAGAGACGCAGTGTAATCTTCGGTTACCAGATGTCCAAACAGTGTTACCCGCGGTTACCAGATGTTCTTCGAAGATCTGTCTGACGGCCCTGCGCCTTGGCAGCAGCTCTCTCCCCTCTCCAACACGCGTTTCTTTAAGATTTTCTTCCTTTTGTAAAGGGGTGGAGGCAACAAAGATTGTCCTCTCCATTCTCCCAAATAAAAAGGAGCACACCCAAGCTGGGCTGGACTCACATCTGAAAACCCTTTACTCTTTAACTCTTGTTCTGCTCTTTAGTCTCAGTTTCTCACAGTCAACGGTCTGGCCAGCTCACAGCATGTGATTTATTTGCCTTTTGGGCTGCCTCTGCCAAATAGGAAACATAAGTAAACATTTAGGGCTTAGTGTTTTTGGGTGGATGTAATCATGACTCTGCAGGGTGTGCTGAGCAGACAGCCATGATTTCATATGTAGGTTAATTTGACCAAACCTGGAAGAAGTTGTTAGTAAGTATTTAATATGTTGCTAGTAAAGAAAAGGACGTACTTATGCTTCCACCACAAGTGTGGGAAAATCACGAGGAGCTTGCATGGGTGTGCTACATCTGTTAGGTAGTTTCTCACTGTCACCACTCACAACGTTAAAAAAAAAAAGCAGTGTGAGACCAGTGGTTTCATTAACTGAATGGAAATAAACTGTATGGTTCATGTTTTCTCACAACTAACTTGTTAATTTATGTCACTGAATCCACATGTTGGGCCTCTCACAACATCTGTTTGCTGAGAAGCATTTTTGATTTAGTAATGACATCAGGAAATGTGTCTTTTCAGCAGAGGAGGAGTTCAGAGTTGGGGGGGAGTTGGCAGCGTGAAGGAGGGGGGGACAGTCAGGGGAAAGAAAAAAAAAAAAAAAAGGAAGGCACAGGATGAGGAACCGTGAGAGGGGCGCTGCTCCAAACGTTCTAGTTGTTTCACAACTCGGAGTTCATGCGTTGATCACAAACGTTGCATGGGGTGAATGACGAACAAATTCTGGAAGTTGAGCAAGGTGGGGGACGCTCATAATAAGGTTTCAGTTAACCTTCAACCCCGAACCATTACGGGCCTTGTGTCTACTGCTGTTGACCCCTCACTGGTAGAGACCTCCCCGGGAGTTTGTCTTGGATTCTCATGATAATACTCACAAGGAGATCTTGGCAGAAACTCCAAGCTCTGCTTTCTGTGTTTGTCAGTTCCAGGCCAAGCAAATGAGTTTAGGGAACCGATCCAAAACAATCCCCCAGCAGACACAAATATTTAATCACCATATAATTTTGAAACATAGGAAATGTTAATAGCGTTCCCTTATGTCGGGTCAATGATTAAAGTAAGAATTAATCAGAACCTGAACGTTCACAGTTAGCAGTATAATCTTTAAATCTGTTTATTAGAAGAAAGGCTTTTAAACAGTAAACTTACCATCAATCATCTCTGTTGATTGATACTCTGTAGAGAGAAGACGTCAGGTTAGTCAAAGTATTTCTGCTATTCCATGAGATATTTTCTTTATATTTGGAACAATTAAAAGTACACATACCTACTGTTGTGGTTGGTTGCGCCTCAAAATTTTCATCAACCAGACACACCACTGTTGTGTACCCTGCTATAAGAGGAAAAAAACTGAATAATAGAATTAAATGCTAAAATTGGAAACAAGGACTACAGTGAATTATGATAGATATTCCTCATATTCAAATTTCAGAGCTTGTTAAAGTGGAGGAGGCAAAGGAAATAACAAGGAGTAATCTGTAGGGAGTGAACAAGTCAATACATCCTCCCCTTTTTTCTGACACTGATTTGAGGTCTTCATATATTAAACTGAAGGGCATTTATTCCCCTCTCACAAGAATATAAAGATCTTATTCAATATAATAACAATGACTCCTACCCTAAACTGTTTTAATGTAATATTCAATCATGAAACTGGCTAAGCTTCTTTTGTAAAAGCCACTCAAAGGTTTCTAAGCATTCCTCTTGAGAGGTGAGAGAGAGGGCAAGCGGCCATAAGAAGTTATATATCATAAGAGTAAAGAAATGGACAGTGTAAATCCTCTACTTACCCCAGATGAGCAGAGTCACAAAACATCCAGAAAACATCAGTGAGAAACTGGTTGCTGTCATTTTGCCTCACAATGCTCTGTCCGTCTTCCCTGGTGGGTAGGGATTACATATCTCAACCTTTTTGCAGGAAGGCTCTATAAAACAACAGGAAGCCCTCATTTCCTACGATGGGCGTATTCCCTCAATGGGACAGAGAGCCTCTGATATGGTTACAACTACTGTGGTCTACTGATGCGCATCTACTGTATTTCTCTCATGATACCATCTGTTTTCAAATAGAAAGAAAGAAGTTGGGGAGAGACCCACTCCCCCCCTCTCCCCCTCTCCTTCTCCCTCTCCCTCTCTTTCTCTATATCTCTCTCTCCCTCTCTCTTCCTTTACTTTTGATGCTGAATGTTTTTTATCATTACAAGCAATGCACACCACAGTGGTTTCTTAGAAATGCTGGCTTATAGCATGTGAACCGTCTTGAACTGAAATGATTAGTGTTGCTATTTTAATTATGTGAAAACCTCCAATATTTTACATGTTTTGCATTAATTGGCAGCTTGGTACAGTAATTGTGTGCTGCCTGTTCCAACAATGATCCAAAAGCATGTTACTATTATATTTTCAATAATCAAAAAAATATTGATTGATGTAGAGTTGTAATTAGACGTCATTGGGGACCACATTTTCCAGAGTAAGTGTTGCTGGTTGCTATAGAGCATGAGACATACTGTATAGTGTATCCCTGGTGGTGAGTAAAGAAGATTGTTTCTGTTTGGGGTTTTTTTTTTTTAAATCTGTGCTTCGTTATACTGTACCATCTGTGATGGTGACAAGCATCCCCATCACCTCTGGATATATAACGTCACACCAAGCTCCTGTAGAAAAGGGAGCCAGCAGGGGTCTTCAGTATGAAACTAATGCACTCATTAAGGTCATTGAAGGATGAGTGTACTTTCTCAGCTGTTTGGGTCAGGGCCAGGTATCTCAAAGCCAAAATAGCTTCCACGGTTCATTTCACATTGGCCCTCTATTTTTCATGTAACGATTTTATTTTTTTATTTTTTTTAAATCCCACAAAGAGAAGCTTAAATACATCTGCATCAAACTTACAGTGAGTGCATGCAAGGAAATATAAATATTTTCAAGTGAGAGACAGACGAATAAGTAAAAGTTAGTTAAAAGTAGGTATCTTTTCATCTCCAAACAGGTCATAAAAACTGCAACATATCTGTAAAATGTGGGTCCCAATAACAGGTGCCAATACCAACACACACAGTTTACATCATACAAATTTAAAAACATCCTGCTGATGAGGCCTCCCCGCCCCCTGAAGCTTATCTTCCTGTATGTGTTTGCCTTTGTTTGACAGTACAGTATCAACATGGCACGGGCTACTTCAAACATACTTAGATACTTTTGGTCATTGAATGCATAATTAGTAAGCAGGAATGCATGGCACAAACAGCAACAACAGTGAGAAGAAAGGATTAGCAACAACTGGATGATCAGAGAGAAACATTGAGTCAGTTATGTTGGTATAGTACGATATCAGGCCAAACCATGTCGAGCCTGGTTTCTTTATCCGAATTAGACAGACAAACATTGCGAGCATGTGTGCATTTAGGAGCATATGCTTCATCATCGTGCTCCTAAGCAGCTGAACAGTGCCATCTTGTGTTTATTTTTTATCCATAATTGTTGTGTTTTTTTATTTTATAAAGTTCACGCCAGCCTAGACAATGACATTGAAAATTATGAATGGACAATAAGGTATTATTTGTTGGATATGACACAAGTTAACCTTTTATATCCTACATTCATCACTAAACTGTTTTTTTAACCAGACCTGATAGAACCACAACCATGACACAAATTCTGTATAAACCCAACGTTGTCTGCATCAATTCCCTGACAATATGTTTATATGCTTTTTCTCTTTAAGCTGTGAAACTAAATATCAAATATGTTCTTGAAGAATATTCTGAGTTTTAATGTCTGTTGTCTTTTGGAGGTTCTAACAAAAAAAAAAAAAAAAGGTTTGTTAGGATTCCTATTATGAAGACTAAAAACAGGCATATTTGTCAAAGCAGCCATACAAATTACAAATTATATTTATGGACTATTTATAATACACATTTTGTGGAATATATATTGATTCTTAAAAGTAAAATAAACAATATGAATTGATGATATGAATTAAATATCCCTTTATATTACTTTGTAATATTGAAATGTTACATTACATTATATTACATTAGATTAACAGGTAGTGGCCACTTGTAAGTGAGGTCAAATCAGGTTAGAGCAGAAAACTGTGTTATTTATTCTGATGTATGCATTACATGCGGTTCACCCCGTCCCACTCCAAAAATGATGTGACGTTATTGGAAGTTCCCCTACAAAATGTTTTCACCACTGTGTGTGTTGAAACATTTAAATTAATGTGTTTCACAAGAGGTTGATGCATGTTGTCCAAAACATGTGGCTTTACATCACTTCATCCAGGCTCATCATTTCCTAAATCTATCGAAACACCACACGTTTGTATTGTTGCTCTTTGTCGTGTCTTCAATTTAGAAGTTTCTGAATTAGGATTTTACGTGCGGTACGTGACAGCATCAGGGACCGTTTGAAAAAGAAGAAGAAATTGCGTTGAGCTCCACCTGGAGGAGGAGAGTGGAACAACAACCCAACTGTTCTTTTTATCTGATAGAAGTCCATAGGAATGATAAGAAAAGGATTTTAAAATATCAACCAATTATTTTATTTCGTATATTTTAATATGTGAATATTTCAGCTCTGTTTCAGTTTTGATGATGCATCTCAACAAAAAACAAAAAAAAACTCACTCTAATGTGACATTTTTATTTATAACACCTTTATTTTTTTTTACCTAGTGGACCTCATTGTATTATATGTTCAATAACAATATTGTTGTTATTGTGAAATAACGTGTGGGATTTTAAACACTGATTATGACTATTAAAACCCCATTGACTGATATGCCCTCACGCATTTAGATGGCGATCTAGCGCCGTGGATAGTTGCATCAGTTCCTGTGTGTGCGTGTAAATATCTGTGCTGTGCCGTGGCTGCTCCACGCTACTTTTTTCTTTTTTTCTTTTTTCTTTTTTTTTTATTCCCAGGACGCAGAGCGGTAATAAATCCTCCTCTGCTAGGAAAAGGCATAATAAAGACGTCACCCTCCTGCTCGGGTTGGCTCAACCAAGCCAAGTGCGCAGCTATTTGTAAGCTACAACAACAACAACCTCCAGCACCATGCCCATGGATAACGTAGAGATTTCTCTGAGATCCCCTCGCCGTGCGGAGACGACATCTGCGTCAGATCCATAGCAAAGACAGCCTTTAATTCCTCTGGATCTCTCTATTTAAAAAAAAAAAAAAAACACACAGAGAGGTACTTGATCGTGTTACGGGGGGCTCTTGTCGCCAACAAATAGGACGCAAGACGTGGATTTGAAGGTATTTAATAACTGCGACACTGAATGTAGATTTTAGACGTGAACACGCGTCCTCCGGAATAACGTGCTGTCATTGAGGCGCTCGCGGTGCGCACGTCTTTAAAGTGTTTAAATGGATACTGGTGTAGCTGTTTGAACAGGGCTGCAGCTACAGGACGTAGCGCACTTTATATATCGGTTGAAAACGTCTGCACGACTCATAGTCCGGGGAGCAAAAAAATGCACTATGCCAGTTTCCCCGAGCTTAGTTTTTCCCTTTTCTACTTATTTCTGATTATTTATTAGACCAGAGAAGGAAGTTGATGTCCCCTAAGATGATTATGAAACACAGAAAAACTGTACTACGCACTTTTCTTCTCCGCTTCATATTGCATTTCTGAAGAGGCACGCCCACTCCTGAGCAATGTGGATGCCCCGTGCTGTTAAATTAATCGAGACTTTATGCATTCATGTGCACATGACGGGTCTCTTTGTTCATTATTTGCTCAGTCCTTGATTTAAAAAAAAGAAGAGCCGATCCCAGTCGAAACCAAAGCAGTTTAAAGCACTACGTACCGTGGAAGGCATTTTTTACATTAATGACAATGTTGTTTTGCCAACACAGGGGGGCGCTCTTTCAAATAGACTTCCAGCAACGGTGAATGGGGAAGTTTTATATCTGTTGGAGAGACATGTAGAAGGCTTTTAAATATAGTAGTCTAACAGCAACATGTAGTGGTCATATAACTATTTGTAGTGTTACTGAGAATTGTTTTGATGCAATGGGTGATGAAGCTGTTCATAAGTTTATTATACACTTACTACTGAGTACCACAGAAACTATGTAAGGCCAAATGTGACATACAATCATTAACCTGTCCTCCTTGTACATGCTGATCAAAAGGCTTCATTTAACAACAGAATGTATCTCAATGCATCCTATAACCGAGGAACATTGGTTTCTTTGTCCCTTTTTAAAGAGCCATGGAAGAAACAGCTGCCGAAACTGCATCTCCTGCCCCACCAACCCCGAGACCTCAGCCGTCCTCCTGTGCACCCTCCCATAGTCTGCTGGAGTGGAGACGGAGGGTCAAATCTGAGTACATGCGCCTCCGCCAGTTAAAACGCCTTAAAAAAGTAGAGGAGGTCAAGGTGGGTTAACCTGGTACTGACAGTTCTACTGATAAAACAGTAAGGTGTAATGCAGGTGCCTGTGTGTGTGTGTGCATGGCATGTGAGATTTGCATTTTTTTTTAATATGCTTCACTCACTGTGTGTGTTTATGTGCCTGGTGCGTGTGTGTCATGCTCTTTGTTCTGTTTGTTTCTAGACCCTGTTCATGTCCAACAGGCAAAAGATTGAGCGACAGACAAATCTCCTGAATGAAGATTGGTCCAAGCTCAGGATTCAGTCCATCCCTCTGTCAACTTCGAGCGGAGCTGCGGCCAACAAGAAGGTGTGTGTGTGTGTGTGTGTATGGTGTGCTAAATAAAGACAGATAGAAAATCATGGCCATTGTGTAGCTCTGTCTATATATCCCTGCATGTGCTGTCTTGGCTCAACTAGTAATCCAATGTATTATATATTATTATTATTATTTGAATGTGTTATGAGATCTGTATTCAGTAACTTAGGAAATGGATCACACAGCAGCCTAATAGTGGTCGGGGTCTACTGTATTGTGTTTACTGGGTTTATTTTCCCTGTGTGTCTTTGATTGTATAGGACTGTTCTATCGTCTCCACCTCTGGTTCTCTTACAGATGTGTACAGTGGACTTTGGCTTCCCAGCATTCAAAGCTCAAGCCATTGCCATGAGACCATTGTCAACAGTGGCAGGAATTCCCTTCATGTATTCCTGGTCACCTCTGCAGCACAACTTCATGGTATGAAATAAATCACGTTGTGTTGCGGGCGATACAATTACAGTATTATTATTATTACAAGTGTAGGCAAATTTGCTACATTATCGCACGCTTTTACACGATTCCAGTTTTTACCGTTTTCATGTGTTAATGGAAATGGACAATTCTTGGGTTTATCAAATTCATGAACAGATGTCATCAAGCTAAAAGGAATGTTTTACTTTATACTTAATCTCTAATATCTTAATATCTTTTATCTGCAGAAGATAATACTGCACTGCTCTTCCAGTCTATTTATGTACCTTCACTACTGACAGATTTGTTTACTTGTTTGTTGCTTTCATAATTTGGCGGTGGCTCCTCAGACACATCACTTCACTCATCACTTGCAAGGCGAATATTGTTCATTTTGATTCGGGGTTTTTGTTTTGTGTTTTGTTGTAGGTAGAGGATGAGACGTTCCTTCACAACATTCCATACATGGGTGATGAGGTGTTGGAGCAGGACGAGGCCTTCCTGGAGGAACTCATTGACAACTATGATGGTGTCCATGGTGACAGAGGTGTGTGCTGAATGCTTCAACCCATCAAGTTGTCTGCAGAGATATCATAATACCATCCCGTATTGGCTGTCAGTCTGATATGCTGTTATTAGTGCAACATTTGGTTTATTAAATGCTGATGGTTAGTCTTAAGCCTTTCTGTGGGAAACACTAATATTTAAGAGATAGGCGTTAAAATTTGTCAGATTCTTACATGATAATTGTGTTCCAGAGGGGGGGTTTATCAGCGACGAGATCTTTAAACAGCTGGTGGAGGCCTTAAGCCAGTACTCTGACCATGAGGAGGAGGAAGAGGAGGAAGCAGCAGCGACAGAGGTGGCAGGGAATAAGGAAGAAGAGAGAGCAATGAGGAGGAGCTCAGTGGAGTGTTCAGAAGAGACCAAAGCTGGAACCGTGGCATTCATCAGAAGGAAGAGGAGGAACACTACTGAGGGTGAGAGTGTGAAAGTCCTCAGCTAGTGCATGTGTGAGTTCAGACTTTGTCCTGTGAGAGAACAAGGCGGGTACTGTTCGTCTTTTTACACTGTCCAGCTGCCACAGGGTCACCCTGCCACAGCAGATCACGAACTGGCATTGTTTGCTTTAAAGATGCCCCTGTGTCCCTGCATGGGTACTGTTTGTGAGGGAACCTGTTTGTCCGTGACACTGATATGACCCATCTCTAATTACAGAACCTTACTGACCTCTTGTACCAGGCTTTATGGGAAACTAGGGCATATACACACTCTGCCAACCCTTAGTGATAGTGAAATGGAAGCACATTCGTGCACACACTAATTCAGCTACTGTTATACAAACACAAGCATGAATGAAGAAATGAAAACTACGCTGCTCTCATTACGTCGTGTTTTTTCACAAAGTGACTGTTTTTCAGAACATGTTATTACTAACTGGCCTTGAGCATTTGGGAACACTTCTGTATCACTGCAGAACGAGAGAATGCGTTGCATAAGATTTATTTGTGAATCTGTATCAAAAAACTGAACTGTGGACAAAACTGGATTATTTGTATAACACATTCTGTTCACTCTCCCAAAGCGAGGGACCTGTCCGGCAGTAAGAAGATCCCGAATGATACGATATTTACAGCCATCGCCTCAATGTTCCCATACAAGGGCACCACGGAGGAGCTGAAGGAAAAGTAAGAAAAGTGAAATGAAACTGGGGGATCTGTGTGCACAATGCCGAACAGACCGTTGCTTAGTGTTCACCATGGAGACGCAAGCTGTCAGGGAGGAGAGTAATAATGGTGGCTCCCTCTCAGGCTCTCTGACTCAAAGGAGCAGTTGTATTACCTAATGAAAGAGCTTTACTTAGAAAGAAACATCTACATCTTCACCCCACCCTGACTTTCAAAATGAACATACTAATAGTGCAGCATAATAAAAAAAGTGATCAGTACTAAAACTCTCCCTCTAACCTCCATAGGTACAAGGACCTCCTGGAGCCCCCCAGCCCAGTTAAGCTGCCCCCCCTCTGCACCCCCAACTTGGATGGACCCTTTGCTAAGTCTGTGCAGCGGGAGCAGTCGCTACACTCCTTCCACACACTCTTTTGCAGACGTTGCTTCAAATACGACTGTTTCCTTCACCGTAATGGCTTAATCTGTTATGTTTTTGTTTTTTAAATCATTTTATCATTCCTCCATCAGATTTATTTCTCAAATGTTTATCTATATTTTATTTCTGTTCATAAAGCTTTTCATGCTACACCCAATGTTTACAAGAGGAAGAGTAAGGAGATCCGAATGGAGACTGAACCATGTGGTGTAGACTGCTTCCTGCTACAGGTATGCCAAGTCCGCAGTTTAACCATTTCTATGTCATTCTTGCATTCTGTACACTGTGGCATTCTCTGTATCGTGCTATTTACTCTGCACTTGTTTTTTTTTTTTGTTTTTTTTTCCTATCCTATGTCCTCTTGTGAAGAAAGGGGCTAAAGAGTTTGTAGATCAGAATATGTTGCGGTCACAGAGGTCTCGGAAGCGGCGGAGGCAGCAGCGTGCCACCAACTCCAGCTGTCCTGGACCATCTGGTTCTGTTGAGGAAAGCAAAGAGGGCGAAAGTGACCACGAAGCCACCTCCTCCTCAGGTAGGACTCTGATCTCACTGGGACAGCTGCTTTTAAAAACCACCAGGTGCTAGACAGGCATTAGTGAATACAGTAGTTATAGCTCAAAATATTGCTTATATTAAACATTACACATTACACTACTCTAGTTTTGATGAATTAGTTTTGACTCTTTTCAATATAGACAGTTATTTTAATGTTTTTTTGAGACTCTGAGTCACTGTATGACTAAGTGGATGCGTCATTTTCCAAGTCCCTCCCTTTCTATAAAGCTGTCTGCCCCTCCTGACTGCAGCCCTACAGAAGTCATATCCTGCTTTCGCTTCGGTCCCTCCTCTTTCATCTCCTCTCAGTATCAGCTCTCTCCTGCCAAGCAAAATAAACCAACCATGAGTTTTGCATGCTTCAGACCCAACACAGACACTTTGTTCCATCTCCCCCTCCTCCTACTGTGGTTTTTTTCTTCTTCTCTTTTTTTCATTTATATTGACATCTTCACGTGGAGAGCGGGGGGAGTGAAATAAGAGCAACCTCTTTGGGCTCTTTATTTTTCTCCCTTCCCCTCTGAGTTCTCAGGTTGTTGTTCATTCCCATCAGTGCCTCACTGGAGGTTTTTCAGTTAGTTACGGAAATCACTTATGTTCAGCCAATGACTCAGCAAATGCTTTCGCACATGTTGAGATAATATGGAAAAAACAGATTGTTGAGACGATTAATAAAGATAGCGGATGACAAAGCATGTGGCTGCAGCAGTGCTGCATTCAGCCTGTTGCCAAGCAACATTCGGCTCTCTGCCTTGACCTGTGGGTGTGCGAGCATCAGTTTTGAATATCCAGAAAGCTCAATCAAAGCCTATAGTCTCGAGATTGTGTGTGTGTGTGTGTGTGTGTGTGTGTGTGTGTGTGTGTGTACACGTGTGTACACGTGTGCACATACGGATACACAAACATGGCATCCAGAAAGAGCTGTGTGAATTATCTGTGTCTTGCGTGGCTGAATCAGCAATACTGATGTCCATGTCATAAACGTTTTGAGACCAATAGAAAAGTGTTTGTGTGTGTATTCATCTTCAACTGTGTAGATTTCAAAACGTTTTGCCAAAAGTACTTAGTCACTGATACTGAAGTGTGTTTCTGTTTCTGTGTATGCGTGATACAGAGGAAAATTCGCGATGCCAGACTCCCACCAAGCAACGTCCAGGAGATGATGATGGGGAGCAGCAAGCATGCTGTGTGGTCCAGTGGAGTGGGGCAGAGGAGTCACTGTTCAGGGTGCTGCACGGCACTTACTTCAACAACTTCTGCTCCATCGCTCGCCTCATCGGTACAAAGAACTGCAAAGAGGTGAGAGCCACTGACACTGGCTTATATTTGCACAAATTATTTCAAGTTGTTACATATAGGATTTGAACATAAAGAGGTAACCATCACCACCAAATCATAGTGCTATTACTGGACAAAACAGCCTAAATGGAGCCACAGCTTTCAACATTTTTATAAGTAAAGTATGGAAATTGATTAAAACAATTCTTTGAGAAAAAGCATTAATAATTTCACTATGGCTATGAAATGTAGTTTTAAATCTTAAGCAATGAACAGGGACATTCTATTAATCATTGTTTTGAAATGAAGTAGACAACATACTTTTTTTTTTTTTTTTTTCTGTTGCGTTTGCGTCATCGTGAGTGTAATAACACATGTTATCCTGTGCCTGTGGTTTTATGGTGTGGGTAATTGGGCTGAGTACAGAGAAAATAGCATGTGGCACCATAAACAGGGATGCTTACCAGATGTGACATCTCACATATTTTCTCATGATTCGGTCATACAGCCACAGTCATTCCTGGCCTTTCTGTCAAATAAACTGGAAATATATGAGTTACGTATATTATAAGAGGGTTTGTACAGCTTCTGAATTACTTAAGCCCATTTCTACCAAGAATAAACAGGAAAAACTAATCTAGACCCATCTAAGACATTTTGAAACAGCCTCACCACTTTACATCCAACCCCTTCACACAGTCCAGAGTCTGTATTGGACTGTTAAAGGCCTGCTGGTATCCAGATAGCGCTGCCCATATGCTTTACTGAGTGGAAAAGCTGAAACCAGCTGTATCATTATGTATGTCCATGTCCTAGGGAAGAGGCCAAATAGCAGCTTTGGCAGCCAGACGTGAGTGTGTGTGTGTGTGTGTGTGTGTGTGTGTGTGTGTGGCCTCTGCAGAGGATGGAGGGAGCTGGATGTTCTGTGTTGTAATCATGTGTGATGTGCTTTTCGTTTGAGAGGCACTACATTACAATGAAGCTAGACGAAGAAAACAGTTGTTTTTTCATTTTTATCTCCCCCAGGTCTACGAGTTTGCAGTGAAGGAGGTCCTGATCCATCGCGTTCCTTTGGAGGATGGAGGCATCTCTCCCCAAAAGAAGAAAAGGAAACACAGGCAAGATATCACCTGTTGTTCTATGATATTCGATTAAATGAATAAGGCTGTTCTGCACTGTTTTGTACATATTAGTTTTAAAGCTACATTTGGTTTTCCTCACCAAGTCTGTGCAGCATAAATTAATTGAATGTCTAATATCTACATATACCAATCATAACATGTAGAACAAGTAAAATTACCTCTTTGACAAAACTGAATAAACCCTTTCACTGTGTTTGTTTGATGAGGCAGGTTATGGGCCAAGATTCAGCTAAAGAAAGGTATGTTCATCCCACAATGAAAAAAACATCCCTTTTAAAATACAACACAGTTTACTGTGTCAGTCTAAGGGCTCTGTCCTGTGTTGCTCCAGATAACTCGTCCAATCAGGTGTACAACTACCAGCCATGTGACCACCCAGACCACCCATGCGACAGCTCCTGCCCGTGTGTGATAACCCAGAATTTCTGTGAGAAGTTCTGCCAGTGTGAGCATGAGTGTGAGTGTCACCTTTCTTATTCACCAGTCTGTCACATATTCTATGCTTCTTTCTTTTTTTAATGCAAACAGAAACACATACCCAGCGTGCTTTTTTCCTTGATGCTAAAAAAAAAAAAGGGAGAAAGGAGTTCGTCATATCAAGCACATTTTTCCACTGAAAGCTCACTGTAGCTTTAAAGCCGTTTCGCCAGGTCACAATAGAGCGGGTGCATTAAAATGTAAAACAACTCTGCAGTATTCTGGGAGCAGTCAAAGGAGAAACTGTCCTCTGGTGGAGATAGGTGGGTGTTTGTTTAATACAGAGCTGCGACAGCTCTGACCCAGAACTGTGTTTTCCACAATGGCCACATGATAGTGTGTACAATGGAGAGTGTACAATAGAGAAAGAGAATAAAACAAAGTAAACATTTTACTATGGTTTGAAAAAGATTTTTAATTTTTTTTTGCCTCATTTATTCATCTGTTGTGGTTCAGTCACCTTCTCTCCACCCCTCCTCCTCCTCCTCCTTACCCAACAGTTACTTCGCTTTTTTCCCGTAGTAGAGGAGAGCTGGGGCCAAACAGGAAGCAGCCCCCAGTTGCACATGTGTGTGCTCTAAAAGACTTGGAGAGAAATCAAAGGGATGTGACAGGCTCCGTGCTTGATATACAACATAATTTCCAACATCAGTATGAGTCAGACAGCTCTGGCTAAACACTGCTTGATGATACAGACACATAAAATCTGTACTGACTGGAAATCGGAGGTTAAAAAACGGCATGACAAAGAAGACAAATGCTGCCTGGAGCCCTTGTTATAGACGGTTTTCCTCAGGCATAGGTTGCTGGAAAGACATGTCGGTTATTCTTGCCTGATCCTTCTGTTCGTCTGCCTGGAGGGTGTTATGTTACACTCCGCAAAATTGTATTTCAGCATATCTGCCAGCAGATGTCCCTGACAGATGAGCTTCTCAGCATTACTCAGCCGTCGAGTTTCCGTGCTGAAACTGCATTTTAAAAATGGAATTATTTATCATTTTCATATTGTATTCTGCCAAGTCAGACAAAGTATCATCTTTCTGTATCGCTGCATGCAGTCTGTTCCAAAAACCTTCTCGTCACATCCCTTTTCAGAGCAACTGTGTATCTAAAAATTTTCTTTTCCAGGCCAGAACCGATTCCCAGGCTGCAGGTGTAAGACACAGTGTAACACTAAACAGTGTCCCTGCTACCTGGCTGTCAGGGAGTGCGACCCAGATCTGTGCATGACCTGCGGTGCTGCGGACCATTGGGACACTACAGTGGTCTCCTGCAAGAACTGCAGTATTCAGAGAGGCCTAAAAAAGGTACACCAGAACCCTTAAAGAGCTTGACGGTCAGACAATCTGTTATTCTGGAGACAAAGTGAAGTTAGGGGCGTATAGATTACTCTTATGTCTTATGGTCTTCTCTCAGCACCTGCTGTTGGCTCCATCAGATGTCGCCGGGTGGGGCACCTTCATCAAAGAGCCTGTTCAGAAGAATGAGTTCATCTCAGAGTATTGCGGAGAGGCAAGTCCATGCAGTTTTCCCTTTAATTTTAATTGTATTCTTAATGATTGAAGTCGTGTACTTATGGTGTTTATATGTGTGTGTATGTGCATAAACAGCTGATCTCTCAGGATGAGGCAGACCGACGTGGCAGAATCTATGACAAATACATGTCTAGCTTCCTTTTCAACTTGAACAATGGCAAGTATATTACCACAACCTCTCAATCCGGTGTCATAAACAAACCATACCGCCAGGTAAAGTATATTAATGAATTGATCGTGATCTGTTTCTTGCGCCAGACTTTGTTGTAGATGCCACACGAAAAGGGAACAAAATCCGCTTTGCAAATCATTCAGTTAATCCCAACTGTTACGCAAAAGGTAAGACTGAGTCAGTTTGTTCTGCATTGAAGCGAAATGTGGAAATCTGAATGATGAGGGTTATTTTTTTTTTTTTTTTTTTTTTGGGGGGGGGTTGTTTTGTTTGATTGCTGATTTGCTGATGTTGTGTTTACCACCATTGCAGTGGTAATGGTGAATGGAGACCACCGCATTGGAATCTTTGCCAAACGGGCAATCCTGCAAGGAGAGGAACTCTTCTTTGACTACAGGTAGAGTCACAGGCCTTTTTGTGACTCTCCATCAGCTTACAAAGTAAAATAAAAAAAAGAAGGTTGCTGTATATTTAGTGACTGCATCACTGGCTTCTTGCAGATACTGTTTATTAACTATGACTTTTCACTTTATCTTCCCACAGATACAGCCAAGCCGATGCCCTCAAGTATGTGGGGATAGAGAGGGAAGTAGACATGACTTAGCTGCACATACTGTCTACCTCCTTAACCTGTCTTTAACTCTACATCCACCCACTAATGCTTCTGTCCCTCTCTGCAGAGTCACACCTAGCTGACAAATTTCTATGTGCAGTTTCTGCTCTCTCTCTCTGCTGCACTTCCAAAAATAGAAAGTCCCTCCCCGCTGTTTGCAGGTGTTTCTACTCTGCAGACAATGCACCACCTCCCTCAGTGACAGCTCTCCCTCTCATCTGCCCAAACCCAACCACCTTGCAAGATAGGTATACGCCAAGCTTATAAAAATTAAAACTATTTAAAGTGGAAATACTATTATTCTGTATTGCTTACTGTACCAAGAGGATCACATCTTTTATTTTTGTTCCATCTTGTCAAAAGAAAGAGGCTGCAATTACCCATCATAGTGTATTATTCTCTCTGCAGTTTTGTTACTGTACTTATAGACTGGCTTTTTGTTTTCACCTCTCAATACTTAATGCAAGCTTTTACATTGTACGTAATGATGATCCGTGAAATGCATGTTCTGTCTCTTGGATAACGAACCATTAAACATGTTAGCCACAACATTAGCTTTCAGTCAGATGCTGCTCTGTGCAGTCACTCAGTATTATAGTGTGATGCTATCTGCTGGCTGTTCTTCAGAAGAACTCGACCGGGTTTGGCAGCTTGGTATGTTCCTCTGTGAACCTTTTCAGGAGCTAGCATCGCCACCACATGTTTGTGGTGAAATAAGTTATTGTGCATTTATATTGTTGTTCTGCAAAAAATAGGCAAACCAGACGAGAAACCGAAACCGACTGACTGAATGTAACCTGTAGATGATGGTGAAGAGATCTCATTCTGTTTTAATTTTTACGCATTTCTCCATTCTATTGGTACTCACAGCAACGCACATGCACATCTAACATTTATCATCATCATGTTTACGTGATCTTGAAGCCTTCACACTTTATGAGGCAAATAGTAAATACGTGAACTATTCACGAAGTAAATGTCTTCCTTTAAAAATCAAATAAGTGCCAAATTATTTCAAGCAGACAAATACTGAAGCAATCTGGATGTGTTGCATAATTAACAGAGCTTTGTTAAAGGTAACTATGGCAAGATTACGACTATGGGAAAAGCAAAATGATCAGTGTTTGACCAAATATTAAAGTCCCCCACATGTGAATGTAAAATATCACTTATCATCTTTGTTTTGTTTTGTTTTTTTGTTTTTTGTTTTTTTTTACGTCCAGATTTGTTATTCACTGTTTTTCATCCGTTAAAACAGAAAAGCCCTCATTGAAATGAGATCTTTCTCAATGGAGATGAACACAATGGATTTTATGGCTATGTACAGTGTATGCCTATAAAAATAAAGGTTTAACTTTATACATTAAAACATGTTGTCCTAGTCCTTGAGAGTGTTATTTGCTAAAACATAAAAATAAAAAATAAAAAAAATGCAAAAAACACCTTAAAATAACGGTAATAATTTACTTCAAGCTTCTTTTATTGAGGTGACAGTTTGGCTTTGCCTTGATTTACACAGTAATGGTCATTTACAGTGAACGTATTACAAAACAAATTTGAGCATACTGAAGAACATAAAATCCTAAATTTCCATGTGATCACACAGCTGTAATCATAAGTTCTGGTTCCTGTTGCAGGAGGATTCAGTTTGATAGTGCAGAGACGTCTAACCTGCCTACTTCTCACTCTGGTGCTTTTATCATCTGATCACGTGACTACAGAGAGGGTATCTGCAGATAGGTATTAAAATCTCTATAATATAACAGAATTACTTGCAAGATTTTTTTTACTGATCTTAATTTAACTGTGTGGCCCTTTAAATGTGTGGGTTTTTTTTAAACAGCATTTTTAAAAGTCTCATATTTTGTGAAATCAGCAGATACCCTTGTCTGAGCTACCAACATGCTGCTGGCCTACTCCATCTAGTGGCCATTTTATCTTAATCCCTCTCAGTCACATCCTCGCCTCCATTATCAGGATGCAGGATGGACACTTCAGGATCAGTTCTGCACATCTCCGCTGTACTTGAAATGTCCCTTTACAGACGCCTAATGCCTTAAAAAATGGAGGAGCCACTCTAAGCTACGCCCAGGCCCTTTGTTTCACTGTACTACTGTTGGTGCACTAAAATAAGTGAGTTGGAATAGTTGGCATGAGTGCACGTTTTGTTTTTAAACATCGTATTTTGGTCAGCAAACTATGAATTCACAAACATTTAAAGATCCAGTCAGTCACACATACACATGCTCCAGGGACCACGCATGAATTAACTAGTGAATGGCATTAAAGTGATACTGCTAGGCTGAGTATTTATAGTACATTTACCAGTGAATACAGTAAGGGTGTATACATTTATAGAATACATAAGTCGACTCTTTCCTAATAGGCAACAAAGCATATTTGACCCAAGTTTGTTGGCTTGTGTCAAATATGAGCCTCGAGTGTGATTGTCCATTCAACAAAAAACAGACACTATTCTTTGTAGTCATCACAAACCAACAATTTCCTCGTGTTTGCTCACTTCTCATTCATTCTATTAGAGCACAATCTTAAAAATATAGCCTGTAAATGCCACTTTTTTTTTTTTTTGGCTGAATCTGTACAGTTTTTTTTACATCTACTGTACATGCTTTCACTGTACAATTTCGCACAGTCCTGCCCATCTGCAACAGAGGAAACCAACAGTGTTGAGTTTTGGAGGTGTATTAGAGCTACAGAGATCAAGTACTGTACTTTCTTTATCCTGAGCGTTCTAAAAAAGCTACCATGTATAATTTTACTTTCAGTGCTGAGCAGCCCACAATGAAAACATAAGGTTAGGTCTTCACTGCAGTGTCTGCTCATACATTACAGAGTCAAAGGATTACATTCAAAGCACTCAGTTTTGTCTAAACCATAGGAATTAAAATTAAAAAACCCACATTATTCATATATTCACGTATACACTCATTACATCCTACTTGCTATTGTGCACCTGCAAATTAAACAGAAACATTAACATCACTGGTGGCTGGAAAAAAGCTCATATTATTGCAAAGTGCACTCATGCTCTATATATGCATAGCAAATATGTAGCAAATGTTTTGCATGTTTTTGTTTTTTTTTTGTTTGTTTGTTTGTTTTTTTAACATGTACAATAGTGCTTTAGTATTGAGGAGAGCTGCAGTGAGTGATGAAAGCCCTAAGCTTGGTTGCACTACACATCAAATGAAATTTCATCTTGCCAGAGAAGAAATGTTCATTGGACTAGGTAGAAATGTTCAACTTTCCACAGAAAGCAGCTAAACAAGCAGCAGCAGCAGTAATGACAGCGTGGTCAGCTACTGTCCTACAGCAAATGCAAAAATATTCAAGCAGTGTGAGACTGAAGTAAAATATTAGCATTGTTACTCTTGTGGTCCTCTGTACATAATTGTGTGTGTGTGTGTTCATATGTATGCTTGCCCCCATGGTCATCGGGAGCAGCTGTTTCTTGAAAGAATCTTATTACTCCGGGATGAACAGATCGTGAAAAAAGTCTGATCTTGTTGTAATACTGCCAAATACAGAAGATACCCGCTGAGTAAAAACACTCTTTAGCACCAAGCTACTGGCAGCTTGACCATAATACAGTATAAGCAACCAGAAGTAAGACAGATGGAAGAAGAACTCAGATATTAGGTCGCCCTGTCTCTGGCACGCTTTATCACCTTAACTTTTGTTTAGATTCAGAAGTACACCAACAGTCATTCTCTTGTATTACAACACTGACTGTTAGCTCTCACGCCTTAGAGGTTATTGTCATTATCATCGCACTCTTATTTCTGAATTTTATTTGATATCTGAGCATACTGTGATTGGCAAAGCTGGTATCTACTGACACTATGGCAATGCTGAACCACTTACATGTGCCATTCTGTATAGGTAATGCACTGTTATAGGCTGCAATACAACAAACATAAGCGTATATACCTCTTACAATCTTTATATGTATCATCTCAAAGCTAAACATCTCAAAGCTCCATGCTTGTCAGTGTTTTCTCTCTTCGGTTGGTTGTTTTATTCATGAATGCCAGTTTTTTGTGTGTTTTTTTTTTGTATTTTGTATTTTCATTGCACTGGTCAGACAGGGCGATGAGCTATGGTGTTAAAAATGGCTCTATGAGAGATTGTCTTCGATCCTAGATGGCAATAATTCTATAGAGTAAGATATTGATAGCTTTGATCGGCCTCAAAAAATGGCTCAGGAAAACAAGTCAATCAATGAAAGCATAAATACTTTAAACTGATGTTCCAACTGTAATTAAACGTCCCTTAAAATCCTGTTCAAAAGGTAATCTAAACCCTATCTGAATAAGATAGTATGGTTACTTCAGATCAAACTTGCTCAGATGAGGCACTTCAGTATTTCATCCTGCAATACAGTGTTTGTTGGCTGCTCACGCAACATGGAGCTTAATTTTAAACTCTGAATCCAGCAAAACTAGAATCTACCTAAATACATACTATGTAGAGCACCAGACATCAGATCCCACTCAACCGGGGAAAGAAACACAAAGCAAAAAGTAAAAAAAAAAAAAAAGAAAGAAAACAAAAAAATGAAATAATTATAAAACTTAATACAGGTATCTGTTGTTGTAGTTGTTGTAACTGCTTTTTCTCTCTCCCTGCCCACAGTCAAACCCCACCCACTCTCCCATAGGTCCTGTGATGTTAGTCGCTCCTGAATTCCTCATCAATTTGTGGGAGGTTCTTTTTTTCTCTCCTCAGGGTCTCGGTCAGCGGCCTGGAGCTGCTCGGGGACTCCAGGTTCTTAGGTTCATTGGTGCGGTAGCTGCCCTTCTGCTGGTACGCATAAACATAGATGCTGTACATGCCTGCGAAGAGCAGCAGTATCGCCAGGATGACAATGACTGTAAAATAAAAATAGCACAGTCAGTTAATCTGCACTACTATACGGAAAGATGATATTAACACTAATATAGACATAATTTATCCATAGTGGTGGAAGAAGTATTCGGATCCTTTACTTAAGGAAAAGTACTGCATGAAAAAACCTACTTTAGTAAAAGTACATCAGTATTATCAGCTTAATTGTTGGGATGCCTGATTGACGCACTAATCTTTAACGGCATGCTGATGTCCTGCATTAGCATAATACCTCTGAATCTAAATGACTTATTAATGATGAACAGTATGATGGACCCATGCAGACTGAATATAGCTGAACCAGTAAAGGTCTCAGACATGATGTCATATATAATACTATATCAGTCAGAGAGACCAACTTTTACTTTAATACGTTTATATTAAGCTGATAATACTCATGTACTTTTACTTAAATAGGATTTTTCATGCAGGACTTTAGTTTTTTGTCCCAGATGTAATAAATTGGAGCTTGCACTCGACTAACCATTCAAAAGCCCACGTTCGAATCAGACAACACTGCTTTAATATAGGATTAGAGGAATTAAGGGAAAAAAAAGGAAGGAGAATTTCAAATGGCTGATTTGTGTGATCTGGGACAGACAAAACAGACACAAGGGAGAAAATCAGTGCTTCAAATTAAACTAAATAATATGCTAAACACGTACAACTTTTTATTTTTTATTTCAGCAATTCAATAAAAGCAAATATGCAGTATTTGTGTATTCAAGGCAACATCTAATTAAAGACTATTAAAGCACAAACAAAAAAAAATGATAATAATCTTACCGGTTATCCAAAACAGGCCGAGGTCATCATGGATATATATATACTCTGAAAAGGGAGAGGTTACACAAATGAAAGGATGAACACATGAAATAATAATATGAACATGAAGTGACGCATTATGAGACATATGAACTCACCTATGCTGGTAAACCAAGGATCTGCTTCCCATGGTACATAACCCAGGACAGGAGGGAAGGCACCACAGTTGGATTCAGAGACGTAGCCTTGTGTTGTTACTGGAGGATCAGTTTCATTCGGACGGAAGAAGGCCTTCAGAGGGGCGTAGACGTTGTATCTTACTCCGGATATGCAGCCTATGAAGCCTGGAGCATTATGCCTCTGGATCTCATAGTCGATGTCACCAACCTCTGGACACACGCGAAAGAAAATATCACAAGACTTCCTACTTTAAATAAATAATGCATGATGAATTACATATTTTGGCATATGATTTTTACCCATCACTCTGCCCATGAACATGGACTTTGGAGAGTCAAACCTGGCATCCTCCACTAAGGTTATCTTTTCTACTATGGGCTGCATGTAATCCACCTGTGGGTAGCAAAATAAGCTTATACACTGCATCTTTACAGGATAGGGAATTGATGATCACAACACCATAAACATAGACATACTTATAAGAATGAATCAATGTGTTGATATGCATGGATAAAAAGTTGTAATTTTAATAAAAATAAGACTTCTACTTTGGAAAGATTCCTTAGTTGAAGAAGAGATGATTTTTTTCTAGACGTGATACATTATTCACTAAAAATAACATAAACGCAGTGACAGCAGTGGGGTTGTGTACCTGTGTTTTGATGGTTCTGTTGTGTCTGGTTATGTTGACATAGTGGGGGTATCCATCTGCCAGGTTTCGGTTAGTCAGCTGGTACTTATGTGTTATGAGTCCCAGTTTATACCTCAGATCTACGCTACCTGTTGGGAAATGAACAACAAAAGAAATCAACAGCATATACTGTTTTTGATGAATAACTGTATTGTATCAACTCCTGTTGTTGTCTTGTCAGTTCTACTACAAAAGTTCCATCTTTTACATTCCCAGACAAATTGTTTCTGATTCTCCTACCGTCAGTCTTGAGGATGATAGCGATGTAGTCTTGGACGAAGGAGCTGATGTAGAGCAACACAGCTGGTGTGTGAACAGTGCTGAAACTAAACTCTATGTCATCGGCGGTGTCATTGTAGCCGAGGCTGAAGTTGTCAAAATGTGGGTCAATCCAGTTGGCCCATGCTGCTTCATCTGATATGGGCTTTTTTCTTATGTTGTACCTCAGCCACGAGCCAATCTCAAAGTAGGCGCCGATGTCTTGGATAAGCAAGAGCATTGTGAGATTAGATATCTACTTCTGTTATTGTTATTGATCACATCAGCTATAAATTTCTTCCATTTGTACAGCCTTCGTAATGCCAGTTGCAAAATTCTAGGTATGTCATGGGAAGAGAAACATTTCTGAACTCACCTTTATGGCAGTAGAAACCATCAAAGGCTGTGTTGGCACAATCACAAGTGTAGGAAGCATAGCCCTCAATACATTGGCCACTGTTTCGGCATGGTATGGTAGCATTGAGACATTCTCCAGTACAGTTCCTCCTTATACCTTGTTCTTCATTTACTTTTCCCTCTAGATCCAGAGGAACGCCATTCATCCGTAACCCTCGAATACACCCCAAGAAAGGTCTATGGGTCTTGTTGGCTGCGCCTAATATAGAAAATAATTTAATTAGTGGCTATTCATTTTCATTCAAAGATTTAAAGGTGATATGTATGCCAGTTTTAAACTCCAAATTTCCAAGTTCACCTTAGGCAACCTACCTACAAGCAGAGGGCTTGTAAACTTCATAGTGACAAAGGTCTGACCAGGGAAACGTTTGACAGCCCAAGGCTGATAATCAACCTTGATGCGGGCTAGCTTCACATTAAGCTCAACCTGGACAAAGTGCCACTCATTGTCATTGAGTGGCACAGGAGAGTGTAGGGTCACATTAATGATGCCATCGCCAACCATAAATATAAACATAAGGTTATGGGTGCCTAGGAGGGGAAAGAAAAAAAGAAGAAAAAAGTTACAAAAGACTACGTTCCTGGACTAATTTCTAGCTGCTTTCCACCAGTACTGTAGAACCACATAGTGGAAACATGGCTTAATGTTTCACTTATAGCTCCCTGCTAACAGGTGAGCCAACTCACTATTGAGCTCTACTCGTATGAAGTTTCGAAGGTGGTCATCAGAGTTCTCCAAGAAGACGCAGTGGTCGCGATAGGTTTTGAAGTGGAAGGAGATGTCAGCACTGGAGCCAGGCCTGAAGGCGGGGAAGGTTATGTAGGTGGGCTTGGTGAAGGCTATGGTGTTCCAGATGTTTCCTGTGCGAAACATTGAAATATTAATTTGATAATAAGCGGAAGTACATGAAAACATTTATGTGTGAGCATATATGTCAGCACAACCCATAATATTTTTTGCTCACTGTCGCCATGGCAGCGGAGGGGTCCAACTGTGAAGTGTGCTTCTGAGCCTGTCCTGTTGGTGTCCCCGACCACTATCTTCCTCACAGGCAGATGGTCTCTAAAGTCCAAGTAGCCCTTATCAAAGTGCCTGAAAAACCACACCGGGGATGTTAAAACCTTCATGTCACTGACACAAGACAAAGCTGCTCGCTGCGTTCTCTCACCATTGTCTATAGTCAGCATCACAGTTGCATTGAAACTTGGGATCAATACATGTTTGATTGATCGCGCAGCCGCACTTTTGGACCTCTCTGAAGGTCCCACCCCAGTAATAGTGACTCTCGTTGTTACGACCAATCCAGTAACCAAAAGGTCTTCCATCTAAATGTATTTTGAACAAGAAGAGGTGTGTCAGTGTGTCATTCAAGTATCATGTCTTTCTTGTTTTCCATTAACACACCGCTAAGTTGATAAACTGACTAATCCCACTTACTGGGCGTGTTGAGGAGACGGGATTTATAGCAGGAGTAGTCAATCCACTGCTCACAGTACATGGAGGTGTTTGCTAGGGCAGTGACTTCATCCCAGGTGGCGTTCCAGTAGTTGACATCTGCTATGTACGGCCGGTCTATTGAACTCCCAGTCACCTTGGTGGCTTCCACACGGTCATGCATAATCACTGTCCAAGACTTGTATGCTGTAAGAGGTATGACAGATATAGGTCACTTTCAGTAAATGTGCAGGAAGATGAAGGGAACAATAATGCATAGACATATAGCCGAATCCATCTTGTTTTATAAACCCTTTTAATTTCCTATGACATTACTGCATGCAACCGTACAGGGGAAATATGGCTTCATCAGAAAATTCTGAACAAATTGCCGATGAAGCCGTATTTCATTAGTGACAGTGATTACTTACCCTTCATTTTGCAGTACACCTCAAATGGTTTCAACGGCCCACTGAGATCAGGATCGATGGTGTAGTTTCCGGACCAGTACTTGCCGCTGAGTCTGTAGGCCTCACATGACTCTTTGTAAACCGCTGTTTGAGGAGAGAGATGATCAATTAACTAACTATCTTGGAAAAGAAATATCTGGCAATGGCCATAACTGTGTTTCCCAGCATCCTGTGTTTTCCCTTGTTTTTTTCCCTGCCAGTCTCTGTGTCTGTGTCTGTGTCTGTGTGGGTGTGGCACTCCCTCACTGGCTCTTGGCTGATTTCACAAATCTGGCTTGACACTACATACCCGTCTCCCATCAAGTTCATCATCTGCAGTATATCTACTCCGGCTCTTCACCCATTCTTTGCCAAATTGTTGTTAAAACCTCTGTGGTGCTTATGTCAGGCCAGCTTTACTATCATTACAAGTGATATTGGTTTTTTTGTGACCTGTATCATCTGTTTTTCTTTTCTTTGTGCTCCAGGATCATTACTATCTGATTGTTTGCCAGCCTTCAACGTTCCCCTCCATCGAGCCTCAGCCCAAATCCATCTCTTTTCAATAAAACTCTCTTTTCTACACCACTACACATCTGTGTCATGCTCTCTGGTCCCACCTAACATATTAACTGTAAAGAAACACTTGCTAAAGTGATAAGATTACCAGCCAGCACTTACACATGTGACACACTTCTCCTTTGTAGCCTGTGTTCTCACACAGACAGATAAAGTCGTCCCACGACTGGATGCATCTGCCTTCATGTTCACACGGATTTGGAGAACATCTGTAAGCAAAACAGGTGCTTAGACTGAGTATTTAGATGTAAAAAAAAGTGAGAGGCTTACATAAGTGTTCTATTTTCTTTCTTTCATTTCCACATCCTCTCTTTTCTCTGTGGTATTTGTGTCTCATTGAGGGCCAAACATCCTCAATGAGATGGGTTACTTTGACAACACCATAAAAGAGGTAATATGATTAGTACCTAATAAAAATTAAACCGAATCAGCCTTGTATGTTCTCTTGTACATACATCTTGTACAAATGTTTTTTTCCTACCTGTCAGTGATGCCACAGGTGCCTAACAACAACTCGGCATAGCGCCCCCACTGTCGTTGCAGAATAATGTCGATATCAAGCTGTTCATTGTCTATGAAGATATGTTGCATGCAACCGTGGAAGCGATTCAGCTTGGTCTCACACTTCCTTATTGTGTTATTGGTTTTCGGACAACCTGAGTGCAAGAAAAGTAAAAGGAAATGCATGAATTAAGTAGTAGAGATTTACAAATTTTGGGGATTCTCCACCGTTTAAGTCGTCACCTTACCTCCAAAGAAGTAGCGGTCTCCTGTTCGAATTGTGAAGGGGTTGGTGATCTTCAGCGGGGAGCCCTCTTCCTCATCAATTGTGAGAGTCAGCAGATTATCTCTGGCTGCCAAATCCACTGTATGCCAGTAGCCATCGTTCAGCCTGTATCCTAAAGAGCGGAGACAAGCCGGTCAAGCAGTGATTCTACTAAAGATCACATGCATAATACAACACATTTGCCCTGTGACGTAGACTACAGAAGCCCACCTGCAGCAAACTGGAGTTTCTTCTTGCCGGGCTGAAATATAGTGACGTTAATCTGTCCCTCGCTCAGGCCTAGCTCAAGGGCACCCAGGTCATCAGCAAAGCGAGTGAACATAAGCAGCCCTGTGTAGTCCCAGGACCGGAACTTAAACTTGACAAACATTCGAGGCTTCCTGAAGAAACCCGGCACCTGCAGGTAGTTGTTGGGCCCTGCAAAGGTCATCGGTTTGAGAAGAATATCACGGCAGGCATAATGCATCTTTTTCTGAAAGGGAAGAAAGAAAAATCAGAAAAAATACCTCATCAGTTTAAAAACATTTTTATTGGTGGACATTATATTGTGAGCAGGAAACAGATAAAGTAATTAGATTTAATTGCAACTATTGATCATTTTTGTACAAAGCCTGACCTTTCGAGGTATGCGGATGTCAGGTTCTTCTCGCTGAGCTTTGTCGATGATGTTGACACCATTGATGAAGACATTCTCCAGGCAGCCCCGGAAATTTGGCATGGTTGGGAGGTGAGGCAAGTTTTTCTCTATTACTCCTCCTACATACAACTAAAAGACAGGTATTAAAACACAACATGAATCCATATTTACTAGTATTTACTTTTAGTAAAAATGAGAGTTATTAACCCTGATACTAATGTACCTGATTATCCAGATCCAAGTGCGTAAACTCTCCATTACAGATGGCTGTCACTGTCTGACTGTCCACTGTGAGGTTCACCTGCCGACCATAGCGCTTGATGGTGACGTAGTGCCAGTGTAGGTTATCAAGAAGACTTCCAGCAGTTAATGTTGTTCGACCATCAACTTTGTGTATGACGCTGCTTCCTGAAAAACAGGGAACATGTACAGGAAGAAGTTAAAAAGAAATAATCTTATCAGCTAAAAGCCAGATGTTGAATTTTTTTTACATTAAAGGAAATGCAGGCAAGGGCTCCAGGCAATAATCTAATGACCATTATTAAGGTGTCCTGCCAGATACTGTGGCTTAACATCTTTATTCAAGGACTGTACCAAGGCTGATGTGCAGGTAAAGACGGCCTCTTTTCAGCTCCAGGGTGAAGAGGTCTCCCTGAACCCCCTCACTGTGTAACAGCAGACCATCCTGCTCCAGAGTCTTGAAGTTGATGGCAATGTGGTCGTGCAGTGTACGGGACCTTGTTCCTGGGTAAACGTAGACCACTGAGTCATCCCCGTTGTACTGTAGCACGTAGGAATCTGGGGAAAAAAAGTGTGCAATTTTTCAAAATGGATTCAGTTATTTATTAACTGGGAACATATTTTAACATATTTTATTTGGCACTTACATTTAGTGGCACATTATCAAATATGATTAAGAACTGGAACTGTAAAAATGTCCCTGGATATAAATCAGAGGCAGTTAATCCCTGAGGATCGTCACATCACTTATTTTTACCGTAAGGGCAGCCGAACAGCTCCAGCCTCACACCGATCTTCCCTCCATTCTCAGTGTTCCACGCCAGAGGCAGCAGACGAATGTGTTTAGCAGTAAAGGCGTAATGGAAGACATTCCTCTTCACCTGATAATAATTCCAGTTTGCAGGCAGCGTCTGATGAGACAGAAACAGAGGGGAGAGAGTTATTGAGTCACTGCAATGGTATTAAAGCCTTATTAAGAGACTGGAGATGAACTGATGATGAGATTAGGTTTGTCAGTGTTGAGAGAGATCATATGCTGTGCTGTCTTTGTTTCAGTGCCAGTGACAATGAATATAATAGAACACCCACATACAGCAGAGTCAGCTGTAAAAAAAAAAAATTGCATTTGACTACTTAATCCCTGCCTCATCCTTGTTATGGCCCTCTTCCCACACTTCAACCATTCTGCACCTACAGAGTTGCCTCCTTTCATGATGTACGGAGTCCAGGAGTCTGGTCTGTCTCCATAAAGGAGGGTGTACTTGGTGACCCAGTCATACGAGTTGAAGGTCCCCTGAGTGGCGATGGCCAACAGTCGGTACTTCCTGCCCAGGTCTACCTGTAGCCATGGCTGTCTGTCCCTAGGAGATGGGGACCAGCCACTGCTGCCTGAAGAGAAGAAAGAAGTGTTTGATTGGAGAGAGATTTCCTTAATAATGTGAAAGTAGTTTTATATACAGTATAAATCGCCTACTATGAGTTTTCTTTTTTTTTTCAATGCTGTCATTTTGATTTCTAAAGGTACATTGTAACAGCTGTATAACGTTAATAATGGGTCCATTCCATTTAGATGTGCCAATGTCATGGTCAAGGCAAATTGACTGCTATGAGAATGATCTGTAGGATGAATAGTGTGAAATCATGAGTCAACGCCGAACTACAATTAAAAAACTTACCATACAACTTGGCAAAATTGGCAGAGTACAGAAAGTTATATCGAGAGGAGGCCAGGAAGGAGGAGGCATAGAGGCTAGAGACCAGCGGATCAACACATTCTCCTGTAGGGACAATAAAGACAGCGAGGTTTGAAGTTATTAAAAAGATCTCTCATAATGCACTATTCCCACATTTCGTTCAAAATGATTCATTTCTGAACAACAAAGAGAGGCACAGTTGCACAACCGATAACAAATGACTATTTGGATTTTAATTTAATGCTAGAACATGCTGCATGAGAGACAAAATACTAATTTGTCTGCATCAATCAAATTAAAATCACACTGTAGCCCAATAAAATGTGGTTGTTCTGTCAGTTGCCGGATATAGAAAGTGAAGAATTGATATTCCACAGTAACATACAGTCCTTAAATAGCCTCCTTACAGGGGAGGACCAAGATATATAAATCTAACTAAGTATCCTGACATCTACTCAGAGAGTGCATCATCTTTGCATCTTCATTTCAACACCAGCTGGAGGAGACGGGCTGTAATATATGGGACTAACAGCAATACCATGTAGATTTCATGCAGGCACTTGGTATTAAGTAAGTACAAAATGGATTTTTTTTCATATTGCAGAGACTGAATGAAAGCATTGCAGTATCACATTAAAATATTCTTAGATTTGCACATGTCCCTATAGGCGCCTGCATCTTTAAAAAAGTACATGCTGTTTCATGGGAGAGTGTTGAAGACTATGGCTATGTAATGGCAAGTTGCTATTCTGTATGTGGTTGTGACACTGATAGGACCATCACCCATCTGCTCGGGCTCGTTCTCCGGCCCACAGCTATTAAAATTGACCATAATTCTCCCTAATTTTGCTGGTGTCACTGCTGAGGATAAATGTGCGATGTCCTCACTTCGAGCTGCAAGAAAAAAATTTAAATGCCAAACTATGCTCTTTATTAATTTAATATGGATAATAGGTTTTATATACAATCAAAGAGGTCATGGAGCACAGAAGGAAAGGTAGTAAACAGTGGATGTAAACAGGATACGCTAGCAGTATGCAGTAGTATGCAGGCTGCAGATGGAAAAAGATGAAGAAGGGTGTAGCATAGCCTCTGTTTTTTAATATAGTAACTTTGTAGAGGAGAAGTAGACTGTGTGATCACAGCAGATCCTTACAGCACAGAAATATGAATGAGGAAGCAGAGCTTACAAGTGTAAGTATAAGTGAAGCATATATGAGCCAACATGCAGCATGAATAAACCATTTTCTCCTTCATCTGGAGAGAATGAGTTAGTCACGTGAGTACTGTCACCTTTCATGTGAGGATACTCTGCACATTCAGGTGGAAGAGACATGCTGAGCAAGGGAAATGTGACCTTGACTTTCTGCTCTGTCTACCTCCTTTTCACCACTAAAAGGCTTTTTCACCGCCTCTGTACATCTCATATATAAAAAACCCTGCTATGTTGCGGATGATCAATAAAATATATCTGATGCATTACTCCATTACTGTAATGCTAAGCCATTTCAAGTAATACAACGGTCATTCAAACAAACATACTTAGAAGCTTTGTGGATGCAGTTACAAGAGCCTCTAATGACTTATGATGTATTGATTTGTTTTAATTCCTCAAGTAGACATAACAGGAGAGATTTTTGACATCCTGGGCTACAGCAACTTAACCCAGTCCACTCAGCTCCTCAGCTCCTCCTTATGGTAAGACAGCCACACACTCTACACACCCCCACCTATTCAACATCTTCCTTTCTTTCTCTCACTCTGACTCCTATCTCTTTAACTCCATCCCAAATCCAGAAAGCATGTGCTCTCTCTTGCTCTCACAGCCTCCCATTACCTCATATACTCACTCATCATGGATCTATTTTTTACTTCTCTCTCTCTCTCTTTTCTCTCTCTGCCTCTCCTCTGCTCCTAACCAAGAGGGCGTTGTCATGTTGCAGTAGCTAAAGTGTACCTGAGGCCTGTGCATTGCATCCAGTCACCAGGTTTTCACCCCTCTACTTGATTCTGCATCCCCCCCTCCCTTTTCTGCACCACATGGACCAGAAGTCTCTTTCTCCATTTATCATTAAGGGGCTGTGGGGAACAGTGTGGCTAGGTAGAGCTCTAGCACCACTCCTGCTGAATCATCAGTCTGTTGTAGGTGTAGGTTGGCCTGTCTGAGCTGACACATCATTACTGCTGGTTAAACACAGTATGCAGAGAGGCACCTCCTCTGCCTGTCACTGGCCTATGATACATGACAGCAACCCTGATCATGTGCAGATGTCAACTGAATGCAGATGTCCACCAACATGATAATAAAAAAAGATTACTGACCCAGAGTAGCAAAACTATAGTAAAACTATAGATTTTTTTTACTAAATTATTCATACTCAGGCAGGCATCACTGTGGGTGATGACTGAATACTGCCAGGGATAAAACACAAAGTATGCTGCATATCAGAATCACATCTAAAAGATCAGAATAGCTAAATTTCCACACAGTGCAGACTGCCACTCCTTCTCAATTCCCATCATATGGACCAATCAGTCTCCTGCTAATTGGGTTGCCAACCATGACATACTACACAAAGCATCTGCCCATTTTAATCCAGTGTGCACATCAATATAGCAGATGTGCTGTTAGCCTGGCCTACAATAAACTATCAACAGGAACTACTAGAAGCCAAACGCACAGGCCTCTACTTACTGGTTAATGGAGGACATCCAGTGAGGTTCTCAAACAACTTCCACTCAGCTGACGTCCTGTCCTTCCTATTTCACTTTTTTTAATTATGTCATTCTGCATTACAGCAAGATAGCACCATTCACTGCAAGCAAGCCATATGTGACAAAGCTTCTCATAATCAGCAGCAGAATGACTATACAAAAAAAAAAAAATTCTGATAAAAAACATTTTAAGAAAAGTGCATGATATACTGTATGTGTAAAGTGAGTCGTTGTACATTAACATTCAGTACAAATACAGTGATCCTGGCTGACCTCAGGCTTACCACAATTAAGGGCAGGTATACTAGACTGCAAAAATGTATATTCCTTGTAATTTGCATCATCCAAAAGTCACATGACTTGATGAGCCCATCCCTTCTCTCTGATCCCCCTCCAAAACTAATGAGTCATTCAATACACATTAGGGGGCTAATTAACGGTCAGCATCCTCTGTGGCCATCCTGACACTGACATCACACATAAAGCGTTTCATATGCATACAAGCTCCGTGCTGGATAAACATAATAACATAATGACAACCATTCCCGAGCCAAATGTTAGTCCCAAACACAGCCCCATCTCTGTCCGACTAAATCCACCATATGACTGCTTTATATATGACTGCTGGGTAATGATTCCTCTGCCAGGTGAATCCCTGAGGCAGACAGGTGATGTGAACACAGGCCACCCAAAAAAAAAAAAAAGTACTGCAGTGGGCTGGTCCCGGTTAGGACGCGAAGCCCTGCTTTCTCGACCGCCAATTTGAAAATGTTTTTTTTTTTTTTTTTACGGATTTTCAGCAACGACATGCATACTGATACGATGTCTAAATGCGGATAATGGAAGCAACACATAGACATCGTGCTATGCAAAGAAGTCGAGAGTTTAACCCACACGGTGCAGAAACTTGCGTGGTGGCTGAGAGAAAGCACTGCAATGCAGACAGTCCGGTCCGTGCGCACCTTCTGCGGGACCGACGCTGTTTGCTTTTGCACTTTTTTTTGTGTGCGTGCGTGTGTGTGTGATCCCACAAAACAATGCGTTACAGAAATCACAATAGCATTAAAACAAACAGTGAAATTTAATGATCTGTGTTATAAGCCTGCCTGTTTTTATGGCAGCGTGCGTTGCCCTTCAACGTCCCAGCACCTCAAGCTACATTTTTTTTTGCCCTCCTGTGGTATTTTCCACTTATTACCGAATGTTATCTTGCAACTTTTTTTTTTCTTAAGCATATGATCAGACGCTAAACAATCCAAACACCTTGACATATTTAATAATATTCTAGCAATGATAAGAGATGAACAATTACTGTTTCACAAGACTTACGTGATGAGCAATGTTGAAAACCCAAAAACAAGAGGCATATGCTCAGTATTTTGCAAGTCATCCTTCACTTAGGACACGTTTCTCCGCATAGGCTATGTTAATTAGATCGTAGATTTCTCTGCAGCATCCTCTCACCCCCCTTTAGCCCAACTTTAACTCGCGCGGCTCCAACTCCTCTTCCCGGGATCTCGGGCAGCCTCCACCGGGGCGGGGACGCGCATCGGATGCTGGTGCTGATGCTGCGCTGCGCCGAGAGCGCGCACTTCTTCTTTTATATCCTTTAAATTGTTTTATTTACATGACCGTCATGCAATGCTGTGGCTTGCTCACTATGCTTTACATATTTGTGAATGTACATCACTGGCAGAGTGATTGTAGGCCAGGTGAGAGTGGGATTCTGTTCCCTCCGTTTCGCAGGATGCTGAGTTTTTAGATGCAGAGGAGACTGTAAAGTTTCAGTTCAATGCAGACTGGTTGGATTTTTCAAGAAAAACAATGGTTGTCTTCAATCTCCAAACAAGGCTTGAGGAACTGTTAAAAACATCAAATGCCTATCTCGACTGCCGTTCATAATCACCAGTGCACAAAAAGATTTAATCCTCTTCTCTTCTGCCCTGGCATTTCGTATCCTCCTTTTGGCACAGTTTTCAGGCTTGCAAACTGGCCAAGAGTGCACTGCATTAGTGAGGAGATGGCAAAGAAGTCTTTCTCTCCTGGAACGCAAATATTGATTTATCCCAAAAATAGGATAAAGGTCCTTAATATCCTGTATCAGCAGCTGAACCTCAGAGAATGAATATGACAGCAGACCAGCAGGCTGTACACTTCAGCTGGTCGTCAGTCTAACCTTGTCCAGGTACTCAGTTCAGTGTATTCCCAGAGCAGAACAGGTTACAGGATAATGCCAGCTCTGCTCCAACTCATTCCTGCACATGCGCTCGCACACACGCACACACACACACACACAGGGATTATGGGGGCAGGGTGAGATTTAGGCAAAGAAGGCTTTATGGCAATGGGTGGCACACTGACCACAAAAAAAAAGGCTTTGGGATTAAGAAGTGGGTTTATGGGACATCAGTGTGTCTGTGATGATGTGAGATTGAATGCCCAGGCCAGCGTGGGATTTACTGTGTTTTCAATCAAATCAGATTGTCAGTCAGTTTGTAAGCTCCCTGCCACTGATTTCCCCAATCCAATATGATAAGAGTATAGCGTTATATCTGCACAGAGAAGACAATGGCAAACAGAGGCAAATGTACCATGGGAGAGTAAAGTAGGACAGCAAATCAGCAGGGGAAAACCGCATACAGATGTGGCCTTGTGGTATTGCAAAGGTATCTATTCAACTGACAAGATACTTGCACGGACTTATTTGGCGAGGTACTTTATCTCACTCATAATGGAAATCAATATATTCCCTGAGTGTTGTTGGTATTTAAGGGAGGTTTTCTTATTAATAGTGTGCAGTGATCCATGTTTTACAAGTGCATTTCTTTTGAAGTAAGGCTGAAAGAATGTGTAAGGCCATCTGTAAGTGTGTAATATTGATGCGTTTTCAGGTTTTATGAGATTTAAAGGTTTGACAGCCTTTATTAACTCAACATCACTAAGGTAAATTTCATCATTTGACCCGGTGAAATGTCAAACAGCTTGCAAACAGGATTAGTTTATTTTTTCAGTATATTATATATATATATATATATATATATATATATATATATATATATATATATATACAGTCTCTGTTGGCCTACTAGGCAATATCAGAGTGAAAGAGTCCAAAACCAAATGCTCTCATCTGATATTTGTTGTTCTGCTGTCTTCTGATAACGTGTTCAGTACATGTACACCCTCCCTCCCACATGTCTGCATCTATCTTGTAGATAGGAGGCTTGTGGTTAATGGCTGGACTGCCATCTGTTTCATTTGACACATACATTTGACCTTAGCAACCATAGAGCACAGTCCAAAGGAGGTCTAATATCAAACAACACAGGCTCAAGTGATAATGAACAATAGCAATCAGAGGCAACGTTTCCTGCAACATAATTCAGGGGCTGACAATCTTAATCACAAAAGTCTTGGTACTTTTGGCACCATGTGTGTTGTAAAATATAACCGAAATGTTTCTGTTTTATCAAATTCACAAAAAAGGCTTGACTTGTTTGAAGATATAAAAAAGTAATGTCTTTAAAATATCTTAAAATAAGACTAATAGCACTCTAATTCACTTTAATTCACTTTCATTCATATTCAACTGTGACTTCAGGTAATATACATTATATATATTACGACTTATAGCTCTCTTTTGTTCGTGTGTATTTGAACTAAATTTGTTTCACAGGTACAGCAGCAGTTTCAGGGGAGTCAAACTGAAACCAAGTGTTGACAACCGACCACTAGATGTCAGACAAAGCTCAGACTTGGATCTCCGTTTCTTGGTCATGACAGCAGCTTACATGATCTGACTGATAAGAAACCCTCTTGCACAATGTATTAACCACTTAAATGGTATATCATGTTGCCATAATACATAGAACCTGGACATGAATTATAAATCTTTGGGTTTATAAAACGAGTTTGACGCCAGAGAAAAATGTCAGATATTCACATGGACCATTTTTATTCCTCAAATACAAACACATGGTCGGCTCTCTCTGTCTCCTTCTTTTAAGAGACTTTTTTTTTTTTAAACTCTCGTGCGCAAAAAAACTGACAGATGGAGACCTGCAATCAGCTTGTTTCTCACAGGGATTTTTTTTTTGTCTTGGGATCGGATTGTACTTTGGTGTGCCTCCATTAGCATTGTTTGTATTTTCCATAGGGGTGCCAGTGTGCACTACATAACTACAAGTGCTGTGGGTATGAGCATGAAAACACATACACAAACACACAGACATACACTACCTAACCCACAACCATGAGCACACAAACACACACACACACACCAACTCACAAACAGAGTCAAGTCATGACTCATGCCCAGATGTTTTCAGGAGATGGTTTTGCTGATCTGTTATCATGGCTCAGTGCTACTTGTCATGAAGACAGATGAAGGAATCTGTAATGTTCTGTGAGATGAGCGCCAGCGTTATTTATGTGTATATAATATGTCAAACTCATAACAGAAGAAAATAATGCTGACATGGGCTGGTTTGAAAAAAAACAGGGCCCGAGTGGATTCAGTAAGACTCCATTCTAGTTGGACTCAGGGACAGGTGATTATTTTGGCTGCCACCTATGGGAACCTGACATCCCTGCATACTGGTGGCTAAGCAGCTGTAAACAGAGCTAATAAAACAGCCTGCTCTCAGGTGTCCATACACCGGTATGATCTCCTGCTGGTGAGGTCCAATCCCAACTGAAAATAAGCCCAGCAGGGGATGCACACACTGGGATCCCACCGCTACTACCCCCAGCCAAGTGTTAGCTCAACTGGTGTATCCGAGACAGCTGCTACAACCTGTTTGACCACTCACACTTCACAGTGGACAGACCGATGAACTGAGTTTAGGACACAGACCAGGGGTCAAGCGAATGTTACAAAACCAAACGACAGTGGATTCATTTAAATCACATTTAACAACCATCTCGAGGACATAGTGCAACTGCATGCTTTTGTCTCCTTTGTTTGGACTGTTGCTCTTTACTCAGGCCTCAGCTGCATGGCAATCACTTGACACCATCAGTATTTTAGATACAGTCCTATATGAGCCCCGGCCCAGAGATCCTCTCAAAAGGAGGTTTTGGCTTTTCCAACTTTTGCTGCAGGGGCCCCTCAGCTTTGGATCTCTGTGCCTGAATATCTAAGGTCAAATAAAGGCATATTTTTAAACCCCACTTTTATTGCTCTATTTCCCTTTTGCCCAATATATTACAAATATAAACATATTTAATTCTTCTTTTTCAATTCCCTCAGTCCAGTTGGAAAGGTTAGTTTGGTCAGCACAATAAAAAGGTTTGTAAACCATCGAAGCTCTCAACAGATTCTACTTTACTTTCTTAAAATAGCTTGATGCTTGCGTGTTTAAAGATAAGCCATGACACCTACTGTTGTCGGTAACTATACAGTTAATGAACGCACGCACAACATTTTCAAAGCTGATTTATTCACAGCGGAGTTATACAAACAGCGACAGCTCCACAAAGACGGCAGCACAAACACCTGTGTTAAGTTTAAATACCAACAACAGCTGTGGCCTACTGGAGATGCATGGAGCTGAGACACTTTTTGTTCTCCATGTTTGCTGCCAACATGAGCACACATACACACTCGTGCAGAAATTCACCATACACAGATGCAGAGCCGCAGCATTGACATACACACACACCACTGGGTTGTGTTTCCCTCACGCAGCAGACAAGCCGCAGTTATTTAGTCTGCCTCCACCGTTTGTTTGCCAACTGTCTTTTTCTCTTTTGTTGCTCTTGCCTTGGGCTTTGTTTGATGTAAACTGCTGACTGTAGCAAATGACCAACAAAATGACAGTTGCAGCTGGGATGATGAGTGAGGATGAAAATTGTCACGCCATGTGACAAATTATGAAGGTGGTCAGGTTGAATAAACAGCAATGTTTCTGTATTTGTGTTCAGAAAGCAGCAGCTGAATGGTTCTCTTCCCATTCGGCTATGACAGGACACTGGTGAAATACTCCAAATTAACTAAGCCTTCTTGCATTTGCAAGCAGGTCAAAAGCAACAAGGCAATGGGTGATTCTTAAGTTCAGAAGTGTATTTTCTTAGAGGTTCTGCTGACCTCTTTCTGTAGTGTACTGTGCTATGTACACACTGGGAAATCTGGCTAGACATGCAAACTGTGTCCTCCCCCTCCCCAGCTTAGCTCCTTGGAGCAGAGCTCCAGTAAAGTACCTTTGGCAGCGAGGCTACAGAACGGATTGTCCTCTCAATGCTGGGCCCCACTCCATCCACAGCTTGCAGGTGGGGTGGGGGTTGGGGTATCTGGAGGGCAGCTAATGAAAGGGAGGCCTATTTCGTATACTAAGGTTTTTACTTCTACTAATGTACAGTTTGCAGTGTAGGAAGTGTCTAAACTAGTTTGCATTAAATTTGTAGTCTAACTAACTCATTAGTTGTGGTGAGACTAGATATTATGCCTGATGATGAAACATTAGCCACGGGCCAAACCTGTGTATACAGTGGTATACAGTGTGTGTGTGTGTGTGTGTGTGTGTGTGTGTGTGTGTGTGTTTAGGGTAGGGGGAGGGAGCAGAAACAAAATACAGCCATGCTCCTTGCAGGATTCACCCTCTGTGTCCATGGATGTTGCTTTTGGAGGTCATGGCACCTAGCAACGGCCTGGATCAAGTCCTGAAGGAAACTTGAGACACACACCATTTATATCCATTTATATAGCAAGATACATTTTCTTGCTGGCATGTTTTTTCTTTTTTTATATAAATATATATATATGTGTATATTTTCTTGTAATGTTATGTTTGCCTCAAGTTGGAGAGTATTCTAATGTATAGTCTCTTGAGTCCCATTAAATATGAAAAGAGTGATCATTTCCTGGTGATATAAATGTCGGATTTTTTTTTTAACGTTTGAACAACTAAAGTAATTGAAGGGTAAAAAGTTCAAATAAGATAAGTGATTATCCAGAAGATTAGCTACCCTTGTCATGGGAGCTTTAGTTTACTTTATTTCTGTTTTGAGATCTGTTCCTGTTTACGATAATGTTTAAGCGTGGAAGATCACAGGAGTGCACAGCTCTGTTTTAGGGTGGGCTTCCCTGTAAAGATACTCACAAATTAGACCAAAGGAACCAAAGGACGTTTACTCAGTTGCTCTGTGAAGGGCTGCTGCCCAGACTGAGGTAAAGCAGTGGGCACTTTTTCCATATTCAGTAATTATACTGCTTGTACTGCTAAGAGCCACTCTCAAAGCTGATATCTAAACACAGGAAACAAGAGCAAGACTAAGCACAGTCACACAGGACTAGAGTTTTTCACAAATAGCAGACTGTTTCCATTGATTCTGCGAATCCATTTGACATGGCCACCTTTCAGTAGTTCTCTATTGTGACCACCAGTCAACATACTTTGCAGTATGAATTGAGTTCTGCACTGTTTGCACTGGATGCATGTGCATCTTTGCCAAAACACAATTATGCACATGCAGACATACAGTACACAAGTGCACATAGACACCACTAATCCAGCACAGGTTCAGATTTTGGCAATGTGTCTATCTGTATTCAGCGTACTTTCACACAGTCAGCGTCCTAAAAATAGCAGAAGGACTCTCTCTCTCTCTCTTTCTCTCTCTCTCTCTCTCTCTCTCTCTCTCTCTCCCTCTCTCTCTCTCTCTCTCCCTCTCTCTCTCTCTCTCTCTCTCTCTCTCTTTGGCTCTCTACCCAGCCTCCCCTAACTGTCAATAAGTTATCTTTTCCCTCGCAGTTAGATTTTAACCTACAACACGACAACCATTAACAGCACCGCCTCGAAGACAACATAAGTTAACTGTAAATTGTTCAAATTTAGACTGACTCAGGTATGTGATAATACAGCAAGCTATACAGGCATAAAGACAAACAAACTTGTGATTTCCTGTTGTACTTTATACTTAGACATTAATAATAATATAAAAGGATGTATAAACACATGTCTACGAGAGTCTCAGTTCTTAACTTCCTCTTTGATGTGAAAATACCAGTCAATATGAGGGCATGTCTTTGTTTGTTTGCATTCGTGTGTTGTGTCTCTTCTCCAAGTTGTAGTCTCAGCTCTGCTGGTTTTTTATCTGTTCTGGTTGACTATCCATCTCTATCAATCCCCCATATTTCTTTCTGCCTCTCTGATTCCAGTACAACTCCTGCTCACTTGGCTTTTGATGTCAGTTAGAGATAACAAGGCTTCTGGCATTGTGTCTCCTCTTATTTTCATTTTTTTCCCCATGCTGAGGAATGTCAGCCTTTAAGATTCCAGTAATAGGGGGAATTATGCAGGGCTATTTCATTTAATTTAATGGGTGGCTTGAATGATGTTGATGGCATATCTAAATGCTTTACAACTCACTGGCGCAAATATTTTTTTTAAAAAACGTGATGATATGGTGTGTTTTTTTTGCAATTGCTGCCCACATACACAAAATAGCTGCATCAAACGAAATGTAAACTATGTATTTTCCAGACTGTGGTACTGTGAAAACAGCTTGGTGATCAATAAAGTATACATAGTCTAATGGTACCCAAGGCAGATGCCTCAGCTATAGAATATCATTCAGTCTCTTAAAACCTGAGAGGCCTCCTCCCAACACAATTATTCACCCATTGCACGAGTTCTGCAAGCAGTTTATGTGTTGACAGGCTGAGCCAGTGTCTAAGAGTCTGGTATGCTAAGGGTTACTGTAATGAAGCTGGGGGAAAAGGGGGGGATGCAAGGGGTTAACTGGGGCGAGAGGGTCAGAAGTTTAAGCTGGGAATGTTTTCCCCCAGCCTGGCCTTCCCTTGACATAAGCCTGTGTTCCATAGGAACAGATGTGCCCAAAACCTAGGTTAGAAACACCTCCCTCCCAATGGTGTTGCTAATACTGGTAAACACTGTTCCTGAAGCGTGCTGGTTAGGACAGGAAGACAGAAGGTACTGGACATGATATCAACGAGAACCAAGCTGTGTGCCTTAGAATCACACTGTCCCTCATTTAAAAGTCCTGTAAACTCTGTGATCTTTTTAATTTCTTTATAAATTAAATATCGCTTTCCATCATCATTTCATCCCGATTTTACAAATAGCCAGCCTGACTGTCACAAACGATTCCCATACACAGCTGGATGTTTCACAGTTGGAACCTCGGGTCAAGTGCAGCAGTAGTTAAAAGGGCTCCACAGCAGCCCTATCCCATTACAAGGGGCAACAGCCGTCAAACAGCAGTCCTCTGTTCACTAACCCACAGCCAAAACCACTGTTGGACCTAAACACACTGGCTGGTGGTAGAGGGGGTGGTGGCACTGCAGGATGAGGGTTAAGTTCAGTGCTGGACACAGCAGGGAGGAAATCCTGTCTGAGACGTGGGTGAGGGGGTCACTGGAGGTCAGTTCCTATCCTAAATCCTTAGTTTGGGGTTGTCAGATAAACTCTGACCTTAGACCAGTTGTCTGTAGAGAAGCTCACTAAAGACAGAACGGATACAGAGCTTCTTTATGTGCCTACAGACCACATTGGAAGCTCAGTTTCAAATAAAACCTCAAAAGAAGAAACCCTACAGTACTAGATTTGATTAGTCATCACCCAGAGACACCGCTCAAAAGAGAGCATAACATGAAGCCACCCAAATATTAACCATGCAGGGAGCTTCTTGGCAGACTGGCTTTCACATCCCTTTCTGTTGACAATCAATCTGGTTCACCAACATCAGACACTGGCAGTAATGCGGGCTGCAGTGAAACAGGATCCTGTGAGCAGAAACTCAAAAGGGAAAGAGTAAGAGACAGACAGAGAGGCATAGAGTGAGAGAGAGAGAGAGAGAGAGAGAGAGAGAAAATGGAGTGAATGGTGCTCTGCTCTGTTCTGTCTCCAATCAACTTGACATGTGTGACTTGCATCTACTCTATGTCTCCGTTGGAAACCCCACACGCCAATTTCAACAAACGGTGTTGAGAGGAGTGGCAGGCAGGAAGTGGGAGAAGCCAGCCAGCTATAAAAATGAAAAGATGTAGGGCAGAGCTGTACTACAGTAACACCACAAAAAAGATAACATACACACGTGTGTGTATGGGTGTGTGGGTGTGTGTGTGTGTATCAAAAGCAAAAGAATAATGCTTACTGATTAAGGTTGCTAGAAATATAACTTGCACTGTTCTTTTAAGCAACCTCACTTTTATTTTTTTTTATCTGACCAAATGTAACACACAATGTAGCAGCACAACTTCACATTGTAGGCCCTCAGTAAATACTCTAGATTTACACTTCCTTCTCTTCTGGTTTGAGGCGAGCAGGACTCGCGGCCTAGCTGGCTAGTGTTCATTCTGGGAACCCAACCAAATCATCTGCCCTACTCCTGATCTGGTGCCTCAACCTGACACACTGTATCAGGTTATCTTGCGTGTATGTGTATGTGTGTGTGTGTGTGCCTGTGTGTGTGTGTGTGCCTGCGTGTTAATGGAGAATCATGTGTCATCTCCTGGAAAGAGGGGAAGTGGATGACTGGATGCTACAGCAGAAGGTGCCAGAGGACAACACTACGAGTCTGAAGAGCCTGAAACAGTAGGGGCGAGTTTCATATGAGAGTTTACTAGAGAGACTAAGAGAATATCACATATGCATCTTTTGTCACCAAATAAGAAAAGGCAATCACAGACAAGTTTTAGCTATATTTGAGGATAGTGATGATACACTTTTGCCTTTTGTACTGACTTCAGCTCTTTCAGAAACCATATATGGAGGGAGGGCTTTTCTTTTTTTTTTTTTTCACTTTAGCGTGGGCTGAGGGAGTGAGCTCTAAAAATAAAACATATGTTCCAGGTCTGTGGGAGCTGGGGCCCCCAGCGTATTGTTTTGGGTTATGGGGGAGGACAGGGAGGATCTGTCCCAGAGCGATACTGCAGAATGGATACAGACAGAAGGAGAGTAGGGACAGGGTTGTACTTTGAAGAAAGGAGTTTTCTCAAATAGTCATCTCTTCTTGGGTTTAAATGTGCGACTGTGTGTGTGTGACTGTGTGTGTGTGTCTGTGTGCGTCTGTAAGGGGTGGTAAGGCTTGGTGCTCATAATGCTGAGTACCCCCAGCTGAAAAGGTGCATCCATTGATTTATAAAGCCCATTGGGAAACAGTTAGGACGAGGTTTAAAAAGCGTTGTGTGTGTGCTTATGTATGCACACTGCAAAAAATGTGTGTGTGTGTGTGTGTGTGTGTCTGTGGTGAGAAGACAACCAAAGGACTTTATCCATGAAGCTAGAGGGGGTTGACTAGTGGCTAGGAGCTCTTCCTGGTGAGGAATGAGTTAAAGCCAGCTGACTGAGATGTGTGGAGAGTTTCTACAGAGCAGAGAACGGGAAATGAAGGGATATTAAGGGAGAAATAAGCATGAGCACCGAGGGGGCTGGATATGTCACGTGTCTGGATTTAGCACCAGTCCTCCTACCTCCTACTGCTGTATCTTTGTATACTGTTCAGTAAAGTGGAAGAGGAAAGAGTGGGGGAGGAGTGTGTGTGCATCTGTGAGTGTGCACACAAAGCGGAGAAAGATGATAAACTGGTAGGAAAGAAAAAGAAATATGTTTTCTCCTGCTGTATGTATACAATATTTTAGAATCTTGTCAGACATGCTCAAATGTGCTTTCAATAATCAAGATTGTTTTCAACTTAATGATAAAAAAAAAAAGTACTCCTGGTTATACATATAGTGAAGGAACTAAGTATATTTACTCAAGTACTGTACTTAAGTACAATTTTGAGGTAATTTTCTTGAGTATTTCCATTTGATGCTACTTTATACTTCTACTCTGCTACATTTATTCATCCCATTAACCTCTGATTTGTCTGGTGACCCTTTGGAGGGGCCTGACCCCTAGGTTGGGAACCACTGGACTAAACTAGCTAACAAACTAGCTCCACCTCCAGCAGCTACAACAGTAACATGCTGCTTACACACAGATGAATTAACATTAATAATCTAATGATGTCATATATAATAATATATGAATCAGAGGGACCAAACCACCACTTTTACTTTAATACTTTTGCTAATACGTATGTATATTTTTACATTGTTATATTAGTAAACTGAATACTTACTTACATAGCAGTGAGTACCCATGAGAATGAAGTTTTGAGTATCATACAATAGGAGACAGTGATTAAAAACACCATAAAGTAAACTACATTTTGAGTTTTTGAATGGTTTCATTATTATGGCTTGTATATTATTTATATATAAATATTATAAAATATCATAATTACTTTATATATGTAGATGTGCATATCTGTAACTGCAAGTCTATTTTAATTATAGGTTAAAAAAAGACAGAATATCCAAGTACAGCTAACATAGAAAATTCATAAGATGACTAAAGAAAAAAAAAAAAAAAAAGATTTGATTACTATCATCACCATAAGACATGTGATGCTGTCAATGTGGAGGGGCGTGTATTATGGGCGTGTCATTCCGGGGAGTGTCTGCATCCAGCCAATCAGAGCCACAGACCTGAGCTCTTTTGGGCGGGGTCACACCTCCCACACTGTCCTGTCCCAGCTGCAGCACGCTTTTGTTCAAACTCAGAAGTCAGACAGTCGCTCCTGTACAAAAGGTGCACTCCTGCGTAATTTATCAAATGTGTTTTTGCATAATGTTGGTAGCAACAGCGTCGGTGTGGTGCAACGAATTCAGACTCGACGTACTTTGACGCTTCAGCGGCAGTTTTGGAAAGTAAAGTACATTTTTCTTGTCGCACTTTTGGTCGTGTGAAGTTGTTCATTCAGGGACAGCAAGGTGTCGTGAGCGAAGCAAACCGGAGTCCTGGAAGAGGGGGGGAGGATTTTTTCCTTGAACCAGTTTTGTTGGAGTATGACTGCTGTCATGCACAGTTACTAGACCACTCTCTTATACAGTTTCTTTGACCAACAAAAACAAAAAAACAGAGAGAGAGAGAGTAAGCTTATGCTACCCTTCATCCTCCTCGCTGGATATCTATGGAGAGGATGTCCTAGTATGCTCTCACGCAGCTCTTGGACTTACTTGCGAGACTTGAGACAGCACTGTGAATGTTGATTTCCCTGACCTGGATAGCAGAAGACGACACTATAAACCTCATTTGAATGCCTTTGCAAGGGATTTGCTGGTTTCTGTGCTGCAGGCAGGGCTTCAGTTTGCTCGGACGGGACTATGGGGAGAAAGAGGAGGAAGAGTCTTTTGAATTGCGCAACAAGGAGGACTTGACTTCTAATGGACGGGTAAAAACTCTCACCTGCACTGCAACACCTCATATGCATGCATCACGTCTTCCTATATAGGCTGCACGTTTCACAACATCAGAGTATACATTTAAAATGTCACTTGTGACTAAAAACTGTCCTGTGATCTTGCACATACCTTTTTTATCATAACAAAATTGGGTCAACAATAGGGCCATAATTTCAGTTTTATGCATATAGATATGTTCAAGGTTCATTTTGAAAAGTCGATGTAAATTGGACACTAATGCATTATAAGCCTGTGTTTATCAGATTGCCATATTTTGAAGTTTGCAAGCAACAGTCTTTACATGTGAGCTCACATGTTAACCTGACTGTCCTCAGTTGGTTCAGTGCGTATCTCTCAGGACACACTGAGTGTGTGCAGCTGCTGCTGCCCAGTTTTGACGCTTAAGGTTTGCATGATCTTGGGGGCTTGGGAAACATTGAGCAATCCCACACACACACACACACACACACTCTGATGCAAGCTCTAAAACCCAGTGTGTTGAACTGATCCTGTGTGTTTGGCCTCCGTCCACTCAATTGCAAATAAGACTGCGGCCTTGTCTGCTCTGTAATGTTAGTCATCTGATCAGGCACAGAGAGTTCAGCATTGTCCACCCACTTGTGAGGGGGCATTGTTGCGTTGAACTGAGGTAGGTTCTTTCTGATTGACCCAATGCACAGCTCTTTATGTACAGTCTCTTAGAAAAATGAATATTTTCAAAATATTTATTGGACCTGGGTGTTTCTCCTCATGTAACTATCTTTTTTTGCATTCTTACACTAACAGTATGCCCTTGCAGATGAACCTAATACCATCTGGAGTCACTACTTGCATATCCTGCTTATCTATTTATTGGCCCTTTTGTCTGCTTGCAACCAACCAGTGTAGCACCATAGCGATTTGCATGAAAACGTTGGGAACAGATAAGTTTTACACAGTTATTGCCTCAACAGAAGTCTAACAGTACTAGCAGCCGCCAGATAAGAGCAACATCTGTTCCTCAGAGGTATCCAGAGAGGTGTGTAGCATTAGTCTTCTTGGCAAACACCCCCCTGTCTTGGTCATAATATACCATCTGGCAGGCCATTGGTACGCCATATCTGCAATCAATATATAAGATCATAGTAACATGTCCGAATGGAGACGCCTGATGGGCTTTTTAAAACGAGACACGCAGATCTCTATTTCCTGTAACATTAAAAATGCAGTCGGTGCTGCAATAAATTGTGGATGTGATGTGTGGAGGAGAATGTGTCTCTATGAGATGACCTTGATTGAAGGATTTTCATTCTGGCCAATCTTGAATCTCAGTGTTATTTTACAAAACATCTCCACAATAAATACTTTCCAAAAGATTTTTTTTGGTATAAACTTAGGTAGTGCAAAGCAAATGTGTAATGCAAAGCTTATAATGTGTCTGTCTTTATAACTTATCTCTATTTATTATATTTTTTAGTTCCATTTATTCCTTGCTCATAAATATTCACAAATTTGAATCGACTTGTCCTCAGCCATAAAAATAATAGTCTGTCTCTATTAATCTGAGCGATATATTTCCCTTTGGGGAACACTTCCTCTTAATCTATCATGTGTTTGGGCCTGTTCAGTTTATCAGATTACTTCTTAATGGCAGGAACTACTTTATTATGTGATGTAATTGACAGTGTTTTACCTAATAAGAAAAGCAGTAAACTGCACTTTTGGACTAAACAAAGCATGTTTGTTATAACGAATAAACCTAGATGATCTGAAGTTATTGATTTTTTTTTTTTTTTTTTACTGCTTGCAAGTAATCAATCCACTTCTACAAATCCCGTTTCCTCTTGATCTGTGTCACCGGTTTACCCTGAATATTGTAATTCTGCGTCAATAGTTGAAGCTGAGCCAAAAAATTAAGAGCACAGCTGAATCACTCTAAGCCAATTTCATCATCTAACCTACTCTTAGCCAATGCAATTGGTTATGCTCCCCAGATCCCCTCCCCTTTAGGATATATAGGTCTAGTTGATACTGTTTGGCTTTCCATGGTGTCAACGGAGGAGGGGGTGGGGTAGAGGTATGAAGATGGTCTACAATGATTCCCAGGGAAAGCCCCTCAGGGAAACACTCCATCGTTTACACAGAGAGCTCCATTTCGTTCGGTGCTTGACAAGCACCACATGTTCATACAGCAGGTCAGACCTCCCTGGGAGCATGTATATGTTTTTTTTGGGCTTTGTAATGCTCAAATACTCCATTTAGTAGGCCTTCATCCACATCCAGCTCCCTGCCAGGGATTACCACAGTAACCCCGAGGTCTGGTGGAGTCTCCCTCGCTTTTAAACATCCAAAAACCCTCACCACAATCTCCTGCATCGTTTCCAACATGCTGCCAGAAGATGCCACAACGTGTAGCATCCACAGTACCAAAGCCATAGGTGACACGTTGTTCCTCGCCAGGACTCTTCTCACTGAGGTTGGAATCATGAGTCAGTGCTGACGCTTGTGTAGACTTGGCCCTTAACAGCACAGGGGCCATGTCTTTCCCTGCATGTTTACAGTCCTCATTCAAAGAAACTGCTCTCCAACAGCTGCCTAAACAGTCACACTGAGCTGAATGCCTCCAGTGTTGGGACAGCAAGTCACTATATTTAGGACAGCACATCCGTCATTCACTCTTCTTTCCATGTTTCCACTGAAACTTTATTCAGTTTTGTATACGTTCACCACTAAACTACCACCACAAAGTGTTTAGGCCCGGGCAGTTGTAAGTGTTGACCGGAGTATCGCAGTGCATCCTGTTATAAACAGGCACAGTTCAGCTATGCTGGAAGCAGGTCCTATTAACCATCACTACTGCCCTCTGTCTTCAGAGGTGTCATGGTATGCTGGTTTATATTTGGTTTCCGTTGCGTCTCTGCCTCACCACCTCCAGGCCACACATCTGGTCTTCAGGCCGACACTGGCTGAGCCCAAGCATTTCCTCCTGGTTACTCAGCCTCCCAGGAGAGCTAGAGGGAGAGAGAGAGAGAGAGAGTAGACGAGGGGAAATCAAGAGCGGAAGTCAGCCACGGAACGAACACATCACGGCATCTTTCCCTCTTTCCCTTCATGATCTGCTCTCGTCTGGAGTGATTCATCCCTTGCCCGTCCAAAGGGAGAGCTTTTGCCAGGGCTCTGCATCGCACGCTATCCATGTTTCTCATCCCACAGCCCATTAACTCACAACATTGGAAAGCTATTCTCGCTGTTTGTGGAGAATTACACAAAATATTTTAACTTAATCTACCTGACCCGTTAGTTTATTGATACGTTGATTAGTTTATTTTCATGAAATTACAGCTTTGCAGTCGTTGATGTGATTTGTATTGATTTCTAGTCATGGCTGTCTGTCAGACTTTTCTACTCTGGGGCTGTTTGGCTTTGCTAAATCATTAATGGTTAACGGACAGGGGTAGGGAAATACCATACACACTGTCTTCCATTCACAAGACGCTCTCAGACAGTGTTCAGTTATTCTTGTCTGTCTGGTTTGACATTTACAGTACCTCTCCCTGAGTTAAACATTAATTAGATCTCATTATCCAAACCCTCATCTTTTCCTCTTATGCCTCAGACTACATCTGCCTCATAAATATCACACAAATTCCATACTAGCCTATAAATTTGCAGTTTGTGTTTTCTTTGTTATTTTTGAGCCATCCAAAAAGAAGCCGTAGACTGTTTTTGCAGGGCAACGGCTATACTTAGGCTAGTTTGCCCAGTAGTAAAGTGTGGTGTGTGTGAACTGTGAGGGGGCCCAGAGCTGACCTGGATAGTGTTTCGGGTAGGCCAACACCCCTGAGCCGGGCCAGGGCAGCTACAGGAGCTCGCTCAAGGCTGTGGCTCACAGAGGCAACAAGTTAGGCCACTGGGACATGCAGTGTTCAGGGAATCAGTCCAAATTGTACACAGGCAAGCTCTGATGGTCTGATGGGGTTTTCCAAGGTCAGATTGGGAATCTAGAGGCCTTAACTCTGTGAAAAGAAACATCCTCTCCAATCTTCTCCTTACCAGAGGAGTCCGGGAATGAAAAGTTCATTGTTCATCCCATGAAATTTAATTTTACGTGTCTGATGGCCAAGAAAGCTAGCTGGCTTCCAGTCGAGATAACTTCTCTTACATTTAGCTAGTAATTAGTGTAAGATTTGTGGCTGCGTTCATCAGATAATTATTATTAGTACATCATTTTACTATACAAGCTTGCACCGTCTCGATACAGAGGCCCCCTAGAGGTCTCTTTGTCTTTCTCACTTGTTTTCATCAAGCGACCAGCCTTTTACCATAAACCTGTGGAAATATATAAAGGGGAATAGTTGAAGTTGAAGGGCAACTGTTGCTTGTTATGAGGGCAATCTGACAGACCAGGGTTATTTTCTGGTTACAACCTTTTCAGAGAAATGATTGATCTGAAAAAAAAAAAAAGCTTTTGGGGTTTGCTGGTCGGGGTGCACAAAAGATTCCTCTGTTCCCCCACTCCTATATTAAATGAGACTGTTTTGCATGCCATATTTCTCCCCACCAGCTCACCCCTTGCAAGTGAAAGCCAAGCATTACAGGAACAGAGCAGCTATGTGCTGAGACTGCCAGGAACAGCCACATGCTCTACTGTAACATGGCCACTGAAGGCAAACCCTTGAGGGATCACTCCAACCTGTGGACTGGTTCTAGGACAAACTACTGTTTGTGTTGCATTATCATCTATTTACCCTATTCTCTCTCTTCTGTTGACAGAGTCCAGCTGGGGTGACTGTTTCTCAACCAACTCGCACAGCCAATGGAACAAATGGGTAAAGAGAGAGAGAGAGAGAGAACCAGATTTTTTTTTTTTTCCCACAAATTTTAGGAAGTAATAGTTCCTTCTTTTGCTTGTATACTTCCTCTGAGTTCTGGAGATTTCTGTATTTATCCTCAGACAGGCACATGTGTAACTACAAGCCAATCACTTGATTTTTCACTTCCCTCTGCAGTGTGTGTGTGTGTGTGTTATCTCATGTGCTTGATCTCATATCCACACACACATATGCTCACATGTGAGCACACAACACACTCACATGTTGATTGACAGATGATCTGACATTTCCAAGTTGCAGCGGTTCTTTGACGTTGACGTTGGATGTTGTTGGAGGCTACATTGGCCTATAGTATGTCAATATTTAACCTAGATGATTGTGACCATTCACAGTTGTAATGTCAGGCTAACTATTCAACTTTCAGATCCACCAATCCAATTACAAGATTTGAAGGTTCAAACTGCTGGTTACAAAAAAACCCACTATGTCTCTATGAATAATGAAATTTAAATGGTCACGTGGTTGACAAGTGAATAATAGTGCCAATAAAAAAAAAAGGGTGATTCACGGGGCTTCATCCAGACTATTAGTGCTGGGCTGTGATCTCAGACAGTGATGTAGCCAGGCTCTGCTCAACTCTATCTCTGGCATTGTGCCCTTATCACCCCCCCCTTACCCTTCTTCCCTCATCCACAATCTCTACTCTACATCTGCCGACTCACAAATGAGTCACAAAGCTCAACTTGTAGGACTATCGTACACATCAAATGAATAGAAGAATGTCCGCAAAAAGCTCTCTACAAGACGAGAGCTGCCCCAGGAAGTGCGTAGGGAAGCTGAGACATTTTGCCGCGGCCATACAGGACATGCCATTTCTTAAGGCTTGAGGGAAAGAAGAAAGGGAAGACGTGTGGAAGGAGGTAGGCCAACTGGACTGAGTGACTCAGTCCTACCTCAGCAGCACTCCCAGATGAGGTGTGGCGTGTGCTACTTCTACAGTATTGTGGCCTCAAGCAACATGGCATAATTAACTACAGGTTTTTAAGGGAGTGTGTTAAAAGCCTGGCTGCAATCATCACACTGAGTACAGATTAGAGAGCGTAGTACTTGGTCATTACCTGGCCAGTGACAGGACACGCCCAGACGTTCAGCTGTATGGAGGGAAAGCTAAGCCAGGCTCTGATAAGTCAGGGCATTGTCTGCCATATCTATTTATCTTTAGTCTCGTATAACAGGCAGGCCTGCAGTGGTTTGCTTTGTACTTTTATTAAACTATTGAATTGAACTGTCCAGAAGGAGACATTAATCTATTAAATATTAATTTTTATTATTAATTAATCTCATTAGTTTGAATAGTGGCCGAGATGTGATGGTGATGAATTGGGGGGGTTTATGTTCACCGTACTGGATTGTGGTTAATTTTGTAATGCTCACATAATTTGTCATACTGATGGTCTGATATGGTTACGGCTAGGAAGGCGATTTTTTTTTTTTTTTTCCTTAAATCAAAACAGTCAAAAGTCACATTCTTTTAGTCTTTTCTTACCGTAGTACTGTAGCAGTCAATATTTACACATGGACACAATGTCATCTAAATATCTTGATGTGTATCTGAAAAATGTGACACAGAACCACAGAACTAACAATTGATGTTTAAAACAAAACAAGAAAATAATTAAGCTGACCCCTTTAAACAGATAGATGTTTAACTGCAGAGGTAGAGAGGCAGGAAACAAAGTTTTTAAGTGATAATATTAGTTTGGCATATATCAGCTGACTTGTAATAGGTTGTGTATCGGCCCCAGACCCCTCTCGGTCACAGGCAGCTTAGTCGAGGTGTGTGTGGTGGACATATCTCTTCAGGAAGACGTCCTTTTCTCAATCAGTGCAAAGAGCTAAGCAGTTGGCTCTCTCTTGTTGTCTTCCTGCTCATGCTCGGATCTGTCTTACATCATCACTATTTTTTTCATCCCCACTTTCCTCACTCTCATGTTCGTTCTCATAGCTGGTGCAGAGCAGAGTACAAACTGTACCGGATGGAAAAGTGAACATTTGAAGCCATCTCTGTCCCTTCATTTGTTCCTTCTGCTTTCTCATTAACCCCCTCCCTTCTTCATATCTAATGGCTACTGACTGTCAAAAGCCTTCAAAAAGAAATTTTTTTGGTGTGGGCTGCCAGGCTGTCCTTCATGACTGAAAGAGACTACTGTTTGAGAATGTATTTAATGTATGAGTGTGTGTGTGTGTGTGTATGCATGAACCATGTGGGTGTTTGCATGAAAAACTTCACAAAAAGTGGGCCCCTGGTAATTGCCTGTCTGAGTGTCTGTTGGCTTGTCTGTCAACCATCCAACCATGACAAACGTGCCCTGTTTACTACATCAGCAAAAATAGAAAGTTTTAATTCACATTAAGTTTCACCACCAGGCTTCATTCAGACTTTTTTTTTTTTTTTTTTTTTTTAATCCCTAACTTTCTATCATAAAATTTCTTGCTGATCACAGACTCTCCTTCAGTTAGAAACTCAGACTTCCTGTCACACAACGCCCACCCCCCCTCCTTCTTTCTCAAAACATGACTTTTTTTTCCCTCTCCCCTCTGCCTAGTCCAGAGTTTCTTGGCAGTGGTCTTGAGTAAACAGCGTATTTTTAGCTGGGAGGTCATATAGGCCCAGTCTTAATCACCACATTCCCATTTTCCCACCAGCTCAGCTTCAGCTAGAGGCCCAAGCAGTCAGCCCATACACTGTGGGGGAGGGGATAGGGACTGGAGAGAGAGGAATGGATTTGTATAAAGAGAAACTGTCATTAATTTGTGCTGCAGTATAACCCCCTATATTTTTAATTAATGTTGTCTCAGATAGTGCTGTTTATCCTTGGTGCTTGTTCAGATATCTAATAAACTGTGGGTAACTTGATGCATGGCTGTCATGTACAGTATATAAGCCATAATGGAACTGGACATCAACAAAAAAAAAGGCAGCCAGTATGAGGTCTTTTTGGACTCACCCGAGCTTTTCTTCCAATTGATAAATCTCTAAGTATTTCTGTGATACATCCATGCAAGGGTCATTTTTTGCAACTGTGCATTTCCTTGTCATCACAAGGACCCACTTTGTATGCTAGAACATGTCCCCACTGTTTCCACCGCGGTCACCCAAGCCCGAGAGCAAGGACACTACTTTTTCTAACTTTAATTAGCGTCTCTGCGTTTTGATTAGACACTGGACTGAAATCAATTACTCATCGCTCCAGCAGCCACTGCCAGACAGACACGAAACTAATCAGCTCATTGTGCTGCTCATATTCGGTTGAATTAAGTGTGTCACCAATCATTGTCACCGTGAAAGGACTGCAGACGATACGCTCTTTAGTTGTGATGACCTTAATATGTTGTCGATTTCATTCGAGCCGTAGCTGTATAAAGAGCAGAGCAAGGCCAGAGATTCCTGAAGTGGTTTTAAATCGTTGGAAACGGTGCTCATCTCATAATGGTGACAGTCAGGGCCAGCACAAGATCTACAAGTACTTGAGGTTGTACTGATTGTACAGCTAAAATCCCAATAGCCTTGAGTATAGTGGCATTGAAATGAATTGATCAATGCTTATAAAGAAAACCTAACTACTTACCCATACAGCAACGGGTATTTGCACTTATTATGGATGATTAGACCTTTTCTCAAGACTGGGTGTGTACAGAATGACATTTGCCTGACTCTCCTGTTAGTTTTGTTGCACCTGTTAGGGCGGAAAAACCTAAACCTTGATCACTCATGTAATTCTGATATCACCACCCTAAATCTGTCCCTCTTGTAGAGAGGCTAGAGAACATGTCAACTTGCACAACTGCAAAAAAAAACTTTGCCCTCTTATATTTAAACATGTTGCTTCTTTTCTGATTTTTAATTTTACGACTTCCTCTCTCTCACTTTGTGGTTTTTGTTTGCTTGTCTAAGCGGATCTATGCGTTCTTGGGCTGTGGACGTGTTACACAGGTTGCAGTTTTACCAAACCATGTCAATACACAGTGTTTTCATCTCAATCAAGACAACAGGGCAGAAGAAATAATTAGATTTTCATCACATGACCAGTTTCAACAGTTGAGTGGCGTGCCATTTAAAATGATGCACCTCTTCTGTTCGTCCCTCTGCAGGAGCTCATGTTTAGTCCACAAGATGAGGGAAAGCAGTCTGTAGATGTGCACTGCACTCAATCTATTCTCCGTGCCGTCTAATCCCCATGTCAAATTGTTTCCTGCAGTCCACAGGAAGTTGCTCACTGAAGGCCCCACCGTCACGGCCTCTGCTGGGGCTTCTGGGAATGTGTGGGCAGTAGCATGGAGAGGCTGGGAGGTGGGGTTGAATGGAGGTGGGGGTTGTAAGGCGGCTGGACAGCTGTGGAGAGTCAAAGCCCCCACATCAACAGTGCACAAACATTTGCTCCAAGCTGTACAACCTGAATTATTTGTCAGTACATTTTTGGTACATGTGATTGGAGCGTGACTAAAAAGACATCCTTTGAATGTCATGCAGTTTTATTGACGAGTATATGAAACCATGTTATTGTGTCTTATCTGGTTCAATCCTCAAAGCCTATTGGATGATTGGTGAAAGATTTTATTGGTTAAAACATGTCAAATCCAACAGATTTTTCTCTTTGCACAGGTTTTCTATGACCTGAACAATTGAGGTGAAACTCAAAGCCTTAAAGCATTGTACTTTGGGGGTCTTGGGAGGAATCAGTGCCTGTATTTTACTATAATGTCACTGAGAAATGTACTTGTTTGAATGTGCTTGTAACGTAACGTCCTCAGCTAAAGAAATCATATATCGTATTATAATCTATTTTTCAGGTTTAGGTTTGTTTGAGTTAGGCCCGTACCTGTAAATGAATTACAGTTTCTACAAAGAGCTGTGCACTATGTATGTGGTTTGTGTGTGTGTGTGTGTGTGTGTGTGTGTGTGGTTGCATCTTTTTGCAACATTATATCAACAATACGTAACGGCAGAAGTTTGAGGTTGTGTAATGAGTTGTTAAATTGCAGGAAGAAGGAAGTTTTTATAAGACATACAGCAGATTTTGTTTTAGAAGCAAGATTACACCACTGTGGGTAACTTGACTCAAAGGGGAGATTTTAGACACAATAGTCAAAATGATGCTGCCAAACCAGCATTTATGGTGGGTTAAAGGTCAGGGTTGTGCTGCTGAAGGTCAAAACCTGGCTTTGGACCTGTGCTTCCTCCTCCTCCCTCTTTATATGACCTAAGAGATTCACTGAAGTTGATTTGTGCCGTATATGGGATATATATGATGACAGACCAGTTAGGGGCAGACACCCAGAATTCTGTCCGTTCTGCCTGGCAAAATGCCCATATTTCTTAGAAATGTTCAGGCATGCGAGCCAAACTTGATATATTCTGATATATCTTATCTGATATATGATTCTGATGGACTGCTATGTGCACGACATCATTTAAATGTTGACTCTCTTCATTGCTATAAGACTGATGGCTCAAATCTTGCAGTTGGTAACACCTGTTGTTCATTGAGATTTCCTTGCTTCAAACTTAAAATGGATTTCAGCTTAAAAAATATTAGTAGTTCACGTATATAGCATATTTACACCTATCAGCTGTTAGATGTAAGCATGAACTGTGTTTTGATCTACAGTACAACCTAATTTTTGCAATTAACTAATGGTTTCTAGGGACTTGGGGAATGCTGTGAACCCAAACCTCTCAAAAGATGTACAAATGGCTAAATCCTGAACTGCTGAAACAAAGTATAAGAATGCTCTTTTTTTATATTGCTCTTGACATTTTGGATGCAGGCCCATCATAGATATAGCACACAATAATCCAAGACATTAAATATGTCCCCCCCCCCCCCACTGTGCACATCATTCTCTTGTCTGGGTGTAGTTTTAGTCTATAGATCTAATCCGTGTCCCATTTGGGCTGCTTGTAGACTCTGCCTGTCTGCATGCATGTCTCCGTTATGTAGCGGGGGTTATTAACAACCTCAAATAAGAGACGTCCTCACATTTCTGTGTTTATTTTAATGCCTTTTAAGTGTGGACTGTGGATACGGGGAATGTCAGAGGTTCTCGAAGGCCGCTGCTTTAGCATGCGAGTAGGCTTAGTGATGCAGCATGTCAGGGTATAACGTGACAGGATTCTGCTTTCTGGTGATGTCCTGGACCAGTTCATACAGAAAAAAACCACCTCACAAATATAGAGTTTCACCGTGTCTGATTATACGCTTAATTTAGAGATCGATGTCATTTGGTTAGACTCCACCTCTACAAATATATATGATAAAGGGAACACATTGTATGCATAGTAGGCATTGTTTGAGGAGTACAGGGTCAATTAGATAAACCGTGGTATAGACGGGATCAGGTCAGTGCACACAGAACGAGAGGAAATGGCCTCTGCAGTCATGTAAACTGAGTCAAAGCAGATAAGGCTATATTCAGACTCATTGATTATTGCAGCCTTCCGTATGGAGCAACCTTCTGGAATTATCAGATCAATAAAGACATAAATCAGCCGGCAAAGGTTTAGATGACTAAAAGCGGCCTCCTTTTGGAGGGAGGGTTAGATTCATTTCCTGAAGCAGTGATTCCAGGAGGTGGAGGACAGGAAGGAAGGAGGGGTTTGTCACTTGTATACCTCACATGCTAGTTAGACCCAGGAAATGGAGAAAATAAACAAGTAATTAGATAAATAAATGAGGAGAGATAAAACCTCTAAACAATCTAATAGACTGGAAATGGGCCTTGGCCTGAGATAACAAAATCTGTGTTTGTCCACAGCGTTGCTAGTTGTAAATGTGATAGTGAGGTATTAAAGAGGGAAAGAAAGACCAGTGGTTCAGCAGATTTACAGATGTGTCTTATGTTTATGGTTTTAACTATGCGTGGCTGTGACCTCTTGAACCTTCTGCTTTTCCTCCGACCAACATGAGCTAGCTGGCTGGCTGGGAGTCGAGCCGGCGTCGCTCTGTCACGTTTATTTTCAGTCGCTCACCCGGTTCACCAGCCAAAGTGATAAAAGAGAGACGAGCTGTCCACAGTGGCGTGGTATGTAACTGTGTGTGTGTTTGTGTGCTTGCGTGCTGCTAGGGAGAGAAAGTGGGAGAACGCGGGAGGACAGATATTCATGGAACTTCTTCCAGTCCCCCCTGTGTGACCCCCACCTAAGAGTATCAGACTGGCTTGTAGTTGGCATAGTGTCAGATGAGGGGGGGGGGGGATTCATAGCCAACTGTGTGTCTCTAAGCCAATTAGCTATCCAATAGGAGGGAGTAGTCAGGGGAAGACTTGAGTAGAGAGAGAAGCAGAGTTATTTACATTCTCTATCTGCTCTTCAACACAGGCACACAGTCTCAGAGGTCTCTGACGAGATGAAGAGCCTCATCATTGAGAAGAATAAGATGAGCCCGGTGGAGGAACCTGAACTGCTGGTCAAAGGTGAGCCTAACTCACACGATAAAACACTCTTCCGCAGATTTACTGCATATACCTGCTATGATCACATACGTGACAGTAGTGAGCATAGTTGTACTGCTGAAATGACTACCGTAATAGATTAAGCCATCAGTCAATCGACTGAAATATATTCATATATCGTTTATTGATTGATTCCTTATACGAAAATGAGTGTTATTCATTGATTCCTTTTTCTTTGTTTGTTTTTATATACCTTTTGCATTTTGCACTGTTGGTGTAAAAAAAAAAGTCATTTAAAGATGTCACCTTGAGCTCTTACAAACTGATTAATTAAAAAAAGAATGCATAGATGAATCAAAAAAGGAAAATAATCTTTAGCTGCAGACTTTGTCCTTCAGTTAATAAGCTCCTTGGTTGGTTGGTAGGTTTGTGCTTATTAGGTTCAGTATATATTTTTCATTACCCTAATCGTCCTCTAATAAGTACTATCGCGACTTCATGCTGTCTTGTCCCTCTCTTGCCAACTTTTCTCTGGCCACATGTGGCCCACAGCTGCTCCCACTCTCACCCCCCTCTGTGTGTGTGTTCATGTAAGGATAGCTACTGGCATCAGGAGCGCTGTCTTGCATGTCTGATGCTTTTGAGGAATGATCTCATAGGATATTTCTGTATAATTTTTTTTTCTTTCCTTTTTTTTCTTGGCCCGCTGCTGCAAGGGAGCAGTAAAATGCCAGCACTTGGATAAGTTGCGTCCTGTTTGGAATGGCGGCAGTCTGATTCTGCCTAATTCTGACAGCAGTTACCAGGCACTCTCTGCTATCGCCCCTCCCTCATTGCTGTCCCCGCTCTGTCTCTGTCTCACTTTGGAAGAGAAGTGTAGAGAGACACTTTCCCTCCAAAACATAGGACAGCTTACCCTCCTTAGGCCACTGATTACACTGTCACTTGGGATTTCAGCTTTTGCACTATGCCCCCATCCTTCAACCAATTACAGCCACCACAACAGTAGGGCACCTCGAGGCATTAGATAATCCCTCTTAGTTCTTTATGTGTGCTGCACAGGGATATGGTTTCAAGAGTACCTCCATTAGGACCTTTCCCCTTGTTTTGGTACATTTTTTTCAGCAGGGCATCCTGAGGCTACATGGCATAAATATTGCCCCAGTATCTAAAATAGGCCACCAACATTGCAGATAATGACTAATGAGGGGAGGATGAATTATAAAACCCATGGAGTGGTGACAGAAAGAGATGTTGACATTGGTTTATTGACATACCTTTTGTTGATTTACAGTAAATATGAACTGCTCCTCACATGATGCAGATCGTCTCATGCTCCAGTAAACTGCAGCTGAATCTGTCTGGGTCTGGTTTGGTCTGAAAAAAAAAAAGGGGGGGGGGGAGGAGGAAAGTTTGGAGTTGCTTTTCCATAAATGTAAAGCACAATGAAATATGTGATGTTTCAGAATGTCTAAAATACTAACATGTCTTCCTTCACTTATTGTGCAAAGGGTTTAAAGGGTTTAAAGTGCTATTCCATATTGGTAGTAATTTACTTTGTTATAATGCCAAAAAATAATCTTGGAACAGCCAGCTAATAGCAATAGCAGGCCTAATAATATTTGGTCATTACCAGTGTTTTCATCATTTTTTCCCTAAATCATTATTTTTTTTAGATTGTATTACTGACGTGAGTGCATGACACAGATTGTAGAATTGAACTTTGAAGTGAGCTTTTCATTTGCAAAGTTCTAAACGAAATACTAATATATGTCTTTATAACATTATGTTAAGTTCCAGGAAACAGTCAGTGCTCAGAAAGTGACGAGAGACTTGCAGTAAAAAGATGAAAATGCACAGAGAGAGAGAGATTGTTTGCTCAAGCTGTGTTTGAGGGGGCAGGGCGTTGGGGTCAGAGGTCACAAATGAAACAAATTAAGGGCGAGCTGTGGCCCCCAGGGGAGGCATTAGCAGGCCACAGAGATGGGATCCAGATGGGGGACTATGGCAGGGGTTTACAGGGGGTCCCAAAACTCTGCTGCTCCTTCTCTCTCTTTTTGTCTCTCTCCCGTTCCTTTTCTTATCACACTGATTTTAAATTCCCAATAAGAGCAGCATCTGTAGGACGTCCCATGTCTGTTGGCGTCAGGGTAGCAGGCATGCCCTTCTCTCCATGTCTCGCACCCAGTCAGCTTGTCTGCGCCCCCGTTTCACATCCAGTCCGTCAGCAGCCAGACTTACCTCATGGTTTTTATTTATCCATTTTACGTTGGGTTTTGATGCTGCCCCCCTCTGATGTGGTGTTAAGTACCCTCAGGGTTTTTGCTTTGGGCTATATTGGGTGAGTTTATGGTGGGTTCAAACCTGCCACTTATATCCTATAGAAGCATTCTCAAACAGGAAACATTGCTTGAGAGTCTGAGCCTTCACCCCCTCCTCTCTCTTTATTTTTATTTTGGAGTAGCAGCCATCCAGTGGAAGCTTTACACTGCCTGGGAAAACCACTCTGGGGCAAGGACGAAAACAGGGAGAGAAAGAGAAATGGGGGCAATGAAAGTAAATAGGAAGAGTGTGAGAGCAGAGTGAAGAAAGACGCAGGCAAAGTGAGAGCTGGCTGACAGGTGGCTCCCAGCTTGCTAACCACAAAGGAAGCTGGCGTTGTGTCATTGCCATTTTCACAGGGTAAAAAGCTGAAGCTATATTGCCCAAATTGTTTCTTTAAAACCACGCTCAAATATGCATGCACAAACCATATGCACACACATGCCCAGCTGCCCCACAAGTGGTACGCTGCCACTATAAAGCAGTGCCACCCAACCTAGCATCCAGGTGGCCTGCTTGAATCCCCTGCCAGCCTCTCAATCAGCCTTCTGGATGAACTCTGACCCCCCACCTCACAGCCCTAAACAGAGCTCGTTTATTTATCTACTCAGGGATTAAATATTTATTAGGAACAATTTGCACACATGCACACATACCTTCACTGCTGTTCGGGAACAGTGGATCTGGGCTATTGCAGCCTTTCAAAACCCTCAAGACTTTAGTAATACGACGTTGTAGAGCCTGATCTGGCAAGACCAACGGGTATGCCTAAAGCTGGCTGAAAGCATGTCTGCTTTGCTCTCTTTGTCTTTTGTCTCTCTCTGTCACGTGATTCCAGTATCTCTCTCTCTCTCTCTCTCTCTCTCTCTCTCTCTCTCTCTCTCTCTCTCTCTCTCTCTCTCTCTCTCTCTCTCTCTCTCTCTCTCTCTCTCTCTCTCTCTCTCTGTGTCTCTCTCTCTCTCTCTCTCTCTCTCTATCTCTCTCTCTGTGTCTCTCTCTCTCTCTCTCTCTCTCTCTGTGTCTCTCTCTCTCTCTCTCTCTGTGTCTCTCTCTCTGTGTCTCTCTGTGTCTCTCTCTCTGTGTCTCTCTTTTTCTCACTCTGTCAACCTCCAAGGTGGTAATTATGTAGGCTGCATGCAGGCTTTAATGCCTATGCCATTAGCTGGCTGTATTTTTATTCCCTAGCATTTACCCCAACAAGCCAGTCACATACAGACAGCTACAAACTTTATGGACAATTACATGCTTCAGGGATTATTCTTAGTGAAGACATGGTGCACGGCACTGATTTTTGCTACTCCATAACTAGCCTTCCTACCACCCAGACCTTTCAGGGGGCAGGGCTTTGCTTGGTCTGATGGCACAATACAAGGAGTGCCAGAAAGTTTTGTAAAAGTCAAATTAGAACGCATTCGCGTGATTGACAACTTGCCCCAAGGTGATAGACTCTACCCATCTGATTCTCCAAACATGTTGCAACAAATTTTTTAAATTGCACTAACTTTGGCTTACTTTGTTAAGTGAGAACAGGGTTGTGTAGAAAACCACATCCACATTTCTCCAAATAAAGCATTTAAAATAGTATTATTTTTGATATTAGTACAAAACCTGTTGTCCACACTAGTATAAAAAAAAAGCAAACACTACAGAGTCGTGTAATTTATGGAGGAAATGCCGGAGTTGTCTTGTGATTCATGTGTCTGTGTCTTATTAAAGGATGGCTGTTGCGGGAGGTGCGAGGCAACTGGATCAAGCAGCGGCGGTACTGGTTTGTGCTGAGCCAAGACTCCCTCGACTACTACAGCGGACCAGAGAAAGGAGCCCGCAGACTGGGCACGCTGGTCCTCACCAACCTCTGCTCCGTCATCTGGCCAGACAAGCAGACCTACAAAGAGACGGGTAAGTGACACACTTGTGTGTACATAAGCATACTCAGACAGGCTCATGTAAAGCTGACTCACCCTCATTTATATTTGCCCGTAATCTCTCTGTAGTCCAAGACCGTGTTAATTCCCTATGTGGTATAGTGACTGGACATTTTCAAAATTTCCTAGGAAGTATGTACGTGACTCTTGTGGTCCCCTTTCCCCTTCCTATTACCACTGTAATTCAGGGTAAGTTTGGGAAGCCCCGGCTGTGTTGGTCTAGAAATATCACATCTGAGTAATCAGTAGGGGCCTTCCTTTTTATGATAAAAGAAACCAAACCTAGAGAATAAAAGGAAAAAAGGAAAGTCTACTGTACGCGAAGAGACACAGGGATGACTTGTCTTTTTGAGTCTCTGTATTACTCAAACATGTCGCCCTCTGTCTATGTTTGTCTGCCTGTCGATCAATGGAGGGGATTATGTCTGGCTAACTACACCAAACCACATAAAATGTCCAAACCGTTGTATAAACCCAAACCCAAACATAGCTCTTATTAATCCAATATGCCAGTGGACTTTTTTTTAGGACAGAAGTACACTTTCAACAGTGGCTTTGTCACATGCTCAGGCCGTTTCACTACTATATATCATTTGTGTTCCTTCTAAGGCACTGAGAAATTTGTCACATAAGAGTTGCATGAAATATTTACTTCCTCTGTGTGTGTTATGGCTGTTACCATAAAATATTAGTTCCTCTTTGGCATCGTTGCCCCTTTATGATAAAGCTAATACCAAGGCACCAAAAAGCAATAGCACCGTGTCGTAAAAACCTCTTTATTTTGGGTTTGTACTTCACCAAGAACCTAAACAAAGGAGGATATGGAGCCTTGTCACGTAACAGGAAAGCCTGATAACAGCTGTAAGGCTGCAGATCAGGCCAGGCTGCCTTGGGTGTGTCTAATACTTCCTCTGCACGCTTTTTTCACTTTTATTGCAGGTTGTCTAAGAGGAGACTTACTGAGGGGGTTAGCACTTTTGTCCTAACTCATCTGTAGAATAACTGTTCTTGTTTGGTTTTGGTGTGGTCTGAGGTTCCTCTCAGGTTGACCTTTGATCCTCAGTGAAATCGAGAGGAAGTGAGGGAGTAGGAGTCACGCAAGATACGCATGGGGTGTCCCATGCAGAGAACACTTCACTGCTCCCTTCCCCATTTACTTAAATTACACTGTCGGCGTAGGTACAGTTTAGATTACATGTGTCAATCATATAAAATGTGTTTCTTTCAGGCTACTGGAGCATCACAGTATACGGGCGGAAGCACTGCTACAGGCTGTACACCAAGCACTTCAACGAGGCTGTGCACTGGGCATGTGCCATTCAAAAAGTAATTGATAACAAATCACCCGTGGAAACGCCAACGCAGCTCCTGATCCGAGACATCGAGGTAGGCCATACAACACATACATAAACACATGTATACTCGTGGTTGCTACCTGTGATAAGAGCTGCCAAACACAAACAGTTGCCGTCCCCCCCGTGCTCTGTTTCCATGGAAACCACACGGAAACATTGGGCCAGGAGTCCAAAGTTTCCTCTGCTTGCCTTTCTCTTTTGAATGACTTCATCTTATCCCACACTGTGACAGGACACAGCCCATAATAGCTGAGTCCAAATATTAAACCTGAAGCAGAAAGGGTAATTTCAAGCTAAAAGTATAAAGGTATAAAGTATTTGAGAAGATGCTTTTTGCTTAACCTCGTCACGTGGACGGAGAGTGAAGTGTGTTTTTATAAGGGCAGCTGTATTTTTAGACCAGAGGGTTGCTAGAGAACACAGCGTGCAGGAATCTCATTGAGCAGACGGATGACTCGTCTTGCATCAGTCTGCGTCTGGAGTGGAGAGAGGGGCAGTTTTGGCAAAGGTGGTAGAAGAGGGCTTGGCATGAAGCAGCAGGGCCAGATAAGCAGTCCTTTGCCTGGCCTCCTGTCTCTGTAATCTCTAAACTCAAGTCTATAATCTCAAAGAAAGTGGTTAATCTGTTTGCCTCCGTCTGCCCCTGTCCGCTTCGCCAGGGAAGGGCCAAGTTTATATTTTTGGAGGAATAGATGGGGTCTGCTTTTAAAAAGTGATCCTCAATCATCAGAAAATTCTCCCTGGGTCTTAAAACACTCCCCCCCCCCCCCAGTCTTTTGCTTTCTCTGTCTTTCACCTTTACACGCAGGCACGCTTTCTCAAATAGGCGAGGCATTTTCCCTCTCGAGTATGAGATTAGGACTGCTGCTGCAAAAATCAAGGAAAGAATGAACAGAGGAGGCTTTGTTTGAACAGTACTGATCTTTGAAGCATAGATTCATGTCCTGGCCACAGACACAAGGGAGAGCGGGGATTACAGTTTTAGCCTTGGACCTATAGCCAGAAGCCATGTGTGAGAGAAGAGAGAAGAAAGGATAGAGGATATGAAGAATAGATTAGATGGAAGTTAAACTGCTCTAGTTTAAATGTTGCACATTACTTTTAAAGGGTTATTACAATGTATTACAATTTGTGTCAGGCCATCCTTCTGATCTGCCATTATAACATTGTACTTAGTTAATTGCTGATATGGCCACAAAAAAACACATGCAGTTAGATAATTTTAAAGAAACATGTTAGCCAAATATTTAGCAGACTCAGATGCAGTTTTCCTGTGCACCGAGGGATGCTTAACAACTTTTTGGGTGCAGTCACTTTAGAGTTTACCTCCAGATAAGTGGTTTAGATAATGTGGCTAAATTCCTAGCTGGTTTACAACCAGTCTTCTCATGTGACCACTTGTGTTTCTTGCCTCATCTGAATTTGTTGTAGCAATGTCACCGTTTCCAGATCTCAGCTATTACTTCAGTGAGCACATTATTGAAAGGAAGGACAAAACTATGAAAATAATACTAGAGTTGTTTAAAAAAAAAAAAAAAAAAAAAAAAGGAAATGGTCCTTTAAAGCGGTTTGAAAATGCATATGGCAGGAGAAGTCTGGGCCTAACCATGTGCATATGAATATCATTTGAGATGTTGTGGTGCTGTATATTGCTGCACATGTTACACAGAGCAGCATCTCATTCCCACAGTTCAAACAGACAAGCCTGTCACCAGTGTGCACCAAACACTTCAGAAGAATGTGTCAACTTTGCCCCACTAAGGAGGAGGAAAGCAGGCTTGTCTTGTAGCCAGAGAGAAAGGGGTGGCAGGTTTCAGAGGGTTACAGAGGCAGGGGAAAGCCAGAGCAGTGGCAACATTACTAATGAGCAACAGGTGCTGGAAGGGCAGTAGCATGGAAGCCATCTGTACCGCTGTAAGGCATCTATCCACATAAGCAGTGAAAGACACAAACACACGCACACTAAACTCATTGACACCAGTTATATGAAATATAATGTGTCAGTCGTGCTGGTGTGGTTTGCTGGGTCATCACTTGACCTTCCTGCTCCTTTGAAAGTTGCCAGAGCTGAATTGTGACCCTAGTCAAATCGACCCCGGTCAACTCTGACAGACAAGCACACACACTCAATCACCCGCTCACTGACTTGCTTCCAGGTTGGGTTCAATCATATTGAATATTAAATATTAAAGTTCAAACTTTTTTTTCTTTCCGTCCTTTAGGAGAATAAGTTTAACCCAGAGGTCATGGAGCACATCTACCAGCACAACCCAATCCTGAAGTACACTCAGGGTCCCCTGTATGCTCCCCTGCTGCCTTTCCCCTATGGCAGCCTGGAGCACACATGTAAGTGCTTAAGATGTACATGTCCTACATTATCATATCAACTCTGTGTTAAGTTGCAAGTATAATCAAATTATAATGATAACACTATCTTTAAAATCATATCTTTTTGGATCTCAGTGTTGATTGGCTAAGTTTTTTTTTTAAGCTGTTTTGAAATACATAAAATATACTTCTTGAGTTAGTAACCATTTTCTGCGACTAGGGCTTTCAAGGACTTTATTGCAAAGTGGAAAAAAATAATTGTGTAATCTTTATTACTTTGCTGTTTTGAAGTGAGAGGCGGCATTAAGCACAATGCAGTTCACGTCACTATAACGACAAGCTCACAAAACAAAACAAAAATTATAAGAAAATATATTATGCTCTATAATAAAGCAATATAAAAAGAACAACTTAATCATTAAAGCAGATCTGCTGATGAGCTGCTTTTGTAAGCAATTTGTTTTATTGCTGCAACTCTATGATGTTTACATGACATAAGTTTAGCATCATACAGATCCTGAAAAGGTTAAAAAAAAAACTTCTCTTTCTTCTCTACCCAGACCACAATGGGAAAGGCTACGGCTCGGTGCGCGAAGAGGCCGTGAAGCTCTTCAACTGCCTGCAGCAGCTGGAGTCAGCACGGGAGCCAGTTCCCATCATCCAGGGCGTGCTGCAGACCTGCCTGGACCTGCGGCCACTCCGTGATGAGGTGTACTGTCAGTTAGTGAAGCAGACCAGCTACACGCCTGCCCCGTACACTGCTGCACACCTCCGCTACTGGCAGCTTCTCACATGCATGAGCTGCACCTTCCTGCCTGGACCCACTGTACTTAAGTACCTGCGATTCCACCTCAAGAGGTGAGATGTGCACAAAGTATACTATGACACAATTGAAAAATCCACTTAGAAAGTAAGATACTGTGAAATTGAAAATGACAGTAGGTAATTAAAATTGTTCTCACATGAATATACTAACTTATTTTCATGTATAAAGCCTGCACTTTTGCAATATTAATGCAACATGTGCCACATTAATGTTTGATGTAGCATAAATCTCCTACTTGCAATTACAAGGAAATACATGGATTTCACTGATTTATCTCACTGTGAAACATGACGTGGAAAACCCTGCAGTGAATGTTGGTAATAGATGCAGTAAGGTTAGGGTTGGGGTTAACCCCAACTCTAACCCTGAGGTAATAGATACCACAACAGTAATACAATCAACTCTGTCCTGACGTAATATTGCAGTGTTTATTTTAAATTTGTGAAATCAGTTGTACGTGAGCATAAGCTGTAACAACAAGATGCCACCCCAGTCTGATATGAATGTGACATCAGACAAGTATTCAGGTGTTGGTGACAGTGTGAGGGAGAACAGGCTGAATGCTTGGAGATGAAGGTGATCCAGTGTAGTAGTAGCATGGAAAACCTGGGGTCTAGACAGCGGACGAAAAGCAGGCGCCAGCATCCCTAACCACCAGTTTAGACATAGTAGCCCGATATGCCTTCATGTTGTTAGCGTGTCCCCCCCAGACAGATCCGGTGTTTTAGGCCTGGATTTGCAGGTCTGAATTAGCCCTTCCGTCAAGCATGCTAATCTAAGTTATTTGCCATGCTAATCTCCCGCTCCAGATTTTCTGTTTTACACCATGCCATCAAACCACTAGGGTTTTCTAGCCGTACGTCTGTACTAGGAATCGCCCTCAGACTAATGGGACCGTTGCATGCGATGTTGATTCATATTGCTGGGGAACTGACTGCCTGCCTGTGTTTTGATACAACTTGCCATCACTCTCACGCACTCTTTCACTCTGTGGATCAGCGCTGAGGCTGCAGCTGGGCAAAGCTAAGAGCGGAGCTGGGCAGCGGGCCCATAAACCCTCCTCCACTCCCCCTCCAGTGCCCTGAGAAACCCCGAGGCAATGTCTGCTGTCAGGGAGAATAGGGCCAGAAGAAAGACAGCAGAAGAGGAGGAGGAGGAGGGGGCAAGGAAGGAGGAAAGAGTAGAGAGGGGTGAAAAGAGAAGAGTATAGGAAGGATCTCACTCAGTGGAACATTCCTAATTATGTTTCTGCAGGACAAATCCCACCCTGTGGCCATATAGTTATAAGGGAGGCAGACATTGGAGGGAATGAGAGGGCCTCTCTCTCTGTCTGGCAGAATGTTTGAGGCCCTCTTGTTCGCCGCCCTCCGTCCTCCTGTTTTGTGTGTGTTTTTTGGGACGAACATCATAGTATAATTGTTTCCTTCCTATTTTTCCCCTCTGTGTTTAGACAAGGCTGAGCTCATAATGCCGTCGGGTTATATTTCACAGCTTTCACACTCCGCAAAGTGTGTAAGATTTCAGTTGTGTTGTCCACTGCCTTTGTGTCCCCTCGTTTGAACAACATCATCACATGCACATGTGCGCACACACACACTCAGGTTATGCTCGTGGACGCTCCACTGGGAGGAAGTGGCAGGTCACTCCGGTTCACAGGAGCGGAAACACCTTTTCCTGTTTCATGCGGTACCCAAAGTCAAACATGTTTTCTTTACCGGTTTTCCTTTTTCTTTGAAGGATTGAGGGATGTTGAGCCTTTTAAGTCTCTAAGAGCTAAAGTGAGAACATTTGTCAATCTTCGCCTCATTGACTTTCTAGCGTTGCCAACCCAAAGAAAATAAAGAACTCGCATGAATCAAAAAAGATGACGCAAAGTCCATAATCATAGCATAACACTTTACAGACTTTGAGTCACTCCTAACATCATGAACATTAACAACATTCACTGTTTTTAAGTCTTGGACACTTTATTTTACTGGCAAATATGTAGCAAAATCTAAAATGTGCTGGCACACCACACTCATCACCACCCTTATCCACCCTTCCCACTCTTCCTTAAAGGATCCAGAGCCAGAGTCCCGAGTCTGAGATGGATAACTATGCATCTTTCATCAGTGAGGCTCTGGAGAAGACCAAGTGTCGGGAGTGTGTGCCATCCTGGGAGGAGATCCAAATGCTTATGAGCAGACAGGAGATGCTGTGCACTGTGCACTATCCTGGCCCCGGATCCTGCCAGCTGTACATCAGCTCACACACTACAGCCAATGAGGTTTGGGCACATTTGTCTGTATTCTACTTTATTGCACAACTTTTTCCCAGTCATGTCAACTCCTCACATGCTCCTGTTCCAAATATCTAGAGTCTAGCCATATTCCTAAGCTATGATATTCACGGAAAAAAATGCATTTTTTTTTACCCCTTCACTCTTAAAGTCTAACCATCTGTGTGTCCACCTGTCTTTCCAACCAACTTCCTTCTGTCACTCAACAGGTGGTGCGAAGGATACAGGAGAAGCTCGGCCTGCAAGAGAGCAAAAACACATTTGCACTGTATGAGCAGAACTCACTGTGGGAGCAGCCAGTCGCAGGCAGCGCTCTGATAGCAGACATCCTGACCAGGTTCGTAAAGTAAACGTCAGTCATCAACCCTGTAAACAGACAGACACCACAAGGAAGTCGGACACAGTAAAATAATCTGTCTGAGTCTGCCAGGAGTCTGAGCTATTTGTCACTCATTAGAAGAATGTGAACAGAGCGGTGGATTGTGTATTTATCTTCGCTTGTCCGATTCCCATGCTGAACATTATTCATTATCCAGTATCCTTGATAACGGGTGACCTTGTCTAGGCTTATTGGTCAAACACGACAGCCCCGGTGGGAAACTGGACTTGTGTATATCTGTCTGGATAGTCAAGGTGAAGCTGATGTCATTTGGTAGTACAAGTCATAGTCTCGAATGAAACGATAAGACATGGAGATAAAAGGGATCTGTTTTTTTTCTCTCTAAGCAGGCAAGGGTGTCTGTGTCTTCAGTGTTGAATGACAGGGTAAAGCTCAGCAAACAGCAGAGTTAAGGGGAGGCAATATCTTGTAACATATTAACATCTATGCATAATATTCTTGGTAGACCATTTGTCTATTAATATACTTGTTCTCCGTCCCAGCTGCTTTCTAACCCTCTCTGTGCCTCCTTCTATGCAGCTTCTCCACCAAAGAGTCGGAGTCTAAATCCCAATGGAAACTGTGTTTCAAGCTCTACTGCCTGTTGGATGCTGACAGCATATCAGTGGACAGCATTGAGTATCTTTTCCTCTTTGAGCAGGTAATAAATATGCTTTAAGGATATCTATGTTATGAGTAAGCACTTCAGTGCTGATAATGAGATATAATGTTTTGTTCTGCAGTGAGTCATTCCTCAGTATTTCACTGGATTATTCAGTTTTTTTATTTAACAATCATTAATGTCTCACAGGCTGTGATTGCAATAAAATGCACGACTAAGAACACTGGCTACAGTGCAGAGGGGCCAAAAGGCAGCCAACACTGGCTTCGTTATAACATTTTTCCTGAGGACTCCCATTAAAAGAGTTATGGGACAAAATAAAACAGGGCGGGGTTGAGAAGATTAATGGCAGGAATAAGGCTGTTACTGACAAACTGTACCTTCAGTTCATTCTGTTCTGTCTTTTCTTACCTGTTTGTTCTGGTTTTTGGCCTTTTTCGTGCTGCAGTGCCATGAGATGGTGGTGCGTGGCCAGCTGCCAGCCTGTGAAGAAGACCTCCAAGCCTTGGCTTCCCTGAGGCTTCAGTGTCTGATGGGAGACTTCAGCACACACGCACCCTGTCCCCCACTGGATGAGCTTTTCCCGAGTCACATGCTGGAAGCTCAGGTTCTCATGTCCCTTTCCGCCCCTCAAGCGCTACCTCCCTGCCAGGTAGCAGCTCAGGGCTGCCCCACAACGCAGCGCTTCCCGACGGGCCTCCTGGCAGGGACACTGTGGAGTCACACAGCTACAGCAGCGCACAAGCAGAAAGTGGAGCAAGACATGCGGCTGCGGAGCCGGCTGAAGGAGGAGGCAGCAGCTGTCATGGGATCCATCTTGGAGCGTTGGAAAGGTCTGGCCGGCTATAGTCGCAGTGACAGTATGGCCGCCTACCTCACGATTGCACGGCAGTGGTCAGGCTTTGGATGCACTCTTTATGAAGTGGACTTTTATATTGTGAGTATTGTAACGTCATGCTTTAGTTGTATTGTAGGATTAAAAAAACAATATGTATGGGCGTGGTTTAAGAGTCACTTGGCTTAGTTGAATTAAGAAGACTGTTGTGACATCTGCTTTACCCCTTCCTCCCTCCAGAGTTCGACAGGGAGTTTTTCCCAGAAGCTGTGGCTGGGTGTAGCCGCTACATCCATTTCTCTGTATCGACAGGGAGAGGCAGAGGCGCTGGAGTCCTTCCCTTATGGCCAGATCTGCTCTTATGGTGTATCTGACAGCAACACCTTCAAGATCACAGCCGGGGATCGGGATCTGCTGTTTGAAACCACCAAGGTATTTTGGTTCACATCCCAGGTTAACATATACTTTAACTGATGGTTCAAGACAGAAAAATCTCCCGTTGATTGGAGTTGTGTCTGCACCAAGCTTATACACAATCACAATCTATCTCCACTGTGGTCGGGACTTGCATACAGTGGCCTTATCATCATGCAGTGTTCTGTACAGTAAGTGAAAGAAGCACGCTGTCTGCTCATGATACCTCCTCCTCCCTCCAGCTCTCTGACCCACTTTAAAAAACACTCATTAATTTGGTCTAAATAGAGAGCACACAACCTGCCCCTACCCTCCAACCGACGCTAACCACCAAAAGTCTAACTTCCTGGCATTAAATGGCAACTGGGGGTGAGTTTTATTGCAGTGGTTAGATTAAAATATTAGGCAAAACATTTCTCAGAAATATGGACGTTCTTCCAAACAAGACATTTTTTTTTTTTTCAGTAGAGAACAAATCTTGCCTTTCATAGGGCAGATTTGCTTGCATCTTCCCACACAGAACAAAAAATCTCTCTGTGATCTCTCATGGGGCACAAAAGTGGTATTTATTTATTTATTTATTTGTCAGAGGCACAGGCAAATTGAAGGACAACTTACTTAGTAGGAACCTAAGGCCTCATTGCTCTGACATGAATATACAGAGTTTTGAGCTACTGGGCGGGGAAAGAGTGTGGATTTGCAGGGGGTGATTATGGTTAAGGCCCGGAGGTAAGGGTGAGGGCAAGATTAGCTGCTGATTCAAGGGTAATAGTTAAAGTTGAGGAGTAGGTGAAGGTTGAAGCTCGGACTGTTTTAGTCAGGACTAGGGTAAGGGTAATGGGCATGGTGGCTTGTGGTTGTTCGGTGGTCATGTCCACCAAGGTCAGGGTAACGGAGAGATGAACCAATGCACTCCTCCGCAGCGGCCCTCCCTTCTTTTTTTTTTTCTGCAACAGCTGTTGAACAAAATATGTCACAGTGATGAAATATCCACACATATGTAAGACCTCTTTCTGTAATCGAGGGGTGTGATTGATAGAATCTGCCAAACATCATCTTTGGCTTCTGGAGGATCCAGTTTTTCTAGAAGCTGGATGACATCATTTTCTCTCCACCCTGCTGTGACAGTGCCAGACAGACACTGAGACTGCCACCAATCTGACCTTTCTCTCTCTCTCTCTCTCTCTCTGCTCCTCTCGTTCTGTCACAGCTGACTGAGATCATGCAGCTGATGAATGCGTATTTCAGTGCCATCCGTCGCCAGCGAGGGAAAGGGGAAGATGTGGACATCACCATCGCAGAGAGCACGGAGGTGGGCTTCCATTATCTGTCTCCGAAACAGACGCCCACCCTTCTAGAGCTGCCATCGCACCCTGTTTGAGAGGGACCCCAATAACCGAACACCCGACCCCCCCACCCCCCCGAAACCCCCGCCGTCCGCCCCTGTGAGGCCCTGCCCCAACCCTCAGGACTCTGCGACTCCTCCGCTGGGAAAAGCACGGCAGCCAAAACAAAGAGAGGGTTGTTTTCGCTCCCCGTCCATGAAAATAAACCCTCACTGAGCTTTACAGCTGAAAGCGCTGGCCGATGGAGAGGGGAGGAGGGGACGGGGAAGGCGAGGGGTTCTGTTTTGCGAGTGAGGCCAGAAACCCACAGAAACCAATGCGGTTGCTGATGAGGTGTCACACACGTCCCCCACCCCATCCTGTCACGCAACCACCACCTCTGTTACTCTACATGGCAATACACTCTACCCCAACCCCACCCCACCCCCTTGACAATGTGAGATGTTGGTGTGAACCTTGCTACATCAGGGAGAGATGGCATCATAAGAGTTAGGACTTAAGGCAACAGTGAACTGTGGTACTCCTTCATGAAGTTATAGCTTAGAAACTTAAGCTTAAAACACTACTCTGTCTCTCTCTGTGTGCCATATTTGTATTGCCTTTCCTAGAAGGCAGTTGCCCCTCATGCACTGCTGGAATAGTGTTGAGAACGCTCAGCAACACACACACACACACACATACACACACACACACCCTCCCCCATCTCTGGCTCTATTTCTCTCTCTCTCTCCCACACACACTCTCTCATGCACCCTTATGCTGACTTGTTCATCAGAGACGTTCAGTTTTCATAAGGTCCCAGCCAGGCTTACATTACCTGGAACTGTTGATGCAGTGAGCCATGTGAACTTGGAACTGGAAACAGATGTTGCACTCTGTAGCTAAGTCACTTTGGCTGCCATGGCCATATAGACTCTTACCAATCGGATTAACAGTTTTGTGTGTGTGTGTGAGTGTCTGTGTGTGTGTGCGTATGTTTGTCTATTTGATCAAAAAAAAATTTTTTTTTTTTAATTCTTGGATGGAATTTAATTGCGTTTTAACCAAAGGATGTTGGGGCTGTTTCTACATTGTTTCCACCGAATGCTCTGATTCGTCCTTAGTTGTGCTGCTTGTCTTGGTTATAATCCTCGACATGAAACTTGGTTAACACTTGACTGATTGGATAATTTTGCTTACGTCAGTTACCTATTCTAATGCAGCTCTACTCTGCCGAAAATAACAGGTGCTTCTGTTTCTTATTGTTATTTTCATAATGTATATATTGAGTACAGACAAAATCACCAGTCAGTGATCATTTAAGAAATCACATTGTCCCTTAATATCGAAAAACACACCTTTCTAAATTAGGCCATGGATGCTTTTGTAGTGTTATTTATGCAGACTGCGGTTTTCTTTTTACTGTCCTTTATGTCTTAAATGCAGATGTGTTTTGATTAGGTTCGCTTTAACTGATCAGAACCATGAAATGTGTTTCAGTTCTGCTCCTTAAAGCAATGTGTAAATCCTGTGTAGCTCCTCGTTTGTGTTCACTGTTGAGTATTCTTATGAAGCCAAAGTTTTTGCCAAGTCATGGGTTTGAGCATGGACCAAAGATGTTTCTTTTGTTTTTTTAAGTAAGTTTTTATAGCGAGAAATTATCCCAAAGCAGGTTAGATTCCCTCCGTTAATTTTTCTCATTTAAACTTGAATATCAGACAAATATGAAGCGATCCAGTTGTACACATTGTACACTTTTATATTATTTGTAGTAAATACCCATTTAGAAATTTAGGACCACAGATAATTTTACAGTACCAGTCTGCAATACAACCCCATGTGATAACCAGCCTCAAAACTAAAGACATAAATCCTCTCACCATGGAAGGCCTTGACAAGTCATTGCACAGTCAGCCCTTTGTTTTTTCTACTGCAGCTGCAGGCAGCTCCAAGCTACATATATTAAATTTAAAATAAAAATCAAACTGCGGATGTTTTTGCTTTGTATAAAGCTTGTTTGTATGCTGCATGGTACCTTCTTATGTAATGTGTGTATAGTTGATTGCACTATTGTTTGTTTTAACTAACTTGGAAGTGCAATAAGACTATAAATACTGTATGTAATTAATAAAAAACAGCACCATTTTACCATATTTAGTCTTCGGGGACTATTGTTCAGCCTCAGCTCTCATTTCCCTTGTTTCAATTTTCAGAGAATGTGGCTTCTTGTGCATCGACTAGTGAAGCAGTGCAAGACTATTGTTTTCAACCAAGCACATTTTTATTTAAAGGCTGAGGTTTGGTGCCAGCTCCGGACCTGAAAGCTACCTCTATAGTAGCTTTTCTGCTTAAAAACACTTGGTTGAGCAAGTGTTGCTAAGTGGTTTTACGTTCCCCTGTGGTAATGAGCCTTAACTCAGTTGGATGAACAGCTACTGGCCACCGTTACAGCTCCAGCTGAGAAAAAAAAACATGGCCTTTATATTATTTTGCATACAAGTCTGCAAAAATACCTAGATAAAACTTTAAACATTCAAAAAAAAAAAAAGATGCAAATATTAGAAAATTTGTTTATTCCCATTTCTCATTTTAAAACAGGTCCAACAAGCAAAGCAACATGAAACAGTATATTAATTTAGACAATAGAGAAGGCCAGTGAAGCAGATATTCTTTAAAGTATATTTACAGGCATAGAGATGTAATGTAATATGAGATCCACCCTTGTACAATGGTTATCTGTACGAACTGTTAATTTCTATGTTGTGTAAATGTCAATGCGGTTTTTATGGCAAGTATTTAATCATTTTTGGCTCAAGCCCAACTTCAACCTGACATTCTTGTTAGTCGTGTATAGTGGTAACAAATGAGCAACTTATATCAGCAGCAGACAAGGTACAAAACACCATGTCAGAAATGCATGGGATTGCAAGAACCTGTGTCAACCATCATGCAAATAAGTCTATCTATACTCCCATTGTTCAAGGCAATCGCTCCCTAGACTGTGGATGTTTCACAGTAAGTTAACTGCACAGAAACTAAAATACTTGAGTCAGTATAAAAATAGACCAAAACAAGGCAACAAGTTGTCTTTCACTGCTGAAAACCGTGAAAAAGGCCTACGAGGGGGGAAATGAGTTCAGGAAAAAAAACAGATGGGAAGAATAAAGTAGTAAAACTATTAACATATTTATAGATTTTTTTTTTGTAGAAGACACTGATGCTTTCTGCACAAACTTGCAGGGAAGAGGTGCTCTTACTTTCATTTCACTGTACTAGTACATATTGTAGTTATACCATTTTACTTTTTGGTTAATATTATACTCATCCCTCTGTCTCGTTTCAACAACACACAATATGATTGCATGCTATAACAAAGCAATCAATAAATATTTTTTTTTTCTAGAGAAGCATCTACAGCCAAATATCTCTGAATGTTGGGACACATGTAGGAAAAAATAATGTGGAGAGTATTGAGTTAGACAAAAAAGAAAAAAGCTAAGCATGTATGCTAACTGGCTTGTAGCTGAAATACAAGACAGCAAGTCTGTTCACTGTTCTTGTGTGCCCCAGGAAATGTAGTCAGGCCGCGTGGCTGCGCTGTATTCATCTATCAGCTGCTGGACCACCTCACGCGAGTTGTCCAATTCGTCAAAGTTGTCCTTGAATATGTCCTCTTTGCGGAACTGCTCCAGGAAGGCCTCACGCTTACGTAGTTTGTCATACTGCCGGCATGTCCGCTCAAACAGCTGTGGGACAGTAACAAAAGTGACGACGTAATGAAAGCCAACAATATGAAAGGAGTTAAGTTTCAGGTTCCTGTACTTTCTTTCGTTTCTTTAAAACTTTCAGTTTTTTTTAAATTCAATCCTATGATATTACTGACACTTCCTCAGATGTCCCCCTTATCTAAATTTAGAATAAGTTATTGATTGATGACATCACAGGACTGCATTTTCCCTCAACTCCACAGCTCATGTTTTGAACCAGCAACGGTTTTGAGGAAATGCTCATTTGGCAGCATATTATATCAAAACAAAAGTATTAATTTATATCAAAACAGACATATCTCTGCTGTATAAATACACACCAGAGAAGAATGTAACTGCAAAATTCCAAGATGGGCACTTACAGAGGAGATGCTTGTGTGGTTGGCCATCATCAGGCCGCTGACTCGGTGGGCCGAGGGCAGGTACGGGGACTTCCTGGACAAAGCCACTTGGATGCTGGCAGGACCCCAGGGAATAAAACTGGCAAGCTTACGTTCCCGGATTCTTTGGAGGCTTTTATGCACCTACAGTAGCGTCAGAAATCGATTTGAATACTCTCTAAATATGTTACCACTGCTGCCTTAGGATAAAGTCATTTAAATTCTTAGAGACATGGTTTGACTCCACACACATACATACTGCGCTCTTGTACCTGTGTGGGATCAACCTCTCCCTGGATGATGTTAAGGATGGCAATGTAGCAGTGGCTGGGCTGCCTTTCTCTTCCTGTAGACACCATCACATTCTTGGGTTGCAGAAGCCTCCTCATCACATCCAGCACTGTGGTTTTTCTCACACTTGCAACCTGCAACACAGCAGCAGAGTTATTCATTCAAAAGCTGCTGCCGAGTTTGACAATGCTTTCCATTAAAAATCCCCTGACGGTGCATTAACATGTAAACATGTTTTGCATAAGCCAATTTGTTGAATGAAGAGTAAACAAATGTTCCACTGGTCTCAACAATACAACTCACCGACTGGTCAGTAGTGAGTGGCGTGTACCCAGTCATTAGGAAGTGTAGGCGGGGAGTGGGGATGAGGGACGCAATCAGTCCGATAAGGTCGTTGTTCATGTAGCCCGGGTAGCGTAGAGTGGTTGTGCTTGCAGACATAATGGTGGAAACCTGTGTGCATGAAGATTAAATTAGACACAGAGCTTTATAACAATAACAACAACAACAACCAGATAAGAGCTTAGAAATAATTTTAAGGTGAAATTCAAAATCTCTCAGTGTTGCTCCTTTTCAAGCAGCAGACATACCATTAGGAGGACTGCTGCCACGAGCAACTCATTTCTAAAAAAAAGCTGAAATCCAGTCTGACCTGCAACTGACTTGCCAAACTAGTTTGTAAATCTTGTAATTTTTGTAGTGAGCAACACATCTTTAGTACAGTCTGTCTCAGTATGTGCCTTTGTTCAAGTACAGGTAGACTAGAAAATTATAATTATATATAATGTCAACTGACAAAATGAAAGGAACAGGAGGCCGTAACACTGAGTGACGGCTCACTCACCAGCTGATTGATCTGGGAGAACGAGGGGTTCTGGATATGCAGCCTGTCTGTGGCAATGCGATTTAGAGCCGTGTTATCCAACACCACCTGATACACAACACACATAAAAATTATTAGACAAAGATTCCCTCCGGCACAATAAGTAGTTGAAAGTCAATATACTGCTTCGATGTTAAAGAAAGAGTGAAAGGGTATCGGAGTAATGATGCAGTCAAGGAAAGTTTTTAAGAAGCAATACAGTGGGCTGTTGTTAGGAGAGCTCAACATAAAAGGCTCAGTGTAGAGTTGCAACAGGGGGACCAATTCTTGAACAGATGCTATTAGCTCTCTGGCTAATTGAATCAACATGAGGCCCTTATGCAAGACCCTGGAGGAAGTAGGTATTAGGGAGGAAACACCATTAGACTGTCAGAGCATCTCAGACTAATATAATCATCAATTTAGACTGAGATCTAATAAGTTTAAATTGTTATGCCTCAATGCTGGCGCTGCAGTTTGCTTCTTTATTAGTCTGCTACACAAGCAGTACAGCAGCGAAACAGCAGCTCTTCAACAAAATAACTGAAAATAGTGAAAGTATTAGACTGCAGCTGATTACTACAGTTAGTCTTTTGATGCAAAAGCTGTTGAATGGCTTATCACAGCATATACTGTCAACTGTATTGCGATATCAGATACATGACTTTAAATGACAAGTGGGAAGCCAAATTACCAAATCTGTCTAGTGCAATATGGGTTTTTGTTAATAAGACAGTTTTAATAGCACTGCAACAACATTGTATAACAGGTCTTTGGGACTTAATCAAACCTTATTCATGTAAAAGTTTCAGAAGTCTTTGATGTTTTAATACAGTCTGACATGTGTACTACCAAGTACTTGCTGCCCTTTGACCTTTGCTATTTAAATCACAACACATGAGACTAAATTTGTTTAACAGTCATGACATCACAGCGTAATTTTATTGGCAATATGACCTTGATAAATAAATTCTGTTTCCTGTCTCAGCTCATTGATAGTGGAACAGTTTAGCTACTGTGTTGTTTTTTTTGTCTTTGGTTTGTTCAAGCAGTGCAATTACAAGCTAAGCGAGCCTTGTTAAAAAAAAAACTTTTTGTGTCATCTTGTGAGGTTATTTTGTGCCACTGCGTGTCATGAGGCAAAGAGAGCAATGGGATTAATCAACGTTTGTTCAGGATTGCCACTGCTCACCACGCAGTCGGCGTTCTGGGTGAGCCTCTTCAGTGTGAGCAGCGAGTTGTACGGCTGAACGACCACATCACTCATCTCATCCTGGTTTGGGAAAACAGAGTAAGTCTGCACCAGCTTCTTTGGATACCTGGAGACCAGAAAAATATACTATACACACACAAACCAGGTCGCACGAGAAATGTAAGTGACAATTTTGACTGCACAGTCAACGTTTTTTGTGTGTTTGCAGACCTGTCATTGAGTTTCTCCAGTAAATAAGATCCCAGCCCGGAGCCTGTCCCCCCAGCAATGGAATGACACAGGACAAATCCCTACAGAGAGAAAGGGTTACTCATTACTTGCAAATAAAGTTTACAGCTACAGAATGTGCCATGTGTGTTAAGCTTACTGTAAACTCTACTGATGCAGAAAGCTGAACGTTTGTGGGTGAGCAAATGCCTCTCTTCCTAGGCAGTTATATAAATGGGAGCGCAGCCCCACCTTACAAATAGGCTCCTCACCCCCAAGACAGCCCTGTAATACCTGCCTTCCACACTCGCCCGGCTATTATCACCAGACATTTTACACGCCACACCCTGCCAACATACACATGCCCACGGCAGCTCGGCCGTGTGCATGTGCACACACCAAATAATAATGAGGGGTCATAACGTGAATGACTTATAGGAATTGCAGACCTTTTAAGAGGAAATGTGAGTGTTATTTTATGAGTGGCTGGCAGCTAAAGAAAGCCCACCCTCCCTTTAAAAAAAGAGGGTAAGAATAATAGTGAGGCTGAAGCCTGGCTGGGGCTTTGCTGGTTTTAAGATGACAGGCGTTGACACCATTTTAACATGTTTCTATGAAAGCTTTCATAATTAATTAGTTACCTACCATTAAATAATTTGCCAACTACAGTATTTTGATAATCTAATCGCTTCGAGTCATTTTTTTAAGAAAACATTTCCAAATTCTATTTCCAGCTTCTCAAATGTGAATATTTTACGGTTGAAAATAATCAACAGATTAACAAATGACAGTGACATACTATACTTATTACTACTGAAATAAATGTATCACATTTACTGTAAGCAACACATTTTATTACTTTCTGGTGTGTTTGAAGTTCAGGCTCCAGATGCAATTTTACCTTTAAAGGCCTTGCAGAGTAACAGAGTGCTAAGGTCACAAAGCGACTCGTTTGACTACATACTGTGTAATATTTCTACACACACGAATATCACATTACACTTTAATCCATTTTTGAAAATTCCACTCCGCCTCAGACCCGATCACTTGCAGCCTAAGGGACACTCAGTCTGTATGTGATAAGTGATAACTTGCCTCGAGACTGTCACTGCCATCTGCCTCTCGGTCAATGATGTCAAAGATGTCTTCCTGGATTTTTTTGCCCTGTAAAAAAACCCCAGATCAGAGCAACATTTCAAATGCATTTTTTTCTTTAACTGGGATAAATGACACACTTAAAAACATTTGGTTTTCAGTGATCACCTGTGAATATCCACTCGCCCAGTTGTTTCCAGCCCCTCCACCGTGCTCTGATAGGTAGATATTCTCAGGGTTGTACAGGTTTGCGTAAGGAGAGTTGAGGATGGAGTGGATCACCCTGGGCTCAAGATCCAGGAGAACTGCACGAGGGATGTAGTGCTCGTCGTCAGCCTGTGAAATTACACAAACATCCACAGGGGTTGAGATGGTGATGCTGGTGTCCTCGCAGGAGTGCAGTTCACACTACAAATACTCCATCTAGTGATACATAATGTTGTTGCACTTCAGCTGCACACAAACACCACCTGATAAACACTGAAAATACACTACAGCATGCTGTATGTGGTATATGCAGAAGAGATATGTTTTTATGACATGAGAGGTAATAAAGTGAATCTGTAAACGCTTGCTCCGGTTACCTGATAGAAGAACACATCCTTTCTGTCGGTCCCTTCAGTTGCAAACTCCTCAACAATCCCCTCTGGACTGATGCCATGCTCTGCACACAACTGCTTCCAAAACTCAAACCCGACTGCACAACAAAGAGAGGAGCCGGTTAGCAAACGTTAAGTCATATTATTTAGCAGTTAGTGACTTTATGGGTTTATTAGACAAACGTTGATTATCATTTATCGGGATCCCCATTGGCTTCCACAATATCAGCCACTCTTCCTGAGGTCCGCACAGGACCAGCTCCAGGTGATTAGCATCACCTGCTGCGTTAACTGAATGACACAGCACAGGTACCTAACGTTAACTGAGATATAGAGACCCCACTTGCAATGAGTAAAGTAGGTTATAACATACATACGCTGTCGTTGTTTATATTATATGTATGTTTTGAACGTAGCTAGACTTGAAACTAGCTCTTAGCTAACGTTACATCGCAAAAAGCCCAACGGAGCATCTTAGCTAACTAACTTAAATGTTAGACACTGCCTGCTAGCAAAAGGGTTTAATTAACGTTATGGCGTATTTTACACGTACTTTGATTTCCACATTGTCCGAGCTGAAGCGTTATGATTTCCCGCGGCATGTTCAGTCTTCAACTGCTCCTTATTTAGCTGTTTGCTAGCTAAATAATACCAGAGGAACAGACATCAAACCGCTTCACGGTCCTTCCCGCTTGTTACTGGCGCGGACTCTTCTTCGTCTGTTTATTTGCGGATTGTAAACCGCCAATAAAGCTGCACAGCGCCACCTACTGTGTTGGAGTAATTAGAGTAAAAAAACTATGACACCATGAATGTATAGTAAGATATTCTAATACACCCATTCAGTTGATGTTTTTGCACATAATTTATCTTTAACAATGTTGTATTTTAAATGCTAGTTATATTGTGTCAAATCTTCTGGCTCCTGGTATTTACCACTTTCAAATCCTTGTGTAAAAGTTTGATCTCCTCCTGTTCGTCTTGGAGTGGGTGGTGTAGTGTCCATCTTTCATGTTCGCTCTTGATGTACATGTCTGTGAAGCCTGTTTGGTAAGCCAACTCTTTTGTTTTGTTTCATTCAACATTTGGCCAAGTTGGTTAATAGATTCTCGGTAGTTGGTCCTTCTGAATTCCTTTCTGAAGTGCATCATGGTCAGACAAGGCCTGCTGACTCCTTTCTAGCTCCTGAATGACACTCTTTGTCACTTTTCACTTTGACTAGGGGCCTGTTTCCATAGTAAGTCATTTTGTTTTGAAGCCTGTGTAACACAACAGGATGTTTGGTGTGTGTGGTTTTTTTGGAGTGGTAATTCAGTTTGTGTGATAATTTATCATCATAAATCCATATGAGGATGAAATATAAAAAAAAAAAAAAGTGGTGGAAGAGAAGTTACAAAACAATTAATAGTTAATACATTATCAATTAATCAACTATTAGGTTATTACTGTTTCACCGGAATTCTTTAAACTTCTCCAAGCAAGCAAAACTTTGCTGGAAACAGGTTTTCTCTTCCTATTTGGCTGCAAAAAAATTACAATTCCGGTAATTATCAGCCCTTTTGTCATGGTATCTGCTGTACGTTAGTGCAGTTTAGCCATGTGTGTCTCCTGCCCTCTAGCGGCCATCATTAGTAACCACAACTGAATTCTAAGGTCAAGTTAGTCATTACGGTGTATATATATATATATATAGCCATAAAAAAAAGAAGAATAAAGCTGACATTATTTAAATTATTTAAATTATTGTAGTTAATCACACACCTAATAGCTTTACAATTTGTCCGTGTCGTGCTTTAATGTCAACAAATGTTATATATATTCCATAATTTACTTGAACGCATCATGACGTAGGGACCCATGTGGACTCTGATTGGACGACTGAGGGCTCAGAAAAACAAGTGACGCCATATTGTCGGTTTTCCGAAGCGAGAGCTACATTTGCAAAAATGACAAAATAGTAAGTGTCAGCGTGTTTTTAAAGATGTACACAGTAGCTTTCATAATGTTCTTGCTTTCTAATACAGCCAGACGTTTTGTGTTTGACACTAAATCGATGAGTCTGCTGGCTACGCTAACTGTTAGCTTAGGCATCCGTTGGTGAGGTTGTGACTGGAGCTGCTCCGTGGCGCTGTGGAACCGCTCATCAAGCAGTTTACCTCGTTTCACTCAAGTGTTTTTATTCCACAGGTTTGCTTAGTCGACAGTAGACACGAAGATGGCGCACACTGGGGTAACGGAAGACGCATCCATGGATGATATCTCTGCCAAGCAGGGGTCAAGTGTTTGCCTGCGGAGTCGGCCATGCTGCAGCGAAAGAGACGGCCAGGTGCGGGCTGTCAAAGCTGCTCTTCAGTCCAGGTTAGGGCCCTACGAGCCCGTCCTGACCTACCTCCAGTCCGTCCTGGTGTGGGAGAGACCCTTCCAGTGTGTGCTGCTCTATATTGTAGTCAACGTTGTGTTCTGGTGAGTTTAATGTTAGTGAAACTTTATGCGTAAACTTCTTTCAGTTACTCTTGTTTTTTATCAGTGTTACAACAGCAGGCATTCATGTAATACAGAGGCTGTTTGGTCGTTAAGACAACGTGACTGCAAGCAGCTGGTGTTTCTACACAATGCGATGTTTCACCTGCCAATTCAAGACAGGACAGATGGCTCTCTAGTGTTTCTATTCATAGACGCAACTTACAAACACACCATGCTTAACTGTTCCTCTTGACATTTTGTTAATCTTGAAAAACATTGCCAATCACCAATGTTGTTCATCTGTCTCTGTGTGGGAGGCTCTTAACTGAAATTTACATGTCCTTTTTATTGTCACCTCAGAAGAAGGAAATACAATATTTGAATTGATGTGTGCCATTGGTGGGAAAAAATATGTTAGATATTTAGTTTAAGTCACATGCTAGAACAGTCTGTGTATATATGTCTCTATTAAATCACACAATCTTAACATTAGGTATCTCGAAAGTTTGAAATCACAAATACAGTTTAAAAAACAACAATAGGAGAGACTGTAGGAGTGGGGCATGTAATCTTAATTAGGTGACCTTCATATCATTGTATAATAATATCTTTATTTATATAAGAATGTTATAAAACTATTGTTTACAAAGTGCTGAACATTGTCTGCACAATTGTAAACAAAACACACAGTAAAAGCACACATGATGATTCATCAAGGCATTTGTAAACTACAGTAATAAACAAAATACATCGATGCCTACTGAATGAGGTAAAATAAAATAAAAAGGGAAGTTAAAACCCTGAGTATAAAATACACTGTAAGGCGATATTACATAAAAGCACATCTATAAAAGTGTGTTTTTCAGTGAGATTTAAGAGTGTGCCCAGTCTGTGAGCCTCAGATCCTCTGGCCCATAGAGGGGGAAACCAGGCCGACCAGCCTGTCTGTGGAGCCCAGGCCTTTATTCGATTAGACCACTGGGCATGTCAGGATGATTGCCATGGCTCCCTTTTACTTGTGCTTCAGCACACACTCCATGGTGAATGCCAGTTTCTGGCCAAAGAGATGTATTCATAACTCATTGTTATGCATGATGTGGCTAGTTTTAGGAAGTCACATGGAGATGAGGAGGCATTATGGGCTTCCTTTGTGACAGTGGACCACAGCGGTTGTCTTGAGTATGTATAGAGCTAGTTCTACAAAGATATTTGCACTTATATATTTTTAAATGCCTGTAACTGCCAATTGCACTGTTACACCACTAATAGGCCTTGTTCTGCCAACAAATTCTTACGTTAATCTCTAACTGCTGATTGGCAGAAGCTTGTAACATAATTTTAATCAGCAAAATTTGAAGTCTTGTGATCTCAAAGTAGTGCAACACTCAAGGACTTTAATTGCCCTCCTTCAAAGATGGAAACCACCTGAAATAACTAGGGATGGGAGTCAATAACTAGTTCTAGTTGAGAACTGGTTCTGAAATGTCCAATCCATTGCAATCATATGCCTCCAGGCTTATCCATTCCTTTAATCAATGTTTGCACATTTTTCTGACAACAACAAGAAGGTGTCATGGCGGTTGGACTAAGACGGCAAATAAAACACACCCAGTGCTGACCCAATACTGTGACCAGGCTGGGCTGCAGAGAGAGCTGCTGTTCTGTCAGTCTGCTGCTGGAGCTAAAGGAGCTAACTGATTACTGTTACCGGTACTAACAGGGCTAACAGAGTAACTGACAGGCTGCTGGCTCACCATACTACCCTGCAGTGCAGTACAGTAATACAGAGGGAATTTTGGGGTGATCTCCAAACAATCACTGCTCTGAGTAGAAGCACTTCCTCCAGACTGCTTTAGACTGACAAGTAGAATCAATAATGGCATTGTTATCATTTCTCATCCCTAAAAAGAGCAGCTTTTTAAACCATCCAACTACCTTTCACCAATCATCAACCATCTAGACGCATATAGCCCACAGCTTTTCCATTGTTAGTGGGACATCTCCTAGTTTTTATATTATTACTGTTGAGCTGTCAGTTTAAAAGAAAATGTAATCATATTGTTGTGATTTAAGTATTAATCAAAAGGCCGGATTACTTTTTTAGTTCTGACTAAAGGAAACAGTAGATCATCACCACTCAAGGGTTGGTTTAGTGCATTCTGTGCTGAATTGTTGAATTATATAATTTTAAGTCATCATCATTTTATAACTGGGGCAACAGACATTGGAAGTACTGTCTGTTTATTGTTTGTTCTGTTTTTTTTTTTTCTCCTCCAGGTTCTTTGCCCTGACTTCGTTGCGCATGCTGTTCCTTCTGGCTTCAGGTCTGGCCGTGGTTGTCTTTGTTGATACCTGGAGGAACAAAATCTGGCCAGAGATTAGAGGTGCTTACAAATTGCTCTTTATATTTGTCTCTGGTATGTTCTCTACTTGTGTCCCTGAGGTTTCTTGTGTTAAAAGTGTGGTAGAGCTAGTCTGCCGTTCTTCAGCTTCCTGTGATTATAACAAATGTACTCAGTCAGCTGTCATATACTCTGGATTTAACAATTGTTTTGTATTTCAACTGGAAATTGCAACATAATTTGTATTTATAATACTCTTAGTTGATATTAATATGTAATATTTAAATGAATTATGGTATAAAATGTTTCTAAAAGTGTTGTTTTCTTTCTCCACAGTCAGAAAGCTGGATGAATCAGAAAATGAGAGGTTTGTAACTGCAGTCGCAATTTTGTTTTTTACTCTTACCACAAGCCAGTATTACCTTAAATATAATAATACAATTATATTGATGTGATAGTGCATAAAAGTCTATATTATTGTCTGTTTGTCCAGCTGGGGTCTGGTGCAGCCCGGCATCCTCAGTGTACCTGAACTGTGCCACCACATCGCTGAGGCCTGGGTCAGTGGAGCAGTTCTCGCATCCAGTGTGGTGCAGTACAAACGACTTAACCCTGGCAAGGTGAAGACAACACGTCATATGTACAAGAAATCAAGACTTACCTAATTCTTATGGTGGTACCTGTTTGCCTATGGAAGCTCACCCTTTATATTGTGTATTTAATATTCGTCACACTGGATTGCATGATAATGCAAAGTCAGTATTTCAGTGATTTATTATAATAATAGACTGACTGTGCAAATTTGTCATCATAATCAACATGCATTTTAGGTGCTGACTTCATGATCTATGTGTTTTCTTGTTCTGTGTCAGTTTTGCATCCTGACGTGTGGAGTGTTCACGTGTCTGGCTGTGATTGGACGCTACATTCCTGGATTGGTGCTCTCCTACTCTGCTGGTGAGTCGGGGAGGTTTAGCCAGTCCTAACTACAGATCCAGGCTCCTTCACAAGACCACATTGGCAGGGAAACTCAGCCTGACTGGTCCTATTAAAAATGCATGAGTGGTGAAACCAGATCTGCTGGGCCCCAGTACCCGGGCCCAGCCTGTGAAGTGATTAAAGCTGGGATAAGACATACAAGGAAGGAGTGAAGGAGGGAAGAGAGCCAGCCAGATAGCTAAGGAGGTCAGGCTGAGACCAGGGTAATCTCCTAACCTCCAGCCAGTGTAGGGTGCAAGAACTGCCAAGGCCCACTGCTCTGACGTCTGAAACAATCCACAGCAGCTTGTTCTCTACATGTTAACTCCCTGTTGCTCCCCATGCCTCACTTTATCGTTCTGAGCCTTGTGGGTGTCTTTCTACAGTGAGCAACTTGGATGTGATTTTTTCGTATTACATGTACTAAACAACCCAACTTCTCTATATTTACTAGTATTAATTTCCTCTCTCCTCTAGTGTTATCTACTCTCCTGGCACCTCTTGCAGTCCGTCACAGACTTTTTCAGCATGTGTGTGTGAAGCTGGAGCCGGTCCTGCAGCGGCTGGATTTCAGCATTCATGGTTACATGATGTCAAAGCCTATTGATAATCAGTGTAAGTTGATTCATCATTGTATTGTACATGACTGTGAGGGTTTTTTAATTTGAGAAATAAAATGACAATAATGATAAGTGACTATTTATGATTAAAGGTTTCTGTATGGAGATCTGACACTGCAAATTAAATGAAAGATAAAGCCAAAGTCACAATTTGAATTTTAACACAGACTATCCCATGTTATGTAATCATTCCTCTAAAACAAGTTCTGTTTACTGTTACCACAAACTGTGTATACTGTTTACGAGTGAGATGAATTACTGGCGGCTTTCCCTCCTTCATCTTAATATGACTGCCGTCTGTCAGTATAATAAACTTTTGGTGTTTGTATGTCTTCTCTGCAGTCCTGCGAAGGCCTATCCGTGATGCAGCTTCAGGGGAAGCCAGTGACAGTGAGGAGGAGTTGGCTGCTTTCTGCCCAACGGTCAGTCTGCTGTCAAGCTGTCAATAGTTTTGTTGACATTGACGTTAGTGAACATGGTCATCTTACTCTCTGTATAGTTGCCAACATTCACCAGTAGTCAGGCCTGTCTTACTTTGTTTATAATCAGAGACAGAAGATCTAATTTCTCTCTGCCACTGCAGGTTTTTCTTTCAAAGGGATCTTAAAAAAAATCCATGTTTATGAAATATTTTCTTCACATTGTCCTCTCATGTAGTACTTTTGAAGGCGAGGTGCTTTATTTCTGTTTAAACTTATTCTAATTTAAGCACCCTGTCAATGTGAAAGTTATACGTTTTTAAATTTTACAGATACAACGTTCACTGCAACGCTATGGCTTTGTATTTCAGCACAATGTTATTTAGAGTAGCACATCTGAGCCAGAGGTTAAGAACTTCACATGATGCGCTGTGTGTGTGTCATGTGCCTGTGTATCTTCGCCTTAGTCCTTGTGTGTAGTGAAACCTGCAAAAGATATGAGAGCAAAAAACTAAAATATTAACCTTTGCTGTGTCTTCTAGTTTGATGATGCTGTTGTTGCAAAAGAACTAGCACTGACTGACTCTGAGCACTCTGATGCTGAGGTGTCCTACACTGATAATGGAACATTTAACCTATCCCGAGGCCAGACCCCACTCACCGAGGGCTCTGAAGGTGAGTACGCTGCTGTTGCACATTTTCTTTACATTTTTTTCTAGTTTGCTCTTGTCCCGGACTTCCTGACTTGTCGTCTGATTGTTTGATTTTTGGTCAGATCTTGACAGACACAGTGATGCTGAGGAGTCCTTTGCTCAGGACCTCCCGGATTTCCCCTCCATAAACCCCGACAACACTCTTATGGATGATGATGATGACACCAGCATCGGGCTACCTAGTCTGAGTGCATCTTGGCTCCGAAGTCACCGGGCTTCCGTGCTGGATGTGGATGCTCATCTGGACTCAGACCAGGAGGATCTGGATCCAGACCTTGGCCTGCCACTTGCATATGATTTAACTAGAAACTTGGCCGGAGCCCTCGTCAACGTGACAGCGCTGGCTGAGGTGATGCAAACTCAGGCTCTGACCCAGCGCAGAGAAGGCCCTCCCAAGGCTAGAACCCACCGAAGCTATCGCAAGCAATCCAGCTCCGAGCTGGACACAGACTTGGACGGAGAAGACTTTGAAATGCTGGATCAGTCTGAATTGAACCAGATGGATCCCCTCGGAGGAGGAGGGGGAGGTTCTAGACACGGAGAAAGCCAAGGGGCTAACTTCTTGTCTAGCCTGCTGGGTAAACCACAGTAAAGTGTGTGTGTGTGTGTGTGTGTGTGTGTGTGTGTGTGTGTGTGTGTGTGTGTGTGTGTGTGTGTGTGTGTGTGTGTGTGTGTGTGTGTGTGTGTGTGTGTGTGTGTGTGTGTGTGTGTGTGTGTGTGTGTGTGTGTGTGTGTGTGTGTGTGTGTGTGTGTGTGTGTGTGTGTGTGTGTGTGTGTGTGTGTGTGTGTGTGCATGAGTGCAATTTTATGGGTAGTGTACATTTTGATGAAGTGTGAGTGTGTTGTGAACGATGATTTTAGGTTCCAGCAGCCCTGCTTTTGAACAGCATCAGTTTTATCACTGTGAAGTACTTAATTTTTTCTATCTTTTCAACCTCTTTCACCTTTACCTTTTTAAACCATCCAGAAAACATATACTTTGTAGGCTGAGCAATAGGAAATTCAGCAAAAAAAAAACAAAAAAACATTGAAACATTAAATAACCAGCATTATTGAGCCTTGTTGCATTCTTGTAATTGTTTGCACCCATAAGTTCCACGGATACTTTTTGGTGTGTAGAAATAACAGTCATCAAATAAAATCTTTTCTACCTGGAGGTCTAGACATACAGGGCTATTTAACATGGGACCAAATATGACGTTCCTGTTGGTTGAGCTGAGCCATGTTGCTTTGGTAATGACATTGTGGGACATCATTTCAAGTTTTTGTTTTTTGTTTTTTTTAGCGATTGCACTACTCGGTATTGACTCACATTAAATGTTTCAGCCCCCCATTTCTTTGAAAGAAACAGCGGTTCATGTTGAGTGTAGTGCTCTACTTTCAAGTAACGTGGCTATGACATCTTTCAGAAGATGACTTAATATTTTTTCAGTTTTCACAGTTACATCTGTGTGATTATCTTTACATTTCCCGCTTTCCGCCACATTTCTGGGAGCTTATTTTGTTTTTAAATATTGTCTTATTGCAGTCTTAAAATATCTGACCCAGAGGAATACTTGATGATCTTTTTTCAGTGATAAGTTCAGGATTTAAGTGTTTTTAATTTTCTTGCTAATTAATACAGCTCAAACATATGGTGTCCATGTTTAATGCCCTGAATGATCCCTCACTTTTCATTTTCCTTTTTTAAAAGTATTATTTAAAGAAATTAGGCTACTGTATATCTTCTGCTATGTTTTTATTTCATGTAGTTGACAGTCCTGCAGGATGTTTGTGTTCTTCAATTCATGGATCTTTTGCTATTTTAATGGGGAAACATGTTTACATCAAAATTGAGTATAGAAAGTTATCTATATATCCTTTTTTTAAAGTGTTAGTATGTAAAAGTGGCTTCTTTTGTGCTGGTCTGCCTGATTTTCTTTTGATGGTCGAACCCTGTCTGTATGTCAACATTACTACCATAAAGAAATGACTTAGTCATCCAAAAATAAATGAGCCACAGATGAGATTTATTTAAGTGCATATATCAAAGTCTGCTGGATTTTTAATAGAAACAAAAGTTGCTCTTTCATTGTGAAAATTTTAGCTGCAAAGGATTTAGCACAATAGAGAAAAACTGCTGGATCCAAAATTTATGAAGGTGAAGTAGAAATAATTGTGCACTGATAAGAAATTATTTAAGAAGACGAAGTCGAGGAGAAGTTGCTATTGGGTTGACCGCCTCAGTTAATAAGAGTGTTGCTCTTTGCTGCTCCATGAAGAGTCAGCTTGTCATGAAACTGACACTTTGAGCTGCACAGTAGTGTATTTTCTTCTCTGTAACTGGTTTTGATATGTTTTGATGTGCAAATCATATTAAATAAAATATTTGCAATTATGTCTTCCTGTGGTATTATTTCATGTGACAGGAGGTGACAAATGCAATGACAAGCACTGAAACTGAAACAGCAAACAGTGAAGCTGATATTCTGTTGTTTCTGTCATGCTATAATATTTTACTTTTGGATGACGCCTAACAATTATTTTCATTATCTATTGATAATTATTTTCTCGATTAGTCGTCTATAAAGCGTCTTTGTATATGTTTGTTTGGCCTGCAGTCCAAACCCAAAACTAATCAGTCTCCCATCATGTATCACAAAGACAGTTTCACACATAAGAAACTTAAACTTTTGCCTGAAATGATCGATTATTCGATCAAAATAGTTGCATTAATTAATTATTTTTAATTTCCTGTCAATCGGATGAATTCACTCATTTGTAGCAGTTAGTTTTTGACCCCGAATTGACTCTCTGAGATTAGCCAAAATCACTGAGCTCTCACTCTGGACCTCTTTCCGTATATCACAGACCTCGTGTAAAAGTTATTGACAGACAGTAATCATTTGGGGCAAATAAACATTGTTCAAGAGCGCTGTTAATATGCAGATGTAACATATTTGTCTTTGAGTAATGTTTTTAAGGCAAAATCAACAGAGAAGATCTAATTTACGAGGAGCATAAAGCAGCGTTGTTGTTTTTTAAATTATGGGTGTGACACATCTCAAAACTATAAACGATCTTTGATGTGACGTTTATTTCGCGCGAATCTCAGTTTGGAGAGTTAAACTGAAAGTAGACTAACGTTAGTTAGAAATGAGTAAAAAAGATAATGGTAAGTCTACAGTTTAATTCATGGTAGGGTGTTTTTGACCGTTATTGACACCAAGAACCGCTGTCCGTAAGATGTCACCATGGTGACATCACCATGGTAAATTTAGCTAATATGAGCTAGCGTTAGCTAACGTTACAGAGCAGCATGATAAGCTATCTGACCTCAGGACTTTATGTGTTTACGTGCACTTTTCTACAAGAAACGTACAGTATTTGGGATGTATTACAGATGAATATAATATGACTTTTTAATATTGCCATAATGTTACCATGGAGCTAGCTGTCATATATTTTGCCATGGATCTAGCTGTCATACTATGTTTAAAGTTTGTCAAGTATAGGATTATATTAAAGATATAAGATATCGTTTAAACGATCAGATTGTCATCACAGGTGCTTCTCTCATCCTCGCCTACCTGAATGAGAAGAACCGTCCATACAGTGCTCAGGATGTCTTTTGTAATTTACAAAAGCAGCATGGATTGGGTAAAACGGTGAGAATAATACTATAATCTATTAAAAAAAAAGTTTATAATGTGTGTAGTTTATAATGATGTGATGTTTGTGACTCAACAGGCAGTGGTCAAAGCCATGGAGCTGCTGGCTCTAGAGGGCAAGATAAAAGAGAAAACTTATGGCAAGCAAAAGATATATTTTGCAGATCAGGTTAGTCTATTCTTATGAAATACAGTGTTGATGTGCACTTTGAATAATAAGTGTTTTAGTTGACATCGACCAATGCTGCTAACCTTTCTTACAGGCTCAGTTTAAAGATGTGAATGATGCTGACCTGAAGGCAATGGACTGTCAGATCTCAGAGCTCAGTGCAGAGGTGCAGTCCCTCACCCAGAGCTGCAGACAGCTGGATGCAGGTGGAGTACACTAGTGATCACTGCAACTATGCTTTCTCAGAGCCTAAAACGGTACCAAGAGGGACAGGATGCTGCTGTTTGATACACAAAGGGGATGTTCTGTAACCATGAAGTGTGAAATCTATGTTAACAGAGCTTAAAGAACTCAACAGCTCCTTGACAACAGAGGAAATGATCTCAGAGATCCGAGAGCTGAAAGCAGAGTGTTCTGGGTACAGAGCGCGTCTGGAGAAGATAAAGTCAGCCACAAATCACGTCACACCCGAAGAGAAAGACAAGGTTGGAAATGTATTCATGCTCTAATTATCACATCATTTCCAGTACAGTTACAGTTAATATTGTTCATAATATTTTGGTTTTTAACAGGTTTATAAAGACAGGAATGTTTATGTGAAAGAGTGGAGGAAGAGGAAGAGATTGGTAATGTATATTTTGACAGAATTACATATATTATAAAGATAGGATTTGTGTAGATTTGAAAAGACGTCCATGACTGCATTATCATACACAGTCATATTATCTTTGTTGCGCTTTGTTTCTTTCAGGCTTCGGACATGATAAATGCAATTCTGGAGGGATATCCGAAGAGCAAAAAGGAGTTCTTAGTGAGTGAAAAGAAGCTATTAAATTTCAAATTATGGCATGATGCCACATATGTTTATTTTGCCACTGTTTGTGGTCACAGCACTGATTAATTTTAATATTAATAATAAATGTAATATGTGGTTCTGTCCTTACAGGATGAGGCTGGAGTGGAGACTGATGAGGACTGTAAGGTGGTTGTTCCAAGTACATGAAAGAACAAGAAAGTGCTTGTTCAGCTACTACGTCAATGTGTTGTAGTAGCAGCGCTTTACAAATCAGATCAGTCTGAGCCACAACACGTTCTTTATTTCTAGCAGTTTCTTCAAAACAGTTTATCTTCAATAAATGTGAAATGGAAAAAAAACCAACTTTTGTAATTGAGAGTATATCCATACAAAAATACCTGTCATTTGTTGAGGCACTAAAGCTACATCACAGCATTAGACAGCACTGAGGGATGCTCATCACCTCATAGGCAACATTGGTTTAATCTTTCCCTTTTTAAATAAAAAAAAAAAAGCCATTAAAATCAATCCTGAGCCTACGATGAAAAATCAACAAATTATTCATTACAGCTTTACAAACTGCACATTATTTGTTGTTCTTATTACTGTTCAGATCTATCCTGTATGAACACTTATTAATGACCTTCCGGTATTGAGGTTTGTACCACTTTTCCCTTTTTTTTTTTTCATTGTTAGTCACCCTTTTGTACTGTTTTTTTTTTCACTCAGTACTGCCAAATTACTGCCAAGTTATTCATAACTAAATAATGCTGACGTGCAAACAGCATTCTCCCCAAAAGAAAAAACACTTTCTCTTTTTCAGCTATTTGAAAACATGACAGGTTCATTGGCTGCATCACATGTGCATACTTCCTGTTGTCTTGCACATTTTGATTCCTCATTTACATTTGGCCAAATTTAACAGGACAAACATTCAACACATATCTTTTACATCTCTTTGAATGGTGATATAGATGGCTTTTTTAAAAACAACGATCAGCAGAACACAACATTTAAAGCAACCGGCAAAAAAAAAAAAAAAAAATCCCTGTGATTTAAAGCATCAACAGTAAAGAAACTCTACACATTATCCAGCAGGTTTGCTTCACGTATCACAGATTGTACATATTCAGATGCTGGAAACAAAACATCAAGAAAATTAGCTTTATGTCTCTTAAGCCCCCTTTCTTTCAGAACAATGTGGTTAAAAATCTGTACAATGCCCTGTCCATGGATCTCACCTGGTACCTGTGACTAGTGCAGGCCACACTGATGTTTCAAGAAAATGAGCAGTTCTCAACAGTCATACAGAGGGGATGACTATTGCACCATTTGAAACAAACTTTTCATGATAAAAAAAAGCCCAATGTAGAGTAAATGGTGTTTTAAAGCTGCTTATTGATGAGAAACCTGAAATCTGACAGATTGGGTGGGTCTGCGCAGAAATGTCATACCAGGCACCAGATGCACAAAATACAATGAAAGGCAGAGATTCACCTGCAGTGATAAATGTAATCAGTATTGTGTGAACTCATTCGGCAAGGGCTTGTAACAGATGTTCTTTTCTATGTAAAAGTCCCGCACTCAGCTTTAACATCGTGCCCTGAACAGGTGCTATAATTGCAACTGATTAACTGCCTGTATTAAAACAATCTCTCAATGTGCGGTTCAGCTCGATTATTCTCATTGTGTCAACAGTGATATGTGTTTTAGACGTTTATGCTGCTTAAATAGCACTATGGCAATTTCAGCCTCTGCCAACTTGTCACACAAAGGGTAAAGATTGTGTTGTAATCCAGCTACAGTAATAAAAATCTTAAGCTTTGTAGAGCGTGTTTCCTCAAAGCACATTCAGCAGACGTGACGATTACACTGCAAAGTACAGTAGTGGAGTATTGGTTATTAATTGCTGAAGTTCAGGAGAAATAACCACTCCTGATGCACTGAAGCAAAGAGGTGGCCAATGCACTCTATTTTTGTTGCTATGCAGCCCTCCAATAGGTAAAAACTGCATAGAACTGTAAAAAACCCTAGTACAATCTGTTTTAATGATTTAAATGATTAAAAGCAATACCTCACTGTATCGGAGGATCATTACAGCAGTGCAACTGTGTTTTTTACACATTTGCACATTAAAATAACTCAGTAAAACCATTTTGTTAATTCATTTGGTACCAGGTAATGCAGCCTAAAGCTTTGAAATCCTGCATAACAAACTGCATTATCACTTAGCAAAATCTCCTCACAAAACACAACAGGGATGCAAACACAGGCTACAAAAGAAAAAAAAATCCCATCTCCGTGTATTTTGGATGGCAGTAATGTGACAGAGGGGAAAGTATGGGCTTAGGAGTTTCCTATCACTCTTCTCACTATTTCTGTTAAGATTGACATGTTGCAGAAGCAGTCATATCAAACTCCATGTATGAGAATCTTGCTTGTGAAACCTCTTAATGGTAATAGTTTTAATTTGTCTTTAAAAAAAAAAAGCAACGTTTCTCAAGACCATGAATACAACCAAGATCCATACTACACTAGCTGTTGTCTTCTCTGACACCTTTAACACACCGGTTCATTTAGAAACTCTTATTTTGACTACTGAAATCTTGTATTTTCTCTGCACTTTTTTAAGCAGAGCAATAGTAAGAAATATGAACACTTAGATGCTGTATTTTAGGTACCATTACACAATCAGAAAGTGATCTTTCTTAAAACACATTACTACACAAACAAATACAACTTTTCATCTTTGCCATTGTTTGGGTTGAGGTAATCCAACTGCAGCAAAGGAATCACTGATGAGCTGAAGTGAGTGTAAATACTGTGGTGTGGCCTGAGGCTGATTGAAGTTTTTACTCCATCCTGAGAGGCCAGAGCAAGCCTTAAGTCAGTTTCTGGAGGTTCAGTCCAGAGGTTGCACTAGATCAATAAAGTTGACCATTGAGCTGCCGTAGCACTCCAACAACAAACTCCCTCAGCGTCTAGGAAAGGACGAAAGAAACAAATGATAAATTTCCTCAACATAAATGATCCGCTCACCACAAAGCACCGTATATTCCTTACCTGGGGTTTGCAGTGCTCCTCAATCCAGCTAAAAACACAGGCCGAGAGTTCTTGAAAGCTGCTCACTGAAACTGAATTGCTGAAAGACTGGAACAGGGAGTCCATGATACTCTGAAAGATGTTGAACTTGACCTGGTCAGACACCTGATCCTCTCCCTGCTGTGGATTGTTCTGGTGGGCCTTCACTATGTGCTCATAGTTCCTGTCAAGAAAACAACCACTCTTTACTGGTGTTATGATGGTGCAAAATACACAATTAACTAATGGCCACGACTCCTTCAGATAGAAATGAACTTGAGCTATTCTTTCAATACCTATACATGGACTAGTTTGCCTTCACAGCATAAGGAGCTTGGCTGAAAATTTTTGAACCACAATCTCACGTTTTCATAATCTTCAACGCCATCACTTCTTTCCTTAGTATGGAAACTTCCTCCTCTTGCTTCTTCTTTTCTTTATGAAGAAAATGAATGTAGTCGATTGCTGAAAAAAGGTAAAAATACAGAAATGCGTCAGTCAGGGATTTCACACATTACAGTTTATTATTCTTTTTCCCCTTATAAAACAGAGCAGATTTCTCTGAGCTGTGCCTTAACATGTTTCTGTTAAACTCTGGTGATCTGAATATATACACCAATATATTTATTTACTGTATGTCTTTTGTTCTTTTCCACTATGGTCTTTATTTTTGGCAAGCTTTTGAGCAACTGTAGATCACATCTTACTTTTCTGCAGTATCGTAGCCTTGCTGATCTTCTGTGCTCCCACTGCAAATTCAGACTGCTGCTGGCACGTCGGTACTATTGACTGGAGGTCGTCATAGCCTTTCTTTAGTTAAAAAAAATTAAAGTTGTTATTAACGTTGGTAAAAAAAACAAAACAAAAAACATTTCATGGAGCCTTACCTTGATAGCATCCCTACGCTTCTGCTCAGCCTGTGTGTGAGCTTGTCTCCGCCGATCTTTATACGAGTCCTTATATGACGTCTCATGCCTGTAGTCACTGTCTTCATCATCTATTTGGGAATATATTAAGACGTACTTTAAGAAACGTGCCTCTGACAGTGACTGAATACTTTTTGGTAAGATTTATAACCCTGGAGACGGTCTTTTGCCATCCTTGGATCATTTTCATCTCAGCAGGATACAGAAAAGCTGATTCATGCTTCAGTAATACATTTTAAACTGGCCTAAGAAAAAAAATTTAATACATCCTGTTAATGTTTTTAAAGCCCTCCATTAGACTTATTGTCTTTTTATGTCTTATTAGAGAATTTGTTTTTCCTGTGAGCCTTTACTAAATCTGACCAAAAGTACAGTAACTCAAATAATGAGTGGCAAGACAAGGTCTTACCTCTACTTTACATGAAAGGTGATACTATTCTACAAATATTAAATATTCTTTTATATATTCAGCACAATTAAGACTGCAAATATACACATTTCAGGAAAATCATTCAATGAGAGGAACAGTCAACAAAGCGTTCATTTTCTCTTTACAAACAGTACCTGTATTTGGTACTGAAGAGGCACTTGTCGAGCCGATGCTGTTAGCCCTGGACACAACGTTATCCTTTCTGGCACTTTCAGCAAAGAAACCTACAGAGCAAGAAACAGCAGACACAAAAGATATTTTACTGGAAGACCAGAAATAGATTGATATACTAATCTTAAAAGACCAGAAACACAAGCTCACAAATCACACAGCCTGAATATCAGATGATATGACAAACGACGGGATATGAACTGACTGAATACTCACTGGGGTCAAAGCCACTGTCGCTGAAAGCACCGTCTGTCTGCTGAGCCATCACCAGACAACAGAAGATGGGGAAATGAGAAAATAAAGAGACTGAGAGGCTGGAATAACAAGGGAGGAAAATTGTGCTGCCCTAAATACACTTGTCTGCTTAATAGACAGTCTAAACTCCCACTGAGCATTGCCCTGATTTATCCAATTCATGTATGCAGAAGGACAAAAAGCTGAACCAAATTGGTGTTTTCAATCATAAATCCACAGTTTGATCGAGGCCACGACAAGTCAATAGTTACTTAAAGTTGTGACTAAAGTTGGGTCCAGTTATGTCCAGATGTCTGTCAATTGTTCAAGCAGGAAAAAAATGACTATTCTGGCTAAAGAGACTTTATTTTTTTCAAAAATAGGATTTCTGAATAACAACTATATCAAATATTGACCTCTAAAAGAGAGTTTGACATGTTGTTTTTAACATCTCCCTGATATGTATGATATATTTTTAATGGTGTCCCATGATTGACAGCTAACGTCAAGCAGATAATTCTCAGATTCAACATTAAGACATTTATTCAGGATTTTGGGGAGCAGTCAATACTTCTGACAAGTCATTTCTTAATCACATACGTGTATATGTTGTCAATGTGCCTGTGTTTCTCACGAGTTGAATTAAGCACCTAACTGGGATACACAGCAATGAAAGCGATACAATAATAGTTAGACGCTTAGTAATAGCACCTAACTGCAAATGACCATTTCTGACAGACTCTTCACTTTCACATTAAAGTTTAGAGGAAATGAGAAGAAGCAGAAACACGATATATTTCCCCACACACGGGTTTTATATGGAGAAACATGACTGTGTTGACTTAACTAGCTAACTGCTACAGCTTCGCAACGTTACCAAACGTCAACTAACTAACGCTAGCAGTCGAGCTAACAAAGCACAGCTCAACTGTAATGTTAGCAAAACTTCATCTATTAGACCAAAAACGAGGTTCGCCAGTTATCACTGTTGTCACACAGCAGAGGTGCAAGTCAATGTCACCCCAGAAAAAAGGGTTGAGGTTAACTAACATCAGTTAAAACTACTTACTTTCCAGGGGTCCTCTGGCGACGTCGTCGGGTCCGTCATTTTGAAACGCTAAATAACCAACAGCGCTGCTGCATTCGCGTGCTGGTCGTAAATTCCTATTTTCGTCCTTTTAAAAAGTTGCAACGGACTAAACTTTGACAAACTTTGACAAATGATCAAATATCTAAATCTGTAAAAATAAAAATAAAAAAAGACCCAACCGTATCAGGAGTAAACATTTTAGTAATTAGTGTAATCTCGAATTAATCACTTGCGTCTACAACTAAATAATCCGTTTCTTAAAGTTAACCAAGTCGTCTGTAAACATACGAATTACCAAAAGCAACTAATCTTCGTACAACTGGTGGTATTGTTTATCTATATATTAGCCAAATTGTATTACAGGGTTGTGTCCACCGCTCTCATTTGACCTAAAACATCTTGAACAAAGCTATATTTGTTACCGAACACTATTGTCAAGTTTCACATGAACGTAGCAACAATGCATGTAGTAACTGGCTTCACGCGCGGGGGGTCGCTGTTGGACAATCCTCTCCACCTTGTCACACTGGATCCCACTCTACCTGTCAGCTACAAACAATCTGGACTCACATGAAGGAAAAGGACCATGCAGGTCCAGCTGGCATCAAGAGAACGAATGGCTGCAGAGTAATGCAAGTAGATTGGTAAAGTGGCAAAATGAGAGAAAGTGTCCTTCGCTTGCTGGTTCATTTTTACATCTGCCTGGTTAGCATTTGGTTAATCATCATTAATTGGATATTGGGCATTTCTTTCTGTAATTCCTGCCCTACCATATCTTACTCATCAACCCACCTGCTAAATGCATACTGAACGGTTACCATGTTAATCTTCCACCCTGTTCTCCGCCCTTCTGCACAGCAACAGGAAGTTACTCTTCTGCTTCTGCTTCTTGCTTCTGTGGTTTCTATCTGTGACAGTGTCACTCTCCTTCCTCTCACATATAGCTGTGCACAAAACTCACCAGAGAACTTCTTGGTCATCTAGTATAGAGATTAGTAAGTAGGAAATCTTGGGTGCTATTTTCTTAGTGCCCTCACAAGCCCAATCAAGGCTTGTTGTCTTATCCTCAAAGGTACTTGTAGACAGAGAGGGACAGGTTGAGGAGGAGAGGACAGACATGAGGACAAGCTACCTTCTTTCATCACTCACCCCGTCCTCAGGACCAAGGCAGATGCAGTGAACCGGCGGCTTAATGTTTCTCTTACTGAAGGCCTGAAAGACTCGGTTTGATATAGGCCTGCTTGATCTTGTTCATTTGAAGTGAGCATCGGTTTTGGAATATAGTGATTTCTCAGTAAAACAGTGTTTGTGTAAAGCTTTCCTCCTGGATTACTTGTGGAGATTAGTGATGGGGAATGCGGCTGGAGGGAGCTTGGAGCAGGAATCGACTGAGGGCCAAGAGGCCAGGAACTCAGTTGGGGCAGCTTCGGGAATGAGTGACCCCACGCCAACATTGCAGAAGAAGCAGCCAGCTCCACCCAAACTGCCCATGCCCCCAGAGGAGGAGCTGGAGGAGCGCTTCAACGTGGTGCTGGTGAGTGGCTGCACAGGGGACAAGAAGGCAAACACCCTTACCACACATGAAACCGCAGAGATTATGCATTTGCTGTATTCCCAGTGTAATAATGCCAGTTAGATTTTGATATATATGAAAAGGCTGGGAGAGCTATGTAGGTACATATGATTCAGAGGCAAAAAACACTAATTTATCAGAGAATTTAAAGTTTGCAAGTGCTCTGAAGTGCATTTTTTTTGTAATGCTCCACATACATGTGACAACATATATTAAGTGATAGGCCAAAATCAAAACAGCATGAATTATCCAGGTACTCTGTGGATGCGTAAATGATAAATTATATATATTTAAAAACTGATGTTGGAAGGTCAAACAATGTATTTGAGGAATATCTTTTGTTTCACTTTTACTTGTACACTCTATGCCATGTTGATGTGTGCCTCACATGTGACATGATTCAAATGTGATCTAGCGAAGAGTCATTTGTCATTTTGTCCAATAATAATTCAGCAAAGGTCATCCGCAAATCACTAGTTTATCACAAATAAACCAGTGGCATTACTCCTTTCCTGTACTGTATGATATGAAAATGGCAGGTTTAAGAACAGGATGATCAGCGCATGCATCGGCAGCTGGCCCCATAGGGGAAGTTGAGCAACGCATTTACATGAGAGAGAGAGAGAGCATAAGACCGGAAAGCAAAGTGTTTTCTCATTCTTTCAACAGTCTTACAACACGTTGGAAAATATGAAGCCTCATGATGAATATAAACTCATAAACCATAACACATCAAAACTTGAGGTTTAGTGTCGAGGACAATGAGGCGCCTGAATCTTTTGATTAATTTTAAATATTTGTAACAGGAAAAAAACAAAGAAAAAACAACATAGAAACAATTCAAATCAGGGTCAGGTCCATTAATGAACACAAGAAGCTTTAAAAATGAACAGACTTAAAACAACGATGTCATGCTGACATTCAGCCTGCTGACAACAACCTGTACGGGTTGTCTCAAGTTATACCTTGTTAAAATATTTTTTTCCTATTTATTTTTCCCCTCTCTGTTTGTGACCTGTGTTTATTAGTAATGCTTTATTTATATTGGTGTCCATTGCCATAAGTATGTGTGTGTGTGTGTGTGTGTTTGTGTGTGTGTGTGTGTGTGTACACATAATTAAACATAATTAAAACGTAAACATAATTTAATACCATAATGTTTAAAGCTTTGCTCCCATAATGTTTTTATTTTATTTTATTTTATTTTTTGTAATGCTCCACATACATGTGACACCATATATTAAGTGATAGGCCAAAATCTTCTCCTTTGCTTTTGGATGAACAGCATGAATTATCCAGGTACTCTGTGGATGCATAAATGATAAAATATATATTTTTTAAAAATTGACGTTGGAAGGTCAAACAATGTATTTGAGGAATATCTTTTGTTTCACTTTTACTTGTACATAATTTGAGGCACAGGTCGGATCATTATACATAGGAACAGATTAACATCAGCATGACAATGTTTCCTCCTTCGAGTGCAGTAACCTTGGTAATGTAGGATGGGGTAGCGAAGACTTTTTTTTCTCCTAATGATACTTGTGGGCATTTGGTGTAGCTAAAAAAAAAAAACATCCATCCATTTCTATGCAATTCTGAAATTGAAAATTCTGAGAGTAATGATAACAGTCTCATTCAATCAGTCAATCGGATCACCTTAAGCATTATATGTTATTTAAAGAAATCACATATGATTATTTCACAGTGTCTTCTGAGAACTTTAATGTTTTCATGCTCGAATACATAATTAGACACGAGAAGGTTGTGGCTTTCGGTCTAATTCTGCTCACATGTAAAAAATGAAGCAAGGTGGACTGGACCATTTCATGCATACAACACCGTCACGGGAATTTTGTGAAGAAATGACCTCACTTCCTCTTTTTTCAAAAATACTTGCAAATTAAACTTTAGAGAGAAGCCATTGTCTGCGTTCCTTAAGTGTGTGTGTTCGTGTGTGTGTGTGTGTGTAGCTAAATCTACAAGTAAATGAGAAGTGGACTTTCTTCTTCTTCTTTTTCTACACTGGTTCTAAACTTAAGGAAGTTACACTTGCGGTGTGTTCATGTTCATGCACACAAATACTTATTGGGTGTCATGACAAAATGTTTTGGTGTGAGGGTTAAACTGCAAAACACACAGCGAGGACCCCTCCTATAAAAGTTAAGCGACAACGCCCAGCAGAACAGCGGGCCATTTCCGTTTTTTGCTCTATTTCTTTAAAGTGTAAAAAAAGAAAGTACTACGCTATGCTTCAATGTACGAACTGATAAATTCAACATCCCCACCCATTGTCAACTGACATGAGTAGTCTTGTCTGTAAGTCATCATTGTATCTGGTGTCTTGTAGATTTGTTGCAGTGTTGTGAAAATTATCATTATTATAAGTAAAGAAATAAATAGATAGGACATGGATCTTTAGGACAGAAAAAACAACCAAAAATATAATTTTTCTGACGTATATGATACCTGACAACCACCGGTACATGCATGTAAACACTGAGTCATGTGTGGTTTCAGCAGGTAGATAACACGCCTCTGTGAACGCGGCGCTGGTTTGATGAATATTGTTGCATAAGCAGGAAAGATTACATCATGTAAAAGTACCGAATAATAATGTAAGAGGTAAGAGAGAGAAATGTGAAATAAATGGTTTATTAAATTAAAACCCATTTTATCACACAGATTGTTGTTTTTTTTTAAACTTTTGATAGCCTGATACATTCTCATTTTCTTCCAGAGCAACATGAACCTGCCCCCAGACAAACTGAAGCTATTGAGTCAATATGATAATGACAAGAAGTGGGAGCTTGTCTGTGATCAGGTAAGAGCATTTTTCCCCCTCCTATTTACACATTGAAAGATTGATAACAAGTTTCACAATCAGATGTCACAACACGGATGACATCAAACGTAGCAAACCTTTTTTTTGCACCTGTGCTTTCCCTGTGACAGAGTTGACGAGCAGTGTATAAGTGGATATGTGGTAAACAGTGTGAACTTTGCAACGCAGTTTCTGTGGTGGCAACTCACAGAGGCGTCGGCATGGAAACAGAGAGCGGTTTTGTGTCTGTTGTGTTTAGCATAAGCAATAATAGCTTGTGATGCTGCACTCTGGTAAATGTGTCTCCAGCCATCTGTTGAGATTGTTAATAGAAATAACTGTAAAAGGCTCATTCTGACATTGTGATTGCTTCTCTCTCTCAGGAGCGTTTCCAGGTAAAGAGCCCCCCGTCCACTTACCTGACCAAGATCAAGAGTTTCTACCAGGATCAGGGAGGGGTGTCTCGCAGGGTCAGTGGAAAGCCAACTTCTTTTCATATTTGACACGTATTTAGTTATTAATACCTGCACAGCGGTCTCTTGACTCTCACCTCTACTGCTTGTTCAGCTGAAGAAACGGATCCAAGATGCCACCCAGGTCCTTAAAGATTTGGAGATTTCCCTCCGCACCAATCACATTGGGTGAGTGTGTTAACTTTGGATGGATGTTTAATGTGCAATGTGATTTAATGTAGTTTTGTTTTTGTTTTTTTGTTATATTTTTTGTTTCATTGTATAATTTGTCATATTTTAACACACGTTCTCCCTGTTAATTATTATGATCAGTGGTCAGTTTGAGCATTAAATCCAATCTGAGTGCATAATCTGTGACAAATGAGTACAAAATATTCTTTGACAGTTTTCTCTCTGCTCTGTTAATTTTTCTTTTTACTTTGGTTTTTTTTTTTGTAGATGGGCACAAGAGTTTCTCAATGAGCAGAACAAAGGTTTGGATGTCTTGGTGGAATACCTGTCCCATGCACAAAGTGACGCCTCGTGAGTAAACTGAAGGTGCACTTACAATGGAGTTATTTATCACCACGGATGTTTATTTTGTATCTCTAACCTGTATAGGTTTGATGTGGAGAGTGTTGAAAATGGCGGCACTGTGTCTGACAGAGGAAAGCCCATCGAGCGGTCAATGGAAGACTTGACCAGAAGCTCAGGCAGCTCCCACTCACACGGGATGACCAGAGCTGCTCGAGCGCTCACTGTAAGGTAAGAATCTCCAGATGTGAAAGAAGCAATGTCCCAAACCCAGAGATGTCCTACAAATGATACGATTGATGTGCTCTACACATCATGAATACTTATTAAATAAATTTCATCAAATTGTCATGGCTATTTTATACCTTTAATTCCTATTTTTATTCCTAGACAGCACTTCCTCTTTTCTTTTGTTGAGTATTTTATTCTTTATTTTTTTTTCTTTCACTTGATGCAACATTTCAGCTGTCACACAGACACAGTAGGTGTCCAAAACAGCCTGAAAAGTCTTGTTATAAATGCCCTGCTGTTAACTGTGATCTTTTTTTTTTTTTTTTTGCAAGTCATTTGCACACAACTCTCCTTCTCTTAAAGTATTTCTTCATGTGTCCATACACTTGTTATCATTTTACAGAATAAGCTCCACTCTGGTAAACAAGATGCATAAAAAGTCCCACACATCCAGCCAGAGAGACGATGTACATGTGTGCATAATGTGCCTCCGAGCCATCATGAACTACCAGGTAGAGTCTCAACATACTCTGCTTTCTTTACAATGTAGCTTGCCCCGTAAAACACAAACACATTTCGTCCATCTCTTCGGGGGCCGGCAGCTGTTTATGTTTTCCTTCTGCTTTTAGTCCGGTTTTAACTTGGTGATGACTCATCCACGCTGTGTGAACGAGATCACCCTCAGTCTCAACAGCAGGAATCCCAGGTGAGTGTTATCTGTGTGTGTGTGCGAGAGAGACAGCGTGTGTTACCTGTCTGCCTGCATCCATATCTAACCGCTCCTCTGCTGCCACAGGACCAAAGCCCTTGTGTTGGAGTTGCTGGCCGCTGTGTGTCTTGTCATGGGAGGACATGACATTATTCTCTCTGCTTTTGACAACTTCAAAGAGGTTAAATACGTTTTCTATTAGTAATTTCACCATCGTGCTATAGCCTCTTTTGACCTTTACTGTTGCTCATCCACTCATGCCATTATCCCAGACTTCCTTTCTTGGATTACTCATCTTGTGACTGACACAAGCACTGCAGTCATCATTTTAGCACATGTAGAACAGTCATGTGTGTGTGTGTATGTTGGTACTTTTAAATGCCAGTACAGTGCAAGGTCAAGACATATACCCTACCTATTTGTGTTGACTGAGATAAGCTACTACATGTTATGGATATAACTTTGTCAGGCTGATTTTGCTTGTACGCCCCCATGTGGGGAACAGTTATAATGCATATTTCCATATTCAAATGATTTATATCTTTTTTTTCTTTTTTTTTTTTTTCTCAGGTGAGCAAAGAAAAGAACCGCTTCGAGAAGCTGATGGAGTACTTCATTAATGACGACAGCAACATTGACTTCATGGTGGGTCCAAAAATGTCTACCACAGGATGACTGTTAAACAAATGGACTCCAAGGAACTGTTTAAACTGTGGATGTATTTGAGATTTAATGGTGGTTGTGTCTGTGTCCAGGTGGCTTGCATGCAGTTCATAAACATTGTGGTCCATTCAGTGGAGAACATGAACTTCCGTGTCCATCTACAGTATGAGTTCACTCACCTTGGATTAGACAAGTATTTGGAGGTAAATTGGATTTTTTGATATGTAGCTTTTTGTTAATAATATGTATACGAACTCAGGGGTTAGGGCTCACTGCGGCATAAATACCATAAAAATAATTGAAAACTACGGCAACGTGTTTATGTCACATAATAACCCTACTTTTATACTCGGGGCAGTGCTGATTTAGAGAAAAAATTTTTCAAATTATTCCAACTGAAAAAAGTCTCTTAACCAGTTCAAACAATCTACCAGAATAATATTTGCTTTAAATATATTCTGTTAAATCTTTATTTAAAAGTGTGCTGTATGTATCTACCTGAATCAATCTGCATGCTGCTTTAAAACTCTTATATATTATAATATAGAAGGATTTGCATGTGTTTTTGTGTGTTAGAGCCTGAAGCAAACAGAGAGTGAGAAGCTGCAGGTCCAGATCCAGGCCTACCTGGACAATGTGTTAGATGTGGGAGCACTGCTGGAGGATGCTGAGAACAGAGGAGGGGTGATGGAGCACGTGGACGAACTGCAAGTACATAACTCAAAGGTCAGTCGCAAAAAAATAAAAAATAAAGAAAAAGGGGAATCACAGTGAACAAGAAGCAACTTTAATGTTGTAGCATAGTGCATAAGGTGATGTTAAAGTAGTGATGTCTGTGTGGTGTGTTGCAGCTGAATTCACAGCTTCAGGAAATTCAGTGTCAGTCTGCAGAGAGAATATCTCAACTCGAGACTCAGCTCATGCAGGCCACCAAGGAGACTGAGCTGCTCAAAGTAAGTGTGTGGCCATGTGTTTACTTTATTTTAATTCAAATAAATCTGAATAAACTTACATTTTTAAGTGTGTGCACATGTAAAGCCTGAATAAAGATTATGTATGCTCTTTGTGGTATAAGTTGTGTCTCAATATTTGTGTTTGCATGTTATAGGAAAGTCTGCGAGAGTCCTGTTCCCAGGTTGGTGCCTTGCAGCAAAGAGAACGGGAGCGTGAGCTGGACAGGGAGAGGGAGAAGGATAGGGAGCGACTGAGCACCTCCACCCCACAGATGACTTCAGAGCTGGAGCAGAAGATCCAGGAGCTGCAGGACAAGGGTCTGGTCCGACTGGGACGCAGTGCCTCAGGAGGTCTGGACATCCAGGTTGTGCCTGTCACCGTGGTCGAATACGTCCAGGTCCCAGCCCCAGCTGTCCAGGCCAGCCCCCCGAGCTCTGTCACTGATTCTCCCTCTCCAGCATCGAGCCTTCCAGCGTCTACACCTACACCTCCACCACCCCCTCCTCCTCCTCCCCCTCCTGGTGGTTCAGCTGCCTCCCCTCCACCTCCACCAAGTGCAGCTTGTGCTCTGGCCCCTCCTCCTCCTCCACCTCCACCTCCTTCTGCTCCCGGAGGGGGCCCACCACCTCCACCTCCCCCACCTGGTGCTGGGCCCCCGCCCCCACCTCCCCTACCTGGTGCTGGGCCACCGCCCCCACCTCCCCCACCTGGTGCTGGGCCCCCGCCCCCACCTCCCCCACCTGGTGCTGGGCCACCGCCCCCACCTGGAGCGCCAAGTAGTCAGTCTGGTAAGCATGTTGTCTCAGACGTAAACAGTTCACAGTAGGATTTAAAAACATAAATAAATCAGAAAGGAACGGAGTGAAGATCTTACCTGTTTGATCGTTCCTCGTCTTTTCCTCACTCTGACCGACTCTCTTCCTGTGCATCACGACATGTTTCCTCAGGGCTTAAGAGCAAGAAGCCCATTCAGACCAAGTTCAGGATGCCATTGTTAAACTGGCAGGCTTTAAAACCAAACCAGGTCACAGGCACCGTCTTTAATGAGCTGGATGATGAGCAGGTTTTAGGGGTAAGAAGAGACATTCTCCATTTGCCACATGCACTGTACAGAATAACCTGCCAGAAAACTGCAGTTTGATGTGAGTTTTTTTTTTTTTTTTTTTTAAATCGTCACCTTCTCTGCTTCTCTATTTTTCTGCCTCTTATTCTGTCTACCTCAGGAGTTGAACATGGAGATATTTGAGGAACAGTTTAAGACTAAGGCTCAGGGTAATCCTACAGAGTTGTCCACTATGAAGAAGAAGGCCCAGAAGGCTCCCACCAAGACGTCCCTGATTGACCCCAATAAGGCAAAGAATCTGGCTATCACTCTACGCAAGGGGGGAATGAGCCCTTCTAAAATCTGCCCCGCCATAGAGATGTATGTGCTTTAGTGACCTTTCTGATCTTCTTCATAAACAGACTCATCCTTCCTCTTATACACTAACAGGTGTTACTCTTATTTTGTGCAGGTATGACCAGTCTTTATCCATAGACTTCCTTGAACTGCTTGAACACTTCATACCATCAGACTTTGAGATGAAGCTGCTGGTTAACTACGAGAAGGACGGCCGCCCGCTCGAGGATCTGACCGATGAAGACCAATTTGTATTACGCTTCGGGAAGATTCCTCGTTTGAGTCAGCGAATTAAAACTCTCACTTTCATGGGCAACTTCCCAGAGACTGTCAAACGCCTGCAGCCGGTCAGTATATAAAGTGCATTATAACCTGGACTGGAAGAGAATTGGATTTAACTTCTCAACAAATGTATTGAATTTGTTTTGTTGTTTTTTTAATTTCACCAACAGCAACTGAACTCGATCATCGCTGCGTCCATGTCCATCAAGTCTTCAGAGAAACTGAAAAAGATCTTAGAAGTAAGTAAAAAGAAAAATACAACACGTTGACGTAGCTTTCAAATGTGTGTTTTTTTGCATAAGTCATCTCACGTGTTTCCCCCTTTAGATTGTCCTCGCCTTTGGTAACTATATGAACAGCAGTAAGAGGGGCGCGGCTTACGGTTTTCGCCTCCAGAGTCTGGATCTCGTAAGTAGCTTTTGTTTTGTTTATACATTTAGTTTTTCACTGTATGAAAACTTTATGAAACAAATCAACTTTGTCGCTGTATTACTTTTCAGCTGTTGGAGACCAAGTCCACTGACCGCTCGCAGACGCTGCTTCACTTCATCACCAATATCATCCTGGAAAAATATGCTGACTTGACCAACTTCCACACTGAGCTACACTTTGTGGACAAGGCAGCGCTCGGTACATTCACACAGACAGTCAGTTCTGTAACAGGTTATATAAATCAGGAATGGTACTAAACTGATTTCCGTTTCTTTGCCAGTGTCCCTGGACAGTGTTCTTCAAGATATCCACTCATTAGAGCGGGGAATGGAGATGACCAAAAAGGAGTTCATGGTGCAGGATGACAACAAAGTGTTAATGGACTTCATCAAAACCAAGAGTGAGCAGCTGGATTCTTTGATCAAAGACAGCAAGACAGCACAGGTTAGTCTATAATTCATATAAAGCGAGAAAAACCACCTTATCGTATGCTTTTACACGTACACTTCATGTTGTTCTCTCGCTGTGTGGCTTCCCTCCAGGAGGCTTACGGCTCTGTGGTGGAATATTTCGGAGAGAACCCGAAAACTACGCAGCCTTCAATGTTTTTCCCAATGTTTGGACGCTTCATAAAGGCCTATAAGGTGAGGATATGTGGTAGGTTTCTAAAATGTATTGATTACAGTGTGTTGCATTGGAAGTTAATCATTTTGTCCTTGACTTTGAACACAGAAAGCAGAGCAAGAGATTGAGCAGAAAAAGAAGATGGAGAGTCAGACCTGTGAGGTAGACACTCCGTCTCCCAACAAGGGCGGGTCACAAAAGGTAAGAAATTTAAGGTCCAGTGATAAGAAATTATACATCAGAAATTTGTATTGACTGAAAATACAGTTTTCTCATAAATATTCCATTCAGCATAAATTATCATATGTGTAACTTTTTCTAGGGGCCCATGATGCCTCAGATGGATCTGATAGCAGAGCTGAAGAAAAGGCAGGTGAAACCTCAAGTACGCGAGGGGAAGGATGGTGCTTTGGAGGACATCATCACAGGTACAGTAACGTAATGCCTCCTGGAGGAGTTGCATAGAGATATTTCAAGCATGTGTGCTCCATACTTGATGTGTATGTGCTGTTGTTGTTGTTCTTGTTGCTACCTTCCTCTCATTATGCCCGTCCTTGCTTTGCCTCAGATTTGAGGAACACACCATACAGGCGGACAGATGGTCGACGGCCAGCTCAACGCCAGGACACTTGAGCCACTTCTAGACCAAGTATTTTTTTGCAAATGTAACAAACATAACCAAAACAAAAATGTTTCAAAAATTCAAAATTCTGTATATAACATATCTCAAAATCTAAAATAGGACACATGACATGACATGACATGGATGTATTTTGCTTGCATATTACTGTAATGTTTTTTTTGGTCTGTAAATATAATTAAGTTGGAATTATTTGTAATTTTTAATGCTTTCAAAGAATTTGATTCCAAATATTGCTGAACATCATTTTAAATTTGTAATGTTATTATTACCTAACACGAAAATAAAAAAAAATAATAATAATAATCTTGACCATTTTAAAATAAGCCGTTTTTTAAACATTATTCCTGTAATTTTATTTTCTCTACAAAACTTTGACCTGACGTTGAATGCAACATCCAGTTTGTATCCACATTTTCTGATGCTAAAGAAATGCAAATCGTTTTCCTGACAAGACAACACACAGAAAGTCAGTATGAAGCGAGATTAGACACCACGACTGTACAAGAGAGCTGCACTTTATTGGACACACAATCACAGCAAATTATGTACAAAAGAAGGCAGGTTCAACTGCCTACTGTCTTCTCACAGGAAAAACACACACATTTCTCACAGAATATCATGGCATCCACACACTGATAAATTAGTATCTCCAGTATCAGTAGGCTTTTAAATTTTATATATCATTGTATTATAGATCTATTTTCTGTATTATTTTTGTTCTTATATCACACTACTCTACAAATGGAAGAATCACTCTGTAGAAATAGTACACCATCACTGGTGACTTCTCTGGTTGGGGTGCGTTCAAGCATTCTGAATCCTTCTGGACATTCAACACTCTCGGTCACTATCATCATCATCATCATCTTCATCGTCATCATCACATAACATCACAGTAAGACTGAACATGCCTGTGTCACAGATACCAAAATAATGTCTCATTCTTCATGTTTGTAAACCTCTAACGTGGAACCACTTCTGTATTTCTCTCTTTCTCATTTTTTTGAGAAAACACGTAGACGACATTTTTTTCTTTTTTTTTTTCAACTGCACCGTGCGATTGCTTGAGACCATACATGCATTGTTTTTATATATACCTTTGTACCCATCATCATAGTTAATCATATTAATAAAACATTTTCTTTTGGACATAACAATTTGTTGAACTCGCTAGGAATGACTCGGCCTATTTACAAGTCAATTTTTGTGTTTTTCTACGTCTGATGCCAAGATTTTTGAACATCCACACATTCATGTAAAAATCTCATATACAGTACATACTATAGAATGTAGGTTCGTTATAAAAAAAAAGATACAATGGCAAAGTAAGAGTTAAAACTTTAAATTCGTACAACTCCACACAATTATTATTATTATTATTGATCCATCTTGGTGGTTTTACTTAACTTTCGTGGTTTAGCTTAACTGCTACTTAAAGCCACTCGGTGCAACAACTGGAGCAGAATAAACAACAAGATGTACTTCCACCTGTTGCTGATGCTTTTGCACATTCACATTGCTACCATTCCTGTTCACATGCAAACATGACACAGAGGAGTATTAAAGCCATGTAACTTTCGTCAAAGCAGCAAGGCTCTATATGAAGCCTTTGGGGCCCATAAACTGACCTTTCACAGTAGTTACCACAATATCTGTATTTCTGATCATCATCACTAATACCAGCTGACAAATACAGGATGAGGTGAAACCAAAAAAAAAAACAGATCACAGGTACAGAAAACAATCCCCGCCCCAAAAAACAAAACAAAAAGGATAGTAGCAAAATAAGCCCCTAAGCACAGGCACTGGTCCAGCCTCTTACGCCTTGAAGTAAACCTTCACATAAGGAGGCAAAGGTTCAGATGAGCTGGACAAGCGTTTTCAGGGACAAGCTTTTCGTAAATAAAAATTCACATAAAATCTAACCTAAGAGTTCATAAAGAAAGTCCTAGAATTTAAAAATGAACTTCAGTGTATATTACAGAGGCTTAACTGTTATCTATACAGATATTTTTAAACAAATATAAAAAAATGTTCTGCATATGAATAAATAATCTCAGTGTGAAATGTAATATCTCTCTCAATGAATTAAAAAAGAAAAATCTGTACAAAATGGTCCACTAATATATAAAACTGAAGAGATGATGACATTTTACAGTATATAATTTAATCTAGGCCTATATATATGTCACACTTTTCTTCACAATTATAATATCATACACAAACATCTCACTTAGATATATTTATATATGTATATTTCTTCTATGGTTGAATTCAAGTTTGCATGATTTTTTTCTGATTGCCAGCGGCATCCACTCTGAGCGCCTTCGACATACCCTCTAAGCCTCCAGCCATGTTGAAATCACAGCCAGCTAACACTTGTCTTAAAAATAAATCCAGAGAGCACGGTCACGCAATTCTGGAGGGTTTCATCTCAGACCTAACTTGCAGAAAGCAGCCAAGCGTGAATACTTCCTCCCCAACGCTCACCAGATGCAAATGCAGCAAATTTAACTCGGAGAGTTATGGATTTGAGTGTGGAACAGCATGAGTAAGTGAATTTCTTTCATTTGACTTCACTCAATATGAAACCCAGGGCTTGAACCTGCCTGGCAGAGCTACAGAGCACCCAGGGTAAGGCTTAATTCGCTTCGCTGTGATCTTGCAGTTTTGCACATTGCTGGAACTGGGGGAGCATTTAGTCAAATGGCACTGCTGCAACCTGACACATAAACACTGCATTTCCAGTGTGGTTTTTCTATTTTCTGTGAAAAATGGGGACAAGCCTTCTTTGGGTAAAAGTGTTATTCTGTCTGTTATTTGTTGCTGATCTAATACTGTAATACAGAGATCAACCAGGATTTTTTGTAAAGAACAAAGTCTTAGAGGCACTGGGAAAAAACATGGCTACAGGTCTTTGCAAAAAAACAGGCAGGAGTAACTCAAAGGCAAAAAGCACTACCTTGGTAAAACTGCCAGTGCACTAATTACATATTGCACACTTATCATAATAGAGACCCATTAACGTTTGTCCTGGAACAACCTCAACTGCACCACACAAAAGACAAAGCTAAGTGAAAGGGGCGGGAGAAAACAGCAGCTTAACGGTTCTCTGAGAGTCTTTTATATTTTTTTTTACAAGCAGACTTGAGCACACTCAAAGACAAGGCTGACCTTAATAAAGTAGCCTTCACATGTCCCCAAACTAATCCCCTCAAGATGCCTACTCTGCCCCCTTTGCACATGTTTTAATCTCAGTGCCAAAAAGATTTGACTTCACACAGTCATTCTGGTGAACAACTGAAAAAAGAAAAAAAAAAGAAAATGAAATAAATAAATCAGTTTGTCTATGACTGTCCATTCACCCTCATCACCTCCCCAGTGGGCAGCCGTGAGGCAACAACATAGGACAGAGCTTCAAAATAACTGCAGGGTTTACACTTAGGGAATCACTGACAGGCATTTGATGTGCTTTAAAAGATAAGAACTGTCATTGAGGCACACCAATGACTTATTTCAGCATGCAGGTAATAAAACAAAATGAGGCAACTTGTAATATTGGTAATCTAATGTCCAGTACTTGAAAAATGCAGGTATGAGGGGTTTTTGTTCACCTATAGAAAACATTTATAGCATTGTGCTTATCAAATTCAAAATAGAAGTGTTTGTGAGGAAACTGTGCTTGCTTTATATTTCTAAATTCTCAGGCTATTCAAGGGTCAATCTGTGGTTAAACTATATAAATACGTGCTAGTTAGCATTCTTTATCTTTTGCTGCAGTGAAAAGATGCATTTCTTTAGGTATTATGTTTTACAATAAGGCCAGCAAATTGCCAAAACGAAGTTGCTTCCCAGTAGATGAACTTTGAAGTTCAAAAGAAACAAGTCTCCCAAAGGGAACTCTATCAGTCTGCAGATCAGATTCCTGTTTGATATGGCATGTTTTACCAGTAGTGCTCATAATCAGTGGTGCAACAGGTGTGACTTAAAAATGAATAATCTTGTGCTTGTGCATATGTGACAGAATGTGTGTATTACTGTGTATTATTCATCACTGTGTGTGCTTGAGTCTTTGGGAAGGTTTGTGATGTCAGGCGCCACGATGCCAGAGCAACCTGTAAGATGCTACTGTGGAAACATCCTGATTGTCTAGTTAATACACACATACATAAATTCATCATTTGTACATAATTCATCATATGCATTTTCCCTTCTGTTTGGGTAATATTTATTTTCTACGTACTGTTGTAGGATTGCTCCCTACAATGTGCTTCTTTTTAAATATTTTCAAGTTGAAAATGACATTTTGAAATTGAAAATGTTCTATAATTGTTTTTGATTTTCAATGAACTGATTTCTTTTTGTAGGGATACATATACATATTTAAATATTATGACATGAAATCAATGCAGACTGTCAGACAGTGAAATGCACACTTAAAACAAAGCGCAGGTCAAAGATTTGGGAGTGAGGACAATCATGTAAACTCTTTACACAGTATGTACAAACAGAGGAGAAAATATAGCACCAGTTCAGAGTTTAAAACACACGTGATGGAAAAGAAAAAAGCTACAAATGCCCTTTTAACACGAAACAGGTTGAAACCACAATCATCACCTTGATCTTCACGTTGCAGAAAAGTGAGAGCAATAATATCCTCAACACACAAAACTACTGGACTCACTTGATGATTATTGCAGTTCTATCTTCTATGATAAAAGTCACAGTCTAGATATTATTATCTACTCCACAAACAACCCATTGAGTGAGGGTACATATGAGACTGGTCTTGTCTGTGAATCCATCAAGACCACATCAGCTTATAATAGGCAGCTGGTGGGAGCAGAGGCCCTCTATCTGGGGAAACTGGCAGTATGACTGTGTGGGAGATCTGCTGAAGACCTATGGAACTAGATCAGACTAGGAAACTTGTCCAAGAAGGAGATAGTGACTCCATTTATAGTAAAGTAGTTCTTACCACGGAAATATGAAGACTGTGCAGAGAGGAAAAAGAAGAAAAAGCCAAAAAGTTGCAAAAGAAAATATGAATCTAAAAAAGTTGCTGGATTTTTCCATAATGAAGTGGTTTTCTCTTAATGTACTGAGTGATGGTGCTTGCATTCTCCCATGTTCACCCTCCTCTCATCACCGAGAGTTGCCAGGGGTGAGGTCTTTCTTCACGGATTCACTGCAACCCTTCTTGCAGCTGTTGAGGCTGGAGCTATCAAGGCTACGACTACAGGGCTTGACAAACACAGAGGAGGGGGTAAGGGAGCTCAAAGGAGTGGGAGAAGAGGGAGACAGGGAAGGAGTAGGGGTGGTGGGTGAAGAGGAAGAGGAGGAGGTAGTGGGAGTAGGGGAGGAGGACTTGCTGCTGGGCAAGGGCAAAGAGGAGGCTCGCTGCTCTCGTAGAAGCCGATGATGACGGAGGGTAGAGGAGAGGAGCAGGGCCTCTGCGCTCAAGCCAGAGGCTGACAGGCTTGCCAGCAGGGCCTTCGCTTGGCTGGGAGAGGCTGTCAGGGAGGGCACTGCCCCCTCCTGGGGGTACTTCCTCAGGCCAGGGGTAAACGCTGCTGCAGGAGAGGGCACTCGGCCTGAGAAAATGCCTGTTTTGATACCAGAGAGGTATGGCTCAATACTGCCACTGATGCTGTTGGTCCCAGAGGTCTTCAGGAAGATAAGGGGCACAGAAGACAGGACGGGGGAACGCAAAGAGATGAGGTTTTCAGGGATCAAAGGGGAAATAATGAAAAATTAAAGACTTAAAAATTGGTTGTGGCTGGGCACTGTCCCCTGCAGCACATTCCCTTATCATTACAGTCAAACATGACCGTGTGCACGCATGCACGCGCACACACACACACACACACACACACACACACACACACACAGATTGGTGTTCAGAGTAGATTTTGCAGCAAACACCAGAGATGTGAAGGTCTCAGCCTGACCTTCACAGGGACAGAATGAGGGACTGATTAAACAACAGGACAGACGGATGTGTGTAGCTCTCTAGTCAGGTGATGCTGAACGGGAGGAGAAGAAAGCTGAAGAGGCTGAACACGGACAGGTCGCTCACTGCTGCGGGGTCACAGAGGCACAGGGAGAGTCAGGGACAGTAGGTGGGCAGGCCAGGAGGTGCAAGTTCACAGGGTGACGGGGTGGGTGAGGTTGTGCCGCAGGTACACGTGTCAGACGAAACATATAGTGGAAGGGTAAGGGGAGTGGGGATGAGGGAAAGGTAAAAATAGAACAAGAGACAAACACAGGAGACCATTATTCAAGATGATATCAGCATGTGTGATGCAAGCCATGAGACAGGCAGTCATCTACACATGATGACCAACACCACTGAAACGCATCTTCTGTCATAGGACGCAACACTAAGTGAAAAATGCTAATTACATCTTTATTTTGACACTCGTTTTAATGATTGTTACTCATTAAAAATGCAAAATAATCCGATTGATGGCCATCATCACACTTTCAGTCCCTCTGTGTAATGCTGGAATGAGTCACTAGATGGCACTGCTCCAGCAGTATGAAACGTGTGGATGAAACATTCACAACATGTATTTGGGTGATCAGATCTACCGTAAGTATAAACAGTTACTGCATGTTTGATGTGCATCACCAGAGTGATGAAAGGGTTGGGTTTTTGTTTTCAACTATTTTATGGAGACTTTGATTTAAACGTGAGATGAAAAGCAACAGGGCAAAAGTTTTGGTGTTTGTTTATAGATTTCAGGGATTAGTTTTGTATGAAAGGAGAGCAGGTGTGCTAGTCTAGACTGCGCTGCAGGGATGCTTTCACCTGCTCTGATGCAGCTCCAGAGACTGTGCTGCCAACCGCCTCCAGAGAGCAGGGCTGTTCCTTCTGCTCGAGGAACTCCTCTCAAGCCTGGCCGACACATTTATTCTGGTCTGTGAGTGCAGCAGAGCAGCCTCACTTCATGTCACGCACTTAGAGCTGCCTGCCAAACGACAGCCTCCCAGGATAGGTCTTCACATCCCCCACCTCATGCCCAATACCTTTAACTAGCCTGTTGATTAGCCAGAAGTAATAAGAGGCCAAATAGGAAATGGAATTAGGGTTTTACGGTGTGAAAGTGATTCACATTGTCATGCCCTCCTTGATCTGTGCCAAAGCAAACGGAACGAGATTGTGGCTTTGAACTGTCTGTTCTTATCCAGCACGTTGATTTGAGGGATCCTCATTGAAGGCCAACAATAGTGCAGAGCATAGAGCAGAGATCAAAGCTCATTCAGCCAGAATATTTTAATTTGATGAGAAAATAAAAAATGGCAGGACCCACATAAAAACAAAAAGTGGTGCCAATGCATCTTGTTTTAGTTGCCTGCAGATGGTACACAGTTATGTCTAAAAAAAAAAGTGTCCCTCCATCGATTGCCTTTCATCTGAACTGGTGGGATTTGTCATCATCATTGTGTGGATAGTGTCACTGATGCTTAAGGTAGATCTTAGCTTGGGGTTGGGGGTGGTAGACCAATGGGAGAATGACGTGCTTATTCCTCAAATTTCTGCCCTATTCAAAATGCCCCGAGAAATTATAATTTGGCCAGAGTAAAGAAAATAGAACATATAAGCAACAAATGGGAACTGGAAGGAGGGTAAATGTGTGGGGTCACATTTAGGGAAGTTTCAAGAGAAGAGACACCTTTACCTTTAGCTGTGGGGCAAGAGAAGAGGTCACCCAAAGTGGGCACGTCTAAATAAATGCAGACTCTGGATGACTGTGATTTCTTTGCACTTGAATTATTCTGCACAAATGTATTCTTGTTGTCATAAGGTGGGAGAATACATCAACTTTTATATTTAGGTGGGTATAATTAGGATTTCTCTTCAGAAAGATCATGAGCCCAAAGTCAGTGATGGGTTAAAAAAAAAAAGTCAACATAGAGAAGGCAAAAGTTCTTAATTAGCTCTTAAAGGCTGTATGCAAATCAGCGAGTCGTCTTGATAATTTGACGAGATGAGCTGCAGATAATCAGCATGTTTTTCAGCATAGTCTGTGCTCAGCTGTTTCATTATACTGAATTTAAAATGATTTAGCAGACAGATTTTTCTCCATCCATCTGGAAGCGTACTTGTCAGAATCTGTGCCGTTTTTATTGGTTTGACAAAAAAAAAAAAAAAAAAAACCTCACCAGAAATCTGACCAGAAAGAAGGCGTTTCAAATGTAACAGCTTGTGGAAACTATCAACACTACACTAGACTGTCAATATCGTGGCTTCATTAAGGTTTGAAAAGGTTCAAGTTAAAATATTTGTGTGTGTCCCAGCCCAAACGTACTACTGTACACGGCACTGCAAGGTTAAATAGTAGTACTGGAGTATATGACCTCTCATAAACTGGCTGCACATTATACATTAAAATTCCAGTTATTGCCAATTGTGAAGACTACCACAGTGGTTTCATGTCTTTGTTTAAGCTGGTTGTTTCTCTTTGTTATTTGTAATGCAGTTGGTGATATGTTGCCACCCTAAACAGCTTGGCACGACTTTCCGCGCTGACAATTAGCTTTGAGTGTCCACTGTCGCTCTGAGGATAGTGCTTTCACACATACAGCTTCTTTTTTTTACAAAGACTGTTTTGAAGTTTGTGGACAAAGAATGTGCTGTGCATGAGTGACATACTGAAATAATTGGACTAATTTAGCTTTCATTGGACAAGTGTAGAAATGTACGCCACTTCCAGATCATAGGGAATGAGAGAGACTGATAGGGAATGACTAAAAAAAGAAGAAAGGGACAAGTGCTTAAATTGCAGAGTACAGAAAGCGAAAGAAGGAAAGAGAGGAAATGTGGAAGACTTAATTGTTGGGAAAGACAACTGCCCTCCTCATATTGAATAATCAGTGATTGCCAGTGTGACTCAACTTATTACACAGCACTGAAAAGATTCCTCCCAATCTTCTCTCAGTCTGAGGCGACCAAAGCATCATTACTCTAGCGATCTCACCGATCTCTCTCTGTCTCTAACACATTCATTTTTCTGCAGTCTTCAAGACTGAATGTGTGTCTGAATGCTCTGTCAAATTCGGTGGGGTATGGCGGTTTAGGTGTTAGCACATTGAAGTGCTAACACTCTACCAATTTAACCTGTCTGACACAGAGCCTGCAGAGGATTCTTTGATCTATTGCAACAAACCCACGATAATGAGACTGTGACAATAATGTGACTCTGCCATCAAAGAGTGCTACACATAGTGTGATGAATGTAAGCTAAGCAGTGGGGTATGATGGGGACATGCAGTAATACTGTGGTACAAGTGGAGGTGGGCGTGGAGTTGAATGATTTGATGTATAAAATACAGAGGGGCTGCATTTCTGGAGAATGACAGCTTGCAGAGATACTGCATTTAAAAAAAATGTAACATTGGAGGGTTGCTCGAGACAAATTGTGTTTCTACATGAAGAACAAGGTCATCATAGCTGCTTGTATATGTGGAAACATTTTTAATACTGTTCCACAAGAATTCTCCGACCCATCTGTATTGATTTATAGCAGGCACAGATCATTACGTTTCTTTGCCCCAATTTCAGACTTCATATATTATTATCTTCACTTTTATGATTTTTATACCCCCATTCTGTACAAGCCTTCTTAAAAGTATAAACAAATGGTTATGGCCTAGGCCACCACCACTAGAGAAGGAAACTGTAACTGAGAGAATCTGGAAAGTACCATACAGTCCATCTACACAGATGCTGCCAGATCAAGCATGCCTTGACAGTGCTAAATATAAAAAAATGATAATGTACCTGCTGCTGGCCCTGGATCTTCAGGAAGTCCTCTCTTTTGCCACTTTTATACTTGTCTGTACTGTTCTGCTGCAGGTGCTTCAGTTTGGAGGCAGCTGAGGAGTGGAGAACCTTACCAACACTGGAACTATTCTCTCCCTGAAAGGAGACGAGAGAAAAAGGAGAGAAAAGGGTGTGAATCAAATCTTGGACACATAGTTGTACATGTCATTTCTACTCTTCAGTGCCTTTATTATGAGTCTCAGACACACATCAACTCGGCACAGTTTGATTTCAGTAGTCTGATTTCAGCAAACAAGTGCATCTCTTGAAACCAATGAGGTTTTTTGAGATCAGAGCTCGTAGCTGATGTAACTGGACTATCCACTTCACAGATTTTCACATCGGTAGGAAATGACAAAAAAAAAAAAAACACAGCATCAAAATTGACGTTGCGTAGCCTCACTTCACCGTAGGATCCACAAGGCCAGTGTGCTTAAAGATCTTTGCCACTGTGTTATCGTCTATTTCTACTACGCACAAAAACAAATACAGATTTACTCATATTTCCATCAAACTGTGCATCCTCTGCACACAGAGACAATAACTGACACTAAAACTAATATAAGATTAACTGTAAAAGTGTCAATTAGCTAAGACAAAACACTGGCAACTGCCTGTTCATTCTTCTAAGTCCCACCCTTCTCTTGATATGAAGTAGACATAAAATATACAGTATGCTTGGCGCTTGACGGGTATAACCCTTATTCCAATGTGCTAATTAAAATCTGAACTGCAATGGGGCTGGAAAGTGGATTTGTCAATTTGTGAGCAAATGGACAAGAGTAATAAAAAAAAAAAAGGAGTCATGTAGAAATGATGATCGTGGTTGAAGTTGTGAGTGATGAAATAATGTGTGAAGACTCTGTAATCCTCAGCTATGCCCATGGGCATGCTCCCTGGCTCTACATCAGAGGGCTGAAACTCACCATGACAGTGTGACTGTCAAGTATTGTAGCGCTGCCCTGAGAGGGAGGCTACACGCAGAGCAACAGAGAATACTACGCGAGCTGTCAAGACACCTCACTATAGTAGCAGTTGAATGCAGTAAGTCTTAATAATCACTAATCTTTGTGATGTTGCAGTCAACTGGAGGTGAGTTGAAAGCACGTTACTCACTGTGTCTGGTACAAGAGTTCAACATGTGCTCATTAGATATTAGTATGAAATGTATTTGAAGTGATAGTCATAAAAGGTTCCTGAGTGCAACTACTAATACTAATTTTTTTTTATTTTCCTCCCTTTGCTTTTTCTGTTTGCCTTTTTGTGCTCTATTTTTAATTTTTTATTATATTTTCACCTGAAAGCAATTACCTTAACCCGAACCTGTTAACCCAAACCTTTCTGTTTTCTGGAAACACAAATTCTCCAAGGCTAACCATCATTATTTTGTTTTGAACTATTTCTGAAAGAAAGAGATTTCAAGGCAGAGCAAAGATGAAAAGATGTATTAATCTGATAGAGCTGGTAATTGAAGAAGAGAGAAAATAAGAAATTGAAGATGTTTGTACATATCTATGCATGTGTGTTTTATTGCCTGTATAGAGTAACAAATAGTGAAATTGGCTAGATTTACTGAAAAAAACTAAACAGATCGATAAAGAAACAATCAACAACTTAGCTCAGCAGGATAGAAGCACCAGCACTAATCACATATAACACAAGTCTATTGTCTGTCCCGTTTGCATATTTTCAATTTTAAGTATCATTAGATGCCAATTTTATCAGGGAGCAGACATCAGAAGCTTGAAAGCAAATTCCATCAGTCATCCAGAGAGAAAAAGTGAAGAAAGAAAATAGAGCATGCTGCTTCAGAGCATAGCATCAACCACAGCAGGTGTAAGCAATGAACCTGGATCGATGCTGAGCTCAGAGAGGAGGGCTTGGGCGGGACTGGAGGCTTCGTGGTCTCTGTGGTCGGGGTGCCAGTCGTCTGTACAGAACAGCTTTTGGAGATTGTCTCAGTGTAGATCTGCTCTGAAGCGGGGTGGCCACTGATTTCCATCAATGTGTTCTCCAGCTCACGAATGGTCTCCTCCAAGCTAGTCAGCCTCCTGTAGGTGCTGCGTCGAACATCTTCTCTTATCTTTCTCTGGCTCTGTTTGGCTAGACTGTCCACAGAGCTAGTTGATCCATCGGACTCAAGAGTAGTGTTTACTGAACTCTGCTGTGCCTCGGGAATCATCTTAATTTCAGCGTTGTTCTGAAGTGTCAGTATACTCTCCCCTGTCTCAATCCCTCTCTTCAGAACCTTCACCAGAGAGCTCTGCTGGTCCAGATGGAGGGAGGACTTTATTCTGGCTTTGGGCACTGGCTTAGATGACTCCAAAAGAGAATGAAGCAGCCTGTAGGCCTCTCTGACTGTTTTTTCCTGTCTGAAGAGCACTAGGAGCGGTCTGTCACTCAGCTGAACTTCAGAGATTTCTTTAGTGTGTGATGAGATGGTCAGAGTCTGCAGAATACTTCCCATATACCTGCTGAGCTCCTGAGCCTCAAGGGCAGACAACACCCTCACCTCCAGCTCTGTTAACAGCAGGGCCAACTCCTCTTTTAATTCTATATCCTCCTCAAAACAATCCTGGGACCTTTCAAATGAATCTCTACCAGTCCGGTCTTGTGATGGACTCTCTTCTACAGAGTAATTTGCTGTATCTCTGACAGGATCTTCCAAGGCAGTAGGTGAAACTGGCAAACACTCGGTCAACACAATGTGGGGGACGAGAGACAAGCGCCTTCCCTATAAATGAGGAAAGCACTTGAGGTTTAAATTTAAACACAATGATGTAGTCTTTGCTTTAGCACAATCCAACAACTTTCTGTGTGAAAGTGAAGATCGCTGCATAAAAAGTAAAAAAAAGTAAGGCACAATTTAGAAATACAACAAGATACATTGTGAGTTAGTGATGTCATTAAGGGTTAGTGCTCCTTACTGTTGCATTTGATACCAAAGTGCTGCCTGTGTGGTCTGTCTCATGTAGCTCCCTTTCAGGTAAAGAGCAGTCCAGCAAGGCACAGCTGGGCAGCTGTTTGATAGTAAGTTGAAGTGTTTACTGCTGGTCACACATACAGCTGTCTCTCACACACAAAACACACTGCAACATCAACTGTAAATGTCCTGTCCTGTTCTTTATGAGGTTGTGAAGGAGTGATTCATTCACTGTGTGTATAAAGGAACTGATTGTTTTAGATCACTGTTTTTGCTTTACAGCACAGTCACTGTGTGGCTCAATCACTGTCATCAACATAGGCAGTTCTATTCTCAGCAAGACAAAATTATATACTCTACCTGCCTAATGAAACACACAATTAGCAATTACATAGTGAAGAAAGGTGAACACCTGGCAGTATTAATTTTACACTCCAAATGCTTATTTTGCCCCTTTAAGCCACATAATGCAATCAAAAAAGTTTGTGGTTGGGTTCCTTAAACACAGCATACATGCACATCAACAACAAAAAGAGACATTGGTAAGCAATAATATCTGCCGAAGGGGGACTTTGTGTTAATGTCAGCTTGCAGAGACAGAAGGGGTGCATGAGGGGATGTGGCTAGAGGCGGAGCAGTATTGTGTGTGACAGAGATGTTAAAGGAATAGACACAGAGGCGTAATAAGGCAGCAATCCACAGCACTCAGAGTCAATCAGAGTGTTACCTCGGTGCCTCGGGTCTCAAAGGGCCACAGGTCCAGTCTGCAGGGGTGTAGACTTTTCCTGGTGTGAGGGCTAATGAGCAGGGAAAGGGGAGGGGGCTGAGCGAGCCTGAGTGGGGCTCTCTCAAATAGCTGGGAGGGGAAAACGGTCATAAATTTTTGGATAAAAACACAGCCAGTGAATAATCATTATCTGCTCTTGTTATCTCGGTGTTCCATCAAATTTCAGGCAGGCCATCTCAAACACAGCCCAAGCTGCCATCAGGGTCCATCTGTCTGGCTGTGATCTGTGAGCCCTGGGTGATGATGTGTGTGACTGAGCAGTATGTGATCTTTGGGCTCTCCTAGTGCCAGGGGCAAGGGGACATATGGCACCTGCTGCTTGAACATGTGGTAATGATGGTGAGCATATCTGCTTGTGTGTGTGTGTATGTGTGTGCGCAAAAGCCAGTGGCAGATTGTGGATGAACATAAATGATAGAAAGGGTGCAGTTTCCCCTCTCATTGAACATCTTTGAGGATATACTCAATATAATCCACAAACAATGTTTTAGTTTACCTCCAGTTCGGTAGCAATTTTCTGCTCCTCTCCTTCTTCTTTGTCCCCAGATGCTAGTGTGGGAGGTGTTGATGCAGGACGGGGGTTTTCGGACACTGTCCTCCTCAGTTTTACATGAGGCTTCTGGCCTTCTGTCTCTTCAGATTCAGCCTTCTACAAATACAAAATGTTAATGATGCCAAAGCCATGTTCAAACTTTTTATCTTGAACATTTTATTAACAAGCAAACAGTGTTTTGATCTGACAAGAATATTCTTTAAGTCTACAGAACCGTTTAACTTCCATTACTTCCTCTCTATAAGGCAGAGATAATCTGTTCACATGTTTATCTGTGAAAAAAAAATCTTTGTTGCTGCATGTCTGTGAATTTTCACTGTGCTACCTTTATGCTTTTTCCAGCAATAAGGGTCTCTCCGCTGCGGGTTGTCAGGCCTGGAGAAGATGGGAAACTGCGTCGAGGTGGTGGAGGAGGAGGAGACTTGGAGGGTTTCTCTGTGCGATATCGAGGCACTGTAAGCTCATCTGGAAAAGGAAGTATTACAGGCACAATCTTAGAAAGGGGTCATACTTTAGTTATACATTTAGAATTATTTAGGAATAAGCTAAGAGGGATTTGATGAGTAGTGTTGCAAGCCTTTACTCAATACTGAATGCTATGTTGAGTGACTTATTTCATTTACAAATCATTTTAAATTCCTACAGTATCTCCACTTTTGATGATTTTCGTATTTGATCGTATTTGAAGTTTGGATGAATCTGATGACCTGCACAGCTTTTAAAGGTATTTTAAACCCAACTGGATTAAATAAAAATGCATTGGGCTTGTTTCTTAGCTCTTGAAAAGCTGACCATTTCAAGAGGCTTTCTGTTGCCTGACAATGATATAGACTGATGTACTCAACTTTCTATCTTACCAGAGCCACGTCTGGATCCTCCCTCTTTTCCAGAAAGCTTGTGCTGGGGCTTGTTGACGCGGTGCTCTGAGGTTCCCATGCCACTCTGGGGGTTCTGGGAGGATGGTGTGTTGGAGGAGGGCTTGATCTGTTTGGCAGCAAAGTCCAGGTCTGGAATAGCCTTCATTAGCTCAGCCTGGGTCTCCTGCAGCAGTCGGTTGATGTCTTGGGCGCTGTACTGGGTCAAACTGGCCCGCTTCTCCTCCCAGTCTCGCTCTGCTGCCTGAGGAGTGAAGAGATGGATCTAAACACTAAACACACAGCCGCTGTGGTGTTGCAGTACTGTTGTGATATGACTCATAATTGAGACCATGCACATGGTGAAGAGACTGAAGAAAAATGTGAAGAACAGCACAAATCATTCCTACCAGTCGGACTTCCACGGATAAAGCTTTGTCAGCAGCAGCACGGCGTTCCAGCTCCTCCAGAGCTTTGCCTTTGTGGGGAACAGGGGGGTGATTGTCCTTGTGAGGGCCGGATAGGTTCCCATTACCACGGCTGAGGCTGGAGTGGGGGCTCCAGTTGGACAGGCTGTTTCCTCCACCAAGGTCATTGATGGTGAGGGGTGGGCTAGTAGGGATGTCAAAATCTGAAAACTTTCGCAAGTCCTCATTGTGCTTTGATGAAGGACTAGAAAAGTCCTCCTGCTTCTTCCACACACCATCATTCGCTTGCCTTGGAAAGACATGTTAGATTAATTAATTAATTAATTAATCAATGCTGTGAAATTAAAATATGACAAATGCAGGACTGGAAGTGAAAGCAATTGTTGCTTAATACCAAAAACGCACTGAATGGCACAAACCTCTGACCAAACTGAATAAATCTCTGACATGCTGTTGCCACAAAGATAAGAGAGAAAAACATAACTAAATGAGCTCTTTTGATCCGTGAAGTTAATTGAACCAGAATGTGAGATGCTTTTTGGACACAAGGCTGATTAGGAGATAAAGGATAGAGTGCTGAAGGGCACACTCATCATCTAACTATAAAGCAAGGTCTGTCTGTCCTTTGCATATCTCCGTCTTTCATGTTGTTTCATGTATAAACTTTTTCACAACTCATATCAATAGTATTCATTTTTCTATGAGCTGATGCAGCAATACTGGAGGCCAAGTAATCAACCTGTTACGAAAAGGCACTGCACTAGTACACTTAAAAAGCCTTTATTCAGTCTTTCATCAGGGTGTCATGAATAATGACAAGCGGTCATATTAATACTAGCTGCTTGAATGCACCTTTCAGGACTTTTCCACATATACTATGATTGTTAACTTCTCTATTTTTGCTAGTTTCAGAGCTTTGGCTTAAAAACAATAAATGTTTAATGGCAGAAATCTCTGATCTGGATCAACAACAATATCTAATCAATTTTCCTCAGTCCATTGCCCGTCTGTCCACCGCATTTTATGAAAATCTATAATGTTCTGCTGACGCACAAACATAGAGGGGTGAAATATAAGCTCTTTGGCAGAGGTACAAACGGGAAAGCCTTACTCAAATTGATTACAAATGGGAGAGTTGTTTTTTGTTTTTCTTCGTCAGCTATTGTTGATACATTTCATTGTGACTCTGTCAGAATCTATTGGACAAATGCTTTTCTATCAGTATTTACAGGATTACTAAAATCTTACAATAGACTAAGTCTGTGTAAGGAGAGCTCATCAGTATTTTCTTTACGTTTAGCTAATCTGATTAATATACAGGGCTGTAAAATTAAAGCAAGTATTGTTGCTGTCAGTCAGAGCAGGTTCATACTTGCGCATGGTTGCAAGGGTGTCTGTTATAGTCTTGCAGCGTTTTAACAGGGCATCGAGCCTGTGTGGCTCTTCTTTCAGGAATTTGACGGCTTCCACTTCCACCCTGAGCACCACCCGCATCTTACTCTGCAGGCCTGGGAATTGATCTGCAGGAGAAAGCAGAGAAGTATCACAGGAAGCATCAAACAAAACATGTAGTTACTAAGACAATGCGCAATATTAGCAATTTGAGACTGATTAAATGTTTGACAGGCTGGCTATGGGTGACTAAAAGATAATCAATGCCTTGATGAGTAATTACAGTATTATAAACTGTCTGCCAGAGTAAAAGACTGCGTTTTATGTTTTGTACCTGTGCACAGAATAGGAAATATGACTCACTTTTCAGCTCTGTGAGTGTTTCTCCCAGCTTTCTCAGAACAGTGGCCTTCTCCTCCAGCTCCTGCACTGTCACCAGCTTGTGGTTGACAGACGACTCCTTCTGGATCTCTTCCACTGACTTCTCCAGGTCACTGAGATGGAACAGACAGAAGGCTGAACACCAGGGATTCCTCTGCTACACTTAAATTTGACTGAATATTTATCTCAGAATTATGCTATTCAAGTTCAGTAAAACTTGTGCCAGTAAACTGTCTTCGATCAACTGGCAGCTCGATCAACAGCTCTGGACAGCTGAACTGGAGGAGTTGAGTTGGGTATTTAAATTTTCATGTAACAGCTGAGGTAAAAAAAACAACTTTTAAAATAAGTGTGTTTATTTTTTACATTTATTATATTTACATTATATTATATTCAGGAGCATGGATAGCTAACAGAAAAGCTTGCTCAGCCCCAATGTGTGTCTGGTCTGGTAAGACTTAGGTCAAATAAATCTGCCTCAAGTGATGAAATTAATCAAAGCTCTATATATAATTAACAAAATAAATTGGCCATTAGCCAGGCAGAATAACAGACATTGATTAGCAGAGATCATCTAACAGTTCAACCAATTAGTCTGCAATCAAAATGCCGCTCAAAGTGAGACTGAGGAACTATAACGCTGCTCAGAGAGACTCGGAAATTATTACCTCAGTTAACATTTCCACATAGGAGACTGAAGCAAGTTATCTGATTATTAAATCTTAAGGTAGCTCTCTGCTCTGCTTTCACAGTCACTTCAATTAGATGCTGGACTGGACTCATACTTCAGATCTTAATAAGCATCTTGCTCTATGCCAGGCGTAATTACAGCTACAATTTCATCCTATCACTGCTGAGTCATCTAATTATAACGCAGATATACTTTGTCATGTTTGAAGCAGTTATGAAATATATGATAAAAACACCCCTTATATTATATAACTATGTAACTACTACACTAATCAAAAATCTCTCAAATTGGGAAATTGGGAAGCCGGCTGCTCAATACTTTTATACTGATACTGACTGGAGTTGTTGGATGATGAGTTCCTCCTCGTTGAGGTACTTGAGCCTCTCCTCCTCAACTAGGAGGCGCTGTCTCTGCAGAGGATCCTCCTGCTTCCTCAAAGCATCAGCCACACGCACGTTCAACTCTGCTTCTGTTCGCTTCAACAGAGTTCGCACCGAATCCTGGTTCTCCATCTGCGCATGTACACATTCAAACAGAGCACCGCAGATAACATGTTGACAGTGGGGAATGTTTGGAAATGTATTGTATCAATGTTAGCCTTTCTGGCCACAGGAGAATAGCCTGGTGAAGTTGCACAATAACAACTGGACAATGAGGAGAGCTGGAGCTGTCTTTATCAAAACTCAATGATTTACAGATACTGCACATTTTGCTTTTCTCCATCTCTGAGGGTTCAGGCTGTGGCTTCTTCTTTTACAGTACGACCTTATCTGCCTTGTTACGAGGGAAGAACATTTTGCTCTATGCTTCATTGTTTAAGTGTCCTTTCAGTAATTACTTATGAGTTTTAGCCTTCATACCAATTGCCTTGTTCTTGGATGCAATGCTAAATGCAGTAAGCAGTTAATTCATTAATCTTAGGAGTTGTCTGTGGTGTCCCTGTGTGCTTTAGCATGAGCACATAATATTTCCCCTAACACTCAAAGCGGAGATGCCCTGAGGAGAACCAGGCATGTTCATGACAGAAGCACTGAGCGTGAACTCAGCTCCCTTTCAATGTTATAAAAGGAATATTCTACAGGACTGCTCCATGTAATACAAACTCCCTGAAATGAAAGCACCTGGTAAGCAAGAAAAATGAATAATTGATCAGCCGTATTTGTTCCAGGAAGTAAAACAAGACAACAATATGAGGAACATTTTAAATTACCCAGTATTCCCTATTACACTACCATGGGTGATAATGCAGATGCAACTGACCAAATGAAAAATTTGTGATAACATATTAAAAATATACAGTATTTATGCCTAGAAGACTTTCTTGAAATCTTGCAGCACTATACTCCCTCTCTCCCAGATGCCTGTTTCTCCTACACCCTACCTTTGTATATTTTATGAGCGGCATGTAAAATTTAAGCTGCTGGCCATCGCCATGGGCAACAACACTGTCCAGGTGCAGCGGTCACACTTGGGCACACAGCAGCAAACCATCCTCTCTGGGTACAGAACAGCATCGGCTGTTGGCCTCTCATTCTCACTGCTTAGAAAGTTCAAGAAGCCTTTGTGACTGCTGTTATGAACAAATAAAATGTGTCTTCGATCCTCTGTCACTGACATTAAGCATTCGACTTGCCATCACTTCCTGATCTCTCCCACAGTAACCTTAGCACCACTTGCACCAGATATAAATGGAATAAATCATTTCTGTTAACCCTTCCTTGTGATATTTCATTCAGCATCTATTATGACTTTCCATATCTCTGTAGAAAATCATGTGATGTGAACTGAACCTGAGCTTTCATACATTCTGTTTCATTTTTAATCCTCAAAAGATACAATGCCCTCAATATGTCACAAATCACTGCTATGTGAACCTGCAGTTGTTATGTACAGTAGATACAGTACTGACGTAAAGATCAAAAAAACATCAAAGCCAGTGCTCCTGTATGCATATGCATTCAAATGTAACATATTTAGCAATCCCCTACAACTCTAAGGCAATCTGTGGACCTCTTCAATAAAAGGAGGCCGTATGCAAACTGCATAATGTGGTTTCACATTGTGTATGACTTGCATGTCATCCAAAGGGAGACAGGAGGGAGCCTGAACTGACAGAAACATTGTTCCGGTTACTCTGGATAGTTCACTGAATTTCTCAGCACTTTTAATGGGGATTCGTTCTTTGGTAAAAAGTAGTGAATAGAATAATTATTGTTTATGGAAATATACTTTCCTGTTGAATTTTTCAAATGTAAATTTTTAGTGCTTTAGCACCACAAACAAAATTCCACTTGACTCCATTTCATTGGATTGGTTGCAAAATCTCAGGTGTGTAAAAACTCTGCATGACTTACTTACCACTAATTTAATGGTTTTGCTTGTAATTTGGTAAAAAAAAAGACTGTTTAAGAGACATTGGAACAATGTTTTTATGCTGGATAAAATATACCTGTATCTTGCGTAGCTGGGTGAGTTGTTTGCGCAGGTCTGTGGCGTTTTGCTGCAGACCTTGCAGGTGGAGCTGCATCTGTAAGCTGCCGACGCTGTTCAACTGGGTTGTGTTTAAAGGCGGAGGCGGCATCAGAGCTAGAGGTGCCGATGGCGTATGAGCTGCCGATCACAAAGCAGGACATTGAGGTCAACGGGAGGTCGTTGGAAAACAAACTGGTTAGTTTGTTGGACTGTGCTCCAGTCCAGTGAGATTTGCAGTCAGCCAACATGACACACAATACAAACAGTAACACACACTAACACACACTCACACACACACACACGCACACACACACACACTCTCACACACACACACACACACCATACAAACATATATACACACAAAATCTGGGCACACACCCACTGGACCAAGTTTAATGTGAGTAAATGCAAAAAAAAAAACATATTCACAAAACTCTAATAGCCCACTGGGGGAAACGGGAGCTCATGCTATTAGTAACCCATATAGAAATGCAATTAGTCTGTCAGTAGTGAAACACAGGGGGATAACCATGCTCTTATCTTAACATAGGGCTTTGTGAGTATGGCTATTGATCCCCCCCCAGTCATTGTCACACACAAAATCTGACACACACTCACAAAAGTGTGAACCTTTCTATGACAAAACAACCCTCTGAAATTCCCCAAAGCATAAACAAGCAGAAATTCAAAAAGTAGAGACATGGACAGGACGAGAGGGGGGCGGAGTCCGCACTCTGGGAAACCAACCAGTAGAAAGACGATAGACACCGCCAGCTACCCAGCAACACCACACACCCATACAGAGGGCAGAGAGCCATAAGAGATGTCTGAGAGGAGAAATTAAAAAAGGGTGATAGAGTAGGAGATGGCAACTACCTTTCTTCTTCAGCCGTCCAGCTGGAATATAGAAAGAGTGCGCCAGTTACGGATAAATTAATAAGAAGGTGATACAGAGACAAAGAGGGGGAGGAAAGGAAAGTCTTAAAGGTTCATATTTACAGAATGATGATCCTGGAGAACATTTTATTTAATACCACAGAGAAAATGACTCCATTGATGTCTTAATCCTTTGGCAGTGTATCAATTTGTGAAGAAGCTTCCAAGACAACTACGTCCTTACACTGGCCCCGTGAAGGTTTGAACCAAAATTGAACTAAAAATTATCAACAGAGAAAAGAAGGAAGATATCGAAGGGTTTTGTTCACTATACCACATATACAGTAGGCTACGTGTTTTGAAAAATGATTCACATCACTGATTTAACATCAGTATTTCAAAAAATCTGCCTTCAAAAACATTTGTTTTGTAAGTTAAAGTAACAGTCAGATATTTTATGAAATACAATATATAAAATCACATCTCTGTGTATTCAGAACTACTTCAAAGCTGTCTGTCTTATTACCTTGCCAAGGAGGTTATGTTTACAGTCTTGTTTGTTTGTTTGTTTGTTTAACACCTTTCAACAGGTCTGAAGCTGTCAGAAGGTATCAGTTTTGGGGGGTTTTTTTGACGGCGCTTTACCAGCAGTTCTTCTGGCTTTCTGTATTTGTGCTTAGTGAGGATAGACTTCTCTACACTGGAGAAATTAAAATGAACACTGAATATATTATCTGGGTAGAACAATTATCAAGTATCTTTCCCAAAATGTTAATGTGTTCTTTTAAAAGTCTTGTGAACTCTACCAGTCATAATTTTTGTTTTTTTTATATTTGGAATGAAATACTTCAATGTTAACAGAGAGACAGAGAAAATGAAAGAGAGTCAAAAAAAAAAGAGATGAATGAGGTAAAAATAAAAAATTTCCCCAAATTCCAGGACTGATGTTGACCTCCCTCAGATTGTGAGAGCTGTGTCAAATTTGTATAAATTAGATTTATACCAGCAGGTCATCATCATTGCTTGTTTGTGTTCATCATCCTTGGCTAAATTCTGGGACACTATTAGCAGGAAAATAAAATAGTCAACAGTGTTAGTAACAAATAGACTACTGATTTAACGGTTCGGTACACAGGTCACCATTACGCTGCTGTACTCACTTCCAGTGGCGGAGCCGTCACTGTTGGTTTCGGTCTTCTCGCTGGAAGAGAAAGGTAATGGCCGTGAGAACTCCGTCCCTTGGTCTGGAGGGCAGCCCGCCATCATGCAGAGACGCAGCAGGCCGCATCTGAGGATCAACGGCCACAGGGCAAGGCAATTACAGTGCTAACGCTAAAAGCACCACTAGTGGACACTATCAGACTGATTACACAAACATGTTACCTTCTTGTTAAAGAGCCCCTTATGTGTTCATAAGGGTGAAGTTAATGAGGAACTCAAAACCTAAGAGAAAGGCTATCTTACACATCTCCACGTATCAATGTATAAATCAATAGCACTGTGCCCTGCAGCTAATGTTTAGTGCTCTGTACTTGAGCTGTGCTCACACAAAATAGTGTACCACTTCACTGCTATGGAGCTGATAATGGCCCTGATAATAGCCTGCTGCTGTTCCTGTCGATAATCCTGTCCACATGTCTGAGAAGAAGTTGTATTTGTAACTTTTAGAGGGTTAATGGGGTATAATGAAGAGTCTTACGTGCTGTCACTGTCTGGTGCTCTGGTCAGCACACTCTGGACCAGGCCAGTCAGGCTGGCTATTTGCTTCTCCATGGCCTCCATGCGCTCCAGACGATGATCCCTAGAAAAGCGAACACCACAACTGTATCACAAAACACGAAATGCACTAATGTGTTTTTTTTTTCCAACTGTAAAGTAACGCAACAGGAAAATTGGATACGTTAATAAACCTCATCACACAGACTCATACTGACCTACTACTGTCAGGGTCTGGTCCAGACATTGAAGAACCAAAACCAGGCGTAGCCCTGCCACCCTCCCCAGGCCCAGCTGTCAGACACAGAGGCTCTGAACTGGAGCTGGGCCTTGACTTTGGGCTCTCAACAAACACAGAGGAGGAGGCTGAGTCCTTGCGGAAGGTCTGCCTGACCGGTGAGGCTCTACTGGGTGAGCTGGAATATGAGTCCCTGTCCCTCAACTGCATGTCAGGGATTTTCTGTGGGGATGATGGTGGCATGCGAAAACCCATGCCCAGCGTTGCTGAGGAGTATGTGTCAGAGTAGAGCGAACCTCCAGGCTTGTAGAGAGAATCCTCCAGGTCCCCCTGAAGAGCGGCTGCTGAATATGTGCTAAGGGATCTCACAGAGCCACGGCGGTACAGGCCAGTGGAAACAGGGAAGCTAAAGGGATCTCCGATGGCAGCTAACGACTGTGTAGAGGCAATGCTGAGGCGGCCCTCGTGCATCAAGCTGTAGGGATCTGCATACAGCCCCTCACTCTTCATCAGTGCCATGTTTTTCGCGGAAACCTCTTCGTCAGGCTTGACATCACGGCGCTCCAGGATGGCGCTGGGTGAGGGAGACAGGCCTGCGTTGGCACCATGGCCGGCTGAGGGATGGTGGGGATGTCGGGGCTGTTCATGCTGGGGATGGGACCCAGCAAAAGATGGAGGGCGGCCTCCACTGTAGGAGAGACGTGAACGAGATGGAGAGCCAGAAGACGCTGAGGCCGTAGAGGAGGGGAGGGTGTTGAGACGACGAGTTGGTGAGGAGTCACGAGAGGAGTACACCATCTCCCTCTGAAATGAAAAAGCAGGGATGCAAGTTACCATGGAGACCTTGAGATGAGAGCACTGTGCTCCCCTTGTGTCAGTTTGACATGAAAACCACTGAGATCTGAGTGACACTGGACAGACTGTCACAGTCAGAGGATGCCAATAGATGATGAAATTCTCAAAAGACCAATTAATCGTCCACTGGCAGAATTTAGTCTCTAAAATTTTTCCTGACTTTTTTTAATCTGGCCGATTAAAAAATGAAATATGTCTGCCAAAATGGAAAGATTTTCACACATTCCCAATTCCAGCTCTGCTGTATTACGTTTTCTTTTGTCCTCTGCTAAAGCTTTTGGTACATCATGAAATGAATTTGAGCAGGTATTCAAAAAGACAATCTCCTATCTGAAAATAAGTATGCATTCTCTTGCATAGAACAATGACAAAGATACTCAATCATGCCCATTTGCAATTTAGCTTTTATTTTTTCCTCTACCTTTTTTGTCGAGCAGCATAAAGTCGTTAAATATGCCTAGATGCCTTTTTCAACCCACCAGCCTCTGTTTTCATGCAGTGGATGTGCTCCTGCTGTGATTTTTCTTATTTCAGCACCCTTCAAAAGCCAAATAGTCTGCTTTCCCTTGTCACATAACTACATTTGTTGCTTAACTCGTCTTTTCATTTGCTCCTCAGCATCCTAGCAAACGTTCTCATGTGGCACAGTATAATACACAGAAAATATTGGAGCGTGACAAAGGAATTCGTGCCACTGAGCCTTTATGCACTGGGATAAGTTCATATACATATATTCACACAGCTATATGAGGTAGACTGGTTTGTGCAAACTGTATGAGCACAGTTTAAGCAAGCAATAAGACACAGATAAAAAAAAAACATTTTAAACCCTAAGTTCCTCCTTCAGCCTGTGTTTAGTTTCCTTACTTACAAAAAGACTGTTACTGTTAATGACAACTGGTAACTTAATGATTGATGATTCTTGATTTTGTCCAATAAAAGTGCTTTAAATAAATCCTGGTATCAAACTTAATTTAAGGGTGTATTCAAATGTAGAGATGCTTCTGCACTTTATAGGTGCTAGTTAGCTGTCTCTTTACTACTTTTTCCTTTTCTGTTTCTTGTAACAAAGGCACAAACTTGCATAAGCATGAACAAACACAAGCATACAGTACAGAAAAGTATATGTACTATGTATATAATTGTCATATTTTCCCTGCCTGCTTGCATAGTTAATAGTTGTATTTACAGAACTTTGTGAATACTGCAGATGGTAAGCAGGGTTTTGTAAAAAAAAAAAAAAAAAAAAAAAATTAAAGAAAGGTCTCCCTTAGGCTTCCTTGATCTTCACTGAGGCAGAAATAGCTTTGGATGTTAAAATATGCTTATTTCACAGAGGTACATTGTTCTCTGGTGTCTGCACAGCAACAGATGGCCTACTTGAAGATAAGGAAATACATTTCCAGGAGGGATACCTGTTAAATTACTAACCCATATACACAGCAACAGCCTGTCAAAATTACCACTGAAATATGAAAAACACTATTTACTTGCCAAAGAAGCACACCGCGCTCCTCTTTTAGGAGACACAGTTCTGCAGTTTTGACTGATGGCTCAGTTGTCAAGCGTCAGACCAGATCAGAAAGCATTCTTTCTTTAAAATAACCATGGTTGCTCCCTTCAAATCCCCACTCCCCCAACTCCATTCCCCCTCACCCTCAGGTCTCCATTAGCCAGGTGTGCAGTAGCAGGGTAGGAAGCATAGATTGGCTCTTTGCGGTAAATCTTGATGATACTGCGGTCCTGGATGTCCCGGACGTCCTCCAGCTCGTAGAAGACGTTGCGTGCCTCATCCTTGATCAAGATGGCTGTGTTGGGTGACTTCAGCATACCTGCTGTCAACTTCTGAGGGAACATGTGCACAATGAGGGCGTGCAGCGTGTCCAAGCTGCTCAGCTCGTGGGTTATGTGCACACGACGTGTCTCATCCCCGTATTGCAGGAACAGCACGCCTAGAAAAAAAAAAATAGTGATGTGAAAAGAGAAAGTTGAGTCAGAAGGCAATGGCCACAGTGGATGGAAAAAGCAACTAGCAAAGCAGTTCTGTCAATCTGTGCCATGTTTAGCCACGTTGAATGTTACAGTTTTGTAATTAAGATAAAAATGTTGCCTGCCTTTCTACAAGATCCATATTTTTACCATCATATGTCAGCTTGAATAATCACTGACAGTGTAAGCACCAGTTCTTTCTTTCTGACTGTGAGAATAGGATTGTGGGAGCTATGAGAGAATTCACAGCTAAGAGCACAGAGGCAGGTTGAATTTTCATTATTTACTTTTCATCAATAATTACGTAGCAATAGTAGATATTTAATAAATTATTCAATAAATGCCATCACTTTATAAAATATATATATATATATAGATATGGTGCAACCCTTGATTTTATAGGTAAAGATAAGTCTGACCCCTGACTAACCTGAATATTCATCTTCATACACCGTGGGACAAACAAAAAGAACACACAAAGCAAAGAAAGACCAGTGATTAAAAGTCAGGAAACATAAGGAAGATATTGCAGACGAGATGGGGAGAGAAGAAAACACAGGGGTTAGTATAAAGACATGCAGAGGACAGATTGGTAGCCCCGCTGTTCTGCTCCTATCTGAACTCCAAGATGTCCCTCATCAGTCACTGACACTTTAGTTTTATAGACACTTTTTTTATCTCACCATACCTGACGAAGCACTACAACTTGGTCTTTATGAGCCTGGACCTGCTTCGCACTAATCTACTCTACATTCACATGGCCTTTTTACCTCAACTCTGCTGTTTACTCTTACAGTTGCATTTTAAGGCCTCAATGATTAACACAGTAGTGCAGCAATAGAGTCAAATAAAGTCATCAAGATAACTACTTGAGCAAAATAGTTAACTTTAACAACTCCATACTAAATTTAGCAACACTATACTTTAAAACTCTTAGTATAACTGCACCAATGTTATGAAACAAGGTTTGCGCTCACATCCAGTATAATGTGAATATATTGTAAAAGTACTTGTTCTCTTACCATTCAAGACAGCTGTGTTATCTCAAGATTAACCTTATGAAACCTGTTACAGTAAATGAGGTGAGAGTATAACACATTTACCCATTCTACTACCTCGCATACTGTTCACATCACCGGCTTTGTGACGTTAACAGACAGCTGCAAATCTGCCTCAAGTCCAAACAGCATGTTGTTACATAGCCTGCCTGCAGTGCTTCAGATCTTAACCTGGAGATCGTAGCTTATTCTGGCTGGCAGAGCGGGACAGCGGCAGGCTCTGGCGAAATCGGTTCATTCGGTTGAATCCGAGAGGGATGTCGGCTTCTGACATGGTCTCCAAGGATTCAGCAGAGGCAAAGGAGAGCTTGGCGGCCTGGTCGGCAAGCCCAGATTGGGTAGACTGGGAATGCCTTGGACTGCGGCTCTGCAGGGGGGCAAACACAAATGGAGTCACACATTTACTGAGAAGTGAAAATCGAGGCAGAGAGAATGGATTGGACAGGGCTGATCGAGTAAGACCAACCGGAAGAGAGAGACAGTAAACACACAATGAGACAGCACACAATGAACCACATAACAAGATTAACAAGACCTCGACAATGGTTTAGCTACCAGCCATTCACTACGAATTACAGGCGTCACAGTGTCTGACATCAGCTTAATACTGCAGTACAACAAAAAAAGCACAATACAGTTGTATTCAAGTGGTCCGGCACTAAAGGGCATCAACCTACCTGAATCACTGATGGTGGGTAAAGAGGAAGATTAAGGCAGAAGGTGCGCTTCAGTGTAGCATACGTTGTGACATGTTTCCTCGCCTTTGCACACCTCCCACAGGGTCTTATCCAAACTATTGTCCCTGTGCTGTTATGAACTTTAAATGACTGCTTGTGGGATGGGAGAAGAAGCTCATGTAAATCCCAGGCTGTCACTATGGGTTTATCCTGCTAGCCTATGCTCAGACGTCTCTCACTGAAAGACTGTTAGTGCAGCTGTGGCTGAGCTCAGTGAACTGGCTCCCTGATTCTCCACTGCTGTAGCGTCTCCTCCAGCTCAGAGGATGCTATAATGAGCTCCCAGAATGCTGTCTGCTGATTGTTTGGATGGCGAAGGGAGAAACATCCTTGGTCACAGTACAGTAGCTGTGCCTGTCTCCTTCACGTTGACCCATGAAACCACAACAGTTTTTTTCCTCACTTTCTCAGGACGTTCTTCTCTACCTTATCTGTCCAAGTCAGACTGCTGCATCGATATATCGTGACTATTATTAATGTAGTATTTAATTAATGTGAGGCTCTGAGAGGAAATGCACAGAGGACCACCTCTGTGCTCATTGACTCTCAGCAGTGAGCTGTTTGAATTCATTCATAAACACAACACTTACACAGACTACACTCAAACATCCATTAATATTTTGTTACTTGGGCAATAAGCAGGAAGCAATGCTGTAAAGTAAACCATGGCTGCCACTAATGGTATATTTTTGTGAAGTAATTGATTAATCATTCAATAAAACATATGCTCCAGAGCTAATCAATGGTCCAAAGTACCAAAATTGTTCAATTTATAACAATTAATCAGAGAAAAGCAACACATTGTCACACTAGACAACCTAAAACTAGCAAATGTGTGTTTTACTTGTTAAATGTATTGAATAAATTGTCAATTGCCAACAGTAACTTACATGGGATGTAGCAACATGTAACTATCACCAATATTTGTCATTTGCTCTTAAAATGAACTGCTATGCTGTCAAATGTGTATTTACTAGGCAACTTACAAACCTCCATCAGGACTGAAAACCAGAATCATGTATCAATGTATGTTCCTCCTGTCACTATCATACATAATTCTCTCTCTCTCTCTCACACACACACACACACACACACACACACACACACAGGCAGAATGATAGTAGTGGTGTCCAGTGATAGTGGTGGCAGACAGTGTCCCACGCAGAGGGACGGTGATGCTGACAGATAACCCCCACCGTGTTTTCTAATGGGGTCATTTATCTAAACTGTGACCACAGTGAACAACAACACAGCTAGCAGCACCGCAGAGGAGCAGCACATACTGCAGTATGTCATATTCTGACTCACTACAGTAGAACCTGAAATACTTTAGGGGGTAAATTCAACATGAACATACTATAATATACAAGGTTGGTGTTTCATAGCTTTGTTGTTATCTGAATCCATTGCTGAATTCTCATTTAATTAGATTTCCTTTGAATCCTATAAATTCAATTTAGGTTTAAGCAATTTATATTCAAGGGAATAGTTCGACACTATAGGAAATATAATCAATTCTCTTTCTTACCGAGAGTTAGATGAGAAGATTGATACCACCTTGACTGTAAAGTAAATATATAGCTACTACTAACAGACAGTTAGCTTAGCATAGCACAAAGACTGGAAACTGAGGGGAATTGTTAGCCTGGCTCTGTCCAAAGGTAACAACAAGACTATTTCTTGGCTCTGAGCAGTTGCCAGGCAACCAGTTGAGAGTCCAGGAAGTTACTGGTCCTGAAATAGTCTGGCACATAACCCACCGTTAAACAGCGAAGCTCTTTGTGTGAATTAAACAAACTCGACATGTCAATTAGGGACCTTTACAGGTGCTGGTAAATGGATTTTGTTACAGACAGAGCCATGGTAGCTGTTTCCCCCTGTTTCCACTCTTTGTGCTAAGCTAAACTATTGGCTGCTTGCAACAGCTTTATATTTACTGTATAGACCTGCAAATTGTATCAATCTACTAAAATAACTCTGTACTCTGTAAAAACAAAAAGGTATTTATAGTAGTAAATTGATTTGGGGAAAATGGGAATGATTGAAATGACCGCCATGTTTAAATCATTTCCACAGGGATTTTTCCTGACAGTATCTGTGCATTTTATTCTGCACTGCCGAGAAAGAAAGACAGAGCACCTTTTGTGTTTCAAACTCTCTCTGTGAGAATTTTATTTCAAGGCTAAATAACCAAAATGGAGCTTTCTATGAAAAGGCAAAGAAAAAATGAATTGAGAATATGGTGCTGGATGACTGAGCTCGCTCCTCACATTGTGTGTAGGCTCAAATTTCAAATTTCTGGACCAGCTGAAAAAGAAAAGGAAATCTGTGTAGGGAAAGTGAATGAGTAATGCTCCACTCTCTCACCAGCTACTATGAATGCGCCGTTGATTAAGACAATGAAACCGCATGTATGAATATGTGTAAACTCACCGCAGCTGTTGTTTTATATGCTCTTAGTCTAGTCTTGTTCTAACAGTCTCAAAACATTGACTTCCATGTTGGCGGTTTATGTGATATGAAAACTGAAACCATTTCTCTGCAGTAATTTTACATTGTAAATATTATATGTGAATACACCATCTGGTCATACATCTGTCAGGCTAGACATGCCAATGCTATACATGATGGTGTTCACAGTCTCCTTTGAGGGGAAACTGGTTCTACCTCCTCCTTATTTTCCTCTACAGTCCTCCCTCTATCTCTGCCGCCCCCCTCCCTCCACCTCAACCTTTTCTCTTTCGAGTGATCTAGACTTTTTCAACAGCACTCAATTACTGTTGAGAACTCTACACTATTACATGGGCATGGAGGAAGAGGGGAACAAGTAGGGAACAGGATGATCTTACACGGAACAGAAAGAAATGGAGTGGAAAGCGGTACAAGGCGGTCTGACAACAGACCTTAGGCTACAAACTGCATTAAACTCAATGTAACCTCCCACTATGGCTTCTCTTGTTTTGTGGACTTGTACACACAAGCATAAGCACATTCACACACATATAAACACGCACACTGTTTTAAGGTCAAGGTAATGACAGTCTTGATGAATATATGGCTTTTATACGTTTGGGAGAGCACATCCCATCAAATTCCATCTGACACTTCAATATTGTCTCACTTAGTCTGCAAACCTCGTAATCGTAACAATGGCTGGTTATGGTAGATTATTTTTCCAGTTTTTCTTGCATAAAATGTCAAAAATGTCCCAAAAATCTTTTTTTAATGTTTTGATGAAAAAAAGATGCAAAAATATGAGAGAAAATTTTAAAGTGAATCTTATTGTGAAGATACAAAAAGCAGAAGAGCAAATACAAGAGTATGATATTGTCTTATAGTATACAACAAAGTCTGCTGTAATTGTGAAGGCTATTGACGAATAAGAAGAGTTAACCCTGGAAGTCTTATCACACGGTGGCTGGGCTCTTCTTTCTGCTCTTCTCCGAGTGCGTAATAATTTTCCTGTTAAGTGATATGACATTCTCCTGCACATTAAGGGGGAGAATACACATCAACAACTGAAATGTCAAACACAGCTTGATGTGTGTGAAATTACAATAAATGAAGTGTCCACTTGAGAGACAAGTGTTATAGTACTATAGTTGAAATCACAAGCAGTGGCCAAAGCTGCATTCAGGTGCTCCTGCTTTTGTTGTTTGCATTTGAGTCATACATTAATTTTCTCTCTACCCATAACCTGGTTCTTTTTCCACACAAAAAAAAACACAACTTCACACTGCTCACTTTTAGAAAATGGAAAGAGAAAACAGCTCCCTAAATCGATCCATCTCTCACATCTGTTTGTCTCTACTTGCTCTTCACCCACTATCATCATTACTCTCCATTCATTCTAACTCTCAGGCCAATCTTCTGCTTGGACACACAATCCCCAACCCCCAACACCCCTAGAGTCCTGTCTCTTTATAATACCAGGAGTCATCAATGCATGGAACAAATTGCTTTTTTCAAATTGCTGTGAATTGCGAGTGTGCGCAATCGGTTTGCTCAGAAGGAATAAGAGCAAGATGGCGTTCTTTGTGGGTGGGGAGATGATGCCTTAGAAAGCTGGTAGTGATTCTCTTTTCTGATAGACAGGAGCAAAAAGGAAGAACAGTAGCCTTAAAACGTGTTCCAGATCATTTCTCATTAAATATCCATTTAACTGTGCATTGTTCTTTGTCATATACCTGTAATTGTAGCAAATAAGGTTTAAGTGTTCAAAATGTAATAAGACCCTTAATAAAATATTTATATCAAGGCTTAAAGTAAAAGATCAGTGTAGTGTAGTAGTAGATAGTAGTTTCATTGAGTGTCTATTTTCAGCAGGCAGGGGAATCCACAGAAAGAGTTGAGTTTAGATTAGAGCTGGTGAGATGAGGGAGCGCGATGGGGCTTTCAAAAGCTTTAGTGCAAAATTTGAGCAGGACGAGGTGTCAACATAAAAACAGCAGTGTGTATGCTGAAAACACACAGCTTTAGATCTGTTGCTACTTGGACCATTTGGTTGTTTCATTTGACATTTTATTACCTCAGTAGCATCTTGTGCTATATAAGAAACACACTTTAAAGATTCAGCATGTAAAGATTTTTTGTGTTGTTTTTTTTTTTTTTCAGTCAATATCTTTTATTAAAAGACAGAAGATGTATTTGTTTTGTGTTTAAAGCTTCATTTCTCAAATTCACATACCCTTAAGGCCTTGTAACCGAGCGGAAAGTCCAGAAGGGTTTAAAATCATTTGGTTGTGTAATACATTTATGTGACAGACAGGGCCCTAAATTCTACTTCATATCACTCTTATTTGACGTTAAAGTACTGGTGGGAGTGAGGGATAAATTGTTTAGCCTCCCCCCCATGGGTCAGGGAATATAGCTATTGATATCCAGTGACATTTCCACCCTGTCCAAATGATATGGTGAGCAGGGATTCAGGTAAGATTACACCACATATATGCCCAAGGCTCTTTCCTTGTGCACAACATCAATATGTTCTTTAACTTTGTCTGTTTAGATAGTACTCCTCCCTGCCAGCCTCTATGTAGGCACAATACCACACCAGAAATACACATTGCAAAGCATACCAGCTAACAAGGCTAAGCTCTCTGTGTATATACTTTAATCATGTCATGATACTGGCCTTTTCCAGTATACACAACCCAAATTTTCTCTCTGCAACCTGAGGATAAAAAAACAAAACACCCAGCAGCCCAAGCCATGACTCAAACCTCTGTGCTAACGCCAAAGCATTATTTCAATAATGCCTCGGCTGCATGTCTGAAATGTCTTCTTAATGTCTCAGTCAGTCTGGGTAATACATCAGCAAGGTCACATGGCTTCTAGCCATTAATGCTAGCTGACTGAGGTATTATAAATCCCAAGAGAACAGTCTTCTACAGATTAAACTGAGCTGGTGAAGTTTAAGCTGTTGCCACCCCTGACACATCTCTCTGCCACCAAAACACACACACACACACACACACAGTGAGGTAAGTATTGCAGGAGCCAGGGGACCAGAGAGATAGGCTAGTGATGCCCAAGGAGTCTGACGTGATCCCACACCACAAAACACACACACACACACACACACACAAGCACACACAATAGATGGATGAATGACAAAAACATAGAGACACTTAGACGCAGCACTGACCTTAAAGCTCCAGTAGTTAGGCTGTTGCTGTGGAGTTTCATGAAGGACAAAAGAGGGAAGGAAAGGAAATAAAGTTAGATATTTACCTCTCTGCTGACAAAAAAAAAACCTTTGTAAAATAAGAAATAGTGCATTGATCAAACATGATTAAAGAGTTTGACTGCAGGCCTTTAACTCAGTATCCAATTTATCCTCCCAAAAAAACATTATCAGTTACATTTCCTAAATTGTTTTCGTGTGATGTGTTCCTTTTCTGACAGGCTATTTATGAAACTCATTAATATTGTTGACAGCTTCATCTAATGTGACTGTCTAAACCCACAATCATTAAGTTTGATTGGTGTTAATGCAGGCGATGGCTGTGTTTTGTAGGCGTCTGGTTAGAGCACACCTGAAACAGGATTGTGCTATTGGCTGTAACTGGAGAAGGGGAGGAAATAAAAAGAGTGAAATCGAATCAAACAGTAGCTCACTCTGTTGTTTCAATGTTGGTCTCTCTCCCAGACATCTCCACCACAGACTGGCAGCCATTCTGTCTCGTCCTCACTCTCTTCTGTCTCTTTTGCTCTCGATTCACCAGACATGCTCTTATCATCTGAACCCTGCCACCTCACGTGTTTATTTTTTTATTATTATCATGCCTTATCTCTCATCTGTTCCTTTGTCCGTCCCTCTGCTCTGCCATGTATGAAAAGGTGCTCACATGTTGGCCCGAAGCCTCAGGAAGTGAGCTTTCCATTAAAACATAATCACCCCAGTCAAAACCAGGCCAAGCCACTGATGGCCCAGAAATACCTCAAAATGACACGAGAAATAAAAAAAAAGATTGGGTAGAGTTCATGAATTTTAATTCTAATCCAAACTCTTATTCTAGTTCTTATTCTTATCTGCAGGCAATTTTCAGTCCATTAAGCCTCCCCTTCTGCAGGACCCATATTACTTTCCTGATACAGGAATAAAAAAATAAAAAAAACAGTGACAGGCACATTTTGATTTATGATAGTTGGTGGTTTTTCATTATTAGCCTTCCATTTTAATACAGTCTCAACAAAGACCTCAATTATTTCAGTAAACATGGGCACCAGAGGGAGCATTTTCAACTGATTATTACTTTATTGTAATCTAATCTTTCACTAAATGTTCCCTCATTTGTTCCTGATGACATTTTTTTTTCTTCCTCACTTGATGCTCCTCTCCACTATTTCTTGTTCTATTAAGTGTCATAATTCCACTAATCCTAAATCTAACACAGTGTAACCATTTTATATAGGCTTGATCTGTGTCAAAATCCCATACAAAACATCCCACAAACATGTACAACATACTAATTTACATGTACTGCTATTATACAGTATAGTATACAAGGATTCAATATAGGAATTTATTGCACAGTTTTGTTGAAAACTTGATTCTGATTGATTCTACAGTCTGTTATTTCTGAATAACAGGCCATTGCTATAGACACAGTTCTGATCATAGACTCTCGAAGACCATGTCAAATAGTTTTTAAATCAATATTTTGTGTCAAATTATGGATTTCTTTAGTAAGTAGACGTGTAATATGCAGGATAATATACGGTGAGCAGGTTCTCTTCGATTCTGTTCAATTACAGCATTCTACGATCTGTTATTTCTGAATAACAGACCAATGCTACAGACGCCGTTCTGCTCATCGACTCTGGAGGAGCACTTCCGATCATATCAACCCGTAGAAAGAAATCAAAATCAGTGAATGTCCTAGAGGTGAATGAGGTCCATTCACCTTGTCTCACTTCACCATCAATGGAAATGTTCGGATTAACCTGAATTATAGCGCTAAGAAGGCCAATCTTACAAAGGCTACAGAGTTTATGCTGCTACAGATGCAGTTCCTACAGTTGAAACATACTATACAATATACAATAAAATATATATATTTTTTTAAAAATCTATATTTTGCATAGAATGATTTCTTTAGTAAGCAGCCATGTAATAGACGGAACAATGTAAAGCGAGCACTTTTTTTGTTAACTACATACTCAAACCCTGATTAGAATGAATCATATTAGTGGTTACAGTAAATGCAATACCATGAAATCCTATACTGAGTTGAGAGGTCATGGGTAAAGAGGATCACTTTCAGGGATAAGATAATACACGGGGTCTTGTTTTGGCCTTGACTATCTGATAATGTGTCAGTCACTCATTTAGTGTAGCCAGCCAGTAAGCTTCGTCCTTGACAATCTGCTGAACTGACGGGCTTAGGAGCACAATTGGTGCGTCATAAATAATTGCTGTTCACTTGTTCAGACAACGTTAATGATGTTATTTTCCCACAAAGCTAAATGACTCTAAGGGCTGGCTTTAATGGTGCAGAAGTGATTTGTGGTTTTGTGTGTCTGTTTCTGCCAGTTTTTCTGTGTTTGTTGCTTTGGTGAGGTTTACTCACAGTTCTCACGTTCAAACACATTCATTCTTCACAGCTTGGCAATGTTTTAACCGTTGCCCGACAGTTGCAGATATACTGAACTTGGACTTTGAGTTGCAAATACTGCAGTGGGAGCAAAGTGAGGAAGGCATATCTCAGTAGATGTTATTTCTCCTCACCCTAACAAATCCTGGCAATAATCACTGCAATCAATACAGAAATCTCTGCTGAAATTATAATTAAGACATTGTTTTATACTGTCAATCATAACACTAAGTCCTTCAGCCAAAGATCGACAAAACTTGACTTAGACACTGCTACTTAGCTGAAATGTGCATAATGTCATTTTTGACCTCCTGTTGAATTAAATATGCGTTAAGCCCCAATGAGAAAGAGTTACTGATGTATGTTTGAGATGTCAGATTAAACTCTAAACTGAAGGACTAAATGCATTCCTGACTGTTAAGTTGAGACACCCATGTGTACATGTGTATGTGCACTCACTGGAGAGCTCCAACAGGAGGGCAGAGCTTTGTTGAATGGAGCGCTCTATTACCTGACCTGCATGTAAAGCAGGCTGTACGCACACCACCCCTCCTCCACCGCCGCCTCGCTCTCATGTCGTCATTCCCTTTGCACCCCCCCATCTCAATCATTCTTACTCTTTTTCTCTCTTCTTACCTCCTGTTGTCCTGTTTGCCTTTTTAATGTTACTGCAGCCTCTCTCCCTTTCTCTCTCTATTTACTAACACACACTAGTCTGCACAGCAAATATTCACCATTCACCCAAAGAGATACACAAAAAGCTGTGTGTACAGTTTACAGTATCGTCCACTCAGCCTTCGTCTAGTCTGGATTTCTGTCTGCTGAACATATGCACAACCACAACAAACATAAGAGGTGTGGAATCTAATCCCAGCTGGCACATCCTTATCCCACACATGCACACACACACACACACACACACACACATCTCTACAACAGCGTCCAGCTTCCAGTCCTGTCTCACCTGCAGTGCACCTGCGCCTGTCCACGACTCCAGTCATCACAGGCTGTCCGTCAGGTGCAGTGAATCCTCATCGCGTATTTGCCCGTCTCTCCCTCCCTTTGCTTCTCCAACCCTCCGTCCCTCTGCCTCACTCAATCGCTCTCTGTCTCGCTCTTCACTAGCACATGCGGAGGAAACTCTTTATTTAATTCATTACAACACCAGCCGATTAACTCATTCGCAGATGGGTGGCTGGCGCCTGCTGGTGCTGGCTAATTGAGCAGCGGGCTGCTTGACTGGCTGCTGCGCTACTCTCCAGCTCCTCCTTCCCCCCTCCCTCTGTCCTCGCTGTCCATGCTCTGCACATCCAGGAGATCACAAGAAATCCTGGGATTTGCTGCTTTCTCCCCCACGCACTGAAAATGCCCCGTCACTTCAGGATTTGTCCACTCCAGGATTTGGCTGGCTGCTTAAAATTGTCTGCATTCCACTTGTTATTTCACTCTCTTCTTCTCTACGTACGATTCCTCCTTCTCTACACAACCTGACCTTTGCAATGTGATATCCCCACTTGCCTTATATGGAAGAGGTTTCCACGGCAACTATGGACTCCACCTGTCTTTCACCCGCCCTCCCACACTTACTGGTTCTCTATCTCTCTCCCATCTCTTCTGTCACGTCATTACATTTGAATTTACCTTTTCTTTAAATTATGCACACAGCAAGAAAGAGAGAGAGAGAGTGAAAAAGACTGAGAGAATGGTTGAGTCTGTGAAACTGGTCAAAGTATAAACTAGATTTGGGTTGAGCAAGAATTGTTTTCTCATCTGACAAGAGACTTTTTGTTGTCTGAGTTAACTACATATAGGTTAATTACTTGTTTAACTACAGTTTTCACTAGTTGGGTGGTAGTTAAACTAATGTTTTCAGTAGTTAACTACTTGTAGTCATGTAGTTTAGGTAATTATTTACAAACTACATATTCATTGTATTTGAATGACACAATGCCACAGTCCATCGGCGATGGATGTCATTAATTACAATCCCCTGCTGTTTGATTAAAATCGATTAAAGTCTAGCATGTTCCTCTCCTTAAAACACATCCTCAGGCTGCCTAAGTGAGGATTGGCCTACCCTGGTCCATAAATCAAACATACCTACACTTTACTCCAGACTGTGATAGTTTGGATGTAGTTGAACTACTTTTTGAAAGTAGTTCTAGTTTGACAAGCTTATTTTTCAGAGTAGCTAAATGTAGTTTAATCACAAACAAATATTGTAAGCAATAACAGTTTTGTTCAGGGGTATTAAATCCTCCTGAGGTGGTGAACTGAGTACCTGTTCTCGTGCGGACCGCTCTGACGTGCCCCTCATGCTGGCGTGGGAGGGTGAGGGTGACGGTGGGTTGTGGTGTGGACTGTGGTGTGGATGCTGCTGCTGCTGCTGCTGCTGCTGGTACTTGCTCTTCAGGTGATCCATGAAGGCGTCTCTCTTCCGTTCCATGTCAGCTTTGTGCAGGTTAGTCAGGGCCTCCAAACTCTGGGCGGCGCTGACGGTGTGGCGATGCTCTGACGTGTGCACCAGGCCCACATTGGAGAATCGCCGAGCGCTGTTCCCCAGCGTCCGGTACTCCCGTGGATATTCCAGATCATCTGTGGAGATCATGTGACTGCCACCGCGCTCGGGATCTAAAGGGACGACGACGAAAGAGGAGGAAGGGGGGGGGGTAAAGGACAGACAGGAAAGAAGGGAAGAAAGAAAGAAGGGGTGGAAAGGGTGCAAGGATGAGGTGAATCACCAACCACACAAGCATGCAGAAAGATTTTAGGGTGGAGACGTACATACACACAGAGCAGGCACACATAAGTGGGAATAAATGAAGCAGAGAGAAGGAGAGTGAAAAAAATAAAGCACAGTGGGGACAGAAGAGAGAGAGAGAGAGAGAGAGAGAGAGAGAGAGAGAGAGAGAGAGAGAAAGAGAGAGAAAGAAATGAGATGGGATGTGACTATTTGCCACCAGGACGCAACAGTTCACCGCAGAATTATTGATTTCAAGTTCTAAAGGGAAGAAAAATGATGTAAAATGCTTTTGCAATAGATCAAAGAAAAAGGCTCAAACTGATTTGTTTTTCTGGATATTCCATAGTGATATGTCTGCTTGTCATCTTAAATGGCTTTCAGCGTTTTTCTATCAGAGTAAAAAACAACAAACTTGAGGAGGTCAAGGTCAGGTGGGAGCTCAAGGAAACATTTCTGTTATTTCTGTCTTTGTTCTTGCTCTTTCTCAGCAACTCTTGTCCATCTATCCGAGCTTTCCTTTTATAACTTTTCATCCTCTCTGCCACTTTCTCTACATACTCTCACAGTCTCTTGTCTGGAGGTTACTGATTCTGGTCCGTTTTAAGGAGACACGTCTCTCTGACAGCCCATGGCCTTTTATCTGCACTCTAACAGACAGACAGCACAGCCCGAGGAGGAAGGCACACAGGACAGGAAGGGAGACGGCCAGGGGGAGACAGTATGGTTACACAAAAAATATGCAAAACGAATGAACTTAAAGTGTGATAAAAGAGCAGGGAGGGAGCCATTCGCCCAGTGAGTTACCTTGCTTCGGAAAACAGGCCCCGGCGTTGGCTAGAAGAAAAACATGCCAAGGATTAATTTGTGTGTTTGTGCACAGATGTGCAAGCAAACACACCAGAGGAGCATCACATGACCATCAGAAAAGAGCTATCGAGAAATGATAGCACTTTCTCTGAATTACAAGTAGTCAATGCATTATAAATGCATTATAATGTATTCATAAGGGTTAACATATAGGGAAATGATTTGCTATGAATGCTAATAATGTCTTACAATAACTTCCAGGTAAATGTGTACTTTTACACTGAAATAGTTAATGGCTTAAAATCAGAACATAATCATATATATACACAATTCAGAGATGGATAATAAAAAAAAATACTAAACTAAAAGCAAAAAAAGAAGCTGAGGATTAATGGGAATAATAGGAATAGAGCGGACCATCTGCACATTAAAGGCTCATCAGCACCATTAGGATACGCTGAAGTGAGCTGCATAGGGAGTCTCCTCTGGGTGGGTGCAACAAATGGAAACTTGGTCTGTATCATTCCAACACATTTGTTTAAAACTGTGCGCTTCTTGTGAACCCACTTCTCACTGTTCATTCTCTGAGAGATATCACACTCAAGTGTGATCAGTTGTTTTAACACCCAGCTCTTACATCATTATGGAAATGCTGATAAAGTGAGCAGGGGTGAAGCGAAATGGACTGACCTCCTGGTTAATAGCATTAGCACTGAGCTCTCCAATACACACCGGGGCCGCCGGCCATACTCATCTGGACCTTCCTACCAGATCTCTGGTTTACACTTCATTAGGCAGCAGAGCTTATTGTCCATCAGCTAACAAGGACCTGACTCAAGGGCCCCATTACAATGGCTGGCAAAGCTGGGTCTATGTACGATGGCTTATTATTGTGATTGAGCATCCACAATGACAGTGAAAAGCTGAGCAGGCTATGCTGTCTAGGCAAAATTTGCAAAGAATACACATAATATAATAAAAAATATTACTGACATTTAGAGTATTATAGTATGTATAATAATAGTTTGGTATAACGTTACTCAATTCAAGATATCTGTAAGTCCTAACAGAAGTCAAAATGCAAAAGTCAATTGTCTTGGAAACCAGCAAAAATAATTTAACCTGTTATTTTAATTCAAATTTGCATCTCTCTGTATTCCACTGGCTTGCATACAGCCCAGAAACTTTCCAAACTCCATTTTATGGATATACTTTGCAAAGCTGTCTTTTAAAAGGCTTCATATTGAACACATCAGGAGTAAAAGTTGTGTGGGCAGGAGAGCAAGAATAGAAAATAGGAACAGGTTATTCAGCTTTACTTTCGTCATTCACACAGCCGATATATTTCCATTTAAGCTGGCAGACAATACCCCTGACAGCCAAAACAATCTGTGCAAGCCCACGCAACGCCAGCATCATTTAAACCTACATAAAAGAACCATGATGGGGTGGGTTTCTGGTGAATGCTTTATCACAAGACAGCAACGTCTGGGTCTGCAACAGGCCAAATTGCATCGACAAAGATTCAGAACCTCCTGGAAAAGGTGCAGTATGTTGGTCAACTAAATAATAGACGACCTGAATGACAATAGGAGCCTACAATCAGGACCGATACAATCTGTAAGCTCAGCCAATGAGGCCTGGGCTGGCTGCACTACCAAGATAGAGAGCACAGTCAAGAGCATTAACCTGCCTAAATAAAAAGATCCTGTTGTGGTGGGCATTGAGAGATAAGACAAGACAAACAGGGGATGAGAAATTACATGTATGGAGAAAAAGATACTGCAAGGCTAAAAAAACAACAACTTCTAACAACCAATGCAGTCTGACTCCATTTGGCATTTTTCCGCAAAAACAGATCAAGCTTCCTTCCTTCCTTAAACTGAAGACGGACCATAAGAAAGATTTTTATTTATTTATTGTTTAATATATTGTAAATAACAGCCATTTTTCTCACATTCATTAGGAACTGTCCTGCATTTCTCTAAGCCATATTCTCCATAACGCGTCACCTTTTGAGTTACCATCCTCTACTCCTCTATATGTTAATTATATATGTAGGGAAACTCAGACTGTGACATGAGGCATTAAGCCAACACACCCACAACAACTATCAACACACACACACAGAATATTATTATGCATCAACACAGTGGAAAAAGGGATTTTCTTCTTTACAGCCGCCTGCTGAACTGGACTTTCAACTCAGGAAAAGAAGGTGCTGCTTATTATAAGCGTGGACATATAGTAACGGTGAGGAGAAGCAGGAAGTGAGAAGCAAAAGTGGATTGGGTCTGCTTTCATGGATTTACAAGAGGCAGGCAGTGTGCCTTTATATTTTGGAGATGTTAAACAAGTGAGTAAGAGGGAGTGAAAAGTGTAAGATGCTCTAAGTCTGTCAGAATAATAAGAGGGCTGCAAACTGCACATATGTAAACACGGCGCTGGATTATTTAATAGCTAAATTAAATCAAACATTTAGACTCTATACTGGTTCCTATTGTCACATATACAAATACAACTAAAGGCTACTTGAGTACATGACCTACAAATATGATTTGGGTGGATACAAATATAATTGTACTTCCTGTCTTGCCATAAAAGGGGATGTGAGTTGGAAAATCCAGTTGCAATTGTAATAAAGTCTTAAATATATAAAAAAAATTGCAAAAGCTTTTGGTAAAGTACTTACCCAGAAGCCAGACAGTTGTTTTGTGGGCTTTGCAGCAGTGAAATATTAATTATTTTTGTGTACCTCTCTGAATATTGCCTGTCTCACATTTTTTTGCACATAGTGTGTTAATTAAATAGCAGGGAAAGTAGATGGCATTCGTTAATAAATAAGTAAGAGGGTAATAAATGATAAACATGTCAGCAGTTTAAAGAATTCCCGGAAATAAAGCCTTCTGTCCAGCACATCGCATCAAGACGACTCTGAAGTGTTTGAACTTCACTGCTACTAAAATTAATGATCTAGACTAAATAATCATCGTTTTACCAGACAAACTGTGTATTAATGAATGTGCTGAAGCCTGCTACTAAAGTCCTGAAGAAAGGCGCTCTGTTATAAGGGTGTATTGTGGAATACATGTTTTCTATTACAGAACAGTTTTCTTTTTATGCAATTTACTTTGATCTGTCCCTCACAGCTCTGTCAGAACTGGTCCTTCTTGGTCTTTTAAAATAATTTACCAATATGTACTTCTTTAATTTTGCACCTCCAGCCTCTCTGTGTGGTTCTGTTGCTTTTTTTTATTATAATTATTTTTCTTTAGTCCATTATCTCATATTCATACCTGATTACCTTTTAATAATTCACTGTTTATTACACACACAATTTAACCAAGCATTCAGTTCATCGTTCTGCTGTCAAATTTGTAGTTTTTCCCTGAGAAGAAAACATTATTATTGGTACTACTTTCTTTGATTCTCCCATGTTGAATTATGTATATTAAAAAGTTTCTCTGATAATGCAGCGCGCTCCCCAGAAGGTCTGTCGTTACGCAGATGGTCAGGAAAGGCAAGACAAGCTCTTCCTTCTGATACACAGCCTAAATTAATGCAAGCATGGCGAAGGCTCCTTGTGGGATGTCAGCTGTGACAGCACAGAACAGATAGACCGGCTGAATATTAACCGAAGAAAGGAGGAGGGAAGAGTTAAAACCAAGTAAAAGCAGGTGAAAACAGCAAACTGCAGCAAATCCGGCAACAGGAAATATTCAATCAGCCAGGCCTACAGCTATTGGCAATTGTAACTCTATACGCTCCAGTGGGAACAGTTAACACAAATAACTAGAAGGAGAGAGAGGAATGGAAGAATTAAATATAACCTCCCGTGAAACCAACACTCAGGTCTCTAAAACGCTGCAGGTCACAAATCAAGAACCAACTAGCGGGCTACAGTTCCACATTTAGCCTACTAAACCTTTAAAATGACAACTGAGGGCTAAATAATCTGCCGCCATATAGGGATGATTTGAAGGCCTGTAAGATGAAACCAGTTCATCTGCTGGCTGATGACTTTCTATGAGGCTACAATGACTTTATTTCTAATCATTCAAATCATAATGCTTGTCTTACTGACTGTCCCACACACTGATATATAAAGGCATACATTTGGCCAGACAAAAGTGACTTTTATTTCCATTTCTCTCTCTCTCTCTCTCTCTCTCTCTCTCTCTCTCTCTGTGTGTGTGTGTGCCATACACTTAAAACAACGATGCTCTGGGTAAAATGGCACCACTCTTTTACTCTCTTTTACTCTCCATTAAGATAATCTCTAAAAGCTTTTGAAGCTGTGTCAGGAGAGGAGAGTTAAAAGAAGTTAAATTGACAACTGGGCAGTGAGAACAAGCCATCAGAAGAAGGTCAGTCTGCACTGCTGGAAATAATAACAGTCCAGAGACAATCAGAAGGCTCCAGGCAGCCTAATGTAAAACTGACAGGGACAAGTGCAATCTGTTGCTCCGTGGCAGGTGACGGGAACGCCCTCTTGATCATTAAAACACATACAATAACAAGTGACGTGCCCACCTTGCACTTCTCTGTCTATCTGACTATCCATCATCTGCTTCTTTCCCACCTACCAAACTCTTACCTCCAAACTTTGTTTCCCTAGGCAACACTGGGGAATATTGTTGAGGCAGCCAAGTTAAAATTGCAGCAGTAATGTGGATCCAGCAAAGCACCTGTTAATACACAGAGGCACGCATTCAAACAATAAAAGGCATGCTTCGGCTCCACAGCAACATCTCTGGGGCCCTCTGTCACTGAAAACAACATATGTGCGTGTCCAACTGGTGGATAAATGTAAGAGATGATATGAAAGCAAGCATAATGCACCTCTTTGTTTCAGTTGTCATCCAGGTAAAAGCCGGCTGTTTTATTAGAAAATCAGGCAGTCCAGCAGCAGGTGAAAGAGCTTCTTAATTACAGCCTGTTGTTGAAGCAGGTCAGTCAGCACACATCTGCCACTGGGTGTAAAGAGGACGGTACTACAGCCACACCTCATTACATCAGTGCTACTCAGTTTACCTCACTGGGGAGGTGGATGCTACCTTCAATAAGATGCTAGATGAAGACAGGCAGAGGTAATAGCATTTAAGAGATGGTAGATAGAAAATAAGGTGTTTGGAAATCAAGGCTCCATGCCAGAGCTACTTCAAAGAGCTGCAGCTCCTCTGACAGCGGTGCCTGGAGCTCTGATCTCCACAGGGCACAACACTGAGTGGTAGTCACAGGTGGAGGGTGCCCCCTGTCAAAAAATTAAACAGGGATGCAGCGCAGCATAAATCAACCTTCAATGGATTTATGCATATATCATGCCAGACTATTTATAACAAATCACACGTATTTTGAACCACTGCTGTTGCCATTTCGAGTAATTTCATCATGTGATGAAAATCTATTTGTAGAGACATAAGTCTTTGACAGCTTACCCACCACAGTGAACACAACACAGTTGTATAGTTTGATCTGAAGTCTCCATCACACAAAATAACTGCTAACAAGATGTTCCTCATGACAGACTACTGATCAACAGTAGGTTTCAAGGTTCTCATAGTAGATTTTTACACAATATGTCAAGAATAGAAGAATAAAAAACATAATAGAAGAAGAAAAAAGAATAGAAAACAGTTTGCACCCAGTAAAAAAAAGCCAACCTAAAACATTACTGTATGATTTGGAATATGCAATTATCTAAACTATACATGAATCTCTGTGCTATAAACTCACATTACATACTCCATTAAGTAGCATGCAATGATCTCATTTCTGATAACACATGATAAAAACAGAATATAACAAAATAGATAACATAGATCAACACTGACATGGTAATATTATACGTCTGTAAAGTATTAAAGTGGAAGTATGAATGACAGAAGCAGCAAGCGTCCAGTCTGAGTCATCATAACATCACGACAAGACTGTTGCTCACAATATAACCCCTTACATGGCAATGTAATAAGCTTGGCCTTACTGCCATTCAGTATGTACATAAATATCAACCATAAACACCCACCCACACAGACACACACACACACACACAAATGCCTGTGCTTAGCACAGGGAGGTGTAGAAATGTGCACACCACTCAAATATTTCCTTTAAAACAACCTGCACATGGACATGTTACATTATCATGCATCATTATTATTGTTAATCTGATACCTCATTGATCCTTGTTTGAAATCTCTCTTCCTGTCTGGCCCTGTCCACATGCAGATCAGATTTAGTGTCAGTTACAAACCAGCTTCTGTTGCTGGTAGGTTATTAAGCGTCTTTCTCCAGACTTCCGTACTGCAGATCCTTACAGAAGCAAAGCCTCAAATTGAAGAGCCCTCTCAGTCTATGTAGGGAGCAGTATTTCTGTAATCACAGCAGAGCTCCTGTACGCAGAGTAAAATGAAGCAAGGCTAAAAGAATATCAACAGGAGGGCTGACCAGACTTGGTTTGATAGAGGCGATCTTGCATTAATTTATCTCTACATTATCTTCTCTTTTCAATAGCGATCGGCAAGTGTCCCTGTAAACTAAAACTGTACTTGTTTCCCTCTTCATACCCATGAAAAACATTCACTGTATAACATGCAGAAACAAAAAATCTACAGCCACAAAGACAGCAAACACACCAGTATCTTTCTGTACATGCTGAACTCCTGCTTCCTTCTCAATGGATTCAGCAGAGCAATACAATGCAGTGCACTACTGAGTCAGTGAGCCAAGTGATGAAAGCAGCAACAAAACAAAACATAAAAGACTGATTTTACTGCTGGGAAAAAGCATCACCTGTCCAACTGGCTTCCTGTCCTCACAAAACTAACACACTTGACTGACTACTACAGACTCTCTTTAGGCATTTGTCTTGTTTTGATAACATTTTTACAGAAATAGACCAAAGATAGAAAAGCCAGATTTTCCTGAAGGTTGGAACGTGACTGTTTATCAAACAGGCCAGCTCTGCCTGATGCAGGTGGATCAAAAAACATTCACCCAATCAGAACTTGCCGGCTTCCTTTTTATCTTGCTCACATATTGTCACACATCTTCCTCAGATACCTGCATGAACCACATGAAGGAGCACTTGGAAACTACTTGAAAGGAAATGTGAACACGTGAAAGGCATTCCTGATACTGTACTGCACAACGTCATCTGGCAGACAGGCGGTGCCACGTGGGTAACAAAATTAAAAAAAAGTGGCAGAAAAACACTCAAGTTGAGGTCATTGGTAATAGAGACACTCCTGTCATAGCTGACAAGAACTCCATAATAAATTGCTTAGGTCATTATCTGTCCCATAGGCCCTATATTATTAACAGTAAAGCACATGCGCGCATGTGCATACAGATACATGTTGGTGCATATAATGCTGCAATTTTAGTGATGGGGTGAAATCTGGTTGAGTAGCTTAAAAAAAATACGAGGACATAAACGGAAGATTTAGGAATCCGTCTCTATTTGTGCTAATACACAGAGCGTCTCCATATTCATGAGATGAACAGGGTTATTATGAAGGAGAGGGCAACGTCAGAGTAAGAAGGCGGTAAGGGAATTATAAATCTTTTTACGTTTTTTTGCTTCTGTTTTGTGTACAGCATAAGACTCCTGTTCCTGTGTGTCTGGCCTGAAATATATACTGTAGACAATGGAGTGTAAAGTGATTTATATTCATAATGAATCAAATAACTACATGTTATATGAAAGAGATCACTCACTGATGGACCAAAGATTGTTTTACGGCACACAAATTTACTGTAATGATTAGTGATGCTCCGATCACCATTTTTTGGGCCGATCACCAAAAAACTTGATCTGCCGATTGCCAATCACTGCCGATCAAAGAATGAATTTAAAATTTTAAATAATTAACTATAAAAAACAGTCAAAATCTTCAAATGTACAGAATGCCCCTATTTGAAACGTCGCTAATAATGTATGTCACGTGATCGGCTTCCTGATCGGCATGTTTTTCCGATCGCCGATCAGGCTATTTTTAGACAATATCGGCCGATCATGATCGTCAGCCGATCAATCGGAGCAACACTAGTAATGATTCAGTCTCAACCTGAGCATTCATTCAACACAAATTAATTTGTGCTAGGTAATCGTTGAAGGTCGACCACTAGCTAAATGTCAACAGTATTGTTTTAACTAAAAAATATAGGCCTTGTGATGGTATACCAAAAATATACCATAAATATTAGTAATATTAGTAATAACTAACGAAAAATTAGTAAAGTAATGTGACAGGAATGACTGAGCAAAGAACAAATCCTTACAAACATGTTTAAAAACAGTAAGGCAGCATTTCCACTTTGTTACTGTACATCACCGACTGTAGGTTCATTAAACTTGCCTTGGACAGCTCTTTCTGTTTCTCTCCTCCAGAGGCCAACATACTGACAGCGCCAGGCTGATTACACAACAGCCTTCTGCAGACATGTTGCCAACACTGTTGTTAAAAAAAAAAAAAAAAAAACCCCAAAGGTGTCAACTGTAGGAGAGTAAGAGCCAGGATGGCTTTTTAAAGATTCTACAGGAAACAACTTTCAAGTTCTAAATCTCTTAAAATGTTCCCTTGGGTGAAACAAGCAAGAACATAATGAGACTTGTGAAATAAAAGGAGGCATAACATGAAAAATCAAGAGTTGTGTAAAGGATGGAGGTGTTCATTGCACAGGGTGAATAATACATTCAATTAATAAACAAGAGCTGTCAGATCTGACAGGCCAGACAAGGCTGACTACTGACATTAAAGACTATACTAAGTTTGTTTAATCATTTTATTAAAAACTGCAGAAGTAAGTAATACAGCGCTCTAACAGAAATGGAAGGTAATTTCAAACAGCATCGAATGAGGTTTTTGTTGTTATTCTTGTATCTAATTAAACACTTAAGCACCAAAATAATGCCCTTAACAAGATTATTATTATTATTCTCATATCATTACAGTGGAGTGAAAGCCGAAACCTGATTTGTGCTGCTAAGATTGGGAGCCTAAGGTTTCGTAATGATCGTGTAATGATGTGTAATTTGCACTAAATCTTGTCATCGCCTGTTAAGAACGTAGATCTCAGTTGCTGGTGGAGCAGCACAGTTATGTTTACTTCTTTTACAGGGCTGTAGTTTGTTGTCCTCACTATCTGCAGACCTGCTTGTGAAGCCTTTTGTAGTCGTAGCACACTGCCATTCATTCTCATTCTAGACAGAGCCAAGAGGCTAACCTAACAAGCACACTCCCACAGGAACACATCTGTTGTCAGATTGGTTAAGCTCTGGCCATGAGTTATCAATCAAAGTGGGGAATTACATTACATACTGAAATTCATTCATCACTTACATCAGATGATTAAATGAGTTACCATAACAGATGTAGGCAGGAGTGATGGAGAGGCACCGAAAGACAAACGAAATGTTGAAGAGAGGTCGTTTCAAACACCACGAGGCAAACAGAAGCAACCGTGTGAGCAGTGAAACTGAGAAAAATGAGTTTGTTGTTCATCTGCTGCTGTGACAAAAGCACGCCTGGCATCGAATTTGGCTGCATTTCTCTCGTCAAGATTATAATTTAGTATTCTTATGATATTAAATCTGAGCAGTATTATATATATTTGACTTTTTCAACACACCTGAATGTATAAAAGTTGCTGATTGCTGCCTTTCCCAGCACAGAAAGACTTTTGATCCTGACATGTGTGATGGGAAAACTGGGCTGTAGAGGTAGCATGCACCAGGTGATTAAAACTTAAAGCACCAGTTGATTCCTTGGAAACTAAACCACAGACAGAGAGACCTCAGAGAGAGAGAGGCAGACATTAAACAGAAGAGCATAAACTGGGGTGAACTTTGGTGAAACAGAGACAATAAATGGCCTTGATAGCCTCAGAACAAATCCAGACTGCTAGAAGCAAAACATGAAGTTAATACACCTCTCCTGTAGCACATTGGGGTGTTTTGGCCCTTGGAAAAGAAGCTGGGTTTATATGATTAGTTTCTCCTATCTGCTACCTGGAGGAGAGGGTAGGACAAGGACAGCTACAGAAGTATAACAGGGACAGTTACGCTGACACTGACAGTTTAATTGGAATACAACTGCCAGAACTTTCACTTTAATTAAAAGAGCAGAAGGCAAACAATTACCTCCATAAAACAGAATCAGAAATAGAAGGGATCGATCAAAACAGACAGTCATTAGCTGAGACAAGTATGACAGTGGCTGCAGAGTGGTCGCCTTGGCAACAGGTGAGCTGTATCACAAAACTGTCTGCTGTTACGATAGCTTCATACACAGATTTCACACACATTTGTCCAACACATATATATATAGTTAAAGGTTGCACAAGTGACAGACGTGGCACAAGCAGGGGAGATTACAAGTTGTCGAGTCAAACATGGCACAGCTCTGTGTTACGATGCAGGCAGCTGCGTGTCATACTACAAACTGCTCTCTGTCAACTGGCATCGGAGAAAATACAAATGGAGTATCAGAGGATAAGAGGTAGGTGGAGGATTTTCCTCCAGCTGCCTTGCAGGTAATGGCTTTTGAAAAGGTTCAAGAATCAAAATTAAATACTCCGCTTTTAACTTCAAAACATATTTTTCAAATCATTCTTTTTTGTGTTACAAAAAAAACCAAACTGATCTAAGAGGACAGTTAGATCAAAAAAATACACGTTGAAACTACAAAGCCGCTGCCTGCACTTGAAGTAGAGTGAAAACTGTGACACGGATCAAAGATGAAATCCCATATCTAGCATGCCAGTCTGTTTAGGAGGGTTTTGTCATGCCTGTTGTGAGTCCCTAGTGGGGTGTTAGAGTAATTACTTGTTTCACCAGTCCCCAGAGGGTATCATAAAGTGGGCTGTGGAGGAACTTGGTTTAAAAAAAAAAAAAAAATACTGCTATACAGCATCTCCACCTTCTGCCTCTTATTTCCCAACATCCTCTGCTGCCTGCTTGTTAGTCTCCATCACAGAAGAGAGGGATAGAAAATGGTACTACCTGACAGACTAAACTCTACCTTTGCTCTTTGTTATGTAGTGTCAGAATATCAGTCGCAGAAAATAGAAATGTTATTATAACCATTGTTTGTTAAGAGTCATCATGAGAAATATGAAAAGAGTCAATGCATGTTTCACAGTTTTTGTTTATGGAAAGGGTTCACGCTATTGTAAACCCTGTATGAATATTTAATTGCACACAGTTTTGTGATCCTTGAGGACACATTTTTGTATCTCTACATTTTTTCCTTAGTAGCGCAAATAAATAAAACAAAAAAAAAGAGAGAAAAAGGTTTTGTTTTTCAAGTTTGAAGTATTTTGTTGCTGCAAGGATCCACGCGGCAGCAGATTAGCTTGCTTAGAGGGCATCTGCAACACATTTCCCATGATAAATAATTGCATCTTCTGTAACTGGTATTGCTTTTATTCAGTTTCACTTATAGTGTTGTTGTGCTGTGATAATGGTATGCTGCACTTTCTGTATTCATTATTCAGTGTCCTTGTGCTTCTGAAATGCCTTAAGATGCTGATTATACCTTGACCTAAATGACTCAAATAAATACACAGTCTGCTCTTCCATCACTTCTTCCTCTTCTGTGTATTATTACTGACTGGTTGTCCTGTACACCACATTAGTCCAGACACTAATGGTCACACAGTAATGTATGCCACATTGCAGAGCGTATGCCTCCATTTAGATGCAAGTTTTTTGCCATCCACTGATCACACCTCCATTGATCTTGGTACACAGGCGTAAAGGGTATCAGCTGATTCTTTGAATGCTTAAAAGTAACACTGTGTTTTCCATCTCTCCCCTGCCATGTCTGTTTTCCTCTCTCTGGTGCTGTATGTGTCTCATTTGGGGTTGGGTGTGTAGAGAGATGAAGGGGCGGGGCAGCCATACAGATGGATGCGTGGGTTTTTTTGTGGTAATATACTGTAGGTGAGCAGGGAAGAGCCGCCAGTTGGCACGAAAGAGGAGGAGGAGATGACGAGTTAGACGTTAACAAGCTGTCACTGCCAATACAACACAGCGCCCACTGCAGCAACAAGAACAACAAAGACAGCCCCCTGACAAGCTTGGTGTTATAAACAACAACCAAACAGGCGTACGCTCTGTTCCACCCACAGAGAAGTACAAACTACAGGTCAGGCCAAGACCAGTTAAATGAAAATGAATGTGGTGAGAGGAAAATGAAACCCAAGCCTGTGCAACAAATAACAGTTTCAGATGGTCAAAGTTAGATAAAGAGCAGCAACACTTTTTTTGTTCCCCTTTCAGGCTAACCTTGATCCCTCAGCTCACTCAGAAGTGGCTTACTGCGGCAGCCCGGGGATTGAAAATGTTGCTGCCACCGCGACAAAACAACAAAACTTTTCTTCAACGGCAGCAGTCAAAATTTATTTCAATATATCCTGTTGCAATTTAGTTTAGTTTGCAGCATTTAAAACACGTCTTCCTTTTCTCTTGGTTCTAATAACTTACAGGAAACCAATTAGAAACGTTCAAACACGAGGAAAGCTTTGATCGAATGCACTACCTGACTCCATATTCTTAAATGACATTTTTTAATTTCTGAATGAACACCATCTCTCCAGCAAACTTCCTGCTAGTGTATTTTTAGTGTTACTGTATATGCTATCAGGGGATCGATAGCTGCAGGGCTTTGATGCAGACATGCTAACATTTCCCAGTTCCTGATACTCAGAGCACCAAGTAACATTTAACCAAATAAAAGTGGCATTTAAGATGAATCCTGAGGGCAATCTGATTGGATTTGTTCTTCCAGTCTTCAGGCTTCATGCTGCCAATCACATCCACAGGAAAGTTGCCTCTCTGGATACACACATAGACTGTGTATCACACCTCTGGAGCTAAATGCTTTACATGCAGAGGCATAGCTCTTTAAGAAGTGAGACTAGCATGTGATATAAATAGAGACATCAAGAAATATCTCTATTTTAGGGATTGTTCCTTCCTATTTTGCTTGCCACCTGCTGGCTGAATAAAACTGAAATCTAACAATTGCAAGTGTTCTGCCCCAGAGCACTTGGCAGAGCAGCCCATGGATAATCCAGTAAGCACTAGTACTGACTCACAACTAGCTGAGAGACAGAGAGAGATGAAGATTGACAGAGAAGGAGACGGAGAGACAAAGGCAGCCACTGGAAGAGTGAGGCTAAGTGTAGATGTGGATGAAACTTAAAGAGCCACAGATTAGAATAGGTACTGAGAGAGGAGACAAATTTATAAATTGCAGAGAGTGCTGACAGCTAGGTGAAAACTGGAGTAAAAACAGGAAGAAGTGGGCCAGAAGGAGGTTTGGACATGGGGAAGCAGAAGAAAGAAAGAAAAGTACGGAAGAAGCAGGCATTGGGGACAGGAGCCAGATGTGAGATGGGAGAGAGGATGAAACAGGGGTGTGCAAGGTGTCCTCGTAATCCATTTCTCACCCAGAGACTCATTAGTGTTTGTGAGTGGGTGTCTGGTTATAAATAGGTTTTCGAGCGCGTGTTTGACAGGAGGGAGTCCAGGATTTGACGGTAGGGCATTAATCTCACCAGAGAAAACCCGGAAGACAGATGGATAGACAAACACGGATCTCCCAAAACCAAGCACATTATTCTACCAGTCAGAAATCCCTAAAATCTCCAATCAGCTTGTTTGACTCTGTCTTGACTCTTGCTCATAAGTACATGGCGCGTTCACAAAAATGACCTTGATTTGATTGATGCTGCAGAAGCAACCTTATCCTCTAACGTGGCTGTTTAACGTAGCAAAACGTCCTTCCACTCTGTCTTACCGTATCCTCTATTTGGCCGGCCTTTTTATTGTCCCTCCTAGAGCTCCTCATGCTTCGTTAGATGCTTTTCAGATATTTCCAGTTCCCAGATAAAAGCTCCATGTCAATCATGGCATGTTCTCCAACGCCGATCCCTTAAAAATGCAACACTAAAAAAAAAAAAATCTAACCACTCTCATCTCCAGCTGACGTCTAGTTTTATTCTGTTCCTGACCTGCTGTTCCTCTAACCCTCTGGCTAGTTGGAGCAGATGTGTATAAATGTTTTATTTTCTCCATCTCTAGACTTCAGCTTTGCCCCTCACGTCAAAGTCCTTTTCTGATTCTATTATCGAGGCTAACAAATTCATTCCCTGTTTATGAAAGATTGGTAGACATTTGTCTTTTTATGTTGCATAATGTTTAGCAGATTATAGCAAGAGGAGAGAAAAGCAGCTCCAGTGATAGTGCTAATGTTGACCTCTGACCTTCTTGCAGTGCAGCAGCAAGAGAGGAGAGCTTCCTGATAGTATCATATTTCTGTTACTATATTAAATGGATATTGAATATCACTACAGTGCAATATTCAGTTATCATTTAACGCTCATGATGACCCTATTTGTTATGTCAGTGAGAATGTTGTGCATTAGAAAGCATGCAAGTGAGGCAGCGGAGGTAAAACTATTCTTCAAAATGACTGCTATTGCTGATAGACTCTAAATATAGTCTGAACACTTGCGGTGAGAACACAGGGAACCGTGCCAGAGGTTCACTATTCATGTCATATCGATGTGAGTGGGCAGAAAAAAGAAAATATATCACAAGGAAACACCACTTTGAGTGTCAGATAGAAGTTAGTAATCCTGCCACGGCCCTAAATCACCTCTTCCCTCTTCACAACCAATTTCACCCGCACATCTCACTTTTATTCTCTTAACGATGCAGATTCAGAGTTTGAAGTTCATATTGTGCATGGAGAAAAGTGAGGCTGAACAAAACTGCATCTTTTAAAGTTCAATGGTCATTTTCAAATATTTTCTGTAGACTATAGACCAACTATAAATCAAAAATAGCTTTTCAGTCTGCATTTAAGACAAACGTAGGTGGGAAGGTAGTAGAAAAGTCAGCCAGCCACACAAGCTTCCTCAGTCACACACACCAACACACATACTGTCAATGATAAATCACAGCGAACACGCCGCTACTCCACAGAAGTTGTAAGAAATACCAACACAAACACAAGTGTCTGCTGCTCACATTTAATTTCCCACTTCTTATTCTCTAGCTGTCTTGCATTCTGTAAACTCATTCGTGTGGGTGTGTTGAGAAGAGGTTGATGAGGAAAGTTATTTATGCAGAAAGTTCACCTTGTTTTAATCTCTGAAGCTGGTGCTTTGCTAAAAGCAAAGTTGTGCACCTGCAACTATGTGTGTTAGATGGTCCAAGTCTGTGAACCCTGCATCCTCCTGGCATTGATCCTAAATGCACGCACAGGCACACACACACACACACATCGACTCCCTTTTCAGTGATGGTATCGAACTGAGGGCATGATGAATAAATAATGGTTTAAACTCTGGAGGTTCACTTGACTAATTAACAGGGGAAAAGATTCATCTTAAGAAGCAACAATACATGAGAGCAAAAGAAAGCCAAAAGAAGTAGTAAATCAAGCATCACTGCACAGGCTTCATACACACTCACACATCCTCATTTGCAATTCTGTGAAAGAAAAGACAAAAGAGGCGAGGAGAAGTGTTGGCCTCCATTGACTCAAAACCCTTTGGGCTAATGAGAACAACACAAAGGCACCCTAAAACACTAATACCCAAACCCATTACTATCATATCACTGTGTCTGAGTGTGAGGGCATTGTGTCAGCTCATCAGTCTTCTTCATCCAAGGTTATCATGAAGGAATATCTAGCAAGAGAAATCCCAGTAGCTCTTTGTGTCCTTGTCTCTCTGTGAGCACTCTGGTCACCCACCCACACACACACACACACACCCACACACACACACACAGATACATGCTGTCACTGAGGTCATAAGAGTGGTATAATTATGAAGAATAACCAGTGTAACTGGCCCAGCTGTCCTGGTAACATCTTCCAACCATTTCCATCAGATCATACACTGTCACCAAATATAAGCAGACAGCAGAGGGAAATTAAAATGAGGCATAGTTGGAATAGGGAGTGGCAACACTGACTGCCTGATTGACTGACTCAACGCATTTACCTCTATGCTGACATCTCCTTGGAAAAAAAGGTGTGTTCGATATACAAACTGGGATAGCAGGCGTCCTCACAGAGAATGTAAGCGTTAAATCCGCCTCAACAGCAACAAAAACATTTTTGCTCTCGCAAACATGCAAAATATGAATCAGCTTGGCAGCAGAAGAAGCAACAATAGATATCAAATGGACTAAAACTGACTGACTACAAATGACTTAAAATGTCCCAAAGGGTGCCGGGGAACAAGCTGATCATGCGGCAGTAGCTTGAGTCATGGAGAAGCCACCAAGCTCCGCACAGCCTTTAAACATACAGGAGGCAGGCAGAAGCAGACAGCACAACAATGTGACTTTCATGACAACCACCACAAACACACTGTCACATATAAACACGTCCAGAGAGTCCCTGAATGCAGCAGGTTATCAAGATTAAATAGCAGAATCATCCAGGCAAATGCATCAACTAAACAGATGCCCTAAAAACAAAGTGAGAAGGGGAAAGGAGGATGGAAAATTGAGTGAACAGACAAAAACAAATGGGACAGGGACACAAAAAAGTAGGAGAGGGGAGAAGGGACCATTTCAAGTGCCCACCTGAGGGTTTCCCAGCATTCTCCATCCGCGCTCCTTTCAGCCCTCTATCCCTCACTCTTTTTTCGTCTAGCTCATGCCATCCCTCCACTTATCTCCTTATTCATTCCCAGCCGTCGCCCACCTCACTGGGACACTGGCTTAGGCGGAATATTGTGTAAAAAAATATATATGAAAGAGAGGAACGACGGGGAGGGGAAAAAATTATTTAAAAATATGTGGGAAGGAGGACGAGTGCGGGAAGGAAGACAGGGAGAGAGAGAGAGAGAAGTGAGGCTGCCAGTTCTGAACATTGTCTCTTTTCTCTCTGTCTGATTGTGTGTCCCTGGCTGTCCGTCTTGCTTGCTCGCTCCTCTCTCTCTCTCTCTCTCTCACTCACTCTCTCTCTCCATTTTCCTCATTATGTCTATCTGAGTGGTTTGCCAGGCTAGAAGGGCAGCAGGAGAAAACATGGCTGGCTGTTGCCCTAAAAACACCTCACCGACTGGCCACTTCCTGTTGGCCAGTGACTGTGGACCCGTGTATACTGGTTGTGTGCTTTGGACCATGGATGGATCAGTAGTCTGTGTGTATGTGTGTGTATGACTGTCCTGTCAGCCATCCAGAGCAGCAGATTACTGACGCTCCACTGGCACGTCCCACTTCATCCTTCTCTCCTGTCACCCCGGCAACACCTCCGCTCCCCGCCTGCTTCCCCCGTCCTCAGCTTATCATCCTCCCCACCCCCTTCCCCTCCATCTGCCTCCACTTCTCCCTCCCCATCTCCTTTATTCCTTCCTTCTCTCATCCTCGACGTAACCTGAGAAAGAGTCTTTAAATATAATTTCATCCTTCTCCGAAATCTATACCAGCAGATCTAACTCCAGCCCACAGGAATAGTAAAGATCGTCAATCTCTGTATCTTGATCCGCTCTAATAAAAAGAGCCCCATCAAAGCAGTGCGTCTACACATACAGCCTCAAGGGTGCTTCCTCGCTCAGATAAAGACAGCCAATCACAGGCTGGGGAGGCGAGAGGAGCAGTACAGTAATTAACACCAGTGGGCTTGGGCTCACTGTAAGTTCATGTAAACACTCCATGTTAAAACTCAGGAAGCTCAGGAACCACACTGACCAACAACCAGGGTTGAAATCACAAGCTCCTTAGAGATAGCGCTGGCGTTAAATTAACACGTTAGATTCAGTCTGCATCTGCACCTGAGAGGCTTTTAGAAAAAGCAGAGAGGTCAAGCCTGCCCTCAAGGTGAAGACCCCTACAGAAACACTGCAGAGACGTATCTCTGCAGAGGAGTGTGTGTGTGTGTGTGTGTGTGTGTGTTATTCTGTGTGCACAACTACAGTCTACAGTTACACTATTATGTATTTATTAGACTTAATATTTTACATTTATTATTTACCAATATTTATAATACAGTATAGCAATGTCTGCAAAACCTCAAATTAGTTTAATTGTGTGTTTTCTTTTTGCATTACTTAATAAGTAGGAAAGTAACTTATTAAACCTAAAATACATCCAGTGTTATTACTTTGAAAAACTCTTCACAAACCTTTTAATTAATTAGATCTGTGTTACAATTTTAATACAATCACATCACAAATCAAATGGCCGATGCCTTTGTTTGTTATTTCAAAGTTTAAGTTCAGTTTACTTGCAAGGCAAGTTTATTTGTATAGCACATTTCATGCAAAAGAGAAATCCATAGTGCTTTACATAATGCTTTCATTGTTACACACTCCTTGAGTCTATCAAACATGTTGAAAACATTCATCATTGCACTGCATTGTTAACTTCCATGTTCACTAGCTAACATTCTTCATATCATGCATGTGCATCATCCAACTAGGCAACTAGGGTCCAATCATAAAAACATTGGTCTACTGTGCTACTGGTGGTCATTCATTTTATATATATATATATATCAATCCAAACTGCCCCTGTTCTGATGTATAATGTAGGTCCCACTGAGTGGTTATAAAAGCTGTCTAAATTTTAAAACTGTCACATCAGATAAATAGCAAATATAAAAGCGCATTGAAGAAAATGAATTTATTAATTATGTGATTTTAAAAAAATGAGCTGCAGTCTAATCATAGCCTGAGGTGTGTGTGTGTGTGTGTCTGTGTGTGTGTGACAGACAAAGGCAAGACTGAAGAGCGGAGGATGACACCCACAGATATGTTCGCCTATGCAGAGCTACACCTGCTGAGCGGTGCAAGGTTAACAATGGCCACATAGGGCTTAACAACTGCTGAACATGCAGCTTTACTCCCCCACAGAGTTCACCAACACATGTATACATGCAGAAGCACACACTCCCCTTTAACTAGCCACTGCATATAATGAGTAGACATGTACTATGTGTGTTGATGTCTATGTTCGTGCAATTTGTGCATAAGTGGCAGAGAAAAAGCATGCTGTTAAACTAACACAGTGGGCTAATGCCTCACAAGGACAAGTAAACAAAACGCGTTATCCTCTACCTTTGAAAAACAACCCTCTACCCACTGAGCAATTTAGCACCTACAAATAAATACAGATGAGATATTAACAGCTTACTGTGTCCTCTTTGACCTTTTAATTATTCAGATTTGTATACAGAGCAAACATGGTGTAATTGCATTAGCATCTCCACAGGTTTACTTAATGTTCCAGTAGAGAGGGAATTGTGATTCAGCAGATAGGATAACACTCTCTTCTTTTTGTGTACACTAAATGATCCACCATTGGTGAGTGTGTGGTTGCAGTATATCATCTGAGATTTATAAGCTCAGTTACTAAACCCTCTGACGTGCAATTATGCTCTATCAGCAAATAAATGATTTGGCCATTACAGGCCATAATTGGTTATGGAACAAAGGGTACGATATATTGTCCCTCTCTTTGCTGCTGCTTAACACCCTGTCCTGCTCTTTGCTGCTGCATTATGGGAGAACTCTACTTGCCCCCTGTTTACCTCCTCTTCCTATTCCCCACTTCCTCTAAGCATTTCCCAGGAGAGATTTCCCTTTTATCTTTAGCGCGAGGCATCTGGAAAACAGGCCCTGTCTCCGCCTCTCTCTATCACATTCAATCATCCCAATGTTTATTCAGCTCTCCGCCCTATCCACCGGCCCTCCACCTTCTATTCTCCCTCCTACTGTCGTGCCCGCCTTCCTCTCCATTCTTGCTGTGTCTTTTAACCACACCATCGCTTATCACAGCCCTGCATCTTTCCATTTCCATCTATCTCTCTTCAATTGTTTTTTTTCCAACACCTTCTTGCCTCTGCCTGATGCCTTTTTCCTGTTACATTTCCTCTCTGCCTTGGAGTGTTTGTATCATAGAGGACGCTGTATTATTTGTATTGTATGAGGATGGCTATGTGAAACCTGTGCATTCTCCACGGTAGGAAGAAGTCAAAAACAAGCGCTCATCTTTGACTACCCTCACACCTCTACATCAGATAGATAATTTTTATCACCTTTTTTTTCCTAAACATACAAGTAGGAATGGGCAATATGGATACACCTTCCTCTTCTATCAGTGAGACTCAATGAAATATGATCCCTGATGAGAAACAATCAATCAATTAGTTGAATCTACTCTTAGATGCCAAAATACTGCACAAGGGTTTGTATTACTATGAGGGAGGATTTTTGTTTATCTCTGGAAAGTCATCACAATGACAAATATTTTATCTTTCATTGCAAGGTAAACAGAAGAAAAGTAGCATTCACATTCACAAATATCATTTTTCGCTCATTTAATTAATTAAATATATAAAATAATTAAAGGCGAAATAAATGCCTTTAGCGAATGTTGAGCCAGGATTAACTTTTTTTTTTTCTGGACGAGCCGGTGTGATTGGTGTCTAGCGATGGGCTAAGCAGGAGCAGATCAACCTGATGCGAAGAACTGCTCCCAGCCTCCCACACCACAGCTAATTAACGCTGCCTTGTTCTGGTTCAACAACCTCTGTGCTACTGTCTCCAAGCAGAGCATCCTGGGATGAGACAGAAAGCAGAGGGAGAAATTATGTGACCTTTTGGACCAGATCCTTTTTTTGACGCTGCATATAAACAGTGAGTTGCACACAGAGATAATGAGAGACGATAGAAGAGGGATGAAGCTGGTATCTCTGTGTGAGAGGGTGACAGAAGAAGCACCTGTCTCATTACACAACAACTTGGCCACACAGGACAACTCTCTGCCCTGCAGGGTCAAGCTATGCTGCAGATAAGAGGATGCCCAAAGAAAACGTTGAGCCGATAAGAACTGGTCTTGGTAAATGCAGGCACTGACAAAATGGAAAAGAAGAGCTGAACAGAAATGCAAGAGGAAAGACAGTTAGGAGAACCAAGAGAGAATGGATGGATTTGCTGAGTAAATGGCCGTGAGCTTATCATGACACTAACAGTAATGGATAGGCAGGGCTGTCCAGACTGCCTCATTTAAGGACACTTGAGTATCATTTAGATAATCTGTCTGACGCGCTCGCGATGAATGTGAGTCACAGAGACAGAGTAGTCTGCGCTGAGACAAACAGTAAAAAAAAAAGGCAACACATCAATCTTTATTGCAAAGACTTTTTCTGCTTTCTTATACAAGGTAAGAAGTCACAAAACAAACTTCCCCCTTTGTGTTGTACTACGCTTTGCAACGGTAGCCAAAAAGCCTCACCGTAGGTTTGTACCTGGGGAGATGTTGATGTGAATGGTGTGTAAATACTGTAAGCTACATCCATCTGTGGCTCAGTTGACATGGAGTGAAGGCAACGCGTGAGAGGGAACCCAAAACATGAGTTTTACCCTCCTTTGACCCCCAGCTGGATGTTCTCCACGAGAACATTTTCACTCATATACCAAATTATCCACACACACAAAACACCTTTTTTATTGCCTTAGGTTTAACCCTTTACACTGTGCTACTATACACTTGTCAAGTCAGCACCAACTACTTTTGTTTCTGGTATCCCATTCTATCGATGACTTTGTCACTCTTCTACATTTTGCGGTTATCTGTTTTTTATTGGTCCTGTTCCCTAACAGCATCTAGATATTGCATCTACCCTCCTTCCCTCAGTACCTCTCAAAGGATCTCTCAGAGGGGTTGTTGACTGTACGGCGGCCCACACTGCAGTAATCCAATGTTATTGGGGTTGCTATAACTCAGTTTTATGTGATCAGGACTGCTGCACCTTGTGACAAATGATTCAAGTCAAACGTGGCATCAATGAGTCAGCCACCCTGACGGGCTGTGATGGGACCAACTATTTAAACGGTTGTATTCGTGTTTTTTTTTTACAGGCATGGCGTTGAATGTGTGTCAGTGTTCGTCATTGTGTGGGTGAGTTTCTCTATCAATGAAGAGCTGGAGCTGCAGCACAGCATTAAAATTAGATGTCAGCCGGGAAACCATAACAGGCAGCAAAAGCCATGTTGGGGATGTTATCTTTTTAAAATGCAACATTGTGAAACCACAAGTTAATCACAGTGCTGTCTGTTTTTTCTGCTCATCACTTAACTCGGCGCTCCTACAATAGCGCACACACAAGGAAAAAAGATGAAGACATTTAAATGTTTGTTTGTCATTGACTGTACTTGTACTAAGCCAAGCAAAAGAAAGGGTTTTTTTTGCATTAGCATTTTCTAGCCTGATGAACCATTTTCCAAGAGATAAGCAAACAGCAGCTGTTATGATATTTGGAAAGAGGCAGTGTGTTAACACCATTTATAAACTACCTAATCACATGCTTTGATCCTTCCATAGATGCATCATTGGGAGAGTAAATGATTATGTGGAAGGACTGCTTCACTTTGTCATTTTAAGAGAAGCTGTGAGTCTTTGGGAGAAACACTATCGACCTGTCATTGTGCTGTGCAGCAGGGTTAATAGTTAACCAATTCTACACTGACAGAACAATAAAAATAAGCATCATATATATTGTACTCCGTATGCTTAAGGTTTATTGATTTCAGTTGACACAATTTTATGCTGTTTCATTTTTGTGTTGTGTTTCCACACAGCTAAAAATTTGTTTCTGGTTGAAAGTAGATACTGATCAACACAGTTTACAGTAAACAAAGTCCTCTTGCAATGTTTAAAACTCTACTTACTCCACTAATAGAAAGTATGAAGGAGAAAAATACAAATGAGCTGCTTATTATGCACCGGCCACCATCCCTCTAAGTGAAAAACAAACTGTTAAATGAAAGAGTGCTCTGCAAATTTTCTAAATATGATTTTTTTACACAGTTTTGTGCCACTGATTTCTTTATCCATTTTAAACTGTCAGAATAAACACGTAAACAGTAAGCATTAATACGTTTCTGGAAGTTATTCTTTGAATCAAAAATAATAAGCTCAAATCCACCATTGTTTCACAGGCCTTTAAACACAGACAGGGCTTTACATTAATCATGTTGCTGTACTACGTCAGCAGTTCTGTGAAGCTGCCCTCTCAAGGTCTATCCATCAATCCTCCATCCCCGATGACCGCCCAGTTCTTTGACGAGGAGGAGGGGGGGGGTCTTCATACTTCAAAAACCCACTAAAAGGCTTAAATGTGGGATGGTCGCCAAGGCGGAGCTGTCACTATGACTTCGACAACATCTTAGATAGAGTTGAAGAGTTTTGTCAGTCATATGTGTCACAATTCTTGCACAAAACCCTAAAGATAAATTAAATATTATTAATTATGTAGATTGTGTTGCACAGAGGGCTACAAATGCATCCAAATCAGCATCAACGAGGTTCAGAGAGAAATAAGAACGGAGCGCAGTCTTCTGTGACGTCTTAAGCAGTTTTTAATGACTGTTAGAGAGTGCACATGGGCCCCCGGGCACAGTGGACAAATTAGCATTCAGCACTGGAGGACACAAAGACTCAGTCAGGTCTGAAGGAGATCCAAAGGGAGTAAGCCGGCTCTTTCAACTGGATGTTGGACAGGACTGTGTGACATATCGATCGGCTATTGGTTACGCAGTACTGCATCGTGGGCTCTATCACCATCTCGGCAACACTCTGTCACTCCCTCTTTTCAGCTGTTAATTTGTGGTACTCAGGATCTTAACATTCTGCCCTGCACTCTGGCAGCCGTCACATTCAGCAAAGGACCACTACATCAAACCGCTGCTACGATGACGGGAATTTTAACTACGCAGGAGGAAGAGGGGGGGTAGCAGAGCTCAGATACACACTAATGCTTTTGTGCATGAATGTGTGTGCACCTTCACTTGCACTAGCATCACCATACTGTATGATTGAAATCTGTCCTTCTATATCACTATCCATCCACTCATCACATCCTCTCTCTGTTATAAGGTCACATTTAAACACATTCATCTTTGCTTTAGCCTACACCCTGATATTGATGCTGCTGCATTATAGTATTAATATTTCCAGAGTGGGAAATTATGAGCGCTTCCTATTTAAGAGGCTTTCCGGCTTCAGTGTACAGCTTTTTCCACTGTTCTACTCTCAACCTTTATCAGTGAAAATCCAGACGTCCTTGGAAGACAAAAGAAAAAAGGTTCTGCTGACAACAAGGCACCAGAAGAGAGTTTTACATTGTAAAAGTAAAGTTTCTGTTCAGTCTTTGTCAGAGCAGATGTTGACATGTGTAAACTGTATGTGCAGAACTAATGAATGGCCTACACTAATTGGCCATTTAATTGGCTGGAGTTAGAGACATCTGTATCAAACAGCAAGTTAAAATATCAACAGTAATGAGCTGGAACCAGAACAGGAATATGTGTTTTCTGGAGGGTATTGCACATTTATGCTCTGCTCTCTCTGCTTAAGAGGTGCTGCCCGGGCCTTCTGGGGGGGGGTCTTGATGAAATTTAATTTGGGCTCTTCACTCCTGGCTCTGTGTCAACTACCACCACCCCCACAATACTGAATCTACCAGGCATGAGGCAGTTTTACTAAAACATATGTTGGTAAGAATAGAAAAAAACAACAACACTCGAGTCGGCTCAGAAAACAAAAATAATATCAGATTTGGCCACTGTATAATGACTAAATGTATTTTATATTGGTTGTTTTTATAATTTTATCTTGTATGCTTAATTTGTTACCTTAATCAACACAGCTTGCTTTGTGATTAAATTAGCTGTAAAACATTTAGCTCTTTAATCATGTTTCTGTATCAATAGCTTAATGATAATAACTGTCAACACTGACATTATGTTGACCATGAATTGGTCGAATTGTCCCTTTAGATGTTAGACAAGGAGAGCCTAATGATTGCTCAGCTTGTCTAATTAGACATTGCTTATGAAAGCCACTGCTATACCTGTCAAAACATTATTTTCTTTCATTTTGCACTACACATAATCATTCAAATATCAGAAAACAATCTAGGGAGAAAACTGGAAGAATTAGATTGAGCTACATGCAGGCACAGATCTGAAAACAGCAGCAATACCATTAATACAGCATATTATCTGACTGATATATAGTCTATGTGTGTGTGTGTGTGTGTGTGTGTGGACTGGCAGGTCAGGTCTGCTGTTGCAGAAAGCCATGAGTGTGGGCGGAGAGTCTGTCTCCTGAGCTGGTGGCTGGCTGCAACCATCTGGGAGTGAAATCTCACACTGCACAAGAGTGAAGCTTGCAATTAAGGAACTGATGAAATGTTATTCAGTTTTCAATGTTGCACTTTACCCCATAACAAAATGTGATAAATACAAAACAACAACAACCATATTTTTGCTGACAAAATGGTCTGCCTTATTTAAAACTCCAGCCTTTACAGTGCCCCCTGATGGCTACAGAGTGTTAGAAGAGGCACCAGGATACCTCGAGTTCCTCAAGCTTTGTTGCTGCGTTACTGGATTTGATTAAGAACCAAAGCTAAAATTATTATCTCATTGCTTTTTTTTTTCTAACACTACTTAAGCCAGACTGCAGACTTTAATCTGTTGATTGTCATATTAGCATTGGAAGGATATGTGGTGCATTATTAGACCATTTTGTGCATTCTTTATATACCTAAAGTATACATTATTTTATTCATATTGTGATAGAGATTGACAATCACAGCGTTTGGTACACAGATTTTAAACTTGAAACAAAAAGGCATTGGTATTGCATCAGAAATTGATATCAGCAGTTATTTGTGTGTGCCTATATGCATTTACATGAACCAAACACACAAATCTACTAGTTTTGTTCTTCTTAAGAAGTCATTTTAGGCTTTCAGATCTGTTGTGTCTCAGGGGATTTTTGGAGCTGGTGTCTCATCTACAGTACAAATAGGTTCACGTACATTATAATGATCTTGACACTTTTAATTATTTTGTACAGATACATGACTGAAGCCAACCAGACTGTTATTCTTAAACAAAGCAAAGAAATCTGAGGCAAACTCCCCTGTTAACAGGTGGGTATAGAACAAGTAATCCAGGCCTCTGTCAAAGGAGATGTGTGGATTTATTACTTTAAGCCCGACAGATCCAAGAGGAACTCCCAGACTTTACCTAAGACCCTGCTGTTAGCCTTAACCTAGCCATGAAGTTCAGGTAATCATTTGCCCTCTGTAAGCTGGACCACCCATAGTGAGTCTATGCAGTATAAAGACGCACTGGTGTTTTCAATGTGATATAAATGGCATGGCTTACAATGCACAGTCTTTCAAACAAACTCTGTGTTAATGGTCCAAAATGAAACAAAGTCTGTTTGATAAACCAAATGAAAAATCCATAACCTATCAAAATAAGCTCCACTCTGTCTAGCCATGCTAACATTAGCCATCAGTCAAAGCAGATTCTAATTGATTTCAGATTAATCAGTGTTTTGAGCAGACAAGAGCACAAATAATTGTGATTCTCACACTACATCCTCATACAACTAAAAATTAGTTTGCAAAAAAGTTGTTTGTGTTGCGCACAATTTTCTGCTATCATCAAATCTCTTGCACGTTTCAAGGTTCATCGTCCTTCAGATATCTAGGCCTTCATCAGATTTAAAGCACTCCAACCAAATGGTGCCATATATCCCAGTTAATCCTCCTCTCTGGTGCTGCGATTCCTCATCTTTCTCCACCTTATTGGTCTCCACAGTACTTTTTCACTGGACTGATAATCAAACAGGAGATCTGATTCCCAGGTTACTACGGTGCAGAGAACCTACTGCCATGGAGCTGACACCTAAGAGATGCATGCATGTGATTAGAGCCTCCTAAGGAATAAGGTGGTACACAACAGCAGCCTATGTATTTACATCTGGAGCACTAAAGTGAGAACAATCAAGTGTCAAATCAAATTTTTTTTAGGTCAGAGGAAAAGCTTGACATTTGCTTTGTTTGTCTCTTCTACCTGACTGCATATCAGTGTCACAGGCAGAACAAGGGAGCATGCCGAGTTTGTTGAGTGTTAATAACCACTGAGCGAGAGAAATATGGGTAAAAGGTGAGACATTAACATGGTTGAAAAGAGATGGAAAAGAAGTCAAACGAGAGATTTGTAAATGTGAAAGGGACGGATTTGTGGAATGAATAAAATGATGACGATGTGAACAGTGAGGAAAAGAATTGAGGGAAACAGAGATGCTAGGCTAGGTCTGAGCACGACCCCTGTCATGTGTTAGCAGTCTTGAAATAAAGTGGGAGCGCGTGCCCTTGTCATCTCAACATCACGATGATGACAGTCCGTGTAGTGAACCACAGAATGACTACAAGTTAAGGCTATCAGAGTGAGAATTCAGACAAATGAGAGCCTGCACTCACTAAGCCCTCGGACCCAATTTCAACAGCCCAACGTGGAAGAAAACCAAGACATCATACACGCATCGCCTTACTGACTCCCATGCCTGCTGTGATCTTATTAAGTGTGTGCATTTAGTCCTCTACTTTCAGGGATGATGGCAGAGTGAGAATGTGTCAAAGGGAGGCAAGTGCAGACACCCATGGGAGTAATGTCCAATCCTGTTGCCATGCCAGAGGGAGAAAGGGGGAAAGTGGCCTTCCTCTCAATCAACTCTTCTTCTCCACCCTCCCAGCACTTTGCAGCTTTCGGCCTTCCCCTTTTGTGTGTCTGAGTAGTGATAATGGCAGGCTGTCTGTCACGCAAGGTCTGACCCAGATTCACTTGGTGAGGAGAAGGACGGGGAGTGGGATGATGGGCCAGCTCTTCACTCATGAGACCAATCCTCCCTAGCCAAAACCGCTCGCCTCAGAGAAGAGGTTCAGAAGGATGGAGTAAAGCCAAGGGCGCAGTCGAGTTAGTGTCTTTAAGGCTGCACTACTGCAGGGGGAAAAAAGGCTGACTGGAGTGCGAAGCAAACCAACAGTAATCAGCTCATTAGGACGGTAACCCACGGTAGGGTGCTGACTTATTCATGGCAAGATCCACAGAACAAAAGCCACTGAGATGTCGTTAACTTGCTTACTGTAGTGTGTGCCAGGCAAAAACCACCAAACTTTGTAGTCCTCAGTCAGATCTGATTCGGGTTCAAAAATGCCAACATCTATGCCAATCAGAGATAATCCCAGAGTGACACTTTCCTGCATAGCTACAGTAACCAAGGAAGGTGAAAAGAGAGCAGAGAGACTGCACTGAGGCAGTAAAGCAGACATCAAGTGACAGGAGTCAAAACTAGACAAGACATTGGGCTGCACTGCTCATTCCACACAAGTAAATAAAATGTTTGGATGGAAATTGGAAAAATAGAGACTACCGTGCTTTTTGGTACTAAGACTGAGTCAACGAAGGGCCCACAACACAATACTTATGTACTTTCACTTAAGTAGTATTTTTCATGTAGGACCTTTACTTGTAATGGAGTATTTTTTCATTGATATGTTGGTATTTTTACTTACGTAAAGGATATGAATACTTCTTCCATCACTGATAGACACTTCCATGTCATGTCACCTCCATGTCACAACTTGCTTGAATAAAGTCACTTCCTTGAAAGTGCTGAATCTGTGTGTGACATAAACCTGCACAAGTAGGTGAAAATAATAAAAGTTCCAACTAATAAGATAATTTGAAAAATATTTTAGCTTGTCTCTTACTACATCCTGCAGTTACATCCTGTTTCAACTGGAAACGTGATGCTAAGACTGTTATAAAGAAGACATTTAATAGTTAGACATTTCAATCAGGAACGACAGACTGACAAACTGTTTGACTGACTGACGCTGCAATCCTGATCCAGTATTGCACCATCACATGGCCACTTAACAGGGATTAACCGTTTCGTCATGATGAGGAGAACTAGCAAGAGCGATGCAGGAAATGGGAAGAAGAAGATGAGGAAGATTCGAAAGCAGAAAGAGGCAGAGAAAATTTTAAATTTGTCCTTTAAACTGAGCAATAATAATATAAATCAGCTGCGTGTTTTTCTCTCTCACTCAGTTTGAATGTTCTCTGCCACAGAGGTGCAGCCATCCTCCCTCTTTCTCTTGCTCTCTGTCCTTCATATGTCCTTGCGTGACAGTGCAACTGCAGTGTGCTTCACCGTTTCTGTGGGAGGTATCTCTGGGATCCCAGTGTGTGGGAGACGACTTTGTGCCTGGCTCCCCATCTATCCGTCGCTTATCTCAATCATGCACACCCCTGCCATCCCACCCACTGTCACCCAGTCTCTCTTTCTGCTGTCACATGCAGCAAAATATCACTCTTTCATTTAGCTCTGCCCTGCTTCACTTTGTTTCTCAGACAAAGGGACATTTCTTGGTCTGTCACCCAGATGATGACTGACAGGAAACCGAGGCATTTGTTGCCATAATTCATCTGGCATCTCTTTGAAAATTAACCCTAGCTGCTTAGAGAGCAGGTCAGAGCAATGTTTGCATGACGGTCCTTTGTCATGGAAATTAACATTTTTACATGGCTATGAAAGTGCTGTCATCTAAGTGGCGGGCAGGTTACTCAGGTTATGGGAAATCTTTTCACATCAACGTTAGTTGCAATAAAATAAATAATTTCATTTAAAAGTTCTCAGTTTGTTGATATAAGCTTCCAAAAGTGCAGGATGAAATTCTTCTGCTCAAATCATCCAGACTAATAATCATAATTAATAACTGTCATAATCTACCCGAATAATCAGGACTGTCACACACAAACACGAGCACACACATACACACAGCTCATAGCTGCAGAGAATTTCTCCTGATTGAGACTGCCATAGTGCCAGAACTAATTAGCAGCGTTTTGATTGTCTTGCTGCAGAGGTAGAAGTTATTACCATCATATTTCCCTGTGTATGCAGAATATAGTGGTTAAAAACATTAGCAGATGTTCTCTATGTGAATGCACTGTGAAATGATTTTTAAAAAAGAAGTGACGTCAATGCTGGCGCCAATCACGATGACGTTTGATGTAAAGGCATACAGCCTCAGTTTTTCCTTTCTTATCTATATGTCAGTTTTCATATTTATTAAGATGATAGCGGTAAGTGTTAATATAGTTGCCTTACAACCACCAGATATCTGACTCTTTACTGCAGCCAGTAGAGTCCCACTTGCTTCAAAGTCTTTTGAACATTTTGAATGGGTTGGAGCTGACTAATTAGCTTCACTGCCTATACAATCCCGGCCTTTGAAAGAGAGGAAGGCAGGCGGTGACTTTAAAAGGGAAGGCGAGGAAAACAGGAAGTTACACATCCTTTTCTTATTCCTTCTCCAATGATCAATCGCAGCTCAGATTTTTACAGAACCTTGTCCGTTCACCCCTACTCGAGTTGCAAATTATTCATATGGACATCAAATGAGCTCCGTGGCACACACAGAAATGCTACCAGACACTACACCACATTGACACATACTGTACATACCAGCACATCACAGACACAGAGAGGGGTATAAATACAGGAGCAAAGAAAATCCAGCCAAAAAAAAAAGGTTTCATACTGTGTGAAATGTTTCCTAAGGCTCCACTTGGCAGACAAAGTAGGCCTAAATGATTTATGAGAGGTAACAAAGCTTGCTAGTTGTTTGTTTTAGATAAATGCTACACAAAGCAAAACCTAAAAAAAACCTGAAGATGGCAAACACAGAAAGATGAAAGTTTTTGGCCCAAAAATAGCACCTAATTTTCTTGAGCTCCACACTGACATTTTGGGAACGTCCCAAAGTTCAAACCTGCAGGCGACACAAACCTTGGCACAGACAGTGGTTTCTGTGACTGTGCAATAGATTTTTTTTTTTAATGTAGCATTTCAAAAGAAGTGCTTGGCGAATCTTAAAAGTTTTCAGTGGGATGGATCCCTGTAGCTGGACCTGCTTACCTCCTGCAGCAGAATCTCTGTGTCCCAGCACCAATACCTGGCCGACTGCCCGCCCATCAGATATGAACACCTGGTAGTCCTCACCAAACATCCCCTCCCCCTGCACTGCAAGCACACACCCTCTATCCATCCGCTCAACCTGCACAGCTTCACTCAGCTCAGCACAGCAACGTCCCAACAAAAATATGTACAGCCAACTGAGTCATGCATAGCAGCACTGTACTGTATCATAATGCAATCTACTGTATCGAAACTATATGACACTATTTCCCTCCCACAGTAACTTTACGCCTCAATGATTATGTATGACACGCTGATGTTAGAATATAGTACAGATTACACAGTGAACATCCACAATACAAGAGCTCCACTAACAGCACCTCTTGCTCTTGTTCTTCTTCTCTTTGCACGCGCACACAGACACACACAAACTATACATTCTTTCAACATCTGCGCTCTTCATCAGCAGCATGCTCATTCAGAGTCAGGATTGGAGACGAGAGCTTGGGGCTGCAGAAGCACTTCCCTTCTCCTTTCCGCACTTTATCTCCCTTGATCTCCCGCTTTCCATCGCTCTCTTTCTCTGTCTGAAAGGTTTCTGTGAAAGGCCCAAGATGAAAGACTGCCCTCAATAGGAGCGTGATTGCATAGACAGAGCTGGCGGCCCACGGTGCTACCAGAATTGCTCACTCAGAGTCACTCCGCCCCTACAAAGATGCACGCAGACATTGTCCATAGTTTGTGCAAGATGCTCAGTTCAACAGTTCTCTCTCTTACACAGTTATACATTCCTGCAGCATACACACACAGTATTTGTACACAGAAAATCACACAAATATACACATCAGATCACATGGGCATAATATAATGTGCAGTGACGCACACTGGAGAAACACAATGAGATAAATACCAACCGCAGAGTAAAATGTAGTTACACCTAATGAATAATACACGCTGTTTTTTATAGTGCAATTAGCTTCAGCACACACACACACACACACACACACACACACACACACACACACACACACACACACTTTACATGAACTGCTTTTCTAATGTGATAATCTAAAAGTAAAAGGTCTGGTGAAGAGAGAAGCCACAAGGACACAAAAGCCTACTTATGTAAAATCAAGTCTAATATCTGTAGATGTCTTTTTCAGCACAGGCTCTTCACCAATGAGGGACTCAGCAATGCCAAATCATTTAATTACGTCCTACAACAGCACCACACAGAGTCCTCCACAATACACTTTGGTTATAATAATAGCTCACCCTTGTCTGTTCTATAATAAGCAAGGCTGCAGATCAATAATGCAGTGTTGCTGTAATCTAACACCAAACTACACTACTTTTCTTCCAGCTTTAGGATGAATACAAAAACATTTTAATCTGCCAAAGATATTGCAATGAAAGTGAAAATCAATCAAATGTGACTGAAATGAATTGACCAGTGTGCTAGATTTACAGTACAAGTGTTTCTGTCATTAAACATGAGTTATAGTAAACTCATAGATTTCCAGAAGCCATTGATAAAAAAAAAGAGAAAGAGAAACGGGAATTAAAACCTTGTCTTGAATCCCTGGCTTTGCTGATGTCACACTGCACATGAACAAAATGGCAAAAGACAGCAAACAGCAAAAGACTCCTCTCAAAAATACAGAGAATTACCCGTCTTAATCTCTGAGATAATGTGCAAACACACATACACATAGAAATAACCCTTAAACTTCCTCATATTTGAGAGGAAACAGGATTTTCATCTCAATTTTGCCAAACGCCTCTCTCATCTCCTATCTATCATAAAATTAACTCTTCTTTTTTTTTTTTTTAGCTTTAGGCTAATTAAAGTGATTATGTATCAGAGAGGAGAGAATAAAATGATTATGGTAATGACAGCGAAACGTGACTCGTTGTGAATGAGACACAGGTGCAAAGCTAGACCCAGGCGTCTCTACCACAACCAAAGGATTTTTGCACACAAGAACCAGGAACATGTTACTGAGGTAGGCAAAGAGACGGGGGATAAAAGCCGACCCTTGAACTCCCAGAGACAGTAACATACACTTGATGCGGGAAAAGAGAAACAGGTGTCACAGCCTATTATCTCTTAATTGCTCTTAGGCTGATTTATAACACTGCTGTGGGAATCAACACCAGCAGCTTCCATTTAAGTGGTTTGCAGGATCTGAATAGTGCCTGGAATTAATTATGCTGGTTGACTGGTGTGAAATTAATTCAAGCAAAGCTAAAGAAATTAACTGTATGTTAGGAAGGTCGGGCGTACCAGATGAATGAATCAACGAGAAACTAGTTGCTTAAGGTTATTGGTATAAAAAAAACTACACTCCTCCTGGTTGATGTGTATAAACATTTAAAATAGATTATTTGCATTATTGACTAATCTGTTGGCAAGTGCAAAATGTAATTTTAAAATCGGTCTTGATTTTTGGTTTTAGTAAGGTATTCAATCTATTTTTCATAAATATTGTAGAATTATTTCAACATTAGATTCATTAAACTTTCTTTGTATTCATGGCGTGCCCAAGTAAAATTTTTTCCTAGGATGGTGACGAATGAACCCAGAAGCACAGTAGGACGGGTAAAATTCCATTGCCATCCTAGGAAAATAAAATACAGCGGCCCTGCAGCTTGCTGGTTAAAATGCACGCCGCATGACCACCGTGACTGAGGTTCAAGTCGGATCGTGGTCTCAAGACCTTGAACTGAGTCAAAACAGAAAATCCAGGCTAACTTCATTATTGACAAGATGAAACCAGCAAGCATTCAGCATTTTGAAGTGTGATAGTGATTATCAAATTTAGTGTCAATTATTTTCTGTCAACTGACAGCATATTTGTGCTGAAAATGTATGAATAAAACTGTGAAATGCTGTGCTCGGCATTCGCATCCACTATTTATTTATTTAATTTTAATTTAAAGGAAGAGAATAAATATTTTCCAAAAAATTAGACATGTATTGAACTACAAAGTTATAGACCCTGAAATCCTATTTTCTCTATCAGCATCTTACTACGGGTGACATTGTATATGATCCTTTCCAGAGCAGTCTCCATATCCATCGAGAACGTAGACATTACTTATCTTGGTTTATAGCAGTAAATAGCACATTATATGTATTCTCAATACAAGTAACTCTATCGACAGCCATTTTAAACTCCATTAATCTGCTGTTGAATTTCCACTGTTTAATATACATGGATTTCCAAGGGCCTCTGGAATCAATAACAAGGATATTTTCTTCACCATTGAAAAGACTGCTGAAATTTTAGAGCATCCTGCTGCCCCGGTGAAAAGTCATGCAGGCCCTGTGGGCTCCAGACGGTGACGCCAGCAAGGCCAACATTCAGAGGGCATCCTGTCAGGTGGGCGGCACACAGAGATAGGGCATTTTGTGATGTATGAAGAGGCTGGACCAGAGCAGGAAAGGAACAAAGTGTGTCCCTGCACTCCTGCGTCAAACACCTACCAACACAGCAGCGGGAAGACAAATCAATACCAACTCATGCTATGTTCAGGCAGCATCAGGTATATTCGACCGTGAAGACAAAAAGTGAGCGAGCATAGGAGGAGATGAGGAGAGGAAGAGAGCAATGAGGCACTTTTTGAAGGCCAGCGCGGTTCCCTATTGTTATTAGGCAGCTCCCTTGCTTCCCTCCACTGCACAATGCTGATGTTCTTTCTCCCTGCGACCTTCCTCTGTTAGATTTCATTGTATTCTCTTCCCAAACAACTCATCTATTGTAGAGCATCTGCAGGAGTGGTGAATCTATTTTAATCTGGTCTTCATTTTGTTTTTCAATCATGGACACATTGTGCAAATGTCATCAAGTGACACACAAAGTTAAAAAGGTTCAATCAAGCCTCTAACAAATAGGAAATTAAGAACTTGCTGCATCAGTTGACATTTTCCATTAAGCTTGTGTTAGTTTAGAGGCACGAAAAGCAAGATGTGCAGGTGACCAGCATCTCCAAGGGCTGAGTGACACCTAAAGGGCACAGCTTGGCTTCTCCGAGACATCTGCAACATGTCTCATTAGCATTCAGCTATGAATCATTCACACACAGCCGGCTGTCATTATCACAAACGGCATAAGAGGGGGGGGACACACTGACACACAGACACATACACACACATACAGTCATACCTGGCGACGATCAATCGATCGACAGAATATTGATTGACAATCTCAAGCATGAATGCCGGCTACTTCAATGTGCCGCTTGTCTCTGCTTTATGTCACTGTAAATCGGACATGTTTGGGTTTTGACAAAAGAAATAATATGCAGACGTCACCGTGGGGGTCTGGAAAATGTGATGGACATTTTTCACTATTTTATGGACTAAACAATGAATTGAGAGTTGCTTTGTTTTCATGCACAAGGTGAGACTTCTCTCCTACAAAACCTATTTGCATGCTATGCAACAACTGTTTGTGGTTAATGTGCTTACACACCACACCAGAACAGACTACTAATGCTGGTAGACTCAACTTCAAATAAAGATACTCACCTTCTCCCTCTCTCCTGGTTTATGTGTGTGTGAGTCAGAGTGCACATGCTCAGTGGAGATGCAAAACTACAAAGGCAAAACGAGTTTGCGTCCTTGACATTTCATCACCACACTTGACATTGATTGTCTTGCATTATAACAAGCACTGTGCTGTGATAAACAACAGGGCCATCAATGATAACCCAGTGAGCTACAACAGATTTGTGTATCTGTGCTGAACTCTGCTAGGAGGCAGAATTTATTCACCACATAACATCTAATGTATACTGAGGGCTCTATTTACTTTAAAACAGGCCAATGTCTGCAATGCAAGCGAGCCAAAGAGTGTTACCGTTGATTTATTGTATACAGTGTAACACACACATGCCCTTTATATGTTGATGTCAATAAGACATAATTGTTGTTTCTCCCAGCAACGTGTCAGACGGTAACCATGGGTGATTTTCTCCACTTGAAATGTGGTTTCACTCTCCTCGCGTTGCACTTGACACAACACAGAAGGTGAGAAAGAAAGAAACAAAGCAAACAGCTGTGCAGTTTTAAAGAAAACACTGGAGAAGACACAAAGCAATAAGTGAAAGCCCACAGTTGCCTGAGCAACCTTTTTTTTTTTCTGGCATTTCTTACTGCTGAGAAACAGAATCTTTAATATAACCAGTAAAACACAATCACCCCCTCCAATCCCCACACAGGGCACCATGCATTAATAATTCTACGAAGGTATGAATATTTGAAGCTCTGTTCCACAGTGAGAGTCAGTAAAGAACAAATGAGTAATATTGATTAAATGAGATGATGCCCAGACATTGGCAGTATTACCTGAACAGACATCAGATATGTACAGGGAAGCAATCACGTGGGGAATAAATGCATAATAAATGCCTTTTACAATAATCTTCATATGACTTATCTCTGACGCCACCCACTCAGCACCACCCTACATTAGTAGAAATTATATTCCTGGCAATATTCAACTCAGTGAACAAATATCATTGAAGGTCTGAATGACAGGCATCAACCCATCTGTGTACGTTCCTCCATCTCCAGAGCATCTGTTTGGCAGTGGGAGGGAGTGGTTGCCTTCTCACAGCAGCTCTGCGGCCGTCAATGCAGGATTTCTGCTGCCATCTAGAAGGTGGAGCTGATATTTTACCGTGATGGTCTTTGGCTTCCTGGTGTGCCAGGAGGCAGCAAGGGGATGGACAGATAGCTGTAACACCTGACAAACAGCCAGCTCCCAGTTCCTGGCCAAGTAGAAGCACATCTGCCAAACCAAAAGGAGCAAGCAGAGGAAGCCACACTGCCACGCCCACTTCTCTGGCAGAGACTGTAATGATGGAGCTGAAAATCTTGCATCTCTGCTAGAAGACCGGCTGCTTGATGTGTGGCTGGATAATACAACACTGTATTCACTGACCAAAGCATAAGACTAAAACAGAGAGCGCAGCATGTGTACAGGTGTCAGCGCACTATCGATGTCAACAAACTGGATGATACAGTGATCTTTTTAATGTATTCAGCATCTAGCATTTATACAGTGTTTAACCCCAGAGCCTCACTCACTCTTAATCATGTTACCCCTTCCTGCCGCTCTGTTGCCTCGCCACACCTCCACAGCCTCAGCCAACCACTCTGTGAGCCTCTTGTTTCCTAGTAACTGTGGGAGGAATGAGGAGCTGAGTGCACAGAGGAGCTTTTCTATGTGTCAGGTGTCTGTCAGTTGTGTGCATGCATGCACTGATTTGCAAATGACTACAGGTGTTTGTGTGTCCACATGTGATTTTCTGTGCATTAACTATCTACGTAACATAGGAATATTTATAGGCTGTAATTCTAAGATATACAGCATAGTGCTTAAATATATCATTTTGCCAATTCTGATAACTGATTAACTGATTAAATAATTTATAAAGTGAAAATTTTAGTTTTAGTTTTACATCGTAGATTTAATATTTTTGGGTCACCTTGGGCTCTGTACCTACTTTTTTGAACATTTTACAGACTAAGCAAGAAATTGATTAGTCAAAAATAAAGAACTGACAACATAATCTCTAATGAAAATAATCATTAATCGCAGCTTAAAAAGAAGACGAGGGGATACGACTACATTATCGCAACCTTCAAACATCCTTGATATAACCTACAAGCTGAGCTCTGGCTTTGGCAGTGATTACCTCTGCGTGCAGTCCTCAACAGAGCTCCTGTTATTGAGCAAGGTCAAACATCAGAAGGTAACTCCTTGCTGCAGAAATTATGACCAAGGAGTGACTCTCTACCACCAGAAACAATAACCAGTCATATTCAGCACAGCCATTTCCCATCCTCTTTTTATCTTTCTGACCTCCTACTGCTCACCACAGTCAGAAATCCAATCTATTGTAACACCTTTTCTGCTTGTGATCTAAGAAAATCTCAGCAACAGTGTATTACTCTTGCTTGTCTTGTATTCCTGTTACACGCTGGCTATGTTTCAAAAATGCCAATGTCATGCACTATGTTACGACCTGGTTTCCTGACAATGCCTCAGACTGAGGGGATGGACGCCACCCAGCTAATCGATCAGCAGACACAAAACGCATGCAGCATCAGATGAACTGGAGGGATACAGGTTCGTCACAGGGGAAAACAGATCCGACCTTTTCATTCTCAGTGCTCTAATAGTTTCTGGCAGTGGGTTTTGGGCTCATACATGATTTTCACATGCAATGTTTCTGCAACATCACGGCACAGAAAATCTTTCTTTTAAGGCTCGGCCGGTTACAAGTAATTACATGTATATTAGCGGGCAGTAACATTGGGAATTGGTTTTCTTGTGAGAAGGGTAGCTCCTAGTGGGGAAAATGAGGAAGGAAATGAAAAGTGATCCACAAGGTTTCAGCCGAGCATTGCCATTCTTATTGCGAAAACACACACACACACACACACACACACACACAAGGATATGCACATGTTGAAATGAACTAGCATTTCAATTAGAGGCCACACAGTGAGATTTAAGAGATTCACATTACTGACACTAGATGTTATGGACATTGAAATGTTGACTGAGACAAAGTGAAGAGTGAAATCTAAATTGTAGCTGAGCCTCAAGGCAGAAATGAAGTGATACTAAATCTGTCTTTTCAGTTTGATAAATTAACCTTTATTCTGGAAGAGATGAGCGTGAGTCAGGCATGTCAAGCAGGAGAGAAGGGCAAAGAGGGAGATGGTGAAGGAGTCTACTGAGACCAGGACCAGAATGAGATGAGAGATATTTGGATCCAGTCAGTAGCAGAAGGAGGCTAATCTGCCCAAAATCATCAGAGCCTGCACTGCCTGCTTTGTATTCCTGCCTGAGCATCTTGGGAATGAAAATCAGAAGAGATGGGAGGAGAACGTAGGAGGAAACGGTCTGAGTGAGAAATGAGGGAGAAGAGAGAAAACCATTACCACTTCTTCTAGCACCTCACTAACACCAACAGTTTCATTTCTTCTAACTATCCCAATTTTTTTCCTTTCTCTCTTTCTTCTGTGGAAGTTTTTTGGGAACGACCGAAGCGACTGAGACACCTGAAAGAAGGAAACGCAGTTCAGCACCGTTTGTGAAGTAACACAGATGCCACAAATGAGTCTTTAGACCAGAAGTATATGAAAAGTAGGCTATGCCCAGATATGAAATGCACCCCAACCTAGACGTGACATGTTCCTACGTGATTCAGCTCAACTTTCTCTGAACTCTTTAAAACATTCACCTGGTTTTAAATATTTAATGCTAACCACAAAAACATGTCAATGTAACAAAACACAACCTTGCAGGAAAAGGAGAAAAGTGCAACATGATCTGCATCCCCTATGTTTAGACTACCGCTGTCCCATGCAGGGAGGAAGCAGATGTATTTGAATCTTGACACTGTGTGTCCCATTTTCTACTGAATGTATTAAAAGCAGAGTGGATGCATGTTACTATTTCAGGTACGCAAAAACACCAGGTGAGGCTCATATGGGATGTAAGACATCTCAGATACCATTTGTTTCCGGAGATATAAATGTTGTCTTAATATTTCATAAACAAAGTACCGTCCTACTTCATAAATCTTGTCAGGAGGCTCATATGTCCTCTTCTATTTTGTACCAACGGTAGTCTTTCATTTCTAGATTGTAGAGTACAAAGAAAGAATCAAAATAAACGAAATACTATGATATATTCCTGATGACAAAATTCAACACACAGATTAGCAGACTTTTTTAAATCAGAAGGTATTAAAACACAATAACTCATGGATGCATTTAACATTTAAAATAACCTAAAGAAACCGTAATATCCTGGAACTACATTTGATTTTCCACTCTTTACTGGCGCCATGTGTCTGTGTCTGCAAGTGGATAAGAAAGCACCAGAGAGGGCAAGTGATTGTCTGACCGATTTGACAGGTCGTCTCCACTCTGACAGAGAAGACGAATCTTAACTTGAAGGCTTACTTGCGGTAAATAATAAATAGATGGTTGTTTGGCTGTGACATGAAAAATCACAACATGTAAAAAAAAGGATGAAGCAAAGGTACTGAATTGACAGTCAAACCTATTCAATAGAAATACAGATATTCACCAGAATGGTGGTTATATTGAAAGCGTCAAAAGCCTCGATTCTATAAAGCAGGACTAAATCAGGAGCTTTATCCAGTAAATTAAGCTTTGATATATCCAAGTACAAACCTTAAAATTAACTGAAAATAAAATGTACATTCACCATCTTGAAAATACTAACTACAGTGCATACAGTTAATTATCTACAAGTCTGTATTTAAAAATACATTTTAGCTATTTAACTTGAGAAGTTTAATTTCATATTTCTGCAAAACAAACAAAGACAAAAAGTGGCCATTTAATGCTGCAAAAAAAGTTGAGTTCTGAAGCCAAACGATTTGCCTTTTTGCTTACCAAATATGGAACGTATCTCATTATCTTCTAGATTTTCACAAATTGATTGTACTGTACCAACTGTCACTAAAACAGCAAGCAGACGCCTTCAGATACTGTCGGGAAGTACTGTAATTACTGGAAGGCTACATTTCAACCAACTAATAAACTGAAATAGCCAACAGATTGGATTTTGCATTCCTATAAGTTACAGTGTGGGACTCCCATTATCTGTAGTCTAACTTTTGTGTCACACATAACATTTTGCTAATAACAACCCCAACTTCCAAAAGTGGATCTTTTCTTCTTTTTCCTTTTCATGCAGCTCAAAGTAGTTCTGTACCACCTCGGTCTCTAAAATACTCTTCAAAAAGCTACTTCTGATTCAGACATCTTTTAATGTCTCACAACAGAACGCTTGAATACACGACAAATTGTTTTTACGTCTCAGAGGCTAAAGTTTCAATGAAGCACATTTGAGCAGCAAGAAGTTTACAACAGATCACTGTGGAGATCTAAAGGATAATAAAATAAATATTGGCCTCTCAGACCCATGGTGAAATCGCTTCATGTTGTACAAGCTGCTATGGTGTAATTTTAATTTTCATCTTCTGCTCTTCTGGGATGTTCACCGACCTGCTGCAGCCACCATAGTTGCTTAAGAGACTAGGAGATGTAGTAATACAGCTTTACTCAAGTTACAATAAGCTGATGCGATGTTCTATATACGTTTTGTCTTATTATTCTCGCCTGACAAAAAAAATAAATATTAGAATGACTATTTAGTCATTTCAAACAAGTGACAAATAACTTACAAGAGATACACAATAACATTTACCAGAGCGACCAGAGAGCTTAAAGAGAACAGAAGGTCAAAGCCTGCTTAGCAACAGTAACCGGTCAATATCTCTCTTTTTCTCTTTTCTTTTCTTGGTTAAATTTTCTCTGAAAAGGTCAAAATTAAATGAAAGCTGAGACATTTTTTCTCTCCATTCTACAGAGGCCATCATTGTACACAGATATCAAACTCTGCCCTGCATATAATTGTAGTATAGAAACAAGGACCTTTGATAAATGCATGTAATATTTAAATTCGTAAATCATTAATGACCTTGAGAGCTTACTACAGTGAGTACGACTGCAACTGTGGAGAGACTCGTCATATAAGCCATAAACCCCGGGAGCAACGAGCACAAACCATTCACAAAGAGTTTGATTTTTAATGTGCAAGCTCAGTTCACTATATTCAGATTCACAGATTCACAGATTCACAGGAATCCTGACCAGGGATTGTGAAATCTGGGGAAAATGCAAAGATTTAAAAATGGGATGTGAAAATAGTCCGAGCTAAGTAGTGATCAATTTTTCACAGAATAATATATTCCATTGAAGCACACCTCAATCAATGTCTTCCTGCAAATGCTCAAATGCTGCAGGTATATCATTACCTCTCTGCCATACACAAAGAGAAAGTGCACATTTGCACACATGCATGCGGGTGCACATATGTAATCTCAGGCTCTGGTGCATTTATGACATGCTGTGACAAGGACACTGTATAAATGTACCTAATATAAGGAACAGCTTGCTGGTTTGGAGACGTCTAGCATTTTCCCATCACACCATGATTATGTGCTCAACCCCATTTATGCAGAAGAGGTTGTGCCCAAGAATGTGTGTAGTTTATATATCATGTTAATATTTTGTTAAACTGATTTATTTTAACATCAGTACAACTCCGACAACACTATTCCCAGCAGGGTCAATTACTTACTAGAAATGCCCTCAAAACATGCAGCCTCGCTGCCATAAAACATTGCATCATCGTCAGCCAATCACAAGACAGCATTCGTGGGGCTTTGTGTGGCACAGACCTAGGGAATAAGCAGGTGCGTAACTACAAAACAATGACTCCACAAACATATTGAAATTTACACACGTCTGCATGACGCTGTCAATAAGAGATGAGTAAAGCTGAGAGCCATTAAACAAACATTCCTGCCAAAAACTCTTGCTTGCTTGAATAGACTTTAAACAAAGGCAAGGATATAATGTGGTCCATTCAAGGTTGTGCCTTGCATGCATGATAAATATCTGATAGGCACATGATGTCATGACTCGGTGCAGTCCACCTGTCTATTGCTTGCGGTATTGTCCTCTGAAATGAAAGGATGGTAAACAAATCAGCGGAGCTCAGCTGCCTTAAAGCAACATTTATTATACTCTCAGGAAAAGCATATATCTGCTTCTTCCCCTTACCAAATGTAATCTTCAAGAAGCTTATATCAATTTGGTACTAACTACAGTGATGTAAATGTGAATTTATTGATGACAGACAAAAATATGAGTGAAATCACTGAGCAAAAGTTTACAAAGGTTCATCCTCCCACATCCACACTCCTCCGATATAATCCAGCCGGCTGCACAGAGCGTGCCGTCATGTTGCCAACATGTCTGCACCAGTGTCAAGACAAAGTACATTTTCTGCAATTAGATTCTAATAAATTCAAGGAAATAAAGCAGGCTTCTGTGGCCAAGAGGTCATCACATTACCTCACACGTTCAGTGCAGATAGTAATGGATTTGGTTTATATCCAGCATTTCATCATACAAATACATCCTCTTCTTCATCCTACACTCCATGCCACGTTCATGTCTTGGACGGCATTCTCCTTTTATACAGTGTATCTTCACTTCAGTCACTGCATGACACGAGTCTGGCTTTGGATCAGTAGATAGACAGACGTGTGCTAACATAAACCTAAGCTGAACATACTGGGTGTAACATGAAGGTATAAAGCTAGCAGAACATGGCAACATTACGATAAGCATTAGCTCTCCAGCAGGCTAATACTGGGCTTAATGCTTGACTCTACTTAATCTATTCTTCACGGTTTAGCCTAGCAGTGTGAACTGGTACAACTCTAATGGGCTTATATTAGTGTTTCTATTTGCTGTGATGGGCAGTGGTTAAATTGTTATTACCAAATGTAAATGGCATTCTTGTTTACTAGCAAGCTTGTTAAAGTTAAGCCTGATTTCACAAATGAGATTTGCAGGCTCACAGGTGGCTTGAATGCACATGCCAGCCATCAGCATTGTTTGTGGTAGCATTACGTTCAATTAGTGCCTTTGATTGCCACCGACAGCAATGATATTTCTGAATACCACAGATCTATACAGCTGAAAATCTTTTGTTTTCCAGCAAATTCTTCAGATATTGTTCAAGACAAAACGACAGCATTCAAACTGTTGTTGTGTTTCTATGCAGAATAATCTAATTGCTTGAACACACATGGTACCCATGGTGCAGTATTCAACCTAATCCATGTCAGTTCCTCTAACATAGGCCAAGGACAAGCTTTAACGTGACAAAGAAAAAAAAAAAATCCAATACACATTCAGACCGGTGTAAAAAGTTCTTGCGGCACCTAAGCCTGCCTTCACCTGAGCCTGACCTGAGCGATTTCCTCTGCATTAAAAGAGACTGATATCAAATATCAACTTGGAGAAATGAGAAATGAACCGTCACTCGAGCAAGGAACCTTCCAAAAGGTCATCTGCAAAAAAGCAAAACACGACAGCCAAGAAACTGACCACACAAGTTGACGGCATCAATATTCTACATCAACGCAGAAGAAGCTCACAAGCAAACGGGTTTAAAGAGCTGTTTGCTATTTCACTGTTGGGCCCTTGCAATCATTGGTAAGTAATGACCTTATTTAGACACTCAATAATGTTAAAGAGAATTACGCTGCTGTTCCATCGCAGCGCAACTTACCTGTCCATCTACGTGCCAACCCTTTTTTTGTCTTTTGTTCTTTCAAACATCCTTTCATTCTTTCATCCGTCTTTCATATCCTGTTTTTTCCTGGTCTTTGGCTTCGAACTATCTAAACAGACTGTCCCTGGGTGATAGGCAAGTGCAGGATGAAGAGGAGGGGAGGAAGAAAACAGGGAGAAAAAGGTGAGAGAGTCTGACGAGTTAGAGAGGGGAAATGGAGGTGGATGAATTCCCTGAGCTGTGCGGTTCTGCCCTTCTCTCTGAAGTTAGCGTTTATCATTTTCCCCTCTTCTTTTTGCTTTATTTCTTTGCACACTGGATGTCTTCCAATGTTATGAAATTTTTTTTAACCCGCACACAAACCCTTTCCACTCTTTCCTTTTCATTGGTCACACCCCCCTCTCCTTAAAAAACAGGTGTCACACATGGACACAAATGTAAACACACAGAATATATACTTAATGTAGAAATATATATTACACATCTAGACATATGCCTGCCTCTCACCAGGAATCACTGAGACCTTCAGTTAATAGCCAAGTATAGCATGTTCATGCTGCAAAGCTCGCAACTGGTATTTCACCCGGAGTGTTTGAAATAAAGAGATAAGAAAGAAAGATAAAAGAGACTGAAAGAGGGAGAAAAAAAGAGATAGTGGGCAAAAGGGAATAGAGAGCATCATATGAAGGCACTGCTGACCCACCCGTTCATGCATTTACAATACCATCCCCCCATTCTCTCCAAGCAAAGCTTCATTAAACTATCATTACATCCCCTGATTCTTTGTTATTATTTGCTTTATTCTGCTTTGATTTTCCTCTATCTAATTGCCTTTCACAATCACACACACACACCCCTTGGAGCACTTCAGTTCCCAGAGGTCTTCCATGTGGTTGACAGTGGCAGGCAACACACACACACACACACACACACACACACACACACTTTTACACATTGCGCTCAAATACACATACGCCAAAAATCTCTCTTCACCTCCCTCTCTCTTACACACACTCACACCCACCAGCACCACCTGCTTCACTGATGGTACTTCTGTTCTACATCAGCCCCCTCCCATTTCTTGCTGTTACTGCACATGGTGCCTCCACCCAGTGTTTCCAGCACCTCTGCCCTCATCCTCGTATTCAACATCCCTGCAAGCCTCTCCCCAGGTGCCTCACTCCTAACCTCGTACCATTAACTGATGCTACCTACAGCATCAGCCTCCTCAAGAGATGCCTCTCAGCCCAACCCCCATCCCCTGCGTTCACAGATAGTGACAGGAGGACAGCCAGCTGGTTGGACAGCACAACACGCAGAAGCAAGAAAATACCTGCTACACAAGTATGCATGGAGATAAGGTTTACATGCCTTGGGATGGTGCATTGCCCATGCTGCGACACGGACCGCTGCAGCTGAAAGTGATCGCGTTTCCTGTTCCCCCTCCTCTTTTTTTCCTCTCTCCTCCTCCTCGCGCTTTCTGTTCTTCACAAAGCGCTAGGTCTCTCCTTCCTTGTGCCGGTCCCTGCGCTCCTATTCGCTCCGCTCCTTCTACCGTCCTCCTTCCCTTTGTCTCACTCTTGCTTTGGTTTTCTCTTCCCTCCGCTGGAACCTCCTGTGCGAGATGGCTGTGGTCCAGCAGTGGCGCTCCTGACAGCACTGCGCGTGTGTGACTGTGAGCACGTGTGTGTGTGTGTGTATGTGTGTGTGTGTGAGAGAGAGAGATAGAGAAAGAGAGAGGGAGGGAGAGGTCGGGTGGGAGAACCTGAGAGGGAGAGAGTCAGAGAGAGGGGCGTACTCTTCAGTATGAGCTTTAGGAGACTGAGCATGCCGGTGCAGGGATGCTCAGTACACAGCTAAGAATGAAGCGCAATTTTTGCGGATGATGAATTCACACACCCTCGCCCACTCTCTCTCACTTGCTCGCTCCATGCCTTATTTACTCTCCATTACACATTATACTCTGTCTCTCTCTCTTAAAGACACAGGCGGCACGCTGCATTGCTACATGCCTTAGGCGCATCTCATGATATTGTAATAAAGGGGAATCCAGGGACATGGTCCTGTGTGGGTCTCAGCAGCTGAGCTAGCAGGAGGGCGGGTGGAGAAATGCTTGAAGCATCTACTGTACCAGGAAAGGGGAAGGATGGGGGAGGATGGTGCTGGTGATGCGAGAAAGAGAAAGTGGAAAGGAGAGAGAAGAGTGAGCACTTGAAATATCCCCAAGTGACAACAGCAGCTAATGATGAAGCTGTGTTGGGCCCGAGGCAAGATTGTAGTGGATTGGCATGGCAACCGGAGAGCAGTGGCAGGTGAAAATGACAAGGACGCCACAGGAGGGCAACCTCAGCATCCCTGTGGCCTGTGGCTCTGCCTTGCTGGATGTTTGTTTGCAAGAATAAATTATTACTCCTTTGAATCCCGGGCAACTATCACCTCCAGTCACCAAACAATAACACAGCCCATAACTAGGGCAAAGCCCAACGTTACGTCAATGCCCTTGAAAACACAATACGGAATCAAATCCACACTGAAATCAATCAAGCACCATATTGTATTTGATGTAGGACAAAGGCCATAATATGCAAACAGAAGCAAACAGATGGAGTAAAATCAATGACAAATAGTGAGGCTTATGGAAACTATCAGGAATTGTGGACAAGAATAAGATTCAGCGTGCTGCTATCCAGTGGAGAGAGGTTACTCTTTGTAAGGTTTGCTGTAGTGGTTAATGGGTGCTGATGAAATAAGGAAGTACTGTAAGAGGGGGAACGAGAGGGAAGAGAAAGTGAAGTGGCAGGAGATGGAGAGATAAAAGAGGATGGAGGGCCTCCTCATGATGAGAGCGATGAATAATGTATGGTTAGGCTGCACATGACTTACACAACACACCGGCCTGTCCGTCATGTCCAGCTGGTTCACAGGCTCATAGAGAGGATACATCCGCCTGTCAGCTGGCGCCTGTCCTCCTGAGCTACAACAGCATCAGCAATTATTTCTCATATCAAGTTTAAGTCAAACTGATGTAAGTTTAAGAAGTCTAAAATGTCTTTTACAAATGATATAAAATCTACCCAAGGTTACAAAAATGTGATCGTACTTAGCAAAAACACATAAAAATCAGGCTTTATTGGACAAAAAAAAACATCCATTTCTGGACAATTGCGACAACCATAGATCAATCTTTATAATACAAATGCCCAGGAAAATAAAAGGTCATGCAGATTTACTGTTGACCATCAATAACTATGTTGCCCAGTGGGGGGTGGTTAATATTTATAACAAGTGACTCTATACTGACATCTAAGATCCTTTTACTGCACCTGTAGCACAGCAATGAAAATGTCTGCAGGTCTTCCTAATCAGTACCTTAATTACATCACTAGATGTTATAGCAGTTTAAAGTCTCTATGGCACCAAAACTCTTGACATTTCATAACTCAAATTAATGTAGAATTGAAGGCTACTGTGATTTAAACACATGGTGTTATCTAATGGAATCATACAGGTAATTAATTACCGACTGCATTCACAACTGCAGCCAAACATTACTCAGCCTCGTTACTGTGGTGCAGCCTTGTTATCCATTTAAAATGCATCCTTCAAAAAAAATACACAGTCCACAAAAGGTGTACCCTTTGAAGGATTTGGTGGGCAGGAGGAGCCTGTGCCTCCTTCCTCCAAAATAAGACACATCTGGCCTCAGGGAGACCAAAAGCAATGGTGCATGCAGCTGATTGTAGTTAACGCATAAGACTAGTATCCAATAGACAACTGGCAGGAACAACAATATGAATAAAATTTATCTATAATAAACATAAGCAGGCTCCTAACAAGAACATACAAAAAGCCTATTTTACGTCCATTATTTACATCCCATGGCAGCGTGTTCATTGGTCCATTTCATGTGATATACAGCGTGCAGAATACCTCACACCACACGTATGCACTTGACAGGTAATATATATGCACGCGTTCCAAATTTGATTACTCCTTATATACCATTGCTATGTGGCTGTATTTCATGTTGTATACTAGTAAACAAACAAGCATAAAACTGCTGCAGTAGGTCTAATAGATGATCAGCCCAAGGACATTGTAGTTGTCATATTGAGATAATTGCTATGATCTGCATCATTTGTGAAATAGCTTTCCATATTATCGTCTGATACATTGTTTAAGAAAACAGTATAGGAGATTAAGGAGGGCTGATTGGATGTTTTGCCTCAGGGCTTTCACATTGTACACTGGCTGCCTTGTTGGTCACAAACAGGAAGCAGCTTATTGCAGAGCTACAACCTGCTGAGTAAGTAGCTCTGTGGAATTGATGAGCACACATTGCCGCTGTTTTCTAATAAAATAACATCTGCTGTTTTATTGTTTGCTTTAGAACTGAGCATACTGCAGTTAATTACAAGACTCAAAATGACTTTATGTTCTTTTACAGACATTATTTTAGTTTAATATGAATGTCCCTAAGAAAAAGAACATTTTGGTTCTCCCTTAGGAGTTAAAAGGAACCCAGGTTGTCTCCTTCCTTTTCTCCTTCTCAGCTGTGCGAGCTCATCGACCCAGAAGCCGTTCAGCACATTCTGTGGCACAATAGATCTGCCTTCGCTTCAGTGGAAACTAGCCATCTGAGGTTATTAGAGGGGGGCTGGGGAGGAATGTCAATGTCAGTGTGTGACTTGGATGCAGGAAAAAAAAAAGACAACCTAGCTGCAGGGGCAGAGGTGTCCTTACTGTATATGAGAGGAAGAGGTAACTGTCATAACACATCAATAGTCTTTCAACTTTGCCTTCACAACATGCATGCATAAACAGACTGTATGTATGCGCACAGTTGCATATATTTCACTGTAACCTTCAGAGTACTACCCAATGACACTGTTCATTCAGAGTTAGTGGTGTGTGTGGCATCCTCTGGGTCCAGGAGAAACAGCTAAGAGGTATGGTGCTGGCCTAAATGTCAACAATGATGGATATCACTCCTCCTTATGTCCGCTTGGATTGCAATCTACAGTGAGCCAAGACTGTTCCAGTTATATGACAAACATTTATCATCTAATGATTTTAAACAATGGGCCACATTCAGCCAGCCACCTCACAAAAACAATAATAAACGCCCGCCAAGAACATTAGATACAGAGTCTGATAGCTATTATGTGGAATGGTTGAGCCAAGAAGCAATTGCTGTATGGCAAGGAGGGGAATATACTGTGTGAGCATTTTATATGTCTAGACTGGGCACAAGCTGTCAATTGAGATTGATACATCATCAGCAAACTACCTGATATACAGCTGAAGGCTAAGACACATCAGACACTGTAGTCCTGTCTGAACTCAGGGCTGAGACCTGCAACCTGACCAGAGGAGGGATGTATGGAGGTCTGAGGTGAAGGAGGACGACCAAAACATCACGACAGACAGAAGTCAATACAACTGAATGTGATATAATAAACAAAAAAATTAACTTTATGAACCAACAGCAATAAAAGTTTAATTCCTCATTATGTTGCACTGATGGACTTAAGCTGAGACTAGTTCAAGGAGACCCAGGAGAAACAGACAAGCAAAATAATGGATAGTGGAAGTAAGACGTACTCACCCAGTGTGCTGTCCTCATCCTGGAGCCATCAGACCTGGAGGATTGGAGGCCTGTGTGAAGCCACTGCTGCGGGTCAGAGGTATGTGCTGTTTCTGTAGCTCCACCTGCAGCTACTCCATCCTGCTGTCTGTGACTCTGCTTTTACAAAAAAAAAAAAACTAATGTAAAATACATTAATACATATACAAATATATCTATCAGTTCTGCTGCTCCACTTTTACTGACCTGCAGTCAATTTTCATTTTAAAAACACAAATGACAGATTTATGGGCTAGGATGTAGCATAGCAGAAATAAAAATAAAATAATACATTTCTATTAAAAAAAAGAAAGTTACTTATATAACTCTCATTTTAAACGTATTTTAGACTAACCCAGTCTACAAAAGTCTTGTGAATTTCATTCACCAGAAACATAAAATGACACGAACAGCTCATATTTTGACTAAAGTTTTCCAAAGTAGCTAGTCGTGATTATGAATTGTTTCTTCTTCGATTCCCGTGGAGCGAAATACGGACAGCGCCACTCTGCCGCCTTGTGGTTGGAGGGGGTATTACATCTGTGTTGATAAGAACCACAGGTGCATTTAGTCTCCTCGCTCATTGAATACTTACACTTCAATAAAAACCTTAAAGAAATTATCCATTAATAATCATAATAAAATTTTAAAATAAATGTCAGTCAATAGACCAATAAAGACGGAGGACTAGAACACGCAAAATTTCTTCAGAAATTGCATTTTCTGGTTATAAATTTCTTCTTTCCTTTATCAAATAATTAATTTAATCAATACACTGAAATGTTTTTTCTGCTGTATGAAATGTCTGTTGTATAAAGTATAGTGTTACTCATGCTGTGAGTTAACTTGGTTAATTGATTTATTGATTGATTTGCTTATTAGATTCATGTGCCTTTTCTGCTACAAGACACTAAACTATAACTATAATAACTAGGATGGCCACATGACAAATAATAATGAGTCAAGGATCAAACCACCAACCTTGCAATTAATAGGTGACCTGCTTTCCAAAGCTGGATCAAAATAAGTCTTGTTAATACACAAAACATCAACAAAAAGATATAGAGAAAAAATAAAAGTTAGTACAATTGAACTGACATGCAATACATTTAATGGAAAACACAACTGTGACTGCATTTTCTGAAAGGCTGTACTCATGCATGCTCTAACTGGTTCTTTTCTCCTGCACAGCAGCAGATATTTTTCTTTGACTACTTGACTACAGGTTGAGCTGTGTTATGAAATTCAAGAGTTCTTGGCCTCAGTTGGCGTTCACTACCAATCAACAGGACAAATCCTGTGTTTCCATGGCAATGTAAAAGGCCAGAAACGACAGAAAGGTATAGTCACCGGTGAACTCTCTTTGTGTGTGTGGGTGGGTGTATGGACAGGATTTGAGATACCAGTCCAGCCATAGACACACTGCTGAGTACCTTCTGTGACTTCTTCATGCCAAGAAATGCAAGTGACCATTAATGTTACACATACATGGTCAGAGCATGTAGATAGAAACTGTTGTGATGGAAAGAAAGATTTGCCTGCATTGTCAGTAAAGGTAATTAATGCAGTACTCATGAAACACAACCTTTCACACCTCATTTTTTTGTTTGTTATTGCTCAACATTCACACAAAGCAAAAGTAAAGCTGATAAGAGATGGACGACCAATATACTTTGGTTCATCTTCACATGTTGAACATTGATACAGCTAGTTGATGACAAACAATGGTGGTTCTGCTCCCCTACTTTATGGTACATTATGGGATGTACTTGAAGGCAGATGGCAAATGTGTTGAACCAGTGAACGTGATCCAGATCCCAAAAGTGGATCTTTAAAAATAAAATATATATATATTGACAGATCAAGTCATCAAGCATCTTGTAATTCAATCCAATATAAAGGGCAACCAGCAGCTAGTTTACTGCATGGTGAGAGAGGATGTGGTCAGACATCAGTTCATTACGTCTGTACAAGTTTTCCTGTGCTAAGCTGCGGGTAAATTAAAGACTTTGCAAACCCAAAAGTATAACTACATCTCTGCCTCTCTGCACCTTCCTAACCTAACATGTGTGCTCCAAGCTAAATGAAAACCAGTATTAGAGCCCATGCCTCCTGTTTTCCCTTCTCCATGTCTCTATAAATACATAAGGTGCTGTTTCCAAGGTAACAACTCTATGGAGAATTGGCCATCTGAAATCTAGATGCAGTGGGAAAGGAGGGTGAACAGTGGCCTGCAGGCTCTTCAATTGTCAGAAATATACCCTCATCTTCAGCGCGTCACCCTCTGTCCATCTCTGTCCTGCAGTGAACCTTGGGACCATCAGTCAGCTATATTTTAGGCGTGCGACAGAGAGGCGTGTCTATAGATGATGCCCACTGTTGGATAAATGTGGTGTCTGATCTGTAGCTCAGTGAAGCATTTGTATATCATGTAACTCTTAGCCCAAATTATTGGAGCATTTCTGTCTAAATGCTCTTGTTTTAAAGAGCTGGAGATCACTTCAGTGCATTTTGAAGCCATGGAAAATTACCGTAGATTTGATCAGACACACTCCCATAATGCAAATGATTGACTAAGTGGTGTGATTTTATAACAGTAACATCTGTGTGGGCAATAAGTGTAATTATAGAGAACTATTTGAACAGGCTTGTGATGTGGAGACAAGTTTATCTATCTAAAGATGTTCACACTAGTGACAAAAATACATAATAGCAGACAAACATGTCCGGTGAGTACGTTCACTCATTTTATTGTTTTATTTTAAGCAGTTTTTTAACCTAAATATTAATATTAGTAAGTATTAGTCTGGTATTGTCTCTGACTTGATGCTAGGAGAAGGAACTACAGTACAATTAAGTGTATTTTAGATTTATGAGTGTTTTCTGCTCTCCAGTGGTCACAGTGAGAAACTGCAACACTTTAATTTAATTCCTGACTAATAGGAATAGTGTTGCTATCAGTGTAATTGTTAGTGTATTGATTATTAGATTATTATTATTATTATTATTATTATTAGGGTTAGTGAATTATAGCATGATAAATGAAATAAATGAAATATAAATATTTATGTATCCATTTACTTTACTGTGTCTCTAGATTCCCTAATCAAATTCTTCATAGACCTTATCAACCCATCTATAATTCAGTCGTCCTGTTTTTCCCATGATGCTTTGCTGTCTATTCTGTACATAAAACATCCATTGAATGTCTGTCTGTCTGTTTGACTTTGTTAGTCTGTGTGCAGCAGCTCTAAAGGGTATGTTGGGCAAACTAGAATCACCATGATGTAAAAATACTTCATCACACTCTTCAGATGTGTTGGCATCTTTTGACTGTAAGTCTAGTGCGCTATTATTGGAAAGAACACAGTTGGAAACAGAATAAGCCTACGTCCTCAAGCTGCAGTTCAGCAGTCATTATAATATGTCTTAGTGATGACACGCTGGAAAGAAAGTAGGAGAAAAATAATATTAGAACATGCTGGCAGATTATTTTCAAACCATCATTCTGATTTAAGAAAAAAAAAAACCCATCATGGACAAATTCAAATACCTGAAGTGCTGTACAGAATTGTAATATCATTGCAGCTTTAATAAAAAAAAATATATCTTGACTGTCAGGGAAGGTTCCAGGGTAGTTGTTGGGAAAAGTTATGTTGAGCAAACATTATGTGGCATGTAAAAATAACCCCGGGGACAAACCTGGGTTCTGATCCTGTTGATTGACACGTTACACATTGAGGACGACGTGACAGACAGGAGTCTGTACGTTTCACAGAGCAGGAAAACAAGGTCTAAAGGGCAACACGCATTCTTGACAGATGCCATGTCTTCAATAAATCGAAAGATAAGTTTTGACAGAAAATGGCTGATATGATCCACACGCAGTATGTAATGTTAAAACATGCTAATAGGTTAAAAAATAAAATGAACGATTCATATTTTGAATTCAATATGCCAACACACCATGAACCAAGTCTCATTCTAAATTCATAATTTATTTGGCTTTTATTTGATATTCAGTTTTACTAACTAAACCATAGAGGAACCGAATCAATTATGTTCATCATTGTGATGCATGCATTTCCCATATGAATGCCTTGACAATCATTCATTCTAGTAATTCTAATGAAAAGGCCAGTGAAGCAGATTTACAGGCATCAACAGTGCTGATTCATACATTAGGCTGGAGAAAACATTTCCAATTACATTTGTACTCTCTATCACACCGACGTCAACAATTTGGTTAAGAGCACGTGCACCTCACTCTCTGCAGGTGAGTCGGCACACACAACGAGTCCTTTCTGAATCCGAACAATTGGATGGACAACAATTGCACACCTCACACAAGTAAACCAGGTCGACATTATCATAAAAAAAACTAAATGAAATAGAAAACAGGCCTCCACCCACAGAACTACACACAAGAGAAAATAAGAGTCCTCCTCATATATGAACATGTGCAAAACATTTGTTGCCTTTTCTGCACATCATAATGGATGGAGGGACGGGTTGCACACATCACGTTGAGGCTACGCTGGGGCCCTGGGGACCCTTGACATTACCAAGACAGAGGAAAAGCAGCCATTTTTTCCTCATCTGTCATTCTTAATTCACCTGAGATGATGCTGTATTACTGCGTTCTGTGAGTATCTGTAACGCTGCAGCATTATGTCATTCAAATAACCAAGTTGTGTCACTATGACAACTATGGTTCGGCTACTAAAACTAAAACATGTGTCCTCTGACATCATGATAACATAAAAACAACAACATTTAAATACAAATGTGTCATTTAATATACTTTCTAATAAAAATAATGTTGAAAATACTGATTTGACATCTGTGATTGTTTTGGCAGTTACAACTTTGACTCGAGGCAGACAGCTGCTCTTTGTTCTTCGTCTGACTCACAGTGACAACTACGGTGTCTCATTCATTTAGCATCTCATCAGCTTTGGCTTACTGGTCTGACTTTGGTCAGGTAAAGTCATCCATGTTACCATATTGAATCCACTAGATGGGGCTCAATCCATGCTTGTTTTTTTGTTTTTTTCTCAGAAGGACCTGTGTATTTTGGAGGAGCACATAGGGAGTAGTTTGGTTGGAAGAACAGGCTACAGGACCTTTAATAATATACTATACGTTTGCGTCCTTTAATTTTACACTTTGTGGATCATTTCATCCACTCGGTTCTATTGAGTCCCGACTACTGTGCTTTATTTAGCTTGTAATATTTGTAGATTCATGCTGCCTAACAGCAATGATTATAATGTAATAATTTATATGACTAAAAAAGAGAAATTATCTTTTTGCTTTCTATTATCTAGTCAATCTGTTGCTCAAGGACACTTCAGGGTGAATGTTTGCTGCTCTTTGGTAACCTGGGGGTCTGGAATAATAGTAATTTATGCAAAAATAAAATCTTAATGGCAATTGAGAGGTTGTTTGGACAGACTGAGCACAAATAAAAACAACCCAAAAAAAATCAAATAAGCCAATATGTTTAATTCCAGTGTCTCTGAGCATATTAATTGGGCTTGATTTGACTTCATAACCAGGATGATTGGAGAACTGGACGTCCTGGTGGTGGTACTGGGGTGTATTCTATGTTATAGCAGGTAAACCCAGCTCCGTCCACCTGGGTGGCGTTTCAGTGGGAGGGAACATACAGTAACAATATTAAGAAAATCCAATGAGGATGCGGCAAGATGATGCGTCCCCCCGCACAGGACCCCCCTCCCCCCTAAAGGGCCCTGCCTCCTAGCGGACTTCTGGGCCTGGCGCACCGGATAGAAAGTCTGTGTGGGCCCCTTAAAGAGGTGCGCCGACCAGACGGCACAGACTTCCTCCGTTAAAGAATCAGCGAGATGAAGAGCAGCGCCAACCCGGCACCATGCGCTCCAGGCTCCCACGGATCGCCTGCCTATTGCGACTCATTGCACTCTGCATCCTCCTCTCGCACACTGCAGCTTATTTTGGGTCAGACGATTTCCTATTTTTTTTTTTATTATTTATTTACTTCTGTCCCTTTCATTTATTGCTTGCTTTTGTTTTTAAAAACTTAGAAGAGACCACAACAATAACTTTTTACAGCCTTAGCCAAATTACGCACGCGTAATTATGCACAAACTGTTGAGCTAAATTGCTGTTGTATTATTCTAAACCTCTACAGCTTTGCTAATGTGTGGAAATAAATAGAATTTTAAGATGCATTTCAGCCAGATTTAATTATTTGGCTGTTTTTGGTGCATTTTTCATGGATTTGTTGAATTATTATACTTCATATTGTTTCGCCTATATTATGGACACCAATCAGAGAAACTGAAACAACACATAAATGTAGTCCCATTATTTCATTTGGTCTGATAATGACACCATAATAGTGTAGGAGCATTTCTTCCTCTCTTTTTTTCAAATTAGGAAACTGCATTGCACTTGGCCAACACTTGACACTATCTCATGTGTTTTTCCTTCCACTCTAAAGGCTGACAGGTCGGGAACCCTTGGTGTTTTTACCAGGTCCGTTCTCCAATGAAGCTCCTACAGGAAAAGCCCACCTGAAGCAGTGCGAGCAGATGACTCTGACCAGACGGCAGAAGAGACTGTGTCGTAGGGAACCTGGTTTGGCCGAGACGCTGCGTGAGTCTGTGCGCCTCAGCCTGCTGGAGTGTCGGTATCAGTTCAGGAATGAGCGCTGGAACTGCAGTCTGGATGGCCGAGGAAGCCTCCTGAAAAGAGGTAAACGCGTTATAAATGAAAGTGATAGTGATAAGAGCAGTTATGCATAGTCTTCTTTCCTCAGAGAGACTGGTCCATAGCTGCTTGACCTTTCTATCTCCACCATACTTATTTATAAGTGTCATGCAGTATGTTTTATATACTTTTTTGTTTACTCATAAGCCTCTAAAGTAAAAGTTATTGTCTTTTTTTTTAAATATGCACTTTTTTATTTGAATACTGATATATTATGTCAATCCCTAAAATAACAAAATGAAAACAAAACACTTCATTATTATTCATTTTTGTTTAGATGATGATCCCACACTTTAAAGTCAGACTCAAATTTGTCCACAATTTCCTTACTGTATCATAGAAACTAGCTTCAACTACTGTTTCTGCCATGCTGTCTTTGGAGAGATTGCTACTAATAGCTTTATAGTGCATTTTATTTAAAGTCTTGTGTACTTGTGTACTAAAGCAATTATAATTACCAAAGTATTGTGAAGATGCCACCAGGTTTTCTGTTACTTAATGTATTCTGTTGCCTTCCTTGATGTTTTTGCAAGACCTGATAAAGTCATTTATTAGCTACACCCGAGGGGGAAAAAAAGTTGTGTCTATACTAAATCATCATATTTCAAACAGCTCAGGTCCAGTGCAGGTCCAGCTGTACACAGAAAACGCTTTAGGTTCTCCCAAGCCTTATGCATATGGATATCAGTGTGTGGGAGAACATGAACAGGTCAGCACGAAGGTAATAAGGGTGTAGAAAGCCAAGAAATGCGGTGCGGTGAAGAGTGCTCAGGCCCTGTGGTTATTTTTATCTCGGGAAAGCGCCCATTCCCAGAGGAAAAGGGTGGCGTGATTACCCTCTTTCATCTGGGAAAATCCTTCCTAGTCAAAATAATAATTAATTGGATCAAAATATACCCTGGTAACGGCTGTGGGTGAAGCAAATAACAGTGTGTTAACCATAAGGAAGGGTCAGAAGATGAATTATGACACAACAAAACCTGCAAAATAATGCTGAGGTTGTAGTAAACCATGACAACGTGGTGAGCTCTTTGTAAACATTTGGACTTAAAGGTTTAATCAATGGCACAAAAGATATTTTGACGATTGTAAACTGAATTTTTACACTCAGAACATGTTTTTGATGCCACAATTAGCTCCTGCATTCAAAGCTCTGTAAATTGAGCTTTTCCAACTTGTCTCGGATAAAAATGGACTGATGTATATTTGAATTTGTTTTTCACACAAAGTTATTCTTTTTTTTTCTCTGATGTCTTTTACATCTGTCCTAGCATTCAAAGAGACCGCCTTCCTACTGGCTGTGTCCTCTGCAGCGTTGACCCATGCACTCGCCAAAGCGTGCAGCTCAGGTCGAATGGAGAGGTGCACATGTGACGATTCCCCTGGCATCCAGCATCGAGAAGCCTGGCAGTGGGGGGTCTGTGGCGACAACCTGAAATATAGCACCAAGTTCCTCAAGAAGTTCCTTGGACAAAAGAGGGTCAGCAAGGACCTGAGGGCTCAGGTCGACACCCACAACATCAACGTTGGAATTCGGGTGAGTTGCCTCCCAAGTCCAAGGCGTCAAAAAAAAACATCACCTATACTTGAGCCGTACTTGGCTCAATTAGTTGGGATGCAATTTTACATGACAATTATACCTCTGCGGATCAGAGGATACAGAATTGTAATCCTTAACTGCATAGTTTTCACGCTGCCAGCCAGACAAACGCCCCCTTATTTGCTGCAGTCATTGGCCTTGGTGGATAATACAGATGCAGTGGGTGAGGCAGGGAGACAAGACGGCTGTGGGATCGTTGGAGCCAGGTGTTCTCAGGCATGATAAAGCTTGCTGTGCGGGCCAACAGAAAATTAAAGGTCTCATGTCGGAGAGAACGATTATAACCGTGGCCTCTTTTTAATATACGAGCAAGCATTTTTTTCCACTTACTAAATCACTGTGCTCTTCATAAATCCCCCTAATGTTCATAACCACCACCATGCAGCTCTGAAATAGAAGGCCCCAGGGTCCTAACCCTGCAGCTCACACCTAAAGCAAAGCCAGAGCTGGTGGAGACTGTGGAAGAGAAAGAAAGAAAAAAAACACAACAGGAAGAACTGAGGGCAGCTATCTTATCTCATCTTCACTGAGTTAAATGTTTTCCTCACTTTACACCGATGTGGCTGAGAAGAGACCAGGAGCCGTGTTAACAAAAACATGAAGTGGCTGGCGTCCCCTCATCTCTCAGTAATAGTACTCTGAGCCCCTGAGGGGTTCATACCTGCAACAAGAGGAACTGAGCAGAACTTTTCAATCCAGAAGTACCCTCTGGCCCGCCCCTCCCTCTCAGACTAACCCTTATGCTATCTGACCTGTCTCTGGCCCCCGCCAAGACAGAAGCTCTCATCACTGACTATCAACCTCAGTGAACTATTAACCTAAATCAGGGTCACCATCACAAATCCTCTGCAACATTTTTTGGCACTTTGTGCACAGAAATTCTTATCAATGTTTTTCCATGAGCAGGCATGTACAAAGAACAGGGTGAAGAGATTCCACTGTCTGCACTGTTTGTCACCTATGCCTCAGGCTTCAGGAAAGAGAGACAGGAGCAAGGCAGACTGAGCTAGTTTCAACACATTGAGGCCAAAAAAGAAAAAAAAAAAAAAAAAAAAGGATCTGCCAGAGCTGTCCAAGTGAGAAATGTAAGGTAAATGAAATATGACATGCTGAGCAGTTCCCCTCAATCCAATGAGTTAAAGGTAGGTATACTAACTGCAGACCACCACCCCTAACCCCCTTCCCACCCTGCAGGAAACTGGCTGACTCTGTACAGATAGACCTTCCAGATAAGAGGCCAGGTAATGAATCAAACTGAGAGAACTGACATCTCCCTTTTTCCCCTCTCATGCTTTCTTTTCCTCCTATCACAGGCAGTGAAGAGCGGGCTGAAAACAACCTGCAAGTGTCATGGTGTCTCTGGTTCTTGTGCTGTACGGACTTGCTGGAAACAACTGTCTCCGTTCCATGACACCGGACGGCTGCTGAAGTACCGGTATGACACCGCAGTGCGAGTGCTGAGTGTCACCAATACAGCCACGGGGGAGACAGAGCTTGCAGGTCCCCGTCGCCACGGCCAGAGCCTGCGCACTACTGACCTGGTCTACCTGGAGGACTCCCCCAGTTTCTGCAGACCCTCCCGATACTCTCCGGGTACAGGCGGCCGCTCATGTGCCAAAGACACCAGCTGTCAGAGTCTGTGCTGTGGGCGCGGTTACAACACAGCCATGCGCCTCACCAGCCTGTCCTGCCACTGCCAGGTACGCTGGTGCTGCCACGTGGAGTGTCAGACATGTGTCAGAGAGGAGGAGGTGTACACCTGCAAAAACGCATAAGCAAAATGACAGAAACAGGCAAGGCCAAAATGATGTACTACGTGAAGACTTGCAAAAAAAAAAAGAAAAAAAAAGAATGATCCACTGAGTCGGTGGAAAATGTGTGAGAGCGTTTTGAGGTGTCAACTGATCAATCATTGATCTTCATTTTCACCATTCACATATCAACATTGGCTGAACATTAATCTCCTATAGACAACACACTGAGGGATCTCACATCAGAGCATGTCTTTACAGATTCTGACTTGCATGTTATTTTGACAGGAATATAGAATTGTAACATTATGATATTGCTAGTTGTTTGCTAATTATCCACCAATTCGATACGCAGCAGCTTAGGTGAGCTACTCTGCTTTTTTTTCTCTCTCACTGGATGCACTGAAACGCCACTCTTCTGGGAAGGAGGGAAATGAGCTCTTAAAAACAGGTACTGGACTGGATGTCACCGGCACTACGACGCCGACCGCGTCTGCAGGAGACCTCCGACAGTGACTTTGTCATATTGTAATTGCGATGGCCCCTTCCACTTGACTATTTATTGTATCATTCGTTGTGTCTGTTGTACTGCTGCTTTATACTTTAACCCTCCTGTAACCGAGGGGTGCCACCAAGGCTAAAAAATAGCCTTAAAAGGAATCAACCTGTCTGTCTTTCTGTCTGCTGTGTTGCATTTTCTGCTGTGGAGAACGTTTATGAGTAAAAAAGCACTTACATTGCTCTTGCTACATATGATACAAAGTGTATAATTAATCATAGAAATTAGAAGAAGAAAAACAAAAAGTGTTAAATGTATGTTTAAATGTTTTAAATAGAATCACTGGAAGCCTTGAGGAGTGGTTGATTCCACTAATATACATCGTAACGACATGCAACAGGATTATTGTGTAAAGAAACAAGCTTGGTTTTCAGTTGCTCTTATGGAAATGTCTATGGAAATCTTTTCATGTAGCCTAATGTGTGCTTAGCAGAACAAAGGGAAACACTCGGGGTAATAGCGAGGGAAACACCAAACACTGTCTGCAAAAAAAAAAGAATGACCTCCCCACCCCCCTCATTAATTTCTAAACCATACCAGCCATCTTCCTTTATTTCTTCTATTTATAGAGGTACACACTATGCTACACTTTCAAGTTTAAAATTGCCTTCACTGAATTATTTGGCCTTCAGAGTCTAATTTAGCCCCATCTTTGTTCTAAATGCCTTTGAAGTGAACTAATCATGCTCCTTATTTTCCCCAAAATTGCTAATCAAAGAAAATCACAGTGTTTACTCTTTTATCCTCATACCCAAGACAACTCTATGCGTCCGTGTGTGCAGGGCAAAAGTGCATGCTGGACCCAAAAGTTTTATTTTATTGGACAGTTTCTGTGTTTTGTTTGAGCGATTCTGAACTGTATATATATATATGATATGAATATAACTCATGTCAGGGCTTCAGGCGTATGACAATGTGGAATCATAATTTTCTACCTCACTTCACATCTTTCGGCAAATATCAGTAAGATTTATGACCTGTGCAAAGTTATCCTCTCTGTAGATACATGTCTTTTGCTCTGCATTTGTTTTAAAGACAAGATCATATTTTAGATTTTTTTTGTACAGTCCTTTTGAATTTGGTAATATATCTCCATATCTCAAAAGTAAATGTGTTTTTTTTTAATCTTGTTGCATTATATTCTTATTTAAAACAAATAAGATGAATAAAGTGGACATACATTTGTAAGAGCTATGCGTTTGTTGTGTTTGTTGTGTCTTGTTCAGTTGCCGCAGGCAGTCACCCTTAACCGTACTTTCGCAATTCACACGCATGCACACACTCCACACGCAACAGGAAAAGCGAACGCAGTACACCTGCCTGAAACTCTGCTCATCTATCAAGCAAAAACCACTTCCTGCTGATACTGCCCTGCCCTCCTTTTCATCTGAGAGGCATTGTGGTCTGCATCACTCTCAACCGCCCGGTTTAAAAGGCGAGGGGGTGGGTGGGAGACACGCTTACAGGTGTTGTGCCTGCGGCCAGCACACCGGCCACGATGACAATCATAATGATGACGATGACAAAGATGATGACACAGAAGAATGCTGTCAAACACATGTAAACAGAGCGCTTGACCCCCGATTCACCATTAGAAAGTTACACTTAGCTGCCCCAGAATGACAATAAGAGCAGTTTATGTGCTATTATCCCTGAATCATAACTTTCCACTTATTTGCAAGGCATCAATGAACCTACTGCACACAGAGGGCTATTGTATGAGGTATTTATAGTGTGTGCTCTGGTGCTTTTGATGTTGCTCTCTAATTACCGTGATTACACATTATTATTCCTTATTAGAACATCAACTTGAGACCCCAAGCATTGCAGTGAATTAAAAGACAATTTCAAAATGACTAGTTTTTCTCACAGATTTAATGACCTTAAAATCTCTATTACGGGTGTACTGTGTTTGGTATTGTTGGAGAAATTATCTCTCAGAGTAATGAAAGACTACATGTCTTGGGGGCAAGCATTTTTCATGTAACCCTTAGAAAAAAATCTTGCAATAAAGCACCACTGTGCCACGATGACAACACTAAGAGACGGATAAATGTTACTCACTAATCTGAGCCATATGACAAAGGGTAATAAACAAGTAAGGAGAAAGGGTTATCCTCGTGTCAGAGAGCAAATTACAGTAATAAACATGTGTCCAGAAACCTTCCTTCTTTCTTTCTTTGCATTCATTCTGAAGTTGTCAATTAAGTGCAGACAACATTTTTGAAAGTTTTTAAAATCCCTAAATGCCTAAATGCAGTGATCACTAAATATTTCTTCTGCGCTGAGAATGTTATTTTTCTGCTTTCTCTCTGTTTTTCATCTATCCAATAACATAATGTATGCATTCTATTGATACAAAATGAATTTCCCTTCTTTAACAATAAAAATGAAGATTTCAGTTCAACAATACATAAATGCATGAACCTTTTTTTTCTGATGGCTGAGGTCAAACAAGTTTATATCATGAGACTACTGACTCACCATATTAACTCGCCATATTATAATATTGCAGATCAATATTTAACTATATTTAACATGAATGCTGTATTTAAAAAAAAACCAAAAAACGTGGTCATCTCAGCAGAGCCGTGTGATAACAAAACGAGACAGAGGAGTGTGTCGCAGGGAGCAGAGTGGACCGGGGTTGAGATATTGTGGGACATAAAGGAAAAAGATGATGGAGGGATGAGAATGGATAGTTTGTGGCCCCAGGAGGCCTATCCCCTGCTGCTGCTGTTGTTGTTTTATAATGAACTCCTAAAGCCTTCATTTCCCTCACTACTCTGAGTGGAGGGGGTGCAGCGATGGGGGCTGCTGAGTCTACAGCCGGATTCGCACGCACAAGCCCCGAGGGTAGCTGCTTTGAGCAGGGTGGGGGGTTGGACGGAGTAGGGGTGCAATATGCAAGCTCCTGTGTCTGTTTGAAACAGTCCTGGCAGCAGACAGGTGAAGGCAGGGAAAGGTTTTTGCATACGTGTGTATGTGCATACTTGCCGTTTGTGCACACCTGTGGTCACTTCAGCGGGAGTGATATGTGAGCGTGTGTTTGTAGTCAGGTTTTCCTGTGCGGGTGTGGGCTACAGTGAGCCCGCTGTATGCTGGAGCTGCTGGAGCTTCTGTCTGTCACTCTGAGACACTGAATGACACAGATAATGTAGGGTGACGCTGGTGGTAACACAATCTCTTGTGTCTTGGGAATTGGCCTGGTTCAGGTAGAGGTTACTATGCCGGGCTCGGCTGCAGCAGTGCTCTGTCCTCTGATAGATGAAGATGAATTGGCATACTGGGGCTGGGGCACTTTTTGAGATATGTATTATATTTGCGTTGCTTAGCAATAAGATATTATCCATAGCAACTTACATAGCTTTCAGGTTTATACATCACTCATTTGTGTAAGAACAGTAGACGTTAACTGAAGCGTAGAAGGCTTGGTTGATACTTTGCTCAAGGACACAAAGCGCAGTCCCGTCCTGTAATCGGAACCTCTAAAGCCCCAGGTCAAACATCTAAACCCTACAAGACTTCCGCCTCTGAGGATAGAGTACTTAGATAGCATCAGTGCTAGCCCTAATCCCCACACCCTGACATCTCACAGTGGAAGGGTGAATTAAATGATGAAGATGATGAGGATAGAAATGGATTTGGTGGAAGAAAACGAGGGACAAATAAGAGAGAGACGGAGAAGTTGTGAATACAGCATGGGGTAGGAATTTGGAATTTGGAATGTGAAATGAGTAATGCAATTGCTCAACCCACAACAAGAACATGCACTGCCTAGAGCTATGACAAGGCTGAGTGCATACCTCTATGGGGGGGCCTAGCTCTGAAGCTGGGGTGGACCGGGACGGTGACTGAGTGGGTGATGAGGCGCATGGGTGTAGAGAGGGTGTATACATGCGTGATGGTCAATTGATCGGGCAGCAGAGTTGAAATGATGGATATTTATCTGAGGACAAGAAGGGGGGAAAAAAGAACAGAGTAGAATAGAAGTTTTTTATTAAATGAGATTAATATTGAGAAAATTAATTGATTGTACAATAAATCCTGGAGCATCTACCCAAGTTTTGCCTTTCAAACCTGAGGAAGAAGAAGGGATGTGAAGATTCTTCCATGAGGCACAGAGTCTTCGTTCTCACCCAACAACTAGTCCTTTAATCAATTAGATTTTTTTTTTTAAAGAAAAATGCCCAAAATAATCTAATTTTAGCCTAAATATGAATATTTTCTATGCCTTTTATGACATTGAACAGAAAATCTTTGTGTTTTGGACTGCTGGTCGAACAAAACAAGCAGGTTGAATCTTTACTAGTTTCTGACACCGACCAAGAAATTAATCAACAGATTAATCAAAAATGAAATTGATTGTTAGTTCTCAAAGACCTCTCAGACTTTCTCTCTGTGGCCTTCTTAGATTACTGCTCATGTTGATGACACTCATCTGCTTGAAAAAATGAGTATATTGAACAAATATATAAATGTATGTAACAAACAAGCTTGCCAGTTGAAGCAATGACAAAAACTGCAAATTGTGAGAAGAGGACTTAGCTTGCACAAGGCACAGGATGCTTGAGAATGTTTAGCAGCAAGACAAAGCACAACACAGCAGATAAGGCAGCGTATGTGCTTGTAAATTAATTTCACACAGCATTGTAAATGTTTAATGGTGTCTCCCTTGACCAGTCCACAGTAAGCACCCCCTCTCCCCCACCGGTGAACTCCTGGGGGAGGCTGTTCCCACAGAAACACCTGCAACACTAACAGCAGGGTTTACATTGCAGCCGCAGTGATATGATGTGATAAGACCTTGTGCACCTTCATAACTGACTCCCTCTGCTCAATATATGGCACTCCTCTATCTTTCTCTCAGCTGCACACACACACACACACACACTGACCTCCATTACAACCAAAACAAAACTTTCCCAGATCAACAATGTCCAAGAGAGGAAAACACAGATAAAAAACGGAGAGCTTAGTGTTCTCTCAACAAGCAACATCTCGGAAAAATACGTCTGGTATGCTGTCTGAGATTATTTGTAATATCTGCAGCTACACAATTATGCTTCTTCTTATTAAACCATCACTGTCATTAAAAAAAATCAAAATCTATTATCCTCTGAGTCCTAAGAACCACACACTTTGCCTAACTGACACATATGACTTGATCAAGAGAGTGTGGTTGAGAGTGGGTGCATGACTGTGGGTAGGAAGCTATCAATCTGTGTAATAGTCCAGGCAGGGGAAGCCCGGTGTAGCGCTCCATGTTGCCATGTTGCTGTTTGTATTCCCGTCCTGGCTGAGCTGTCATCGAACCACAGAGGTGGACAGCATCTCTCATCCTGAGAGGTCCAGCGGGTCACAGGTGGTATGGCCGCAGGGCCGTGTCTGCGTGTGTGTGTGTGAGTGGTTGACAGCTGTATGATCACCCTATGCTCTTTGAGGTTAGAAGAAATAGAGCAAGAGAGTGAAACAACAAGGCTGATCACCTTCTCTCATTCAGAAAAAGCACTGCTGTCTCCTTTCTCCACTCTGGAGAGGAGAAAATAAGGTCAAAGGACGCCTTTTCCCGGCAGAATCCACTGAGACACTGGGAGCTTATGTCGTCTCTGACAGGGCCTCGTTTGCTTTCAATCAGCATCTTATCACAGCTTCAAAGTCTGGTGGATCATCTCCCTCAGGGGGAATGAGAAGATCAGTGTGCCATCAAAAAATGACTAGTATCCAAAAAATTGTTGACCCAAGGCAATTTAGCTCCTCATAATTGGCTTCTTTACTCTGTCTGTCTTTGGCAATAATTGTAGAGTTATGATGCGTTACATTGCCTGGAAAACATCATTAAGTATATTGTATAGAAGTGACTCAATAACATGTAATTTTTTTGTACAGGGGCGGGTTATGGGCGTAATCACACTGAGGACACTGAGCGCTTTCTTCCTCCATCGAACAATAACTTTGCTGCCGTGTTGTCTAACCAGGACAGGGAGACTGATCCAGCACTAAATTTTGCCCCCAAAGGAGCAAAGCCTGGCACCAGGAAATAGCATTTTTTGAAGATCCAGTGAAGAGTCTACATACACACAGACTACAAGGCAAAATTGACAATAAGATTATATAAGGCATTTGATTATAGTAGTCTCCACATTTCTTTCACTCATTGTGATTTCTCTGCAGCACCTTTTTTTCAGTTTCACTGCTGAAATTTTGAAAAGTTCTGACACAAAGCTCTCATTTGGGCCGGGCTGCATCCCCATTACCCTTAGTTACTTTTACAGGTCAGTGGACTAGATGAGCAACAAGTTTATAGAAAACTGAAAAATTCTGCACTGAAACAGGAAAGAATGAAGAGAATCAAACCAGTGAAGGAAAAATGTTGCATAGTGTTATTGTTTTCGTTGGGGACCTTTCGTTTTACACTTAAATGTGCATTAAGGTACTGTAGTCAAACCACATGTGATGTCCCGGTCAGTCGAAGTGGTGTGATCATGCTCCACACCTGGAGTCTGGATTCCAGTTTGTGCCCGTGGTGCTCAGGTGTGGAGGAAAACCAGTAAGCTCATCTCATCCTTTCCTCAGGGCTGAAAGATAAAGGACAGACAGAGAGAACCTCATGACCTTGAGAGAGAGGTAAATGTGCCTCATGTAACTGCTCTGAGATTGTTTGACGGGCGGGAGGGGGGCGGGGGGGCTTATTTCTCCCTTTACTCTACTTCTTCTCTAGTCTGAGCAACAGGTTAAAGCTGTGCACATCCAACCACTGCCCCGGGGATGTATTATGATAACCGAAAACAGTGAACAACAAGAGCAAGAAGTGGCATGAACAGATCTCAAGGTTTCTGACATGTGGGGATGGGTGAAAAAAGACCTCTGTTGAGAAGTATCTAGCCTGAAGATACAACCATCAACTCAAGTACCATCAGACAGCCATGGAAAACTGTCTGGGCTGACTGTTGATTGCTATGGTGAATGAGGTAAACAAATGCAGCTATCATTGGCAAACAGGAGCTTGTAACAGCTCATTGAACTAATTAAGCAAAAGATGCTTGACTTTGCTCTTTGATAACTTGATGATTCTTCCCTCCCAAATTAGTAGACAGTGACGTAGGTTGGAGGTGATGGAGATATGGTTCTGTTAAGATGCCAGGCATCGCCGCAGGATGATTCTCCCTCCGAATCATCCAAGGAGCTATTGTGAAATTTTCACACGCCTGTTCTGGGAAATCCAATCATGGCACTTTCACACACTCCTCCCTGACAGAGTAAGTGTGTGTGTGATGGGCAACTTCACAAACAAACTGTGTGCGCCCTCAGACATCCTTTCCTACAGTGATCTGTGACTACGTAAAGTTTGATATCATTAGTTTTGTTGCCTCTGTCCGCAGGCGAGAAGAAAGCCTCTGGATGGACGGACAGGAATATTCTGACACCTATCTGTGGAAAAAAAGGATAGCCTAATTAGACTGAGTCAGGATGAGCTGACAAAAGCTATCCCCAGGACATGTTTCACAGAGTCTTTCCTGTCACATGTCTACATGTCAACAGATTATGCTACATGCTCTCAGAGGTTGACTTAGTAGAGGCTCTGCTATCACACCTGTCAGCTATTATATTTAAGGGAATATCAAATATAATGCAACATGTAGCTTAGCTAGCTTAGTTACATTTGGAAAGGTTTCAGGATTCAATTTATATGCGACATTGAAGTTAGTGTCATAGGCTAAAAATAATACATACATATATACATTTGTAGTGCACTTTACATTCACAGTAAACATGAAGAACAATTGAATAAACAATTGGACTTGTTTAGTAGGTTTCTAACGTTTTGTCTGCCACTCAGTGGTATTTGCACTAAGTGGTGTTTCTTGCTAACCATGGTATCAACTATAGTCAATAAACCTGAAGCTTTACCTCACAGAAAACTCACAGGCGTTGCCAATGCCGAAGCAAAAACCGTAGTACAGGTCTGCAGCGTCCATAAATCGAGGCAGAGTGAGCCCTCTTGTTTTTTGTTTTTTTTCCCCTCTCTGAAATGACGTAATGACGCTTCCGCTTTCCCATTTCCGTACACAAAAGCTCTGCTGATGACGTGTACACTACCGCTGCCGTTAGTTAAGCTAGCTAGCTGGCTAGTTTAGCCATAAGCTTATCTACCTGTTAGGAGTAGAGCAACGTTTTAAAAGCAAAAGGGGAGCCAAGTGTTTGATCACATCAGGGGAAAAATGGAGACGCTTTACCATCAGACAAACAAGTGAGTGCGTCTGTCGTCTCTAGACTCTCTTATCTTGCTGACAAAGTGTAATCAAACTAGCCATTTAACTACAGTCGCACCTGTAGTCAACCAATATGAACACACTAGGTTATTATAATGTTTCCACGGTTGTTGTTGTTTTTTTTTTACGAGAAATGTTCATAAATGTGTTGGTTGATGCCTCCACTGACGTTTAACTGTTTGTTTAGGCAAATCCAGGAGGTGCAGTGTCTCATGGGCAACCTGGAGAAGACAGATCGTCAGTCAGTACACTGTAAGTAGTGAGACGGACATTCATTCACATCCAGCTGTTACGACAGTGCTTAGTGGTCCTTTCTTTAAATGGCTTCTTAATTTCTATTCAGTGCAGGGCGTTTTTTTTCTTCTTCTGTTGTTATGGCTGCCTGTCACCCTTCTCTAGTGTATAGACAGGAGGGGTTGGGGCTGGTGTCTCCCTGCTTGATTGTTTTGTGTAGTTGGTGCCTCCCTGATGAGCTTTGGGCCAGGCTGGTGCCAGGACAGGAAGCAGCAGGGGTGGGTGCAGTGACAGAAGCTGGGAGGGCTTCTTCTAGATAATTGTATGAGTCAGGCTGCACACAATCCCCCCCTCCACCTCCACCTCCACCTCTTCCCAAAGTCCCATTGTGACATCAACTTGTATTTAACCAAAGGGACGATGTAACAGGCTCATTTTACTTAATGCCATTGTAATGGATCTTATTAAAAGTCCTTATTTCACCCAACAAGTCTACATTTTCATCCATGTTAGTTATAATAAATCTAAAAAGGAAATGTGAGAAAATGTATAGTATTTTCCTTCTCATAATCATAGCAATTTAATTGTCTTTTTTGTGTGTATTCTCTCATTTTTTATTTTATTTTTCTTTATCCCAATTTAAAAGTGTTAGAAAATGAACTGCAGTCCAGGATCGACCAGACCTTCAATCATTTAGAGCGCCTTGAGATCCTCGCCAGCAAGGAACCACCAAACCGTCGCCAGAACGCCAAATTGTGAGTCTGGAGTGAGTCATTTGATGGTGACCCGAAAGCCCCAGAGCTGGCAGGGTGAGCCATATCTCATAAAGACACAGGGATGGTGGAGGAGATGAGACAGGCAGCCCTGTGGGGACGTGGCTCTATGAAAACATTTCCTCTGAAGCCCCGTCATCACCGGCATTCCTGCTGCATTGGGCAAAGATTCATTTCTGAGCTGGGTAAACAGGCCTAAGGGGGACACAATACACCCCGTCCTACAGCACTCCTCTGATCTTAGTAGATCTCTAGTGGGGGGCCTGAGTAAAGCTCAGGCCATCGGGAGACTGCGCCCTCACTTGTCTCATCTTCATTCCAAACACATTAGAGATTTGAAAGGGAAAAAAACGTCATCATTCAGAACAATTGCTGCAGTGTCAAAGATCATTATCATGTCATATGTTCCCTCAGGCGAGTGGACCAGCTCAAGTATGATGTTCAGCACCTCCGGACCGCCCTGCAAAATTTCCAGCACCGACGCTACGCCAGAGAGGAGCAGGACAGAGAGAGGGAGGAACTCATGAGCCGTACCTTCACGACCAATGCAAGTCAAATGTACCTTTTAAAAAAAAACACGAATGAATGTGAAATTAAATGAATGTGAAATTTGAAACGTGTTTGATTTTGTTCAATAGGATGCAGATACCTCCATCCCCATAGATGAGACCCTACAGTTAAACACCAACTTGCACAATGCACACAGAGGCATGGATGATCTCCTGGGCAGCGGCAGTAGCATCCTCAACGGCCTCAGAGATCAAAGATCTACGCTGAAGGTGTGTGATTATGACTTTACAAATGTGTATCTGTAGCAGAAGCAGAATTTTATATTCCCTGACCCAGTGTCTAGTGTCCACGTTGGTCACAATAGTCTTATTGTTAGTGTGTACATGCTTGGCTAGAGGGTGAGTCTTTGTTTCCAGGGAGGAGATGGTCTTCCTGGTTTTTTTTTTCTTATCAGGGTGTGTCTGTTGATCAGCACTCACAGCCTGGTTGTCTAGCCATGAGAAACTTACTGATGGAGCAGCGCGTCAGGGAGGGTGTTGGCACTCAGATGAATTAGTGTTGATAATTACAATGCGGTCATGTAATGTTAAGATTTTCCCAAACATTTTGAGTATTTCTGGCTGTTAAAGTGTAGTCTAATACATGTGATCATTGTTTTTTTACATGGCTGTGTTTCAACTCTGCACAGGGTACCCATAAGAAGATGCTGGATGTGGCCAACATGTTAGGGCTGTCCAACACGGTGATGAGACTCATAGAAAGGCGAGCCACCCAAGATAAGTTCATCATGATTGGAGGCATGCTGCTGACCTGCGTCATCATTTTCCTTGTAATCAGATACCTGGGCTGACCTCCATCCATCTAAAACGGTGGTTTTTTTGATCAGTCGTGGACATTTTCTGCAGAATCATCCCTCATGATATGAAAATCGGCAGAAGTGCAGAAGTTTTAACATCAGATTAAAGTCATTTTTTGATTAAATTGTGCCATTATAATTTGTTTTCCAACATTGTAATTTTGTGGCACCTGCAAAAATTGTGAGGTTGAAGAAGATCGTCATTACATTCAGTATTTTTTTTTTCACTTGAAGATTCAAGAGAGCAATGAATTGTCTGATAATAAGACTGCTGCTTCCCTTCGATTACTATGTTTTGTTTTTGTTTGTTTTTTTAATCAAAACCACTCTGAAACTGTAAATTACTCTGAATTTATGACTTTACCCAAATGGCTTTCTAAAAATACATCAACAACTTTGCCTCTTGTGAAGAGCTGTTCATAATCTGTCAGTGTCATTCTGTCTTGCTAAGCATGGTTAATAGAGAAATAAGATGCTAGTGGACTTCATCTCATAATGCTCCATATTCATATCTTCCATATTAATTTACAAATACTCCCTGGAGCATCCTTTGTGGGGTTTTTTATATTATCTCTTATACACCAGAGATAGATGTAGGTAGCAACAAGGATCTGATTTTGTAACTGTTGAATACTGTCTTTTAGATTCATGTTTGGATCTAGTCTCACTATGAGAGCGATTTATTTCTCGTGAAAGAATAAAACATTTTTAATTTTATTAGATATAACTTCATCTAATGACTCTGCTGGTAACAAACAGGATTCAATTAAAACTGATTTGTCATCTTGTCAGTCTTTTATATGCCTTCTGTGGATTTACTGCTTTGCTGCTATACTACAGCTAGGTCTATTCATGGCAACTACGACACCATCTAGTGTTTCATCTATGGTATTGCTCGACTGTGTGAGTTATATGAAGTGTGACTTTGAAAAGTGTTTGTTTTGTTAATTTCATTAACCATACAGATTATTGGGAAAAACACAAATGAACTCAAGATTTTATTGGCTGAAACAGAGTAAGTTTTCAAAAAAATACAGAGTTGCTACTGTTTGACAGATTGCCATCCTAACCCATGTTAGCAGGAGGAAATTAGAAACAACCTTGATAAAATAACACGTGTCCACCTCCCAACTTTTCATTCTGATTTTCCAATAGCAGTCTCAAACCTCTAGGATGTTAATAGGTTGATCTACAGCAGTTTTATTTACAAAATTACACAAAAGCAAAACACAGCCCTTCCTCTGAAGAGCATTTTGGAAAATAATTTAAAAACAGAAAAATACAATTATTGCAGTATACTACAATCTTATTGTTACATGATGCAAAAAGCACCATCTCGATGTACAGATTTCAGTGCAATTCGTTCAGATCTACCCTCAGCACAGGGAACATGAGCTTTGCCTCAGAGCATTAGGGGTGTTACAACCTCTACATCACCTCCCTTAGAAAAGGAGTCTTTATGCGACGACGTCATACCGATTTGGACACCATAGCTGTAATTTCATATGGTCATCATTGGTGGGATTCTTCACATTACACACTGATATATGTACAAGTTACTGCATTACAAATTATTTTGAGACCAAGGATCCAATAGAGACTAAGTAGTCATGAGAATATAAACAGTAACAGTAATTATGGAATAGTCTGTCTCTGAAGGTTACATGAAAGAAGCACAGATGTTTGTCTCTAGAACAATACCTCCCTCCTCTTGTCCTAACACGTTTCTGCTTATAGCGTTAGCCATTACATCTCTTTGGCTGCCAAAATGAGCAAAAACAGAATAATATTTTTATGTGGGAAAACAAAACAAAAAAAAACTCCAGTGGTTTCTCTGACTTTCAGAAACAAACGGATGCTGTTAATAAACACCAAGGTAGAACATAACTCAGTGTCTTTAAATCTACATCCTGTCTTAAAAAAATTCAGGGCAAACATAAAAGAAAAACCCTCACATGAACCATGAGAAAACGCTAGTGTCAATTCTGAGCCAAACACAGACAGCACCACTTTGTGGCTACAACTTGCTGCACTGTGCAGGCCAGTAAAATGGCGGCGTGTTGACTCGCTTCCTGTCTCACTGCCTGTGTGTTGTTACAAAGACTTCATCTAAAACCCTAAACCCAGCTGATTCAGGTTAAGTCTTTCCTCCAGTGGTTCGGTGCTGTGAATTTACTCCTTCACTTGCATCATTACTCAAGAGCCATGGTTAGGTGGGTGCTGGAGGTCCTGCCCTGAGAAGATTGGGTGTAGGAGAGGGTGGAGCTGAAGAGCTGCTGCAGCAGCAGCTTGTGAGGGCCGGGGTGTGAAAAGTGTGGGATAGAGGGCTGCATGTGGGACATGGTGGAGCGCTAAGGGCGTGTGGTGAAGTGCAGATGCTGGGATAATATGAATAGGCTGACCAGAGAGGAAGGCTGTATGGTGGGCAGGAATCAGCCCAGCATGTCCCAGCGAGTGTCCCAGAGAATGACCAAGGGAGTGGCCCAAAGGAGAAAGGGAGATGGGAGTGAGGTGGTGTTGGGGAATGTGGTGTACCTGGGCCAACTGTGCATGGGCAGGGTGTGGGTGGTGTTGATGTGCTGGGTGGATGCCCATTGCTGCAGCTGCGGCAGCATGGTGCTGCAGGATGGCGTGTTGCACTGTGGTGATTGACGTGCCAGAGGCGACGGACACAGTGGGCTGCTGAATGTGGATCTGCTGCAGGGCCTGGGGAGGAGGAGCTGGGGCCATGTTGGCAGCTGCCGCGGCGGCGGCGGCGGCGGCAGCAGCTGCAGCAGCAGAGGGAAATGTCTTGACCTGCTTCGCTAAAAGCTGCTGCTGGATGTGTTGCTGTGCAGCCTGTTGCAGCTTGCTGTACTTCTCCATTTCCTCTGGTGTGAACGTAATGGGCTGACTCTCCAAAGGAGCCAATCCATCCTCCTCCGCCTCCATGCCATCCTCCTCCAGGTTGGGTGGTGGGTAAGCAGGATAGGCATGCATTGGAGGCTGCTGTTGCGGCTGCATTTCTGGCATGAGGGATTCCATCATGGGGTTCTGAGAAGGGTCCTGTCCTGATTCTTGGTACTGCGGCATCATCATGGCAGGCTCTTGTTCAAATAATGGCCGGGGTTCTTGGTGCACCGGGGCTTCCGTAACGGGATGCTGTGTCTCTTCTTGCACCACTGTGGTCTGCGGAGTCTCCTCAACCTTCTGGACCGGTGGAGCTGGAGGTGGTGGTGGAGGAGGGAACTCCCTTATAGGCTCTACCAGGATAACCTCTCGCTCAGTGTCAGAGCCCTTCCCTGCTCCTGACTTCTCTCCCTCATCAGGTCTGGTTAGAGGAATCACTGGTTTCTTTCCTGCCAGTAATTTACCAAAGAGCGGCAGCAGGGCTTTGTTTCCCAGGGTTGGGGGTAGTTTGGGACCAAAGTATCCCTGTGGTGGGTCCTTAATCTTAATCCCAGATTTTGTTCCTGCGGCAGAATCATCAGAGCTTTTTTTAGACTGAACCTTCTCCAGCAGCTGGCGTGCAGTAAGGGTGTTTTTATGCTCTCCTGCATCCCGGGACCCTCCTGGCCTTAGAGCCTGTGAGCTGGATGAATGGGTGTTGCGATTAAGGCCTCGTGATGAAGATGAACGTGGAGACTGTGAACGATAGATACGAGAGCGGTTGAAGTCTCTGCGGTGTGAGTCACTGTCCGCTCGACTCCTGGGGCCCCGTCGGTGAGCTGAGCCTTTGGTGGAACTGGAGGAGCGGCTGGCAGAGCTGTGGCTACGACTGTAGCTGCGCCTCCATGATCTTGCACTGGTGCTGCGGCTCCAGCTACTCGAGCTTCTTGAACTGCTCCGGCCGTGCCGCCGGTGCCTCTTCCTGCGGCTGTAGCTGCGTGAACGTGAGCGGGAGTCTTCTGAGGAGGAAGAGGAGTACTGATGTCTCCTGGATCGTCTACGTCCTCTGCTAGTCCTCCTCTCATACTCAGAGTCTGATGAGCGTTTTGAGTGCCTCCGCCTGCGACCCCCTGTGCTGTAATCGCTGTAGCTGTCCGAGTAGCTGCGGCTACGGTGGCTGTAGGCACTGCTTCCTGCTGAGGAGCGCTCAGAGCTGCTGGAGTAAGAGTGACTTCGTGAGGTTTTCCCACGATGGTGATGGTGACGACGACGACTGCTGCCCCGTCTTTCCCCCCGTCTTGAGGAGCGGCTGCAGGACCGCCTTGATTCCTCACTGTGGTGGCGCCGTTGTTCCCGAGGACTCGACCTGTGATGGCGTGAGCGCTGAGTAGTGGAGCCTCCTTCTTCTTCACTGTCACTACTAGGAGGTCTTCCAGGACCAGAACTTTTTTGGGCTGAGGTGGAGCAGGAGGCACTTTGAGATGCACTGGAGTCAGTCTTTTGTCGCTTGGTGCCACTGTGCTCCTCTGTGGAGTTGGCCTTGTCTGTGCCTTTTCCGGTGCCTCCTTCCTCTACTCCAGACTTGCAAGGCACTTCCTTAGTAGTACGTTTCCTCTTCCCCATTTCTGCTCCCGTATTTCTGGTCGCTTCTCCCACTGCGGTTGTCAGCTGAACAGAAGAGGCGACAGTTTTATCTTCTGACTTTGGTTTTGCTTTCTCTTTGTCATCCCCCTTTGCCTCTTCTTGATCTGGAGCCTTATTTCTGCTCTTCTTCCGTTTGTGTTTTTTCTTTTTTTTGGGCTTCTCTTGCATTAACTCACTCTCTCCCTCCGCATCTTCTGCCGCTTCTTTTTCTTTTCCCTTGCGTTTTGAGTGCTTTGCAGACTTCTTATGCTTCTTCTTTTTCTTTTTTTTCTTGGCACTACTGCTGCCAGTTGCAAGCTTTTCATCACCTTCTGATTGACCAGACTCCCCCCTGATCACTAGCTTATCTTTGTCAGTGCTGGTCCCAGGTTTAGTAGTTGTATCTACCTTAGTTGTTGAAGCAGCTATTTCTTGTCCCTTGTCATCAGACGCTTCACAAGGCTTAGGGGTCTTGACTGCTTTTCCACCACGTACTCCTTTGTTACGGGACAGCTTGAAGTCAAAGTAGAGGGGATTACAGCTGTAAGACAGGGATGGTTGAGCTTTTGTGAATTCAAGGAGTTCAGAGGGCCACTGCAGAGTAGTGCTCTCATCTTTGCTTAGGACAGGGAAGAAGGGACCTGTGGGGATTTTAGGGCCCGAGTTAGAATCCAGGGTGTCCTGTGTGCTCTCTCCCTTTTGTGTAGGAGAAGTGGGTACAGTAGAAGCTGTGTCTGCTGCGCATGAAGAGACTTCTTCCATCTTCACTTTAGGTGATAGGGGAGTTGGCTCTGGGTCAGGGGTTGAAGTGACAATATCTTGTTCTTTTTCAGTCTTACACTCTGTAACATTGGACTCCGTCTCTTCAGAACCATCTTCAACCTTTTTCTCCTCCTGCCCTTCTTCCTCATCCTCCTCTTCTTTGCTCGGACACTGATCAGTTGCCTTCATGAACAGCAAAAACTGGAAGTGAGGCTTTACCCGGCAGTGAGCTGGAGGTATATAGTGATAATACTGAGGCTCCTGTCCTGCATATCCTTCCTCCTTTTTCATCATCATCTTCAGTTTGTTGAGAGTGGAGGCTAGAGAGGCTCCGTCATCAGGCTGTTGCACCTCTTCTGTCCCTGCCACACTACTGCTCTCTCCTCCTTCACATTCACCTCCACCTGATCCTGCTTTGGGGCTGTCTGTGCTAAAGACAGACGTCTCCTCTTGTCCTCCACCCTTTTCTCCCTCCTGGCTCTCTTCTTCCTCCATAGCCTCCTCTCCATGATCAGCAAACACTGCTGCTGCTGTCTCCAGCTTTACGGGGGCTTTCTTGGCAAAAGAGAAGGATACACTAACTTTGGATGCACCACTAGAGGTTGGGGAGGAGGAATTGTTTTTCCCCAGAGAGAAGCTAATAGTTGGGCCAGGCTTTGGAGAGGCTTGCCCACTTTTTTCTGCCAGTGGTCCTTCCAGAGCAGCGTCCATCAAAGCAGGGTTCTCAGGCGTCATGTTTTCGCCATCTTCTGACTTCTCTCCATCCACAGCCACTGTGGTAGGTTTGAACATGGGCCCACTTCCTGGAGTACTGAAACATGAAAGAACCATAATAATGTGTGAGATAAATGTTTCCCATCAAAGAAATACCAAACATAATTGCAGTAACAGTTTACCAGGATAAATGCATGCTTGTTGTGTTTGTTTCTCATTACAAGTGTTCATAGGAGGGTGCTGATAGTCTTCAGTATCAGAATTCAATTTTACCAAAATAAAAGCATTCAAGAGATTTTAGGGTTGTTATAGTAGGGTCTTTCACATCTCCATTTTAATTTTGGGAATAAACTGGACTAAAATTTAAATTCTACAATGTTTTGACCCATTGCGAAAGTTAAAATTATATGAAATCTAAAGTTTTGTATATTGACTTTGTTTGGCCAATGATCATTTAAAGCACAACAGAAATGTAGTTGAGCTACAAATAGACACATGTTGAAATCCTACCAGCAGAGGGCTCTTACCAGTCTTGCTGTTTTCTCTGCTCAGCCAGCTCATGCAATCTGCGCAGCATCTTTTCGTGCTTCTTTCCACCTTTCCGGGAACGAGATGACACATTACGAGCAAACTCTCTCTGCTTTAGCTCTTTAAGCCTCTGCAATACACAAAATAAACAATGCATGTCAGGATCTCTGCTCTCACAGGTAAAAGAATCATTTCTTGTTTTAAAGCAAAACAGATCATAAATAAAAATGCAAAAAAAAAATTATAGTAAGCTGTACCTGTTTGTGAGCATGGTCATAGGAGTTAATGTGGTTGTCAAATTCCTGGTGTTTGGTGTACTGTTTGTCACATAGCTCACAGTAGAAGTTGGCTCTCAGGTCTTCCAGAGCCTTTGCAATGGCTTTCTCCTTTTCCATCTGATCCTATTGTTCATGGTAAATACACAGGGGAATGAGTGAACTGATCTTAGACTGTGTTAAGAGTATAAAAAAACAAAAAAAACAAAGAGTAAAGTTAGAAGAGTACTAGTTGTCGGTTACCTTCAACTTTTAAGATTTGTGTTTGCCATAGCAGCCTTACTAGTACATTTTATAAACCCAACCCTAAACATTTGAATGATACAAGGCTGGAAGGACGTACCTTGTATTTTTGCCGCAGTTCTTCTGTATCCTCCTTCTCCACTTCGAGCACTCTTCTCTTTTCTGTGGCGTCTTCTGCATAGTCCAGCTAAAAAGGACAAACAGCAGTTACAACACTCATGCAGCATGTGATTAGCTAAATGTTAAAATGAAAATATTAATATGAAGACCAGATGCCTGGCAGAAGGTAGGCTCGTTTAGGAGCCCAATGTGTATGAATACCAATGAAACCAGAACACACAGGTAAGCTTTAAATAATGTACTGCAATAATGCCAAAAAAAGCAAATGAATAAAAAACACAAAACATGCGAGTGAATGCAAATTTAGCTTATGTGCCAACTAAATTTGAATTCACTGCACTTTGTCAGACTGCCATTTGGTGAAGCGTGATTGATAACTTCAGAGAATACTTTCACTGCGTTCACTGCTCCATGTCCTAATGCTGCTGTGATGCTGGTTGTTTCCACTGATCAACAACAGCTATCTCACTTCACCAGGATGGCCCTAGCGGGGCAGAAATTTAACTAACTTGACCTATCTCAGTGCTACACTCAAAGCTGTGGTGAGAGCTCAACCCAAGAACTTGGTTGAATATTAAAACAAGTTAAAAGCAGGTTGGGCTGTTGAAAACAAACATTTAAAAACTGCCAAACACTTTTATTACATGTCCTCATTAAATACAAGAATAGAATAAAGCATCTTACCTCCATCTCCATTCGTCCCATCCCCATGACATCATATTTGAGGATGATTGGCACAGGGTCGGTGCGTCCTGAGGGAAAAGAGACAGAGAGATGACTCGGTGAGTTTTTGAAACTGGGATGGAGGGCCAGCTCGGAGACAGCCTGCTTTTAGAGCATAGGGTGCTGGGGTTAGAGAAATTTGCCTTTAAGTGCAAAGAGACCAGAAAGCTACAGTGAACCAAACACCAGCCATTCTCACAGCTTACTGCAGCCACTGAGTTTAGATTTATCTATCCTTCCTATTACACGTTAACCAGGCTGCTAATTTGGATTTTGAATGACTCAAATTGGTTGTGCATATTATATTCTGGTAGATTAAATAAAATCAATCTTATGAAAGATAAAGTTCACTAATAATAGTCAGTTTTTGTAGTTGTAGCTGTCAATGCTAACCACTCCTCCTCCGCCCACTCATTGCTGCAGTCCTGCTAAACCAAGTTTATCAAGGGCACTACAGCTTGAGAGACTCTGTGTTTGTGTGTGTGTGCATGTGAGAAGGGAGTTGCAACAGGTCCACACAGCTGCTGCCAGTACTCATTGAGCGACACTGCGACACTCTCCGTAAGGAGAACAAAGCCTCCCAATATTATCTAAGGCCTACTGTGTCATCTCTTTCTGAACTGTCTGCAGGCTGGCTGACCTTTGCAAGGCCCTTTCACTGCCCTGAGGTCCAAATCTGCTTCCTTGTCCCATGCCCCTTTCCTCATCATGACAGCAGCAGAAAGATTACTTTCTTCTGTCTACTTAAGCTATGTTACGTAAGCTGTGAAAAGAGCTAGAGCAGAAGGAAATTAACTGTAGAAAAATAAACAAACCAAAGACAACCAAAAACAAAACAGAATGAAACAATAAAAAATAAATAAAAAAAATAAATATATAAAAATCAAAACTACTTTGGAGGTTGACACAGAATTGCTTAATCCACTCATAATCAGCCAAACAAAGCAGAGAGAAAGACAGAGAGTAAAATTAAAAAAGGACACAAGCACTGAACTACAGCAGAGTGACGTCACAGGCCAGGTATCGCCATGGTGACAGTGCAAGGGATGGGGATACTTACCTGGTAAAACATGGGTATGGAAAGGAGGAGAAGGGAGGACAGACAGACAGATAGACAGGGGAATCTCAAAACAAAAGGCATAAAAAGAATTTGGACTAGTCTGCTGCTCCTGTTGCCAGCCAGATACAATAATCGATCTTACTGATAGTGATTATCAATTCAGTTTGGTTTCAGTTTTTTACTCACACATAGTCAAGTTTTTTTTTTTCTCCAATGAATCAATTTTACATGTATACCATTGGGCATATGGAATAGCTACAGGCACTGTACAATCCCAGTGTCATCGTTGAGATGAGACTTTAATTTAAAGCAAATTATGGGTTTTCTCTTGCAGGCAAACAACCCAGAATTTTAATACTATACATTTCCACTGTCTTGTAAAAGTAATACTTAGAGCCAAAAAGAGCCCAGAGACAACATGTATAATGTATTAAATACAGGGTTCGTACAGATACTTTTCAAGCACTTTCAAAGTACCTAAACCAAAAATTACCAGGCTCTCAAAATTGTTACTATAAATGCAATTAAAATCCTTTATACCCACAGGAATCAATGTATTATTATCACATTTTACCAGCTGTACATATTAACTGTATGTTTTGATTATGATTATTTAATTCTTGCTAATTTCCAGAGTAATCCTTGAAAACATAATGATCAAAATTAAGGATTTTCCAAAATTTCAAGACTTACTTATACGAACCCTGTAAATACTAATGTATTTGAAAGATTTTTGCCAAATATGAATTAAATATATTAATTTAAAACTGTAGGCGTGGCTACTTCCTGACACATTCTTACCTTCCTGAACAGAAGAGGGTAAGAAGATTATTTGATGCAAATATCTGAGTAATTCCTCTGATTTAGTAATTTAGTCATCACAGCCCAATGACATATTAATTCTGAAATCATAGATGCATAGGCATTGTAACATATAATGGCCTTCCTGGACTCCCAGTCCCACTGCAGTGTCTGTCAGCTAGATAGGCTTTTAATTGAGAACCTGAACCATGATTGCATTATTGTGGAGGCCCTAATCCACTGAGGAAATGAGAGCAGAGGACCGATTGTGTGATATCCAAATCACAAGACTATCTACTGATGGATATGTATGTTCATGCTCTATGTCTGACAGCAGAATAGAAGTGAAACCAAAACAGGGTTGGTCTGTTAGCTAGACTACTGCAGTGGTCTGTCTGGATGGAGTCACAAGCCAGGCCCAGAATTAAAGATTAATGAACAATTACAGTCATCCCAAACCTATCACCAATCTTTAAACACAGTGACAATACTTCCACATTACCCATTCCAGTGGAAAAGAAAGGGACCAGACAAAAACAATGTGCATCTAAATCACAGGGTGTGAATCACAAGGTTTAAAAAAAAACTGAAAACAAACAAAATGACAATGTTCTAAGAGTAATACATATGCATGATAATATACAAGCAGCAGAATGAGGACTAATACAGGGAGAATTGAAAGCCTATGTAGCATTGGTGCTCTGATGACAGGAAAATGAAAATGGGAGAAATTAAAACAAAATAAACAATTCAATTGGGGGATAAAATAACATTTACCACTAAGTTTACCATCAGCACAACATGGGCAGGATCAAATCGCTGTAAAAAAGAAACACCAATTGGTTAAGCAGGAAGATTGAGGCACATAGAGAAGGGAGGGTGGGGTTGGGAGTGTGGTTGTGGGGTTTATGGGGGTTCATTACCAGAGGGGCTTCAGTGTGTCACCCCCCACCCCCCTCGTCCCTTCACTCAGGGCTAGGTGCTTACAGGGATTTCCTCTCACCACTCTTTCCCAACCCCTCGTCCCAGTCCCCAGGCTCCTAGCCTGGATTCATCTTACTTTCTCAACCAGAATATGCCCCAAAAGGTCCCAGACTACCACCCCTAACAAAGTATGCCAGAAGTCCTTTATCCCTGTATAAGTAATAACCCAGTATTCTGTCACTTTCACCGTAACTGAGCATAAAAAAATTTGAACCCCCATCAGATAAGTACTTTTGGAGGAGCTGTACTGGGTGAGGGAATGATTTAAAAAACTACAGATTTATCGAAGAACGAAATAAAGAAGAATACCGTCTAACAAAAGCTGCATAGATTAATTAAAAGTAACATCTACTTTTGAAGTGTCTGCTACAGGGAAATGATTGTGACTTTTTTAACATGTGGTCAAATATCTAGACTGAGATGATAGATGCCTCTAGGGACGACCACCATTTCCCCCCCTTTGAGCTTTTTGCCTCGCTGACGCTTGTCAGCCCAGTTAGCAAATCTCCCTGAGATTCTTTCATTTCCTCACTAGCCTACAGCCAGCAAGCTCATTTTGGGATGTGCTTAACCCCGGAACAGTGAACACATGACACATATGAAATGTACCTGAAGAAATAGCCAGCAAGGCTTTGAGCAGTGCTTAGAGCAGGTTCTGCATTGCTATGGAACAGCAATTTTACCAAAGTACACTTAAAAATGTGAGCTGTACACCCAACTGGACTGTAACTGTGTTACATTTCACTCAATCATGTGAGACCACCTTCAGTGTTTTACCTCCAACACTGCTTAAAGCCCCAGGTGAGTGTGACAGTTTGAGGCAGGCAAGAGTGCACCTCTGGGACAAACATGCTATGCAGGAGGGGCAAAGAAAGAGGGGGAGGATGGGAGCGTGTAACCATGGGGACAGGGACATTCGGGGTGTAGAGGGGTGGTGAGGTTTTCCCTGTAAGTTGACTCTATGGCCCGGTCAGTAACAGACACGCACACGCGTACACACACACACCTCAGTCCCACATAATGACCACACATACACAAGTTTCACAGGTTTGGAGGTTGAAACAGGCAAACAAGCAGAGGGGGAAAACTTGTCTACTCTGCAAGCCATTCAAAGTCTGAGCCGTGGTTACAGCCAATCAGATACCCGACAGCAGCCACGGAAACTCAAAGAGGAAAAAAATAATAATCTAAAATACGTGTAGATGATGATTTTAAGGGATGTGATGGAATCACGGCTTCCTAAATCTACCTTGATTTCAAATGGATTTTTGTTCTTTGTTCAAATCGAAGCACTTTACTCTTGAGCAGATTGAAATAAAGGTTTAGTGATTATGAAGCAAAGAGGAGGAAGCTGACAGAGGCCATTAGCCTACAGTACACTTTAAAAGGGGTGTTACATTGAGGTCAACTGCCGAGTGGGAGAAAGAAAACACACCCACACACACATACTGACATACAGAGGGGATCCAACAAACCTTACCTAAAAAGGGGCAAAAAGGACAAAAGAAGAATAAGAACAAAGTCAATACAGTGAAAAACTTAAAAAAGGGGACACAATGCTTTCACTTCAAAATTCAAAAACCTTCTCTTCTGACAAGTAGGACAGGAAAGGAGAGTAAGATTATCCTACACACTTCAATGTGATGCAATGGTGCAATTGTGTTGCAAGTCTACTCTCAAGTGCATTAACAAATTTGAATGCAAATCGTGGGCTCAAACACTGGGCCATTAATTCCTACACAACAACTGGACACACTTTGCCGCAGTCTCATCTGCCCACAAAGCAGGATGCTTACATAACCACACATCAGTGGTGCCAGTGGCAAAAACAAGAGCACAGTCAGCCCCTGCTACTTGCTCTCTCTCCTACACACAAAGCACACATCCTTATCACATTAAATACATTGCTATTCAGCTGTTCAAAGCCAGACGAAAATAAACAACAACATACAATGCTTAGCTAATACATTAATACACTTGTCAGCCTGCCTAAAATGAAGCAACTTCCTGGTCTACTCTGGTCTCTGGCCATGCTCCGGCTGAGAATACCTATTAGACGACACAGTGAATAAAGACCATATATGTACATGAGCCAGAGGTGCAAGGGCAGCCAAGACAAAGCTCAACAACCAGTCACGAGATCAGCAGGTCACTAACCAATACACACGATGAACATTTTAATGTCAAAATGTCAGAACATGATACATTATGGCTCTTCAGACACAATTTATCAAGTTAATATAATTATCTTATTATATATACGAGTGATTTACATCCATACCTTCCAAGAGCAATTGTAATTTCCAAACTGGAGCAAATAAATCTGATAACCGCCAGCCTAGTGTTTGCAGGTCGATTATGAAAAGATAAAAAAAGGCCTACAATCTTTGTTCCCCACCTTCCTTTGGTGGGTAAACAACATTAACATTACAGCCATCGTCTGGTAACGCAAGGACAGACGCAGCCTGGTTAAACCTCCTTTCTGTCACCATCTACTCTGAATAACCATGTACTTCATGTTTCAATATAGGCAAGCTCGTAATTCAGTTGTTGTCATAGATCTCAGAGTTTTCTCACAAAAATCACATTCCCAGAACCATCAACACAAGGCATGCATGGACGATGCTGCAGTTTTTTCAATAATCTAACTATGCTGTCTACAAATTGAGTTAAGCAGTCTGGACAAAATCACCAATGCACCATCACCTCCTTATCTAGCTGTGCATAGCTACACTTGTTTATAGTTTGGGGGTGGGTCAGTTTTTCATAATGAGTCGTGCTTCTTGTTAAAATGGATACCAAGCATGAATGTTACTGGAGGGCAATTCACTTGAGCAAGAGTTGTAATTGAGCAACAGAGAGAATGAAGAGGCCAAGAAGTAACTGCTGATGAGGAATATCAAAATAAAAATGGTATATCTGATGTTAAAATGGTCCCAGAGGACAGAAAAGAATGGAGGATGAGTAAACTAGACTAAATGCCAGAAGTTATGTGGAAAAACAAGCACCATTCTTAGCACACTGGAAAGGCAGATTGGCTTGCCAGTGATGATATCACTTATGAACAATGATATACATCATCCTCTTTGGAGAGAGTACAGGGAAGGGTGTGGCTATGAAGTGAGAGTTAAAGTATAAAAGATAGAAAACAAAATGAAGGAACTGATTAGGAGAGGAAAGAGGGGCTTGGTGGAAACATGCCAGGGCTCTGCACCACTGCCTCTGACCCTACGAGCACAGCAGGTTTGAACTAATAAGATGCTGACGTTAGCCATGACCAACCCACACGCTCAGCTGTGTTCAGCCTGCTCCTTCTTACAGCAAGTCAATATCCACTAGGCCAACCTATTACAGTAAACCCCCCATAATGCAGCTTGATAGTCGAAAGCTTTTTACATCTTGCAGAATTCAAAGCTTGACAGTGTTTTCAATAGTAGAGCTTTCACAAGGTATAGTTCACACAATATGGAATAGATTTTCAGAACAATGGATGTTATACACACTACAGAAAATGCCAAATACCAAAAATTAATTTCAGCCAAATTAGACCAGCATTGAGAGTCTCATAAAAGGACACAATCAGAGCACCTCAAACCCAGATTCTCTGGTCTACCTTCTGGTCCAGTTTCATGACCACCGGGAATTGATCTGTAATTACAAATACAACTAGCCCAGACAAGAACAGCCTTGTATTTTGCTTGTTAATTCAATTGCTTTACGTTCAAGCAAAGAGGCTGCCATGTTGTTCTTAAACAGGGTTTCCGCACAAGGTCTACAGAAGGTGAGAGACCCCCTATGTGCTCTACCAGTAACAAACAAACTGGCACATCAGCAATCAAAATATAACATCTTTCAATCATTCATGACTAACTTTTTCCATGCTGGTTGGCTGAAACAATCAGATGTGAACTAAAGTGCGATTTAAATGAGGAAAAGTCCACTTTAAACAAGAATTGCTGTGAACTGAATGTATCATAGTAGGACAAATAAACACTATTCACTTCTATTTCCCAACCCTGAGAATCCCTGCCACAGTCTTAATCCATCACAAGGCCTCAGGACCTTTTTTTTTCCTCCCTCTTCAAGACTGAGGGAACAGCAGCATTAGAGTGACACGAAAAACTGGACGTTTAATCTATTTTACCCATTAACAGACATAAAAAGAAGAAAGGAAGGATGCAGAGATAAAATAAAACTAAATTTGCTGGTACCAAAAAACCTGGAAATATGAGGGGAAAGAAAATGACATAAGATAGTGGCCAGTGCCACCAGCATACATTGAATAAGTGTACAGAGAAGTGAGTCCTTACCCTGCATTGTTTTGCCAAGACCTTGCCCCAACTTCCAGCCATGTTTCTCAAGCAGCCGGTGCCCGATGTTATCCTAGCAGAGAGAACAGAGGAGAAAAAAACCAAAAATATTCCAATAATAAGAGGAGCTTTTCCCCGTGGGCACGGGTCAAAAAACAAACAAACAAACAAACAAAATAAAAACAAAACACTCAGATCACACTATCATCATCAGCACAACCACCACCACCATCACCATCATCATTATCGTCATCCACATCACCTACAGCGTGTAACATCAGTGTCTTCCAGCACAAGGAGTGGTAAGGGCGGTAGGGGGTTGGGGGGGAGGGGATTGAAGATTGGAGACTGTGAGGACGAGCAGGTTTTCAAATATATGAGGCTATGTGTCGTCTGTAAACTACAGGATACCCTCCTACAGTAGGAGTGCAGTTTAAACACCTTTTTAAAAAAAGGCAAAGAAATTGGGCATGAGCATTACTATTTTTTTGGATGATTAAGATAACACATCAAGTCACATCTACTAACTGAGAAGTTAAGAGGAGGAGGAGGAGGAAGGAGAGGGCAATATATGTATCACACGCATACATATATGAACCACTACAGAGCAAGATCTTAGTACACAAAGAAAAGTGACACAAAACAGGTATGGAAATCTTGCATTAACAAAACAAAGACCAGAAACTCCAAGCTTGCTGTGATTCCGTAACCATGACAAGGGGAGCACCGTGAAACATATGCAGCTGTCACAAAAAAAATATAACGGGAGGAAGAGACAGAAGTGGAGCTAGTGAGCCTTGGATTACCATTACAAGGCCCAGGGTGGAAAAAAAAATATGCACGTGTGAGGGAATATGTGGGTGTGCAGGTGAAAAGAGGGAGACATTTTGTGCATGTAGCCCCATTAGATATACTAGAAATAGCTATTGTGCGTGTTCTTGGACATGTACAGCAACTGGTCTGGTCCCAACTGCATTCACTTTTCATTTTAAACCATTATTATAAATAATGCAATGTTAGCATGCCTCTAATTTGATAATTCTCACAGATATTAGTATTCATAAACTAGAAAATATACTTAAATGCAAAGTAGTGATGAACTAGCATGAATGTACTTATAAGTGGCTTTACAACGAGCTTGTTAGAAGACACATTTTCACAGTGTACCTAATTGCAGTGAGGCCACCTATTTTAAAGTATTATTTTTCCGCTTTTCTTTTAATACTAATGATTGCTATGACAACGTATGCAAATACTATACAACAAGTAACATGAAGATCAGGCAAAATGATAATGAATCAAAAAGGCTTGAGAGAAGTGTGAGAACACGCACAACAGGAATTCCTAACACACTGTGGGGCTGTGCATGTCTGAGACCGTTATATCACTAGTATGGGTCAACAAGAAAACATAAACATTAAGTAAAATGCAAGACCGTCCCACCACTACACACTACAGTACATCCTCAAGCACAAATAAACAGGAAACAATGAGATTTCTTAATAAGCAGTGTTTTTCTGTTGTGATTATAACTATTCCAAGCTTGTCTAACATTCACCAGAGTGCTGCATTCTACCAAAAAAAAACAAAAAAAACATACAAACCAAACAAAAAGGATATTTATAATCACAAAGAGATTGACATCGACTTTCACAAACAGAAGGTGAAGGGGTTGAAACAAAACAGAAAAAAAAACTGCATGCAGCTTTTTGTTAAAGAGTTTTAACAAAAAGAATCGTCGGTGTTAGTAGCGCGCTGTGAATGGTACACATACAGAGGGGTGGGGCGGGCTGAGGGGTGGAGGGCGGGTTAACAGAACTCCAACTGTGTTAGTCTCAGGTGGATCAGGCACAGAAAAGAAGGTGATGGCTCAACAGGGCTCAATTAGTTAGGTTTTTTTTTTTTTGTTTGTTTTTTTTTGAGAGGAGGTCGGGACAGGGTGCAGAACAGAGCAGGCTGAGCCATGAAGTGGGTGAGTTTCTAGGGTGGTGGAGGTGAGCTGGGCTTGTATGGGTTAGTGCAATTGAAGGGGAGTGGTAGTCACACACACAGCACACACTGCATCTCCGCCCACAAGGTCTCAATTGGCAAACATTTGGATTAATCTTTTTTTTTTTTCCTCAACCACTGTTGGTATTTCAGAGCATTTCCAAACAAAACAAAAAAAAGTCAATTATAAAAACCGTTAAAAGCCACCGTGACTAGACTAAATCTATCTAAAACATCTTGCTCATGTTTGCTTGCAATATCCGAGTGAGAGACAACTTCCTGTTTCTATCAGTGTTTTGATTTTTTTTTCTCTCCTCCATTTCATGGATGTGTGCGCTGGGCTTACTCTGCGTGACTGTCAGACCGCTTCCTGTGAGATGATATAAGAGCAGAATTTCTGCTGGGTCTCACATGGGGAGGAAGAGAACTGGAGACAGCTTGTTTAGATCAACTCAAAACTAAGAGCATTTAAGGCTACATTAACATGCCATCAATGTGTATAACTTGTCCCTGCCTGGCTGTTCATGGACACATCCAAAGAGACACACTAGCTGTGTTTTTCTGCCTGTTTGGTGGACAACTGTCCCCTGACTTCATTGCACAGGAAAAAAACTGCAGAATTTGCTGCAGTGAAAACCTCCCCTCACACTGACATTAGGCATGCTTATGTCCCTTACTGCAGTATCATAATACTGCAGTAAGTGCAACAACACTACATACAAACATTTATATTGATTCAGGGGATATCTGAGGCTTGGAGCAAGAGGGAAAATAAAAATGCACCCTAAGCTAGTAGTCTAAGAAATAAACTGCTCAGGCTCCACACAATTCCCGTCAGCTGATTTGTTTTAGTCAGAAAAGTTTGACTAAGGGCTAAACAATGAAATGTAACAAAGATAAGCCTTCCTACCTTAAATTAAATGTGTGTCCTCTCACATACCCTTCACAGCTCCTGTTTTCTCTTGGATTTAAACACAAAATAAAAATAGGAAGGGCAGGTTTGATGAGGCACCAGTCGTAACTGCTGACACTAATAAAGAGATTAGTTCAAAATGGGCTCAGCAAAGGTTAGAGGGCAGAGATGAGGTGCAGACTGTGTGTTAACAACAGATGAGTGCATCAAAAGAATAGACAGACAGACGGATGAAAGCAAAGACGGCGAGTCCAACAGCAGTGCAAGTGGAGTGAAGGCATTTCCATACGAACCTGGCTTTAAAATACTGGGCTGTCAAAAAAACAGTCACACGTGACACAACGTAAGAAACCGGCCAAACGCTTTCAACTGCAATTCTGCTAGCTTCTCTAGTTCTTAAAAATGCAAATCTCTCTCTGCTTTTAAACAAACATAATACTGTATACAAACAGAAAAGGTAGGCATGTCAATAAATCCACCAACTGACTGTTAATACAGGAGAAAGAAAAGTAGAAAATGTTATCCAAACAAACGAGATCTATAAAAAGGGGGTGTTTTCAAAGTGTGCATTGTGCTGTCATCGGCACAGTGCATGGCAAAAGATATGAGGGGTAAGGGAAGTGATATGCAGGGGACCCCACCGAGAGGCCTCAGAGTATCAAGGAGTCTTAATGTTTTTGTCTATGCAGCTATTTATATGTATACAATATTGGTGTGTTTGTATGCCCATGTCTGGGTATGAGAAATTACTCTGGCTGTGTTTTTCAGAGGATTTTCATTTTATATAATATGGAACAGGCATACCAATCCACATCAGTGACTAAACAAAGCTATATTAATCAAACTCACATATTTAATGACATTTTCCTTCAATGATTGTTCTCGACAACAGACCTGAGATTTTGCACATTCAGAAAACAACACTGAGACAGACCCTTAAGGGATTAGTCTTGCAAAAAAAGTGGGCTGCTACAACAATTAGTCATCATCCTCTGTCGTGTCCCTGTTGAACGCCTTTTGGCAGGTGCTCGTGATGGAAAAGGTCTGCTGTTTGTTGCGTGATGATGCCACGTGTTTTATGCTCTGTATATTCCTGGCTAGTCTCGGTTACTGAAGGTGTGAATGGAAACAACTGTCCTGGTGCATTATGAGTGAAAATACTAAAACAGAAGGATCCTATTACCCAGTAAACACAGGTTAGTTTAGATGTGTCAAAGTGATTGTGAATGGATTAAAGATTTTATGAGCTACATGATGGGGGGGGGGGTCACAGAACAGTCCACTTAATATAAAGTTGCAAGTATAGTAATTTAACATACATACTTACCTCATAATTCATCAACTGGAAGTTTAGCAAAGTTTCCATTGAACAGATTTTGTGTTCAAGATTCAGTTACTGTTGATTCACTAAAACTTTGCCATTTCACTTTATGTACACAAAGTCCTGATGGTCCTCAGTGACTGCATTAGAGATAATTAATGACAACTAGTTTGGATAAAAACATATTTTAAAAAGTATTTTTAATGAGAAATTAATCTTCCCGTGTTCTGTATACATATGTTTATTAGATTAGCAGAGTCTGTGTGCGTTTTCTGTGGCTCTGAGGCTGCCCGCTGCATATCGCTCTAGGAGAAGGTCAGGTACGGGGAGGAGGGAGGAGGGGAGGTCTGAGGACTGGAAGGGGCAGGAGACGTGGGAGAAATGAGTCTGGGAGGAAAACTGTAGTAGTGATTAGGACAGAGTGTTGAGAGGAAATAGTACTGAATGCTACCAAGTTAACACATGCAATGCAAAAACAATGTTAGAGAGCAAAGACCAAAGGGGAAAGACAGAAAAATAGAAAAAAGATCCCAATAAATTACCACAGACCTCTAGCTGCCTATAGATCACACACAATAAGTGGCAGGGGAGGAGCTCCGAGAAGCTGGGCTGAAGCATTCACTGACCATCTCCAAGACATAACATTTATAACAACGCCACAAGTCCTATCCCACCTCAGAGGTGGAGGCAGGGACAGAGCTGTGTACCCAAAAACATGGTTACACACTGTGTGCCCGGTTATGTGTTATACCATTTAAATTAACATGTTAAGTGTCTATTTAAGTGTACATATGATACATATTTTTTGGTTGAAAAGTAGGATCTTTATGTTATGAAGTCATACTTCACAACAGGGTTACCAAATCCACTGAGATAAAAAAAAGAAAAGTCTGGCTCCTTCAGTTTCGGAGTGCACTTTTTAAATATCAGGTGTGTAAGTATTAACACTGGTGACTGATGTGGACATTTTACCATGAATGTGTGAAGAACTGTGTGATGCTGCAGCACAGCCCTCAGGGCCCCTCCACAAATAATAGCGCAGGAGCAAAAGAGCCACTCAAGCCAGGTGAGCAGGCCACCTCTCTCCCTTTCTTCTCTCTCTACCTCTCTCACACACACCACACACGCACCACACACGCACCACACACGCACACACACAGACGTTTGTATGCCTGTAAGAAAGTGCGTCATACCTAAAACGCATCCAGAATATAAAATTTGAATGTTCTTGGTTCACTAGATCTGAAATGGAAAACACATGTTGAGGCTACAAATATGTTGTTATAAGGAGAAATATGAAAAACATATGTAAATGGTACCCTTTACTTTCCAGAAGGACACGAATATCACCTTTGTGTCAAATGTGACTGAACTTCTTCCTGCTGCTGCTAAAAAACTCAAAATGGTACCCTACAGCTCATTTCATTGCTATAACAATGAGGTGTCCTTTTACCCTGCATATGTTAAGATCATCTAATTTGTCCTCCAGAAAATCCTGTAAAAATTTCACTTATGCATTTTTTGCATTTTTGTCTAATGTATGGAATGGTTATTAATTAGTTATTTAATTTTATTTATAAGACAGAGAGTTAACTCGTTTTTGCTCGAGTGCAACAATTATTGATTATTAACATAGCTTATGACCAATTAAGGAAACTCAACAATGTGCATACTAGAAAACAGGAACTACCCCATTATTTTGATGCACACCCATAATGTTGAGGAGAGATAGTCTGTGACACTGTGGAGGTAAGAGTTTGGGCCTGCTCACCACCGAGCTTCAGAGACAGAAGAGGGGATGGAGAGAGTGGGAAAGACAGAAAGGAGAGAGCTGCCTGCGCTATTATCCATTGCCTCTTCAGCGAAAAATGCAGTCCCAGTTGCACAAGCACCATGCCAGCACAGAATGACAGAGGGTACTGTACACCGAATCACTGTGTAGTAGGGAGGGAGCGAGATAGAAATAGAGAGAGAATAGATGTAGAGTGTAACAGCAGTGAAACAGAAAGAGAGAAAAAGACAGTCAGAGAAGCGTTACAAGGACCCTAAAGATAGGAGTAAGAAAGCAGAGCGTGCAAATACAAACCGGGTCATTGCTGCTTAGCTAATAGGGGCCAATTCGCTGCAGGAGAGAAATGTCGAACACCCCAAGTTGTGTACAATAAGATAACTGTCCTATAGACACAAACAAATTCTAAGCTACATACACACACACTCACTCAAACACAAATGTTGCCATTCACACCATCTAATGTGCACTGTGCACTTTGCTAAATGGAGTGGAATAAGCACTGCATCTAATACAACATCTAATAAATCATTTGAGGCAAAGCAAAAAAAAAAAAACTAACAAAAAAAACATGTCTATTATATTGTTCTCATGTAAAGCCACTGATGATCCCACACCCCCTTTTTGAATAATCTTGAATCAAACAGTAGTTGAATAGGTAGATCACCAATAGATCATAGAAATATAACAAACTACAGGGTTTAATATACCAAACCTCACTCAAAGCATCTTTATCTAATAGCTAGAATACATCTGGTCGTTATCAAATAAATTAGAAATGAGTATTTAGAAAGTGGCCATTAATGACAGTGCTTTATCCACTCCATTCATTCAGTGTTATCTCACCCTTTAGTGCTAAGATGACTAACAATGACTAATGGGAGACTGATACAAAAATCTTAACATTTATCTGTAAGCTCTATGTAAAACAGGAAGATCTAGCATATACATGATTTTAACTGTCACACAGGAAATGGAATAGTCAGAGGACATGGGAAGTGGGAGGGATTTAAAGGGTATTAATGGACACGAGACAAGTGACTCTACAGGTTAGGTTCAAGAAAACACTGGATGCATCTACATGGACAGAATGAATGGAGTAAAAGGTGTGGTTTTTAAATTTCTCCCTGGACCAATCACACTCTCACAGCTGGTCCAATGGTGTGGGATGATGAATGCAGCCTTACCGATTCGATGGGTTTGTCCAGGGATGCCTGCTCCAGCTCCAACTGTCCCTCTTCATACTGGTCAAAGTGATTCCCACCCTGAGTGACACACATTTAAAAGCTTATTTTAGATATATAAGTGAACAGTCTGACATGATTGGTGGAATTTAGAGAAAAGAGAGAAGCACCAAATCCTGAAGTCAAAAGTTTGTTTTCATCTCCAACATTTATTACATGTATCATTATCACTAAGGAGGCAGAGGAATAGCTAGACATAAGACACACAGAGCAAGAGAGAGAAGCCATTGGTAACTTAAGTGCTAAGATAAAGTAACTCGCAGAGTGGTAAACAACTGTGGCTATGACCTGAGCTATGAGTGCTTTGAGCAGAACTAGTGGTAGCTGCTCTAATGAAGAAATTAGCAAAAATAACTGGGTTGAGATAGAGCAACAAAAATGCTAACAGTAAGTAGTGAATATCAAATTGCATTTTTGCTTGAAATGCTTATAATAATAGTCAATCACACAAACCGAATAGTGGAACTGGAAAAATATTGTTAGTTTTTTTAGTAAGTTATTATATTATTATAGTAAGTTATTTTCATCCACGGCCAAATACAGGTCAGCAACTCCAGTGCTATGGAGGAAAATTCATCCTGAAGTCATGTCTCAAAGTAAGTTTTATCATGTCATATCTTGACCAAAATGATCCCAAAATATGCTTTCTTCATGCACCAGAGGAAAAGGTCACACACAGCTTATAGCTACATGCTATAATGAGAATTTCGAGACTGTGTCATTCATGTTGTTGCCAATTCTATTTTCCAGTCTTTACTTAATTCAATTTGTGATTAATATTATCACATGTTTTATTTAGCCCATGCTTCAGTTTCATAGGTGTGGGTAAAAAGTTATGAGGCAGAAACTGAATGATGGACTTGCTGCCCCAAGTGTGTTTATAGGAGAGTTTCTGCTCTAAGACAGATGGCTTCCTCTGTTTAGGAGAAGAGGAGAGATGAAGGTCATGTTTGTGAGTCTGTTTTCTCCTGACCTTCACACAAGCAGAGAGACTCCAAAAATAGTCCATCATATTATATTATTTACTAGCTGCAATAGGACATGTGGAGACAGCTAAACTCTAATGTAACTATACAACATACAGAGATTTAATTTGCCCAGTTCATTTGAGGAACATAATAAACCAGAAGGATGTTTTCTTTGCCTGTCTGTAAAGACACACATGTTAACATGGGCTGGGCCATGCAAGAGGCTTTGTTCTCTAGGGAATCTGGTTTTGCAAAGATAAGCAATTGCTCAAACCAGCCCACAATAATGAGGTGATTTGATGCCACATTGGCAGTCATTAATTCAGATGAAACAGGACCCTGAATCAGCATGAATGAGGCTGGGGGATTATGAGAAAGGGAGATGCTGTGAAAGCGGAAAGGATTTATTTATGAACAAAAATCGATCTGTTCACTCCCTGCCCCCGCCCGACCACTTAATATCAGTACTTACTATCAGTTAAGCCCCGACCCTCCTCAACTGACTTCTTATTTTTTTACTGCTGCTTACTTCCTCATTAGGTACACAACACCACAACAATGATGCATGGAAATGATCTTCACTCTGTCCTTTAATGTGCATTTCTTCTTTTCTACAAAAGTGAAATAGATGCTTCTCTCCAGATTATTGGACATTAGGAAATGAGAGCAACTGCTAGCCAGCTCTGTAAGCCCTACTAAATTGCCTGATGCGTTTGTGCAACTACAGATTAGTCGCATGCTTACGCTCTGACAACAATGTAAATCAATAGAGCAGACAAGGCTGTTGGACTGGTTGTGCTGTAGATATTAGGTTGGGTGTTTCCTGCGATGTGTTGCTTGGCAGCAGGAAACATTCTGAATACTGAGCATATGAATGACTTCACAGCAGATCTCACACACAGAGATCCACTGTGCTGAGCTGGAGCTCCCCTCAACAGACTCATTCAGACCACACAGAAATTCAGCTCACACTAACAAAATAGCAGAATACTGAGCTCCCACTGGACACCAACACATAAAAGACAGAATACAGGCAAGTTCACAAACCAACCTTTACACACATGCTTAAACTTGTCCTGGGTTGCACTGCATGATAACTTGATGCCTGGTGTACTGATATAATTGACAATAACTATTTCATCACAACATTGCTGCAGCAAATGGTTAACAACAGTTAAAAAAACAAAAACAAAGAAGCAAAGGCATCAGTATTGTTTTGCTTGATAAACACAGTTCATTGTTACTTTGACACTTTAGGGTTTAAGATCCCGCAGTGGCATTGATTCGCCCTTAAGTGTCTTCCCTAAGTGACACTCGACACTGAACATATGGCTGATAAAAACGGTTGTTTAGGATTATACACTAGTGGCTTTACAGAAAACAACAGCCAATGGGGGAAAAAAATTAAAACCTGTTAGGTGGCTTCAGAAAAGGATGTTTACAATGTACGACTGATTCTTTGTGAAAATGGGAGATTATAATGAAATCTGAGGGCTACAAAAGTAATTACTATAATGAATGCGTTCATGTTCATGGTGACAAAAATACCAGATAAACTACAAATATGGATTAAGACTATTCTGTCGATTTGCAAGTAATAATGTATTTTACTGGGTGCAGTCACAAAGCATAGATCAGCAAGTAAAAGACTCAGCTCATGTACGTGAATGCAACACAGCTCTGTTATTAATGTAAATATACAACCTGAAACTGGTCATAACAATCGTGTAATTATTGTGTAGTAATGGGTAGTATTTATTAATATAACTGATAAATAACTTCACACAACCACAGCAAAATAAGGACCCATTAATGACATCTTGTTTGAAGAACAAGATGCATTTAGGATGACATCTTGTTTGGAGAAAAACAAAATTAAGTTGGCAACGTCACAACAGCGTAAACAACAGTGAAATGGCGTCACATTTTACAAATGGATAATTAAAATACACACCGTCTGATTAGGAGAATAACAGAATAACAGATTACCTGGGACATGTCGCTTAACGTTAAATATATCGTTAACTGTCGCACTCTTGTACGCTTTTGAGTTGCTAGCAGATTAAATTTCTGTAACGTCATTAAATATTTGGACCAGCGGACAGCCGACTATGTAATAAGTGCATTACAAAGCGCTAAATAGCATTGATGGATGTAGTCTAGTTGTCAAAATGACACAGCTAATATTGCTACAATCTCCCAACGTGCTAGCTATCTGCTAGCTAGCTAGCTAGCTAGCTATCTATCGTGTCGATAAATAACCAAGGTCACTAACTAGCTAGTTGGTGCTGAGTATCTAGTGCACTGTAGCATGATTAAATGAGTTAATGTAGCATACATAGACTATGTTACAGTTCATAACCCCACAACCGATGTCGCAGCTAAATACGGAGACGTAAGGGAAATAAAACCCAGAAGACCCGCAGTGCACTAGCATTAGCCTAGCTAACTTGCAGTGCTAACGAGCGACATCTACAACGAAATACACGATGCTGTTTGCAATATGTACTTTCTGTCCGTGGTGTTTTAAGACGCGTTTATGCGCTAAAATGACCGAATATGGCCAAAATCTATATTCAACCGTACAGCACGTATTACCTGGAAATCACGCTCTTCGTTGAACCTAGAAAATCTGTCGGCCATTTTCTAAACACAGCAGCAGCTTCTCTGCTCGCTCCGTCTGCGTCCGACAGAAGCGCGCAGTACTGGAGATGTGCGCTTCACGAACGACTCAGTCTCTGTGAATTGACCTTTCAGCTGTTACTGTTACCCAGGCGATTTGGCGAGGCCATCTTAAAACTAATGCATAGATAATTTGTACTTTGCATATTTGATTTACACAAAATATGTATTCAATCTTGATAATATAAAAAACGTGAGGAATTTGCACTAATTAAGTAGTCTGCGGTATCATTAATGTGAGCCCTGCATACTAGGTCATATGGATCATGACTGAGATAGATAGATAGATAGATAGATAGATAGATAGATAGATAGATAGCATATATGCATTTTACTGATGAGTTTAATGGACTATACAAATAAACTTTAAATAAATGTTGCAATACATTTCTAGATTACGTGAACTAGAGTAAAATATAATTTGTAAAAAAAAAAACTTAATAAAAACTATTTTGCTCATGCACAACAATAGATTTGAGAGTAATGTTATCACAGATATTGTCCCAGTCTTCTGAGTTTAACCTCACCTTCAGATCATGCTTCCACACTGGTTTCAATGAGTCATATAATGAAGGAAACACATGGAATATTTAAAACTCTGATAGATGGAAACATCTTATTTTCTTTTAAACAAGAATCAGTGGATTCAGTAGGAATTGATTAAACAAATCTGAAGGTTCTGATATGCCTTTTGATGTCCTCTCTGATAGTCAGTGTTCCTGATCTGGACAAGCAAACCAGGATTTTTTTTGTAAAATTGGTGATTACACGTCTTTTCATACCAAAAGTGTCTTATAGAATATTTGATTTTTAGTTTAAAAAAATTCTGAACAAAGTTATTGATAAATAGAAGCGATTTGAGTGATTTTGGGTAGCAAGCAAGTTTATTCCAAACTGATCTAAATGGATTCTCGTTTGTCCAAGAACCAACTAACTATATTTTTAATTTGGGCTGATCAAAAATAAAATTGAAAGTCTGGCAGGGAGGCTCCCCCTTACTCTTTTGGTTTAATGAGCAACTGTAGTTTTTTTTTTTTAAATCATTTGCACATTTTAATCATTTCTTTCTGCTCACATGGTAGCTGCTTTGAGTGAGAATGCAATCTGCAGACATGAAGATATGCTTGCATTTCTTGTTTTCATAATTCGGCTCCATACAAGTGCTTTTAACCAAATGGTTGAGTGAATCTTTTTTTTTTTTTTTTTTTTTTGGGGATGCTTTTGGCTTTTGTTTACATGAGTGTCACAATAGGAAGATATCGTGGAATTTGCTGGTCTTGAAAAAGGGAAATTACGAGATCGTCAATATCCTCTTTGGCATCCACTCACATATGAAACAGACATTTCTGGGTGAAGCTGATTAAATGGCTCAGTATTACAATTTCAAATATTAGTCCAGCTGTCATACCAGAGTGCTGGTGGACTAACTAATGGTTGTTACCCTGGTAGCTAGTAGTGAGATATAGACACAATCATTATGTCCATATGTTAACTCTTTGTTCAAATTATGTGGGAATGTGCTTGTTAAAAAATCTGGATCAGAATCAGCTTTATTGGCATAGTATGCTCTCAATGTACTTACGCAGTTCAGGAACAGTGTTTAGGGAAACACGTAGACATACAGCCAGAACAAGGACCACAAAGCTTAACATAATAAGCAAACATAAACATCATAGCTATATATTCATACTATATGCAGGTGTGTAAATTGTAGACGAGTATGCAAATGATATGAGGGTGTTTCAAAGTGCAGTATGTACATATAGGATATACAACTGATCCAGTCAGTAGTTTATGACGCCATCTTGTGGTAAATCTGTGCCAATACGTCTACCTCTATTGAAAATAGGTATTTGGGCACATAAAATTTAGTATTGGCCTATATACTACTTAAAGTAGCTTAAAGTAAAGAATCTTATCAATACAGGAAGGGCAAGCAACACACAGAAAATTTACCATAAATAAAAGGATAGAAAATAAATGAATACAAATGAAAAAAAATATATAACATCATAACATAAAACAACTTTAAACTTTAACGTGGGATTAAAAATGGCAATGTTTATGAAACATATAGCCTACATCCCCTACCCTAATCTTCCTTCAAATATGTGATATTTTTTATTATGAAGAAAAGACACACATATGTGACATGCTATATATGATATCATTTCTGTTTTTCACACTTCATGACCATATCCTTATCTGCATCTTCTTCACGGAACTGGGCAGTGCGCCTGCGCTGTCGATGTGTGAAATTAAAAAAACAGGAAGCACTGATATTTTATCTTCAGATTAAAAGTATAATTCAAATTTACAAAACATGTAAACATAATACTAGAACGGATGGAACAATGCACATGTATCGATAAATCAATGAATGATAATAATAATAATACTAGATTCAGAGTTATGGCATTTTGTATTGTCGTTATTGTAAAATTAAAGGAACATAGCAGATAATTTGAAATTCATAACCGGAAGAACGTCATATTATTCAAACTTTACAGTGCAAGCGCGACCGGCCGACGCCTATAGGAAGATCGGTAAGTGAATCATTTATTGCATATTATTAACTATAAAATGAATTTCTTTATCCGGGTTTATAGTTTTGTGAACCCAAATCTCTTGTTATGTCACCGAGGGAACAATTTCTAGTTACTATTTGTAGACTTTTTACAAGACGTACTTTTCGGCTCAACTTTGAAATGGCGTGGCTAAGAAGGAAGTTATTATTTTAGTAACGGTACGTTACACGTATATGTACACGCATAACTTATATATTTATACATTGACACATTGTGACAATAGCTTTAAAAAAACAACAACAGCAGCCAGAAGTATTTAACAACTATTAGGTATCTAGATGGTGTTACTGGGAGTTTGGCAGTTAGGTCACCAAAGTTATTCAAAACCAGCACGTACGTCTATTGAATCCAGCTGTCTATGATTAAAACAACTTATGTAGTCCAAGTTGTATTTTTTTTTTCAGTGCCACTGGCTATTGTCTGTCATGAAAGCCATGTGAAAGGAGTGCCTTATATTAGACTTCCCTCTAAGACAAAGAAATTGGCCTAAACTCCTAAAATAAGAAGCATATATATTTAGGGCAATGACTATATATATACCTAAAAAGGTTTTATATATGCATATACCATTATAACTTAACTACTAGTATCTTAGTCCTCATAAGAATAGCTATTATGTTACAGTCTCATATTTACCAGATTGGATACTTTAGATAAGTCACACTAAGGGGCCAACTTCTGCTTCTCCACACTGCACAACAACATGCTGGACCTTTGTTGGCCTTGAGTCAAACTCCTGGCCTGCATTTACTGCTAGGCAGCACTGGCCTGGGTCCATCTTTTGAATAAGAAACCAATGGTGTCCTTTTGGTTCAAATGTCCTCTCTCCTTTCCTCCTACAAACTAGAAAGAAAGTGCAGAAAAGACTTTTTTATAAATCTGTTCACAATATACATAGATAAAGCTCTTGGATTTGACTATATCCAAGGCATTTTGGGTATTTACATTTTTTTCCTGTTGCGGATTGTGATAAAAAACACTCAGGATAGTTGTGAATATCCTCTCATGAGTTACTTGGAAAAAGCTGTCTAGTCCGCTATCATACAGTCCTGCACTGATTTCCTCATTTATTTTGAATTGCCACATCTTTCCAGTCATTGTTTTTCACTAAAAATGATGTTCACTAAAAAGAGATACGTGTCCTATCTGTGATGCAATAAAAAATATTTGTTTCTTGTTTTATTGCCGTTTTCATGGTTCAACCATATTTTGAGGATTAATATTTGGCAATTATTTTTTGGCTAGGATAATCGTGACATGAAATTTTCATATCGTCCTATTTGACTCACTCGTGTAACTTCAAGTGAATTTTGACACCCACTTATGTTCAGTTTATATGTTTTTGATATGTTCTCTGTGTTAAAAAAAGCATATGGCATCATAACACAATAGTGATATTGCATGCTTTTGATGAAAAACGTTAAAATGGAAATGCTCATCATAATTTCAAGTTCAAGCCTGTCTTGTTTTGTCTCACCAACAGTTTCAAAACCCAAATATATTCACTTTGGTGAAACTATGACATCATTTCCTACATTTTCTGACTGAAGAATTGTCACGGATCATCATTTTCATTCATTTCAAACAAACATTGCTGTGAATACTGATGAAGTAAGAGAGGAAAACAGAGTAGAATAGACACAGGAGGTGGGAGTGGCACCTAAACCTCAAACTGCAGTTGCAGCATGCAGGCAGTTTCTCAGGTGGCCTGTGTAGTTCAGGACTGGGACGTTTTCCCAAGAAGCAGCCTGCGTTTCCTCTAAGTAACGCTTGGCTGTGTGTGTTCAGGTTGAGTCCTTTCTCACTGTCCTTACTAAAGGCTTTGGAATTTCATTAATCTGTGTGGGTGTACAGCAGCGGGTCAGCTCGATATAGCCACCGGTCGTTGGGGTTTATCTCATGATTTCTCTGCACAATTACAAATTACAATGCAACCGACCTGCAATATCTTCTGTCTTTGAAATGTTTCAGCTTGATTGTAAATTTGAGTTGAGTTTTTCTTACAAAAATGCCAAACATTTGTTGGTACCAGTTTTTCAGTTGTGAACATTTGTTGCTTTTTTCTGTCTATCAATGCAAATTAAATAGCCTATCTTTGGGTTTAGGACTGTTGGTTGAATAAAACAAAAACGTGAAGATGTCAACTTGGGCCTCTGTGACAATATTTTTAAACAACATCGCTGGCGTCAGTAGCCGTTTCAAAGCCTTATTTATCTATTTGAAGAAATTTTATTTATTTGTAATTTATTTGTTTGATTTGGGATTTGTTATTTAATTTACAGATAAAAAAATATGCATTGTTTTGCAAAGTTTATACCGCACCTCAGAAACCCCCCCCCCCCAAACAATTATTTAATTTGATATATAAGAAAAGAAAAGAAGAAATATATTTTGTAGATTTTGCTCTGAGAAATAAAGGAATCTTTTTCAATCATAAATTGTCATCCCCGTTTTGTTGAAAAAATCGTGAGAAAAACATATTGTAAACCGAGTATTGTGAATTGTATCGAATCCTGTAAAATTAAAACGTTTGAAATTAGTTGGCACCTAATAAAGTGTCCACATTCCTAATTCTAACTATTTGTCTAAAACATTGTTTTCATGACATTAAACACTTATCACTAAGGAACTGCTTGCTTAGTTTTTGGTGGAGCTTGTGGTATTCTGAATTTCCTTTGTTCTGGACCAGTTCTTATATGAGTCAGTTGTTTTGCTGCTACATAGAAAAGCAAGTGGAGATTATTAGATATTAGCTATAGGAGACCAGCCTTTTCCCAGTTCATATGCTTGCTCCAAGTTCTCTTAGTAGCAAATAGTTTCCAGATAATAGATTGTCAGTTTTGTTTTGGAGAGGAGAGTGAGTCTTGTTGCTGTTATTATTATTAGTTGTTAGTTTTTATGACACGACATAGATGTGGGATGTGTGGGGATGTGACAGGCTCACATATGGTGTATTAGCTAGCTACAGGCCACATGCACATTCATTAAGATATCAGAGCAGCTTACAAAACTCTTCACATTTCATTTAATATTATGGATGAGTGCAAATCCCAATCAACTTTACATTACTGCTACTATAAAATGCACAACCATTTTATGGACATAAGGTGCACGCCTGCAAATGTTCTGCTTATATCACTGTTGAATGTCCAGTTTATCATCAAAAGCATAACCAAACATGTTATCCTTTATTTGAGTTAGAGGGAAGAGCAAGCAAGAGCAGCCCTGTTGGAGAGCGTATGAGGGAGGGGGGAATATGGGGAAGTAGAGATGCATTTCCCATAAGTCATTGTCAGCCAGCTCCTCCCCCCCAGTTGGCTGAGAGCCCGCATCAAGCACAGCAGAGGAGTGCGGCAGGAACAGAGAGTGAGAATCAGCACACGAAGGACTTCGGCAGACTAACAGAGAGCCTGGTTCTGCTAATGTAGATGACAGGTTGTTCAGAGTGGATACAAGGGAGAGCGAGATAGCAGTTCAGATTGGCTTCTGTCGGTATGTCTACACACCCCTTGGCCTCACACATACACAGAGTTGTTTTTGTGGTTGTGTTTATTGCAGTGGGGTTTTCTCTGTTTCCTTTCCACGTAAATTCATTCGGGGTGTGGTGTAATGCGCCGTGCTTTCAGAGTACCGGCAGCGTCTGAAGAAGGAAGTGACAGTAGAATTGCTTTATTCTACATAGGCTATGTCTTGGAGTGCATGAAGTCGGCACACAAGGTAATGACATTGCTAAAAGCCTAAACTTTTGCATTAGCTTTAAATGAAATTTAAGTATATTTGCCAGTATATGTTTGTTGTCAACTTTTCTTTAGTATTACTTGTATTAGTGTTCAAGATCTCAGGGTTAAACCTGGTATGACCTCTATCAAGAATATCTACTAGGGTCCAAGACTGTATATGTCTATGTGCAGAAAAAGTTAAAAGCTTTGTGGCAAGGAGAAGCTGTGTATAAGTGACATGGACACACTGATGCAACAAGCTACAACTATAGTACTAATTCTCAGTTTGTGCCTTTCGAACTGCATATGCGTTGCTTGGATGAAAGGAGTGTGTTTATGGTCCATATGGTGCATGTTTTGGTGATGGTGACGTTTTGAGCCATGAGCAGTCAGTCATGCAAATCTTTGTTGGATATTCATCCTGGCCATAATGTGCAGGTAGTATACTTCCTCTGACTGAAACAGAGTACTTGTTTTTTAACGGCACAGTTGCAACTGTCAAAACAAGGCCAGGGTTGAATTTCCTGTCTCATCTGCCCACCGCAAAGCTTTCAAAGTTTCTGTACATTTCCGATGCTCAAGTGATCGTTAACTTACACGGCACAGTAAAATATGTTACACTTAAAACAAGCTGTTAAGAAGCAGATTATCATGTGTGTTTGCAACTGTAAAAAGCGTATCATTGTTGCATTGATGTGGATGCACATGTTTGTGAAGAAGCGAAAGCATCTCATTTTAAAAAAAAACTAAGAAATTTATAATAAGATGTATTTGGTTGTCATGATCCAGTTATTCTCACAATAGCTGATAGTAAAGTCCTTTTGTTACATTATGGAGAAGTTTTCACTAGCACAAACCTAAAGGTCACTCTCCAGTGATGATAGGCAGCAACCATGTGATTTACTGTATAGAAAAAGCATTGTAACATTGTGTTGGATTCAGGTAGTGAAATTAGCACATGCCACCAGCCGAATGTCTGTGAATTTGTGAAGTAGCCGTTGAATTTGCTCAACCACCCAGCCACAGTGGCCAGTGGCATTTAATGGAGTTGTTCTACATATGACCTGTGGTGGGTAACAATGCACCTGTATTAACAGGACAAGAAGAAAGCCAGAGAGAGCCTGACCTGAAAAGTCTAAGAGACACAATTAAATTAATTTATTCAAGTTAGCCAGCTTGGCCGGTGGAAGTCTCTGGTGCACCTGCTCTATGGGTCACACAAAACCAGAAACTTTTTTTTTCTTTTTTTGCACATGTGTTTTATGTATCCAGTTCTCTTTATACATCGATGCACTGAGCAACTTTCATAGGAATTAATAGAGCTAGCCTCCTACACTGTGTCCAGTTATCTTTAGACACTGCAGGTGTAAAGAGAGCAGCTGATGTCACTACGTCTACGCAGTGACTCACAAACCAAAAGTAAAAAGCGATTTTTTTTTTTTTCAATGAAAAGTAGAGGAGAGCCGATAGTGATAAGATACATCACTGGCTAGTTTTCAATAAGATAAGAGTAGTTAGTTAGTTTTGCTCCCACTGTCAGCCACATGGGTGATGACTGAATAAATATTATACTTTACTATAATACTTTTTATGGATGTGTATTAGAAGTTTTTTTTTTTTTTTTCAAAGAAAGACAAAAGTTACCCAAAAGTTACTTAAATGCAAATATATATATATATACGCTGGTAGAATTTAGCAGCCCCAGGCATATATAATTATTTGTTAATATTTTTTTTACTTATTTACTTACTTATCTGACCAATGTTGTCATTTAAAAAAATATATTTTCTTTGTACAAGTGTATAGACAACCACTGGTTTTATAAACTGCATATGATGTTCTTTCTTTCAAGATCCAGCAGATGAAATGGCGGTGAGGCAGAGGATTTTCAACTCAACTGCACCGTTCTCCGGGTCACCCCAGGCTGAGCCAAAGGGGTCATATCCAGCCTGCTCAGCCACGGACCAGGAGACGGAGGAGGAGGAAGAGGAGGGGAAGGAGAACAAAATGGACTACATATCCCTTTTAAAATTTTCATTCTATACAGCCCTGACCCGTGGCACTGCAGAGCAAGTTGGAGAAACGCCATTGAAGACCTCAGCCTTCATTGCCCAGGATGGATGTAATTATGCCTTTTTATAATAAAAAAAATGAAATAACTGTGCCAGAAGAGTGAACGGTTAACATCAACGCTGTGCTTTTTCCAGATGTAACCCATGAATCCCAAGAGTTTTGTCCATCCGGCTCTGAACGTCCCTATGTTGCCTCCCCTAACTGTTTAGACAATAGGTATGAAATTACTTTGACAACATTGCCTCTGCATTTAACTCCTCATATTCATGTTTGTTTTTTAAAATTTCTATTTCCATGTGTCATATTCACACTGTTCATACCATACTTTGGCCTCAGTTCTCTCTCAGAACACAACAATGTGGCGTGCCCAACCACAGCATCTGTCCAGGAGCTGAGCAACTCATCGACACAGCTCACTCCAAGAAAGAAAACCCGAAAAAGACAGAAGCGCAAGGGGAAGAAAAAACTGGAGAAGAAGAAGGAGAAGCAGCGACTCAGACATCGATTACCTTCTGGAGTCCCTGAGCAGGAGAGTGGAAGTTTACTGGTCCGAAACCCGGTAAGAACTGGAAGATGTACCGTTAATGTACATCCAACTGAATCTTGTACTGTATATAAAGTTATTCATACTGTTAAGAAGGTGGTTAGTGCTATACTTTTGTAATGCTAAAAGGAGCTGAGAGTAATTGCAGTGTTTTTCTAATGAATCATCCAAGGATCAAGGTTAATTTGCCACATTCTTTGGCAGTCTGAGGCTCTATCTCTAGACATTCGCATGCAAACACTAGCTGTGTTGTGAAAATGAATCACTGGATCCAGACAAAGCTGCCTCTCATGGCCTTGAACATTCAACCCCTGAGCAAACTAACCTGAGAATGTAAACATCTTCTAGTCTGAACAACTGTGTATTTTGTTGGTTTCCTGTAGGTAGAGTCATCCCTTGGAGGGACAAACAACCTCAGTACTTCTTGCTGTAGCAGCATTGAAAGGTCAGAAGAGCAGGACAGAGGGCCTCCGCTCTACAGCCGACAGATCTACAACACAGGGTCCAGCTGCTCTCCACTGGGCTGGGGAGACCAGGTCTGTGACCCCCTTTCCAGTGTCCAGTCCTATGTGCAGGACAGCGACTCCCTCAGCAGTGTGGGAGACTGTTCGCTGGCTTTAGCTGGCCTCAGGGGCAGCGTCAGTCAGGGGGACCCGTGCTACGCAGGGCCCTTTTTCAAAGATGTGGAGAGGGATGCAAGGGAGAAGGAATATGATTTCTCAGCACATGATTCTGTCATCAACGAGGGAATAATCTTCTACAACGAAGTAGGTTCTGCTGTCTTTACTGTTTGTCTAAATAGGATTCATTATGCTCAAGTTTAAGTTACCAAACTAACTTGTTACTATCTTTTCTTATCAGAAAATCCAAACTGAGGACTCAGAATATAGGGAAGGAAGGGAGTATGTCCTCCAAGAGTTTATTAAGGAAGGCTCCTATGGAGAAGTATACAGTGCTAAAGATGTCAACACAGACTTCAGATTTGCTCTCAAGAAGGTAACACAGAGTTCCCTCTTTGTTCTTCTCAGTGCCTTGTTTATAGTGTTTCTGGGTGATTGCTCACTGTTTTTTCCTTCCTTTCCTCACAGATCGCCCTGAAGAGGTTCAGCAGTGAGGAGGTGGGTGCGTGGAGTACCCTCAGATCTCCCCGTGTGTTGGAACTCTTTGGAGTGGTCAGAGAGGGACCCAATGTGTTCCTTTTAATGGACCACAAATCTGGTAAACAAGCCTCTTTTGTGTCTTTTACACACAGCACAGTCTTATCAGTACTACTGTTGGAGCGTGAGACTTTAAATTTGTTGGGTGAGATTGTAATGAATTGGGTTCAAACACATGTACAGTAGGTACAATATGAGAATAATGAAGTTCAAGTGTTCAGAAACATGGATGTGATTAGTGTCGAGATGTGGAAGTGGGTGGTACTGAGATGCTAGAAATGACTTTTGAGTGTCCTTGAAGTGACCAAATTATGGGATGAAAGATGCCAGCTTGATAACTACAGTGATACACCTTGAACATTTTTCCTGTCATCAAAGTCAGGTTTCCTCACAGGCCATGATCAGCAGAAAGAATAATGGAATCAGATGCTGTGTATTGGCCAATATTAACAAGACACAGTCATTGTCTGACTTTATTTGTTATTTCAGGCTCTCTAGGCCAGCTGATAGCGGATCGGGGCCGACTGCCAGAGGACCTAAGTCTCTACTACCACTCACAAGTTTTAACAGCGCTGGAGTACTTGGTGAAAAAAAGAATAGCGCACCTAGATATAAAAGGTATGGCTATGCTATTTATTTTTCTCAAGTATACAGAGTGTCACAACAATAATGTTTACGTTTTAGCTGAGTTATTGTTCTAAAAAGAAATCAAAAACACAAGAATGAATGTTGAATCCATTTAATTGCCCACCATTATTAAAGGCATGGAAGACAGAAAGATTTTGTAAAATACTAAATTTTTTACAACAATTTAAAAATGGACAGCAAACCCTCTTAATTATTTCCACATTTCACAGCAGAGATTACACCTAAACACACATATCGGATATTGGCATCAGCCCATAAACACTTTGAAGATGAATTTTATGACAGATAAACAGATCTTAACTTTTACTATTTCTGGTACCTGGTGGAAAACAAAAACAGACTGAGAGAGTAAGTCAGATTTCTAATTAGTTATGATCAGAGGATTGTGTGCTTTTTTTTTTATGCAGCTGTTGTGTGGAACACAAGTGTCATAGATACAGTCTAGATTTGATCTTCAGCACCTGTGTTGTGAAACCAGACTACCACAGAGAAGACAGCAAGCTGGGAATTTCCCAGTGTGACTCACTGCTGCTCTTTAGAAACAGCGCATGTGCACAGAATCAGGAGAGCAAGAAAGCAAAGGAGAATGAAACAGAGGGGGGGATGGGACGAGGAGCAGGAAGTAGTCAGTAAGAGAACACAGGGAGAATTAGGACAACGACAGAGGGAAGGCATATATAACATGGGAGGAAAGTATGAAAAAAAATTAAAGAAAAGAAAAAAAAACTCAGGACCAGAGTTAAAGGAAGAGCAAAAAACTGACAAAAACTTGAGGAAGCACAAACAGCATGATTGTGGCTCAGACGCCACCTGGTGTTTGTAATGCTTTAGGGACAACAAGGAAGTAAAGCTCAACCTCTTTATCTGCTGTCTGTTTGTTACTAGTCTCCACATTCATTCCACATTAAAGTGTTTTCTACAGCAGCTGTCCCTCAATGACTTCATATTTCCCTTTTATTATGCTCCTTTGCCTGTGGGCTGTTTTATGTCTGTGCAGCTGCTCTGTTTCTAATTATGTTGTCCATAAAGTCCAGTACTGAGCAGCGCTGAGATTAATGCAGTGGATTGACTCTGCTTGTGTCCCACAGCTGACAATGTGTTATTGTCAGAGGACGGTAGAGACACCTTCCTGTGCGACTTTGGACATGCAGAGAGACTTGACAATCATGGGCAGAGCCTCAGTGGGTCCACAGGTACAAAACTGTTCTATTATAAATATGTGTGTAATGTAGCTACTTTAGTGTCTTAATTGACTGTTTTCCCAATGTAATGCAGATCTGAAAGGCACTGAGACCCACATGGCCCCTGAAATTGTAAAAGTGGAACCCCGTGGAACCAAAGCAGATGTGTGGAGCAGCTGCTGTATGTTACTGCACATGCTCAATGGGTGTCAACCTTGGACGCGATACTACACCTGTAGACTTTACCTAAAGGTATCATTCACAGGGACACACATTACACCCTGCTCTTCACAGTATTCACATCAGACCCTGATTGAATTCATTTTGTGATGGTTACAGATTGCTGATGAGCCTCCACCACTGAGAGAGATCCCACCTGACTGTACCCTTTATACAGCTGAAGTTATCAAGGCAGGACTTCAGAAGGATCCAATCAAGAGAGCATCAGTGTCTGACCTCAAACAAAAAACTGACAGAGCTCTGAAAGAAGGTAACAAAAGCTGTACTGCATTCTTTCATCGCCTAGGTTTTTTACATAAATGCCAGTAATGCAGTAGTGCAGCTGCACTGTTAAATCTTGATGGTGAACACATTGTATTTGTGTGGTTGCAGTTGGAGGACTCACTAGCCCAGTGAAGGGACCCTACACAGAGCCCCTGTATATGGCCATCAAACCTCCTGATTCCCTGCAACTCGTCAACAGCAGTGTTTACTGTGAGGATAAAGAACATCAAGAGACTGTTGAGAAAGTGATAACAGCTCAGGGGAGTGTGGAGGAATCAGATGATGATGACGATGAAGAGGAGGAGACTGATTCTGATAGGTCAGAGCGTGGGAAACCTCTCTGTCTACAAAGAATTATCCCTGAGCCAAATCACAAGTTCACCACTGTTCCTGAACTTGAGCTACGTAAACTGGAGCGAGGTGAGGTTTCTCTCAGTTTATTAGTGCTTATTTTTCTCGTGTCAGATGTACTGTACGTTTTTAACTCCTCCTCCTGTTTTTCTGTTTATGTGCAGATTTCTACCTGAGCAGTCTATCCCAGCTTCATTCTGCTGAGAAGCAGGAGCAACTCTTGTCTTGTCTCAGCAGTGACCCTTATTCCAATCGGGAACCGTGGGACAAAAAGGTACCCCAAAGTTTATGATATGAGTACATCTCTACTTCAAACACTTTTGTTTGTTTGGTTAAATGTTTGTCATGTCTGAATTGTTAAATTATTCTGAAATGAGATCCATGTACACAATGAGTTTCTTGGATGTTCATCCATTTTGGGCCAAAGTATTAACAAACGTACTATTCTGCCTTATTTCTTTTACCTGATAATCCAGGACTCAGGTCGCTGGTCCCTGAGCCCAGGAGATGACTTCAGCTCTGGTGTCTATTCCTACAACAGTCAGACAGATGGACAGGATTTCAGTATGGATTTGCTGGTTCACACACAACTACCACGACCCTGCTGTTTCGAAGGTAAAATTTAAAAAAGAAAACATTAGTCTCTCCTGTTTTAAACTACTTCTTAGTACCAAACTGTAACATTGTGATACCTTTTCTCTTACGCCATGTGTATCTCTGTTCTGTAATTGGCTCAGGGGTGGATGTCTGCATCCGAGACTTCAACAGAAGAAGCATCAGGATCAGAGAGACTCGGCGGGTGAAGGTGGGCCACATCGCCACTGGAATCAGTGATCAGGTGAGTCCTAGCAGCCTCAAAACAGCTATTCATTCTGGTCGGTCTCAGTCTTTTCAAAGAGCAAGATTACACTTGTTTAATTCTAATGTGCATCTTCTTTTTTAGATTTCTGAGAGGGTTTTCACTTTGGAGACACAGCAGGGCCAGCAGGTCGCTCACGATGAGGAGGTGCAGGAGTCCGGGCTGGAGCTCAGCTGTGTTCCTGCTCCAGACTTCAGTTCTGCCTGGAGATGGAGGATCCGAGACGGAGTGCTGGAAACAAGATAGAGCCCACAACGCATCCATCAACTGTAGTGTCATATTAACTGTTGTACTACTGTTGAAGTCTTAAAACTTTCATTTGTCATGTTGCACATGAGCCATGCTTTCATTGAGGTTGTAAGAAAATGTACCTGAACTGCCTTTTTTAAATGAAGTTTTTAAATGCTATGGTGTAACCTTTTGTCTTTTACTGTCGTGTCTATGTTTGTGACTCAAAGTACAGTGACCACTGTGATGTTTTCATGTTGCACCATTTCTTATTGTGTATTTACATCGAGCCATTAAACAGTATGCTGAACTCTGCAAAAATATCTGATACATCATTGATCTCACTTATTCACTTTTATTCACAATAAAACCTGTGATATTAACATTATCATATTGATTAGTTAGTTTACATTCTACACTGACGGAAATGTGAACTAATATAGGATTTACTTACTTTACAATACTTATACAAAGGTAGATATTGCTTGATAGCTTCTTTGGCACTGTATGGTTCAGGAGATATAGGATGAAATTAACAACATACACTGACTATACACTGTAATTAGATATATATTTACATATTAACCCTGGTGAATAGAGTCTCAATGATTCAGTCTACTTGACTCCACAGACAACAACTAGAACTGAGTCTTTTACTTAGGCACATTATTATTTTTTAATAAACCCATGGTTATTAAACATATATAAATTCAAGACTGGTTTTGCATAAATACTGTTAAAACAGTTAGAATAGCAAAATTATAAGTATATTCTGAATGCTGTGCTGCAGGCTCTTGCAATTTAGCTCTGATAAATTATTCAATCATGTTCAATAATTAGATAATTTTTTATGGTGGTATCACTATAAAATTATTTAATATAAACCTCATTCCTTAATCCATTAATATATATATATATATATGTACAAAGTAAGAGTTAAAAGATTTATTTTCCTTATTACAACATACAAGGTCACTGCAAAAAGATTTCCAGGAAAAGAAATTTCAGCTTTACAAATGTGATAGAAAAAGGTGAAAATCTGAGAATATCAAAGTGACTTCATAGTAAAAAAAAACCAAAAAAAAAAAAAAAAAACCACCAAGGCACTGACACACAAGTAAAATGTATAAAACGGCTTTTTTGCATCTACATTAGATTGCAGTTTGAGTAACTCACATTAAAAATACAGTACTTTGAATATGTGTAAAGTGAGGTAAGCATCTGAGTCCAGTGCTTTCTGTATTCGCAGTGCAATGTCTTTCATAGACCAATGTCAGTTCATGACATGTGGCTCCAATCACAAAACAGACTAAAATAACAGACACGGGTTATCTTTGCAGGAGCCACATTAATGTCACAATGCTGGTCAAAATGCCAAATGGCAGCATATAGTTAAATGTTACACAAGATGGGAATTTAGATTCAGTTTACTGTAAATGTGCTGAGGTCATATGCCTTTTCTATGTAAGCATGTGAACACACATTGCTTTGGACAAGAGGTTACTGAAATAATGTGAAGGTATGTATTCACAGGAAGAAAGGGGAGAAATTATATGCGATTGGTGGAGCCCAATATTATTTTGTGGTGTCATTTGTCTTCATCTATATCTTCTTGGTAAATAAAAAAAAAAAAAAAAGTTTGCAAAAATGTCTTTAACCTGATGGGATGTGACCAACCTCCAACACGTTCACTGCCAGCAGATTATTACCGATTTACACCAGTAAACACTCAAAAATACATATGAAGATGTATCCTCAAGCATACAGACACCATGATGAAATGGATCGAGAGAGTGGGGAGGTCAGAAAAGCAGGTGGAGTAGAACAAAAATAAAACTACAATGAAAATAATGCAAAGAAGAAACTGATCAAAAAAATAAAAATAAAAAATCGTACATGCTTCGGCTGTTGGGCAGAAAACAGAATGCAGTGACTTTTTTTTAATCTATACCAAGTAAAAAATAAATTACTTAACATGTTCCCAGTTCAAGTCTAACAACCTGTCCACCTCCTGATGCTGTGCATGTATTATCGCACAACATGCTCACTTACTCAGCGGCATAGGGATTATGAGTATTCAGTCCAACTCCCAATTCTTAGAAATGAATGAGAGGCAGGGAACGAAGACTTCTTCCTGTTCAAATTGTTCACTATGCCATAGCTTCTTTCTTTTGTCCTGTTCCTCTTCACATTCCCCCGTTGAAGCGGTTATTTCCATCTTCCCACTGTCAGCTCTTCACAATACCCCTCACATCTTACGAATGACTATAACAGTGGTGAGAACGCCCGCCAAGAAAACCCCCACAGTTTGCCATGTAGGAGTTCCGAAGTAGGAGCGAATGCCCTCCTAAAAGTCAGAAACAACAGTCATGAATATTAACTAATAAGTAACTTATCAATTATTACGGTCATTAAAGATTAGTCTAAACCGAAATTGGTATTTGGCTCATTACCCAGCCTCCTTGCTCCCTGATCCAGTTGATCACATGTTCCCGGAGGTAGTCTATGGTCCAGCTGATTATTGTTCTGATGATATCAGGAACGTGGGTCATAAGAGCCTGAGAAGGTGTGAAGGGAGAACGCATTAGACTTTATTATTTAGCAATAATCCCATTAAAAAACAACTTTTTTTGATAATCATTTAATCACATTCAGTCATTTTTTCATCAACCAAACAACTAACTCAGTAATATAGAAAATATCCAACAGATTAATTGATAATGAAAATACCCCCCTCCCAGTCCTTTGTCTTTAACGTAAAGTGGGGTACAAGGGAGCTGCTTCACTCACTTTGATGACGAGTCGACAGGCAAAGTAGAACAGCGCAACCACCCTGCCCCAGTTGAATTTTCCATCTGAGAAGATCTCGATAGCAACTTTCATAAACATGTCTTTTGTGGGACTGAGTGAAGAGTTGTTTATCATCCTGAGGATCAACAACATTTATCAATTAGGAATCAGGCTATGATTAGCCATTAATGAGAGAGATAGAATTTGATGGCACTAATGCACAGACAAGTAGCCTACCTCTGGAGCTCTACATTTCCATCCAGCTCATCTCCAATCTGCTGCAGGCATTGGGCAAGCTTCTTGTGGTTTGGATCACACAGCTCTCCTCCACCCAGCTGTGCCCTTGTCACGACAGTATTTCCATCCCCATGCCGCCGAACACGCTCATAGATGAAACTACACACACACACACACACACACACACACACAGATAGATAGATAGATAGATAGACAATAAGTATGATTTCACTCTTTTGCCCAGTTCAATAATGAAAGGATAAGCTGTACAATATGAACTCACTCCTTTAACAATACAGCTCCTACTTCCAGTATCTGATCTCTACCATTTCCTGAAAGACAAAGGTCAATGTTAATTGATCTAAGATACAACTAAAACACAAGTTTTCACATATAGGAACTTAACAAAGGAATAATGTTTAGTGCAACTTTATTCGATAAGTTTATACACATAGCGGAAAAAAATAATACAACCACGCGAGAGACATTTACAGTACACAAAGGCAACCCGGTCTGTTATTTCTTAGCTAACAAAAACTTAATTTATCGAAGTTAGACACTGTTACAAATGCGTCACATAATATTGGACATCTACTTCGATATTTTTGATGTTGAAGAGTGTAGTCCCCTGACATGTATGTTTCGGTTTCGTTCAAACAGTGTTGCTTATTCACAGTTGTCTAGCTGAGACCAAGCTATCTTTAAAAACCGCAGACTAAGTGTTCGCTAACGTTAAGCTAACGTTTAGCTGTAGTGCTAACCCCAGTTCAGCTAATGGTCTAAGCAAGAAAACGAGAAAAATCCGCAAAACAACAATTAACAATTAAAGTGAAACATTATCTAACTCATGACTACCAAACTGTCACTGTGAATTGATTTACATTATATATACATAACAATTGCCCCTACCTTGATCGCCTGCACCCGGGTGCGATGCCATCTTGTTGACTGTCTGTTTAGATCTGCATGTACTTCCGTACAATCACGTGACTACGTTTTATTTTTTTTCTGGTAACTGAAACTGGAGGACGGTTGAATCAGATTTGCTAATAATGCCCTCTGAAACTGATGGGACTGGTGTGGTCCATTAAACCAAAGGGCGATGAGCTCATGCACTGTGGATGTTTTATAGATCTATTGAACGCAGTTGTCAGTGTCATAGACGACGCTTTGTGAACGATTGTATTGCAAATGAACGATAACATTGCTTAAAATGTATGTTTACTGTGCTGTGTCTACATTAGTAAAGTTTATAAAAACAACAGAACATTTATGTCCGGTGTTTTTTTATGTTTTTTTTTTGTTTTTTTTTTTAGCCTCGCCTTTTCGATGACGTCATTTCCTGTGTCTCGTGCTCTTCCCTCTGTCGCGCGCATCCACAGGCCTCTTTACGACTCGGCAGGCAAAGATGGCGGATGCACAAGTACGTTCAGAGAGACGGCGTGGTGAATTTAAGTCGATATATTTACATTTTAATAAACGATTCAATCGGTTAATGTTAGCTATATGTATTTATATTGTCGCTGTACATGTTTTTGATCCATTTTAAAGCACATGCAGGCGTTCATATCGGACATATGTTGCCGTTTAGCATACCCTCGTGTAACGTTAAGCTAGCGGAATGCTAACACCATTAGCTTAGCCTGCATTATCATTATTGGCGTTTTGCTTTGTGTGGTTGTGTTATTGGCAGATGATACGATTTCCATTGAAACGCGTTTTACTGTAATCAATTTTTAGATAATGTTTCCGCTACGGGCGATTTTACAACCCAATAGGAGGAAGTCGCAATTGAGTTCTAACTAGCAAGGCCGGAAAGTGACTTAACGTGGTTTGTGTTATACGACGTAGTGTAACTTTTTGTCTTGTTGTCCCACAGACCGAGAGGGCTTATCAGAAACAGCCCACCATCTTCCAGAACAAGAAGCGTGTTCTGGTCACTGATGGTGGCAAAGAGGGAAAGGAAAAGCTCCCCCGCTACCACAAAAGTGTCGGGCTTGGCTTCAAAACCCCAAGAGAGGTAACATGAACGCTGCAGAAACGTGCCAAAAGTTATTGCAAAGACTGGATGTTTTAATATTTGTAAACTGCACATGATGTCTTTCTCACGATGGTCTTCCAAGCCTAAATGGTTCTGACGATAGTGCCTATTTGGCAAAGCTGATGCAGTCACAAAATGTGTTGTAGCTGTGACCTGAGCTAACAATTCAGAATTATGCCTATAATATTTATAACACTAACAAAACTATTGTTCTTTCCAGGCTATTGATGGCACTTACATTGACAAGAAATGCCCCTTCACTGGAAATGTCTCCATCCGTGGCCGTATCCTCTCTGGTCAGTTTAACACTTTTACACTTTCCTTGGGGTGCTGCAACAATTGTTTGTTTCCTGTGAACTTGCTGTCTAGGAAAACCTCACACTGTGCTCTTTAATCAAACTGCACACATCAGTACTCAAAAGTATATAAAACTGTACTATGATTATTCCTTAATGCAATCTTGTATGTAATCCAAAACATATTGTGTTTAAGAACACACAATTACAGATTACTTAACAAGACCAGGCAGTGGAGGGTTCCTCATCTTGGAGACTAAAAACCATATCAATGTAAGTTGAATGTGGTGTGCAAATTCCTACAATTTTGTGGGAAAAATCACCCTTGATTAGTTTTTGTGTGCTTTGAGCATTGATGGCTGTGTGCAGTTTTCCTGTTGGCAAGTTAACAGATCCTTGTAGGATGCAGGTGAAGCAACCTGAACTAAAATCTGTCTTCACAGGCTAACTTTCTTCAAACTCCATATTGATTTCTTCTTGTCACTGTCCTACAAATGATGTTTTTCTCACGATGGTCTTCCAAGCCTTCTAGGTTATGACGACAATGCCTAATGGCAACACTGATGTATTTAAGTGACAACCTAATTTAAATAAATAAATCTGCAGTTTCCGACGCCTGTTTTTTTTGTTTGTTTTTTAAACCTTAATGCAATGTCCATGAATGTCCTGTTTAGCACAGGTGGGAAAATCAAATTCTGCCATGTGTGGTTTTGATCTACAGGTGTGGTGACCAAAATGAAGATGCAGAGGACCATCGTTATCAGACGTGACTACCTGCATTACATCCGCAAGTACAACCGCTTTGAGAAGAGGCACAAGAATCTCTCTGTCCACCTGTCACCGTGCTTCAGGTACGACAACTCTCACATGTTGTGAATTCAGAGTTCCTCAAGTCATAGCAGATGTGGCAGTCTGAACTCATGTTTTAGTTTCCAGCCTCGGATATTTAACAAACTATATGAAAAATGTCTGGAAAATATTGCAGTAATTTCCACTCAGACAGTTATGATGAACTTAATTTCACAATTGTTGGTGCGTCTAATGGTTTTGTGGCTTTTTTTTTCTCGATGTAATTTTCTTTAATGGGTCACAGAAAGATTATCAGTAAATCGGCTCTACTGTTAACATTTAGCTGCAAATGATGTTTTTCTCACGATGGTCTTCCAAGCTCAGAGCTTTGACGATACTGCCTTATGGCAACACTGATGCAGCTCGGCTCTTACATGTTAATAGTTTAATCTTGGTCTTCTACACGTGGTGGTTTGTTCCTGTCTGATTGTGATCTTTTTTTTTTTCTGCAGAGACGTCACAGTTGGAGACATTGTGACTGTCGGAGAGTGCCGACCACTCAGCAAGACTGTGAGGTTCAACGTCCTCAAAGTGACAAAGGCTGCTGGAGCCAAGAAGCAGTTCCAGAAGTTTTAAATGTTTGAGATGACTGGTCAGGAAGGCTGTCTCACTGTCAAATAAAGAAAACGTTGTATAAATTACTGTCTGTCTTTGTTTGTCCAACTCTCGCCCCCTTTTGGATTTGGAACTAAATCGTGCACACAATCTTTGTGTGATTGTGTTTTAGCTTTGTATACCATTACCTTTATTTATTTAAAGCTACAAAAGCATAAAAATGTGTACATCTATATGTACACACTTTCGACTAGAGTGTGCATCCTTCTCTCAAGGCTGCCATTATAAAAAATCCTATGTACGAATAGGACGCTGACTTTTCCTAAAAGTGTGTATATTGTTTTTTCTTGTCTGTTTTTTCTGTAGCTTCACTCTACACCCAAGAGAGACAAAAATGACAAGTAGAAAGAAAATTTCAGTTATAGAGGCTTTATCATTGCTTCAGAGCCTTGGAAGAAGGCTATCATGCTCTGGCAGTGATTCAGAAATCATTTCAGAGATTAGCAAAAAAAGAAACATTGAATTCCACACTGACTCACATCCCATCTGCTAATTTTCAAGGTATGAGGCCTATCCTGATACCTTGTTTTGTGTTTGGTTGATGATGCCATGCTAAAACACATCAGTGCCTGCACTGTTGCTGAGGAACACAGGGTCAGAGAGGAAAGTTCATGGGAGCTAAAGGCCTTCATTGCTCTAATCTACATTTGTGGTGCACAAGGTGGAAAAGGCCTGGACTTGGCAAGCTTTTGGTCAGTTGAGTAGGGCTGTGCATTTTTTTAGAAAAGATTCCAGGAAATCTTACGATTCCTGTGTTTTAACAAAAAGGAGACCAGGAGAACAAATTTACCCTAGTATATGAATTTTGGGAGAGATTTGTCTAGAACTGCATTGCTACAAACCAGGTGCTGATATACCGGTAACTGTTGATGAGCAGCTCTTTCCAACAAAAGCAAGCGTGTACATTGTCTGTCTGTTAATTTATAAAGTGTGGGAGCTTGACCAACATCAATTTCTAACAGCACAACATCTACTTCATACAAATAAATGTGAAGTTAAATAGAAAATCTCAGCTTTTTTGGGGGGAAATTGGTCTGGAAAGTCTCAAAGGCACTTTATAGTGATATTGACCCATGTAGTATATAGTGTATATTCCTGTATACTGCAGCGCCCCCCAGCGGTTCACAAGTTAGCAACATGTTTTCCATGTTGAACAAATAAGGCCAACAGAGGGTGACAGATGACTGCTTCATGTTGGGAAACCATCAAGACAAGAATCCAACACATCCATGATCTACTTCTGCATATTTCTGTATTCTGTGACTTCATTTATGTGTTGACAGTTGCTGGTTTTGTCGGAGCTCATTTACAAAAGTAGCCTACTGTCATATTTAAAAAAAAAAAACAACAATTACACAATTTCCTAAAAGCAATTAAACAACCAGCACAACTAACTGATTACATGTCTAATCAGGGGTAGTGATTGAGTGAAAGAGCGTCCAGCATTTATGACATCAGGAAATACATTTGGATGAATAGAAATAATTTTCCCATCATTTCTGCTCTAGCCGTCCTTCCTAGTAATGTGAGATGCATCTCATCTCAGCATCAGTAAAGTAAAGATACACAGTACACATATATGATGGCCATTATATGACCTACTTTTTTTTTTTTTTTTTGCACAGTTACAAGCGTGATGATGCTCTATAGTCTGAGATCCAGATAAACACATGCAAATACATACGCTGAACAAGCATAGATCTCAAAATATTCACGGTCTGCCTGCATCAGCTGAGTCATTTGCATGTGTCCTTATTTCTGCTTGAGAAGATGACAGCTTTTCTGTATGGGAATCAGTACCCCCCACCTACCCTCCTCTCTGCCAGGCCTTCTGTCTGCTGAGTGTTACGGCAGAGGCGTCACCATTAGCATAATGATGCTGTACATGGTTGTTTCCCCAATGGTGCAGTGAATGTGAACCATATGGTGGTGACGTGAAGAGGAGAAAGTGCTTGATGTGAGCTTAGGCGTGTTACTAGCTCCGTTGTTGAATGATGGTTTTTGCTTTGAAGAAAAGAGAAGAAAAAAAAACCCTCAATGACAGTTTTCGTTTTTGTTTTTGTTGTGCTAACAAAAAAAAAAAAAAATCACTGCGATATTTACCTAAACAGCAGTGTCTCAGCTCAAAACCACAAATTGTCTTCTCTTGTACTGGGGCTTTCCCAGCTCCTGCTCTCTGCAGGCGCAGACACTACGGGAGGGTGGGAGGGCCCCAGGATGTTCTTGGAATAACAGACCCTCTCACAAGCAGACACCCCAGGGAGCAAGGCAGCCCAGTAGGCCACCCAGCCCAGTACACGATCCCACAGACTGTTTGTTTGAGGGCAGAGGTCTGATCCCTCAAAAAGTCTGGCAACCATAATACACCCAAGCTGACAGTGTTGCACTGTGATGAATTTATGCTGTTAGAGAAGTCTGTTAAGTATATGTGCTGGTCGTCTGCTGATCTCTCTCTCTCTCTCTCTCTCTCTGTGTGTGTGTGTGTGTGTTTTGAATTGTTTTGTTTGAAAGTCATTCGAACAATAAAGTTGAAGAAATCAGATTGCTGTCATAATGAAACTGAACATAAAACCTGAAAACAAAAGTCATATTTTCATGATCCACATATTTATTGTGTTTTCACATGGCAATAATTGTGGTACAGAAGTGATGTGAGGCTCGAATGAATTTGAACTGCAACCACATGACTCTGCATGTTACAATCTTTCAAGCTATGCGATTTTTTTTTATTGGCACTATTTATAGTCCTTTGATATTCTGACACTACTGCAATAAAAATCACCTGCTGAAAATATTCTTGGTTTAATTACGTGTAATTTAATCTGAAACTATGGCTCATGGCTGCATTTGCTCTTATTCTGATGCGAGCTCGTCTCCAACATGTGACATGAAGCTCACGATGATCCAAGAAACCCTTCAAACAACACATTTTCTGCCTCACACATCTTTGAAAGATTCTCCAGATGGGGGACGTGAGCTTCAGTGATGGAGAAGCCAGCTTCTTTCCGTCTTATGCTAAACAACTCCTAGTTTTCCATTTGGAGGCATTGCCAAAAGGTAAAGCTGAACAGTGCAGAGTGAGATTTAGTGCTTCATCCGTCACAAGCCGACGGGGCCTATTCAGGCTGGCATGGTCAGAGCAGATGGTGCTTCAAAACAAATCTATTCAATTAAAATGAATCCACAACATAGCGGGACTTTTTTTTATTTTTTTTTAAATCTTCACATTCGAGTTAACAACATCACCACAGTTTACTATGAAACCACAACATGTTTTTTAACATTGCTACCCATGCAGTTACTCCGTACGGGCGCCTCTCCTCTGTCTGTAGACCCAAACTGTCGTACTCGCCTCACTTCACATTCTTCCTTTCTGCCAACATGTTTACTCAGTATCGTGGAGCATACTTGCGGCCGTGCTTACTTGTGTATCTAATGGCAGGGATGTTAGCTCAGAGGGTCAACTCAAATGAGGGTAATGACCACTATCAAAACAGAGGCCTTCTGGTGACCCAGCAGGAGTTCGGGCAGGAGGGGGGTCGTAAGTCCCTTGCTGGACCCCTTGTTCAGGGTTGTTTGGAGACTATTAGCAGCACCCAAACTGTTTTCTAACAGTAACAGCAACAGTCGACCAGACCTGATGGGCTGAACAGATGGAGGCCATGTTATGGAACAGATAAAGCCCTTCATCCTCTCGTCTGCTCTGTCAACACTGCTTCATCTCAGGCTGGATAGATACACAACTAGTACACAAAGATGATGCTGAAATTGTTCAAATATATGTGGGCTTTCTAATTTTTTTATTTGTTGTTATTTAATCTGTTTCATATATGAACTATTCGACTATTAAAATAAATTCAACGGATGTTGACAGACATTCATTCAAACAGTCATCCAGTATGAATAAACAGGCTATTGATATAATTTTTACACAAAATGTTAAGAAGTCAATTGCATCATGCCTCGCCTCTAGAGATTTCTAACATATCTCTGCTCTGATTGGATGGCTTAGTTGAAAGTGTAAAATCAATGTTGAGCTGCTACAAAAAAAAAAACCTGCTGATGCAGAACAGCACAATTCACTGATAACAAAATGGATAATTATCAAGTTATTGTTCCCGATTTAGATTAAATAACCTCTATGGATAATAATAATATAATTCTCCATGGATTATTACTGTTTATTATTACTATTTATCCATAAACTAAATCAGACATACAGTGTTGTATATGACATAAACTGATGTATGATGATGTTTGTGTTTTGTTATATATCATGTTTATACTTTTATACTATACTTTTATGTATTCATGTACCATTGCTGGAAATCTCTTGAGACATTACAGGTAGGCTATTCATATTTCATCATATTGTGCTGTTAGATGCTGGTGAGTATACATACTGATTGATTAATGTGTTGGAATAATTTCCACGAGGGACCGGTGGTGTAAATGTCCAGACATGAAAATAAAACTATTCATTTCATGCTGTACGAGCTATAAATGGTAGTCTAACCCTTTAATAGGTAAACTTATACTGGTGTCACAGCTTACTTTGTCATTGCTGGATTTTTACTGCAATATCATATGCAATCATTAAACCCACCACTTTTTCAGCAGCTTGCTGCAGGGATGCACAACAGGAACAGTGTGGGCTCCACTATGGGTCATCGCAGGGTCAATTTCCACATCTGGATATGTCATCAGCCCTCCGGATCTGCACAATGACACAAAGACAGGCAATGTTCTTGGTCCAAAGACAGCCCGATGTCTGACAACATCTTACGAAAAAAAATATGCTGAAAATTATACTTAGCCACAAATGAATCATAGGTACTGTCTGTAAACTGTACCTGCACATATTAAATGTGGGCCAGGATGGCCTGCTGTTGGGGTTTGATGTGAAAGCAGATATATATATGAGCATGTCAAGATATATTACTTAAAGGTTAGAGGTTCTGGTCACAGTTATCAGTGTCTGATATCTCCAAACAGCACCGAGAGCTTCTTAACTGATTTGAGGTGATTTAACAGATGTGGCTTCTGCGCTTCACTCACACACTTCTGTTATCTCATCAAGACTGCTGAGATTATTATGTCTCTGAAAATGTGTGTGTCAGCGCTTTGTGAAAACATTGGTTATTTTAAACTGATAGTGGTGAAAAGTATGGATAAAGCTCGTGCTGCTTGGTTTCTGCAGAGCTCCATATCAAAGTGTGATTGATCGTCACTCACCTGGCCTGTCTGGTATGCTGAGTGCTTTGACAACCACATCACAGCTTTGCTCAACAGCTCCTAATTCAATATTCTCATGTTCAGCCGTGTTCATGCCTGTCTGTCAGACAGATTTCTTGTCTGGCATGTGTGTGAGTGAGTGCGGTTGGCATCTCCGATTTTACACCACGTTGTCAGATCAAAGTGAGGGCTGGCGCTGGCAGGTCACAGGACAGGGTGTTGCGTGCAGCAGTGCTCTTTAGGTCATGTGCGAACCATCCAGCACGGCTGTCATCAGAGCATCCCTGGGGTGTGCTCTCACTGACTGATGGTCTCACACTGGAGCCCAGAAACCTACAGTCTAGAAAACTGGCAGGATCTGGACTATATATCTAACAAATGCTATGTTCAATACTTCATGGTCGATGCCAGGTGACTTGGGTCTGCAGCTGGAACATATTTATATACACAGACATGCTCTGTTATACATACAGCACAGCAGATAGAGCCGCCAGATTATTATTAATGAATGCATGAATAAGAATTACTACACAAATACCAGACATTGCAGTCTTTTGTTTGCAAGAGTTTTTTTTTTTTTTTTTTTTTTTCATTCTTTGAGCCTGTGTTTGAGAACTGTAACAAAAGAACTGTAAAGTGTAACACTTCTCTCTATAAAAGGTAACAGGAGATACTCAAAGCAACGCCCCACAGCAACAGTTTGTGCTGTTATTGAGCGGTTCCTCTACAGCAGGAGGAATTCACCCTGGCAGATGGTGGGGCCGAGGCCCCTGAGGCCCGAGGCAATGCTACACCCTGGGACCCGGATACCTAATCATGCCCCGTTGAGCCTCTCACCTGCTGCTCCGCCACTCACAATGTTATCTCATCTCCCTGACCTATTGTGGCTCCCATCGGTGATAATGACAGTTGAGAGACCCACGCAGTGCCAGAGCAGGAGCTCGCTCTCCCTGGAGAGAGGCAGGATCATGGGAAAACCTCAGAGTAATCGATCTCTCCATCTCGCCATCTCCTCTGGTGGATCTCATTTCTTATCACGGCCTGCAGACCGCTACCGTTTTGTTTGTGGGTACGGTCAGGCGCAGATTACTTTGATTTTTCAGGGCAGCTAATTATATTTATATAAACTGCATTTAGTTGATCCTTTTTAATGAAGTGTGGTCTGTGCTCTGATATATCACTGTGAATGAAAAGTTCATATTTCCCTGTTTTAGTTACTATAGTGAACATGTTATTGAGGGTTTCACTACTGCTTATACACATACAGGACAACACTTCAAGAACATATCACTATTTTATTTATGGTATTTATTTTATATATAATAACAGTCTGAGGCAAATATGTTCCACCAACAATTACATTTCCTTACTCATTTTTAATTACACAATGAGAGTGCATTTCCATTCTTTCACTGTGTCTCTGTATGAGGCTGTCAGACCATCAATTTGCTGCTTTGGGTAACCACAGTTAGTTGCATTTTGAAACCCAGTCCTCGCAAACCTACTTGGCCAAACCACAGTGTTGTGGAGAATTTTGTTGTTGTTGTCTCCTTTTTTTTCCCTTGCTCCCCGCTGTTTTTAATTTTCCCTGTGAAAACACCGCCCGGTTCCTGTACGTGACCTCGGTTCCCACCATCTCAGTCAGTCAGATATTGTCACAGTGGCCCAGTTCTCACTGAGCTCTGCTGGATCATTAATTTAAGACTTTCACTGCTTCGTTATGAATGTGTAGCTCTTCATCATGCAGTACATTTGTTTCTTAATGCCTCAAGAAAAATAATTAAAAAAAAAAAGTATTTAAAAAAATAAGTGTAGCATGCATTTGTTGTTTTCTTGCCGTTTATTGGCATAATAAAAATACAGTATCAACAGATTTATTCTTTGAGGAGCCTTCAGACTGAATAATGATATGTAATTAGATTTTTTTTTTAAGTAAAATGTATAGTTCTGAGTCTGTTTAACCCCAATTTAAAACATGCTCAACATGGCACAACCCAAGAAAAGTACTCAACAGTAGTAAAACATGCTGTGTCCCTACTTGTGTGCTCTATGCGCAATAAAACATGTATAGACTACATATCATATTTGCAGCTTCACGCCCCCGACAGTTTAGTTTTGACGAGGATGTATTTCGAATCTCGTTCTGCTTGTGTGCTGCGAGCATAAAGGGAAGGAAGCGACGGGAGTTTCACAATGATCCGTTCCGTTTTCTATAAGAACACAAACAGCAGAGTATCTTCTTGCCTCAGTAAATTGCAGCTGAAAGAGAGAACAAAAGAGATCAAATGGAAAGAAGAACACACCCTATCACTGTCCGAGGGACTTAAACTGTGTTTCCCTTTGTAGTCACACAATCAATATATATATATATATATAACCAGGAGAAAGGAAATGGAGTTCTATATGTCTCAGAGACAATGCAGAGAGAAACAGTGAGTCCAGTTTGTCAAAGATTTGACCTCATTAAACATTAAAGGTCACTCGAACTGTCGACTTTTCCACATCAGCGTGCTTTTGAGACTTTGTAGCATGAAACATTCTCTGATCCCATACTTTATATTATCATGAGATTATAAAGTTATAAAGTTTAACAGTGTGAAGCATTTTTTTTTTTTTTTTGCTGTGAGTGTGATAAAGCAGTTCAGGGTGAATAATCTCAAGTCACAGATCTCCATGAGAAGTCTTAATACTTGGTACATCTATAATCCTTCTCTAAATGGTGTGAAAATTGCAAATTAAAAACAAAACAAAACAAAAAAAATAAATGAATACAGAGCGCATGACCTTCATGTTCTCAGCAGTACTTATGACCTTGGTTGACATGCTTTTTCTGCTGACAAAACACATTTTGAAACAGGAGAAACAGAGGCGGGTTTCACTGAGAGAAGCCAAAGTGACACAGCTGATAACCCTGTGCCATTGTGTGCCTGGCTGCCTGAATGTCTCTGTTTCACTGCAGTGTGTAAAACACGATGGAGATAACAGCAAATCCAAACATTCTCCAAAAGAAAAGAAAAGAAAAAAAACATCTCACATTTTCCCTTCACACTAAAGCAAACAGCAGATCTCCTTATCTTAAGACAGATTGGATCTGTAAGACCACCACAATTCAAAGAGAAGAATGGGAATTTCTGATGTTTTCTGAGATTCCTCTGGGGGACAAAAAGTCATTTTGTAACTTAAATGAAAATATACTTTGTCAAAAGAAAGCACTTACTGATCCGTGTATGTGTTTACATATTTAATACAGCTTAGTCTCACGCCTTTTATGGAATGCAGCATTTTGCTTTAAAAATCATAAAGGTTCAATTTAGCCGAGCAATTAGTTATTTAGCTGATTTGAACTTTAATAGGCATAGCAGGCTTTGTATTTCTCTGTGTGCCAAAGTGCTGCTGTTGTATAGTGAGCAACCACAATAGAGAGGGAACTGATTAAAGCAGCTATAATCGTTATGGTTCATAATAACAATGCATCGAATGATACTGTGTAATGTCAAAGGAGTCACTTGTAGTGATAAACCTACAGAGGATTAACAGCCATCTCTGCAGGGATCCCTCCTCTGTGGCTCTTCCTGAGGTTTCTTCCACCTTTTTCCCTGTTAAAAGTTTTTTTCCTTACCCGAATCGAGTGTCTAAGGACAGAGGGTGTCACTCCCTGTACACATTGTAAAGCCCTCTGAGACAAATGTATTTTGTGATTTTGGGCCTAAAGGTTTAGTGAGCAAACTGGAAGCTTTAGAGACACAGAGGGGATTTTTTGGTGACAGTCCTCAGCTAACCCACAAGACAGATTTGTCAGAGATTTGACAGAGATTAAGTGTATCGTTGCAGGAAAGGAGAAACCCAGAGGTTTATCAAAGAGCTGCATCTTGAGCTCTATCAATAACAACACAATCAATTTGTTTGCTTTTCACTTATCATGTGGAAAAAAGTGACTTGTTTAATGACACACATGAAAAAAAGAAAAAAATCAGAGCTGCTCTGCATCCTAGTGAGGTGGCCCCAACATAAACAGAGATCTGTTGAGCAGCAGAGTAAACTTCCTCTGCTTGCACTGGTGCACACACTTCCTGAGGGGACTGAGTGATGCATCAGATTGAACCCCATTCTCCAAAAAAAAAAGGCTAGAAGTGTTTCACTCTGCTGGCAAATAGGTCAACCAGGCAAATTCAAGCCACATGGTAATCTATCTTGTTTCTCATGTTACTGCAGGTAAAAAACAAAATAGATGGAAGATGTGCAAAGGCTCCTGAAACAAATAACATGGGGGTTGGGAATTTAAAGTTTTTGTTGCAGAATCTCTGCCAGAGATTCATTTAAATAAACTTTACTGTCTTGGGAAATGTTCAGTTTTAAGCCCCCCATATTTGAGCAAATCAAGATTTTCTATATGCACATTTCAGTCTATTCCACAATACACTTAAATTACACCCATAACACACAGCTATGGCTCACTTTCCCACAAAGTCTTGTGCTTAGAGGATTTTCTCTCGTAGATGATCTCAGCGCTAAGATGTTTTCTCAGAATCATGTCTGTTACTTGATTGTTATCGAAAAACTGGATTAACTAGCTGTTTCCACTAATTCATAGTGTTCTACAGTTTATTTTTGATTTCCTGCTCCATGACTGCAGATGAATATCTCTAGTGGCAGCAGCCCAACTGCAACAAACCCTTGACTACGAGTGGCCCTATCCTCAGCACCCTGAGAAACTCTATAGCCAGTGAGAAGGCATAGCAACGTATAATTGGAGACATAATTGGGGAACAGTAGATATGTGTGAGTTTTACAGGCCTCGGGGGGGAGTCCCACCCAAGGAGACTGGAGAGGAAGCTGTGCAGATGGAGGTCAGAGTTGGGTTGCTCACATCCTACTCAATATTTGTCCTGTTATTCCAATCTCCGCCAACACACAGACAGGATCCTGATCGGGAATAATGTCCATGGGGAATAATGTAAAAAAAACTCCCCACTTTTTTCCCCCAAGCTCTACTAAACAGAAGATTTTTTAAAGTTAATATGACTAACTCATAAAAGCTGGGAATGATACTATTAGAGTTATAAAATGTGGTCACTGTGGTGAACTTGCCATAAAGGTTAGGTTATAATTAGACAGTTTTTTGTTCTGAGATGCCCTTTGTCATCTAAAAAGGACCCCATATGCCAAAGTGTAACATCTCCAAAGCCTTTGAAGACCCTCCGACTGATGTTCATTATTTCCATACATGATATTCCTCTGCGTATTCTTTGCAGGACTTGTATTTATATCCAGGCTGTTGCTGGATTTGGCATGATGTCATGTTTTTCATGGCTTACACATGCATAGACCATCCTCAGATGTTAAATATATCTTGTGGAATGAGCAGAAGTCTCTCACTGTGCCATGTTGAAAAAGGACAAGAATATTTAAAGAACCATATACCAATCATAATGATTGACACTTTTGCTGTCCTGATATGTCATCATAGCCCTAAAGCATTTGGGCGATATTACAGGAAAAAATATTCAGGATGGTATTTATGGCACGCAGAGTACAAAGAGCGAAATCACAATGAGGACTCTTCCTGAAGATGTGACTTCGGTCACATTGTCTCGAGCGAGGTCGTGGCCGACCAGGTCAGGCAAACTTTGGCCAAGACCGTTGTGAAACAGTGGCGGCGACCTGGGAAATCAGGATCTTTTCCGTCAATACTATAGAGACAAAGAGATGTCAGAGAGGACGATGACCCTTTCCTGCTAATCAGGGGGGAGATTCGCAGAGAGGAAAGGACTCCACCCTTCACCTTCGCTCAGACAGTGATGGGGTTTACGTGTTTGTGTTGGCTCATGGAGTTATAAAGGTACCTGTATCCTTTTTGGCAGGGAGTTTGTTTATCATCCTCTAAGTTTTAACTTGATTCCCTTTCTGTTGGCGATGCTTAAATTTGTTTAGGCACAGTACCTCTAAGATGATGGATGATTTCAGCTACGTTATGTTGAATAAAAACTTTGCCCTTGAACACACACACACACACCCTTATGTTCCTCGGACTCATTGGGCTTTCTTTCAGTCAATTGAATGGTGAATGGTTTATTGCCCATTTAGTGCGTGCTGAGATAACCTGATAAAGCCGGGGTTTGATCAAAGAACATCAGCAGAAAGTCACATTCCTCTGTAGACATCGCCTCAAAGGAAATGACTCACAGTGGAGCTACAGTAAACATCCAGGACAACAAGCTGTGCTTTTTATCTCTTTTATTTCTGCTGCACCCTGTGGCTTTGAAGCACCACAGCTCCAACCATCCCCTCAATAAAGTTTCTTATTATAGTCACTGTTTATTGGTCAATATTTATCTTTATTATGTCTACTTGTTTTGTAGACCAGACAAACACAACGGAAGATGCACAAATAGTGTGCTTAAATAAACAGTTTGACATGTGCAGTGCCAAGTATGATTTTGAAATATTTGTACTTTTATTTTGTTTTTCATTTATATGACTTTAGTCTTCTACTCTTTTATATTCAAATAGGAAATGTTGAAATATTAACTTACTTACTTTTTAAGTTATTAGCTATTGAGCATTTTTTTAATTTAGATTTTTTGGCACTTTAAACAAGCCCAAAGGGACATATGAGGAGGTGGCAAACTGAAAAACAGATACTGAAAAGATTAACTCAAATAAAAACAGAACAATTTAATACATGTACAATTTTAAAGTGGCTCTGTGGATCTTTGCTTCTGCTGACTCTTTGGACCTCTTCCTTGTCCCTGCAAATTAACGAAACTAAACTCTCACTCTGATCCTGAGTGAGATTCTGGATACTGCAAATGTTTAGAAGCTGAATAAAAGTTTTGTCTTTGATCCCAAAGCTTAAAGTCCCATTTTAGGTCCCAGAGAACAGACGGCTTAGTGATGCAGCCTGCTGCCATGGAAACCAGAGTTGTCTGTTGTGTTGGCTGCAGAGATCCGCCCTTTTGCCCTGACCTATTCCCCTTGGTGGCGGCACACTTTCCCCCGGGGATTTCAAATACAACATCTGCCCTGTCCATCCCCTAGCCCCCCACCCTCTGACCCAACCACCCCAAAAGCCTAGAGCTCCTAGACTGGCTTTTCTCAATAAAGGCCATCCACACACACCTGCTGAGAAGGTCAGAGGTCATCATCTAAGCATGAAAACACTACCATGACCTGGCATAGCTCCAGCCTACACTCATTCCCATACAACATAGCAAAGGAGAAAAATGTTTATTGACACCGGCTACAGAAAATAACTTAATTCTCACACTTACTACTGAGAAAGAAGCTTCAAGCTACGGTATACAGAAATAAAGTCAAATCAAAGGGGTTTTTTTGTTGAAAAGTCTTTTATTGGCATGTCTGCCGAGATCACAAGTGGCCTGGGTTTTTATAAAACATTACATAAACTTCTCAAAACATTTTCCCTTTTTCATGTTCCCAGGTTGTAGCGTCTAGCTGCTCCGTCATATGACTGGTGAATGTGGAGACAGCAGGAGAGGGAGTTCCCTGTGGTGTCTGTTCAGCTTGCTGTGCTGCCTGCTGCCTGTCCAGGCCCTAAAGGAATCACCCAGGCCTCATCAATCTGCCTCCACATTCCACAATAGCTGACAAAGGGACTCCACTCTCTCCGCAGCAGATGGCTGAGCCTCAGGCTGTCCATGCCAAGCTGAGCTCCCATTGTTTAGGCTCTGGAGTTTGATGCAGGGACCTTTGCTCCTCCTCCTCCTACTTCAGTGTCACAGAAGGATACTGGGGTGCAGAAGTTGAATTCAAAGCTCTTTCTATGTGTTAATATAAATTTTTCTATATTTCATGTAGGCCCGTTTCCATATAAACTGCATTGTGTAAGTTTTTTTTTAACCTGGTGTCGAATATATAGTTTAAATAAAATTTGTGCAATGACAAAAAGCTGTGATCCACTGTGGATTATCCTCGGCTCTAATTCCCACTGGAATACAGGAGGTTAGCGCGGGCCTCCAGCAGGCAAACAGTAACAGGCTCCCACAGTTTGCTACCAAATGGACAGCCATGTTTTTTTTTTAATTGTTGTCTGCAACCAAGAAACATCATCAACCAAAATAAAATTGTTTTGAGGAAATTTGAAATTTAAACCGTCCAAAGTCCAGTTTTACACCCAGATACAATTACACAGCAGGTGTTTGTGGGATCTAAAGGTGCAGCTTGGTTATAAGCCTTGTAACTATTTTATGGCCTGGGCAAAAAGCCTTTTCTGTGCATCTCTGAAAGTGGAAGGCTGCTTTACGATATGGGATTCCTTGAACGTACTCACTGAAAGCATGCAACAGCTTTGACTGACTCCATACAGCAATTAACATAAAGCTGCCTCTATTAGAGAGCATGCAACCACAACTCTTTCTGCTTTTTGTGAGAGGGAGCTGGCGACGTTTAACACATCTGTTGTCTCCTATGTCTGAGCAACCCACAGACAGGTCTGTTCACAGTGATCCTTTTATTCAGCTCTGAAAGGGCCTATAGCTGCTCCTGATATTCCAATGGAAATGGCAAGCTGGATAATAGGAAGAATGGGGAGCCACCACTCCAGCACACCCCCTGCTCCAAAACCCCTAAACATCCCCTTTTTAAAGGGCTCCTCTTAAACAGGCGCATGGTGAGCCTAATCATGTTGAAAAGAGGAACCATGTCTAAGCAAGTTTTATTTCCTGCCTACGGAGATTGGCCTTTTTTTCATGAATTTCTCAACGATTTTAAAGAAATGGTTTCATAAAAAGGAAATCTAAAAAGGATCTAAGTCATCTGAGCTAACATGCAGAAAAAATGTAAAATGTACAAAAGACATTCATTGTGTTAATCTTATCTGCTTATATGCTCTTATCTGGTTACATAACTTTTTGGTTGCAATAAGAACCACATATTTCTGTGTCTTATAAACACGGAGGCCTGCGTAGTGCAACTGAGGATTAGGAGCGGGGAGGTCAGAGTTTCATCCATGGGAGTGGTGGGTTAGAGGATGTTTACTGCAGCGCTTCAGCATCAGTGATCAGGACAGCACGGGGATGAAAAGACAATAGACAAAACAATGTCCTATTTACAGATGGGTCACTGCTATTTATAAAGCAGCCCAGAGGCCAGGAGGAGAGGAGGTGGGAACTTGAGGACAACATGCAGCCTTATATATAGCAATAAAAATTAAATAATAATCTGATTTCATGATATAAATCAAGCCTGGATGTCAGCCTCTCACTTACTAATGACTGGTCTGATGCTGTAATCAGGGTAAATCCAGGGATCTGTTGGTCTCATCCATTTATCATACTAAGCTCTTATTTGGACAACTGTAAGAGGCCCATTAGAGCCTGTTGCATCAGCTAAAAACAGAGATGGATTCGACTTGATAAGCTGCGGAGGGCATTACTCTGCAGCTCAGGCCTCTGATGATATCTTTACTTTCACGTGGAATCTGGTCCTTTTATAAAAGCATGGAGTGTTTCGTGCGTCCAATGCTGACATCCAGGTCTCGTTAATTTTTCCTGTGGTGAGCCGTAACCGTCTCGTGTGTTATTCCCGTGTTCGGCTGATGTTCCCTCTTCATTGTCTATCTGCTTGTGTGATCCCCTTTTTAAATCAAAACAGACACTTGTGGCCCGGACACAATGGTCAGCATTGTTTCACAGTGAAAAGAGAGCATGTGCTTTGCTAATGCCGCACTTGCAGCAGCCAACCTCCAGGACAACTTCTGCATTCAGCCTTTGATTAAGGAGCACAGTTATGCATGGGTGACTTCCTCCAAGGTGCCTGGAGGTTGTGGGAAAGGACCAGTGAGTAAGTGTGGCCTCAATCAGGGGCCAGTCGGGCCTCAGTGAATGGACTCCACAGACTATACTGATACTGAATCCAGCTGAGCCAGGGGGGTTTACTGTAGATCACGTGACCAAGACTATTATAACCTAATGGCATAGATGTACAGTAACTCAGTATGTGTGAGAGAGAGCATTAGCATTACATACTTCTAGCATGTCCCCTGATATTTAATTGTGCTTATTTGTAAAACAATAAAGGGCAAGAACCACACAGAGACACCCAAACATTAGCTATTAAGTCTCAGGGAGTCAGGTCTCTGCTCCTATTGTCCACAGCACAGTGAGAGACTTGTGTTTCTGATTGCACAGGGATTTTGAAAAGCTTCAGTGAACTAAATCACTGCAATACAAACGCTTTTAGGCCCTACCTATGAAATAATATATATGAATGTAATATAATGAACCAAAAGACAGTGGAGGGGGACTTTATAGATCAGTTTTATGCACTTTGGAGCGAACATGAATCACACACTAATCTTATTTTAAGAAGGATTTGTGCCTACAGTAAAGTGAGTGTTGGTCAGAAACAGACTAACACAAGCTTAACAGAGCAGGGACGGGGAGGCTGATCTGGGGTCAGGGCTGCCCAGCCAAAATCTCAGCACATCTGTGGTGGTGTGAGGACTCAGCCACGGGCATGATTAGCGTGGCGCCTGGATTGAAGCCTGTAAGGGTGAGGGATGTCTGCTTTTTGAAGGAGATTAATTAAGGGAGAAGCACCTGCCATCCATCCAACATTATCTGTGTTTGAAGTACAGTCTTCCAGGAGCACATTAAGTAATAATTATTATAATAAATTCTAGCAGTGTAAATATTACACTCTTCATGTGATTTTCCCTGATATCTGTAACATGATCTGTTTTATGCCAGTCATGTAATAAAGAATTTGGGTCCCGACCTAACCTGCTCCTGTCATGGATGTCTCCCATGGGAAATCAAAAGGCTTGTAAGTGGTGTTAATGCTACAGTTTCCCACGGATACTATAAGCGCTAATGCTTGCAGAGTTGAGCAAAAGAATCATGTTTCTAGTCTGCAGAAATAATGTAGCCCCAGTGTGCACTATGGTTAGACTATTTATTTTCAGTGACTACATTTACAGTTTAAAATGTTGTCAGAACAAAATGCCAAAATGCTAAATCTCTATTCTATTCATGAGCTCCTGACAGTAGAACAAGGCCTCTGCTAATCCATTTAATATGAGAGGATCAGCCCTGTTGAAGCCACCACAAGGGATAAACTGCTTCTCTGTGAGATGGAAGCTGTTCTTGTTGCTCGGCTGGAGCTGGGCCAATGGCCGGTGCCAGGAATTAATCCCAGTAACACACAGAAAGGACTCCCTCATCTGACCAGGTTGGACAGTCTGGGAAGAAGGTGTGTGTGTGTGTGTGTGTGTGTGTGTGTGTGTTTGTGGACTTCACAGTGATGCAGGATTTCCTGACAGGTGGCTTGTTAAATGTATGCAACCCCTGCTTGGCCCTGATACCTATTATCCTTTAATACTCAGTCCTCCTGTTGTCAGTTAACCCTGGTTTTAATAGCAATTAATGGATCATGAAAATAAATAACAGCTTTCAAAGCTGAAAAAAAAAATGACGACCGATCCCAGAATTTTTAAATTATTGTCAGGTACACATATAAAAAATGTTTTTTTTTCTTTCTTGCTGTTATCATTCCTCCTTTTCCTACTGGCCTTAAACACTTTATTTGACTGCTGAAGCCTCTTATAAGATTCAGATAAACTTTTGAATACATTTTTTTTGTTTCCCATCTTACATTGAAAACGCATTACAGTAGGATAGTGGGATATTTTAATGGTCAGTATGAAAAACAGGGATGACTACAGCAAGAAAGGTGTACATATGAATACCTGATTTTTGTTTTAAGACAACCCATCCTTTAAGGACAGTACTGAGAAAAGTAGAAACATCACCTCCAACATCTATTGAGTATTTCACGTTTAGACCAATTAACAGGGTGTCCTCGACAATTAGCCAGCATTTATTATATTGTCTCTCACTGTTTTCACATGGCAATAAAGTAATTGAACTGCCCTACAGTCACATCTGCTTTTCATTGTCATCGCTCCCTAATTTGTCTGGCCTCTCATGTTACTGAGTATCACTCTGCTCCCTGTGGAACGCACTCTTGGTAAACAATAAGGCCGTGACTGAACTTTGCCTCTCTGCATTACAAAAGCACAAGCTGAAATCCACATGAGTCTTAAAAATAACAAGTTAAAGGTTGAAATCTTGTAGCCTATAAAACTGAAGGAGGAGGGGGGTAATTAATCATTCAAGTTGCTAATAGACTTCTGACTGCAGAGTAAACATGTATTAATCTCCTAAATAGCAACAGATGTAGGATATTGTAGAGATGAATGACCTTGAAATTCTAGCGCCATCTGTCATTGTTCTCTTTGGGGTATCACAGTATCAGAGGAGTTTGTGATAAAGCTCAGGGGGGCACAAAGCATCTCGGAAATATTCGGAGCTTTTTTTTTTTGATGGGGGAATGTTTGCTGGTAGTTTCTTTTCAGCCTGTGGCGAGATACCCCGAAGCCCCTGAGGCCCGGGGTAGTGGGGAGATCACAGAGGTTTGGTCATTTCCAACCAGATCAAGTAACAGGATGCTTTGAAGTGTGACACCCAAGGGAGTCCCTTTGCCTTTTTTACCTGTGCTCACATGACACCATCACAACTGCAGGAGCTTTTTTGCAGCAACGAATATGATCAAGAAGTTGTACTAGAGAAAAAAAAAAAGGAAAATAAAAGATTTCTAATTTGTATTCAGTGTTTTCTTGGGTAACTGTTCTTGTGACTCTTGAATTGGGATGAACTGGAGACCAGGCTTATGTGTGGCGGGTAATATACAGTCAAATTGTCTGTTTAAGAGGGAAGGAACAGAAACTTCATAAATCCCAGTGAGAAAAGAGACAACAAATATGAAACCATGCTAACCCCCTCCAACCAACCACCAACCCTCCCCCCAGTCATTCATAATTGGGGCTGTCCCACTAAATATATTTCTGTTTGGATCCACAGTTTTTTTTTTAAGCTGTAAAGACTAGACGAGAGTCCTCCCAATTTAAAATGTTGATTATTTGATGTTCCCAGAACAACAAGGCCCGGCACAAAGAGAGAGTGCTGGGAAGAATTAGGCTTGACAGGGTGGAAGTAGGGCAGGAGCAGGGGGTGACGAGCAGGTCCGAACAGTTATGTAAATAGCCCGTGTTATGCCTGGTTATGTGGAGGAGAGTAAAAAGGGAACAATTATGACGGGGGTGCCACTTTAAAATAGGACATCAACAACCAGCCATGAGGTTTCTCAGGCATAGTTGTGTCTTTTAAAGACTTTGTTCTTCTGCCAACTCATCACACTGGGTGACATGTCCCTCCATTACCATGAACACAGCCACTTTAGTTTATTTACATACAGTACACACCATCCTGTGGCCATAAATACTATTTACATTTGCTAAAAACTACAAGTTTTCCTTTTTAAATGTGAAACTATATATTCTTGATTTACATCAGTAGGAACCAATAGGCTAAAAAAACTTGAAATAATTGGGCATCAATGACACACTTGGTTTTACAGCGCTTAAGTATTACTGTCATGTAACAAACTAAGAGTTGAAGTAGAACTTATTATGAAAAAAACAGGCAGAAGAAATGTTTCTCTCCTCGTCCTACATTATGGTGATGTTCGAATGCGATGGTTATCATCAATGAATTTAATGAAATTCAGACTTCTGACTCTCACATACACAGAGAAACACTTTTCATACACGTTAGTGCACTTCAAAGTGCTTCACAGATAACTGACAAGTCAATAATAGGACATAGCAAATGTAGACATTAAACAGTAAAAAAAGAGACTAATGCACATGAGAAATAAAATAATATGAAAACGTAATACGATAAGACATGATTGTGGCTGTAACTGTGCAAAGCAAGGGGGATACTTCAACATAATACTTCAACATAGTATACATTGTTTCCTTGGATTTAACCATTTGTGTTATGTTATAGTCATCTTTGCTAATGTTGTCACCAACACAATCAGTACCATGGACAGAGTCTGCAGTTACTTCAAAATATGATATATTATATATATAATTAATAATTATCTCTGGAAGGATGCAAGGTGCTGAATATCGATCTGAAAACTGTAAAATTGAGAGCACACAACAGACAGTGAAGTATGTCACTGTGCATACAGGCCACAGACAAGCAATACACAAAAAGACTTTGGTGTATTAGTTGGGAAAATGGTCAATTATTCAGTTTTTCTACCTCTTAAAATGTACATTATGATATGGGAATAAGTCAAAGTTGTCAGCAGGTTTTTAGGTCTCTATTGAGTTTATAGAGCTCTTAGTGAAAATATAAATCTGGAGGGGTCTCTAGTGAATATCTTGTTTCCAGTAACAATAAGCAGAGTGTGAAATAATGAAGACTGGTATTTTTATAATACAAAACATTTGACCTTATTTGGCTAGGCTGATTTGTACATCACGAATAAAAGATGTGATTGTGTACAGACTTTCTGCGCATGTAATCTGACACTTCTGGCAAAAAAAAAAGGCACAATTTATTAGATCTTGGTCATAAAAACACATGTATGCACATAATTTCACAACTATGGGTCAGCTGAGGCATTTAATTTTAAATGATGAAAAGATCAAATTTTGTTGGTTCACTGAAAAATTATCCAACAAAGATCTTGAGATGTGATACCGCCTGATGAACTGAAGGTTGAGTCTGGAAGAACCATTTGTTTTCTGTTGTCCTTGTTACTGGCAACTACACAACACGCTGTTTAGTGTTCACTGTGTTTCTTTTCTTTCTTCCACTATGGACGTATTTCACATAAATATGTTATTTATAAGACAACATAATGTTGCAACTGGAGCTGGTTTTTTTTGTTACTGAAAGATGTTGGCTGACATTACCAGTTTGACAAAATCAAGTTACCTTGATGAAATGAAGAACTTAGAGCCAAATAAACACTGTGTCAATATTTTTTTTTACTCAAGACAGAGAATGAGGAACATCTGTTCAAACTTTTTCATTAGTATGAATATGCTTATGCATTATGGAAATGTTGTTTTTTTTTCTTTATCAAAGGAGCGGCATGTCTTGTGCCCTTCTTTGGCTGCATTTTGTGTTCGCCTGGAGAAAGTCCATCTAGACTTATGGGAACTCAGTCTGCAGATCAATAAAAAAAACGGGCCGTATTTATTTGTTTCTGGAGCCGTGGTCCCTGGAGATATTCCTCTAATGTTGCAGGAGGAGGGGAAACTGAATCTGAGCTCCGAGGGGACGCCTTGATCCCCCGACTCTCACTTCTGGTGTGACCTGTAATTCCATCAGAGCCAATGTGTCCACACTGGGAAAATAAACAGAACCGAAGACTGATCCCACTGCCCGACTGTCATCGCTGATCCTCAAAGCATAGTTTTGCACTTTTGTGAATCCTGTTCACATAGAGGAAGATGAACACAACTGACTTTGAATAGAATGTAAAAAAAAAACCCTGGCATTTAGTTGATGCATATTTGAATCAGCCGCTAATAAACAAACGTTTCAAAAAGGAGAAACATTCAGAGAAACATCTCGAGTTCAAAAGAAAGATGTGGTTTTGTGCTAATGCCTTCCATGCTGTTTTTTTTTTAAACAAGACGGATCTATATACATTATACAGAGTATCAAGTTATAGCTAACATGTTACACATGTGTTTTCCCAGTTTCTCTGGTGTGTATCAGTGAATACAATGGCATCTTTTTGGACAGCAGTGGGATGATCACAGAGATAATGCTTGTCCTCGTGTAATATGTCTATTCCTCACCTGCTGTTTGAACATCATACAGCATGTAATCATCTTTGTGAATGCAGGAACTAATAAAGAGCAGCCCTTTAATTTTACCGTCCAACTGAGGCTGCTCAGATCCCCCCAACATGCTGATACAATCAGGGGGAAAAATCAAGTACTTGTGGGCTTGTGAGCACTATATGGTGAGGAAGTGGGCTCACAGGAATTCAGCAGTGATGTTGTCTAGTGGGGGGTCAAAGATGAGGTGAGGTTGGTCGGTGGAGGGAACACAAAGCTGAGAAACACTGTTGGTGCAGTTTACGTTTCACATTGACACTTTAACAACTGACTTCACAAATCCAAAAGACCAAAAAAAAAAAGAGTTTCCGAGGTGGGACGAATGCCCTGCAAGCCCGGCAGAAAGAAGGAGGCTGATGGAAGAAGAATGAAGGCCACAGAGACAACCCCCTCTGCCTGGTTACTTATACTTGCTTTTCAGACGCTTTTCTACGCGCTATTAAAATGGCAACAAAAGACCTTGTCAGTAACAACAAAGCAGAGATGTAACTTATGTGCCGTGTGTCCCAGAATTAAATAGAATAAAACACCTGCAGTGGAAAGAGAGTTTTTTCTCTTTGCAAATGCTTTGGAAAGAAACCTTTTTTACTTTGGCTACAACTGCAAAGAAAGACAGAGGAGTTAACAAGATAAGCTGGAAGATTTATTAAAGACATGCAGGGTGTAATACATCTTAAAAGATATTGTTAATTATCTCAGGATAACAGATCAATCACTGAGATCATTTTGGCACTAATGTTGCACCACAGGCTCCTCCAGCTGTGTGTAAATGGAACTTTTGTGTTTTTGGTCAGTGTCCCAGCGCCAGACGGCACTCACGGTTGTGAGAGCCAGAATTTGAATAACAAGTGTTTTAGGAATGACCAACTGTTTAGAGTCCTCACAAGGTCAGCGAGGAACAATAGAGTCCGTTTCTCTGGTGAAAAAAAAGCCCCCAGCTCACACTCGGCTGTGTTTAAATAGCTTCACCTCGAAAGGCAAAAAAAAATCAGAGAGTTGAGCTTTTATCAAATGAGAAAAAACACAAATTGACACACACACCTCTCCTTGTGAACATTGAACACCTGCACTTTTGTTATCTTTGGGTCAATCTTTGACTCAGTGACACACACACACACACACACACACACACACACACACACACACACACACACACAATAGCTATAACCACGCCTCATTGCAGCGTCACTGGCTGATATGTTGCATTCAGGGACCTCCCATGAGGCGTGGCCAGCATGGAAGCTTATAAATGCCCCCTCATAACATTACAATTATTTGCTGTCTAGCTATGCACCCTCACGGACCCTTCATTTATCATTTTTTATTCTTTTAAAGAAAAAAGAAAAATACCATATGGACTTTGCATTGGGAATCCGTTGCTCCGCTTCATAGTTTTTAGTCTTTTTTTTGTAGGTTCAATCATGTTGAAAAATAATGGAAAGAAGACCGCTATCTCTGTAGCCAGCACAGCCTGTCTCTGCCTGCTGCTGCTCCTGGTTGCTGTGCAGCATCACCGGGTTCAGGTGGAGGAGGAGACGGACGGAGAGGACTCCGGGACGCGCTCTCTTCTCCAAGAGGCCGCACAAGAAGAAGAGGAGGCGGGCGACCCACAGCCCGGGAGCGGACAGGTTAAGAAAGGATTCTCGGCATACTTCACCAAGCTGACCCGAGGACGGAGGGAGGTGGAGAAGCCCGCACGCTCCTCTGGGTCCGCCGCAGACCCTGCTCCAGCCGAGGACATCACCGCTGATGACATCTTCATCGCTGTGAAGACCACCAAGAAGTTCCACCAATCCAGGCTAAATCTGCTTCTGGACACCTGGATCTCAAGAAACATGCAGCAGGTAAAAGGGACAGTGCAACATTGAATTGTTATTGACTTGCATCATCATACTGTACATGAAAGCTTTAAATGTTTTTTGGGGGGGAAATGATCTGTTTTGTTTCTGGGTTGGTGTCATTGAGCTCATTGAGCTGCTGTGCTGTACAACAATAAGCCAGTGTACACATGCAGGTGAAGCCTGTGTGATTTGCTGCTTACACTTCTGCATTGTTCCCCCTTTTGTCACCAGATGACACACTGACATTTTCCACACAACCTCTGTGTTCACCATGCTGAATTTCCTCAGCTCTGTCACTTTTTTTATTTTCCTCTGAGTGATGTCCCTGAGAATGGAGGGAGCAGTTTCGGGACTCCCTCTTCTCCCTCTTGCAGCCCCCCCTCTCTCTCCCCACTTTCTATTATCCCTCCTCTTTTGGGTGTCCCTGTGAATGCCCTAGTGCAATGGATGCTTCACAGCACCGACTCCAGCGCTGTCCCCCATCCAGCACTAACAAAGCGTCTTTCTGAAGGGGGAAGAAAAGCTTTCCCAGCCCCTTGTCTCCCCTCTCTCCATGGGAACGTGGGAGCTGAGTCTGGGTCAAGCATACGGAGGGATGGGAAAAACGGGGGCTTCGTTGAGGGGATGTCTGGGACAAAGGGGTGCATCTATAGGAAAAGTTTGTGCCCGGGGAAGTAGCACGCTGAGAATAAAAATGTGGCCCTGAGAACCAAGCTTCTTTAGAGGGTGCACAAAGACTCTTATGGCTGTAGCGTGGAGAAAACTGTGGCTAGTCAAAGTGATTTGATTCTGTATCCAGAGGTGTCACATGTGCTTTTTCCAAAAGTCTATTTAATTTGCCTCGGGGCAATTTGGGGAGAAGTTTCTTCTCTTTGTGTGGTGATAGGGTTGAGTAATAATTGTAATGATAATAGGCTGTTCATAGATCAAACAGAATTAAGATTACCTGCATAGCTGTCCAAACCAGGGAGTCTTCAGCATCAGTGTATATGTGAATCGGTGGTGCTAATTGGTTGTAATTACTGTACTGGATGATGTTAGTTAACCCATCCAACAGCAGCAGGGCTTATAGGCAGGCAGCTGGTGGGTGGCTTGCCCTGGACAAAAAAAAGGACAGACTGAGCCCACAATGCAAGAGGGAGTTCCTGGAGGAAGGGTGCCAGGTGGTCAGGAGAGGCAGAACAAAGGACGGCCTTAATGCCAGCCATATGATGCTCCGAGTTCCCACCGTGTACATATGGCCATCCTTCACGTTCAGGTTTGATTCTCACGCTCAGCTGATGAAACATCTGTGGTGTTTGGATCACTTTTTTTTTTTTTATAGCTGTAGACACAAAGGGACAAAAGTATTACATCTGCAAAAGCTGCTGTTAAAGATGTCTTTAAGTTTTCGTGCAGATGGAGTTTCTATCTGCTGCCGTTTATGAGAACAGGGAGATTATCCCTCTGATGAGTTTTGCTGACACAACAATGCCTGTAGCCTTCTTAATCTTTGGGATCCAAGCAGTTAGCATATGTTTATGTAAATGATTACCTGTTGTGGGTACTAAACTCCAAACCTAATTTATCTGTTAATTGGTGCTTTTCTACAGCACATCTTCCTGTTTTCCCATCCATCACCCTGGAAGAATATAATGCCTTACTGACAGAGGTCTTAAAACAAAAGAATAACATGGATCGCAGTACTTCCTGCTCCAGACTCTAGATCAGCAGCATCAAGACGGCTTGATCTTATATAAAGTTGGAGAAGCTAGATGCCATTCCTCCTCCCTATCCTAGACGGATTTATAAATCTGGCACGTAGCTGCGCTTATCAGAGCCTAAATTCATTTTTCAAGTGTCCGGACAGCTGGCACTAACATCCTCATGGTGGTGTGCCATGCATTCCTCTCTTAAGAGTAGGATAATGAGCCAGCACTCCAACAATAAGCGCTTTTAGCATTTCTGGAAAGAAGGAAAAAAAAAACACATGGCGCTGGAGTTTAGTTAATAAAATGTGTTCACTATGAGGTAGTAAAGTACAAGTGTTCAGAAAAGTTAAAAATGTGTGCCAGTTTTTTTAAAATAATTTTAAAGGGACTACTTTTAGTACGTTTTGTCCGGCTGCAGTGATTCAAGCTCTCTGGTGAGCTGCTTTACAAATCATTTGTCCTGATGAAAAGTGTTGAAATCCTTTTGAAGGTTTGGATAAGGGGTGGAGGTGGTTGATGGAAGGAGGAGAGCTTGGTGCCCTTCCTTCCTGTGGAGCTGGAGACAGCCAGCCAGGCACCACGTTCAGCTTAGACAGGGCTGTGCCAGGCTTTCCTGTGGTCAGGAGTGCAACCCCCCCCCCAACGTCCTCTCTTTGCTCTCATCTCCATCCTCACCCTGTGCCCCCTCGCCTTTTTAAAGTTTTTTTTTTTTTTTAGTATCCCATCAAAGTAGCTGCGCTTTTAAGTTTCAGTTAAGAAACAAAGACAGAAAAAAAAAAAAAAAAAAAAAAGCCCTTCCCCGGGAGCCTTCTCTTTAGTTAACTCCCGCAGCTGTATGCAAATGCTGGCAAACATATTTACAATTTACCCAGTGGAGACTTTACCCAGCATGAAAACTCACAGCATTGTTCTATTCAAGAGGCTCTAGCCGTGTATGTGGCTCAGAGGGAGCTGGGGGGGGGAAGCAGGATAGGGGGTGAAGTGGGGGGTGAATGGCCACACACGGTTTTCGATTTACTAATCAGCAGTGAGATTCCACCCCTTTTCCTCCCTCCCTCCCTCCCTCCCTCCCTTTATGTCAGTGCTCTGGCAGCCCTGGCAGCTGCCTCAGTGATTAGGCCGTCTATTCAACAGAATTTAAAGCAAACAGCACCAGCCTCTGATCCCTTCACCAGTGAAACCACCACCCTTCCTTAAACAAATACAGGCTCACGGCTTTAGCATCGTGCGGCATCTGCTCACAGTTTAGACTCGAGTGGTCTTATTTACTTTGTACAGAAAAAAAGAAATCTGGAGTAGAAAGATGTGTGAGTAATGTCAGCAAACTGTTGCAGATCCAGATCGACGGGGGTTTGTGTGACTGTGGGTTATAGCTGACAAAAAAAAAGTGCTCTGTCAGGGAGGGTTATGGCACCACGACCTGGCGTGTAGAGACACGTGGCGTAGATAAGGTAGCGTGATGTTCGGCAGGTGCTCGCCTCACCTCAAGTGAAGTGTAAACAGACCGCTGGCGGTTACAAAGACCTGAGGCCAGCACCTTTTTCACAAGCACTATTCACCACCTTGCACCTGCTCAGGGTGAGCTATCATAAAGAGGAGTCTAATCTCTCCCTGCTCTTTAAAGTGTTCCTGTAAGTTTCCCTTTGTTGTGAACCGTCTTTATGACTAACTGCTACATTTAACAAGAGCCTGCAGTCTCACTTTGATTCTTTTAACAGCCACACAGCAGCAATAGAGGTGACGGAGAGGATTGTGTCGGCGGTTTATCATATATGCTCTGACTGTATGCTACTGTTTTAGTTTCATTCAACATGTTGAAGCTCCGCAGCAGGTCCAGCACGGTGGATGGGGCTCAGCCGGGGGATGGGATGCATGAATGGGGTGTGTGTGTGTGTGTGTGTGTAGGGAGGGGGGGGTGAGGCGGACAGTCTGCCTCCTCCTTTGTTCTATGTCTGGGATGCTTCGGGGCGGCTGCATAGTTGCCATGGAGAGAGTGAAACGCAGGACAAAAGGCCTTTATTAGAGCAGAGGGTTGTTTAACTCAGTGTGTTTTCCACTGCATAAAAGACATGTTGATTGATGCTAATCACACACGGCTTCATATGACGACGGAGGACTTTGGACACACTGCTGAATTGAGGTCGATTGTATGACTGCCTCACGAGATCAGCCAAAGTGCTTTTGATTTGTGTTTTTTTTTTTTTTAAAGAGCGCGTCCACTCATCTTGTTATTTCCCTTGTTTGCTTACAGATCTACGTCTTCACAGATGGAGAAGACGAGGAGCTAAAAAAGAAAATTGGTAAGTCAGAGATGCACATTGTATTAGAAAGAGGTTGAATTTATGGAAACTAAATTGCACCTGAAAGGTCATAAATATTCTTTTTTTTTTTGTCTCTGTGAAAGATGATATGAAAACACAGCCTTCATTGAGCTGCTTATCTTATCTTATCGTAACTTCCTTTCTTATTGATGCCGCAGGGAGTCACGCCATCAACACCAACTGCTCCGCAGCTCATAGCCGACAAGCTTTGTCTTGCAAGATGGCGGTGGAATATGACAAGTTCATAGAGTCTGGGAAAAAGTAAGTACATATTTACCTCAGATGCTGATGATTATTGTGATTTAGTCTGAATGTGTCTCAGGATCTAATTATGCTTCCGTTTCTGGTTCTTAGGTGGTTCTGTCACGTAGACGACGACAACTACGTGAATGTTCGGACTCTGGTGAAGCAGCTGTCCCAGTACCCCCACACCCAGGACATGTACATCGGCAAACCCAGCCTGGATCGGCCCATAGAGGCCACAGAGAGGCTGGGAGATAATAAGATGGTGCGTAGAGCAATCCTGTTTTTGTGCACATAATAATTTTTTTCAAGATCATACTTTCAGGTTATTTTACAGATTACACTGTATATTAACAAACTTTTTAACCGTCTTCTTCTTGTAGAAACCGGTCAACTTCTGGTTTGCTACCGGAGGTGCTGGCTTCTGTGTGAGCCGTGGTCTGGCGCTGAAGATGAGCCCGTGGGCCAGGTAAGATTTTTTTCCCCCGTTTCTGCTTCCACAGCCAGGTGTGTCACATCAACGCTGACCAGTTGTCTGTCCATTTTTCTGTCTTTTCAGTGGCGGCCACTTTATGAACACGGCAGAAAAGATCCGCCTGCCCGACGACTGCACCATCGGCTACATCATCGAGTCGGTTCTCGGGGTTCCTCTGACCCGCAGCAACCTGTTTCACTCCCACCTGGAGAACCTGCAACAAGTGTCAAGATCTGAGATTCATAAGCAGGTGAGAGGCCGATCAGCTCATCCTATTGTTATGATCACCTTCTGAGGAAGTCGTGAAGCAGTTTTTACTTTTACATATCGTTCATGTGTTCATTATTTTGTCTTTCAGATCACTCTCAGTTATGGAATGTTTGAAAACAAAAGCAATATCATCAATTTGAAAGGGGCTTTTTCTGTGGAGGATGATCCATCAAGGTAAGAGATTGTTCTGAATTTCATGACATGACATATTTAATCTCAATTTCACAAATCTAAGTCTGGATTATTTTTTTTTTTGTTCTCTTTCTTTCAGGTTTAAGTCTGTGCACTGTCTCCTCTACCCAGACACCCCATGGTGTCCCCCCCAGGTTGCCTTTTAGGGCGACCGCTCCTTTCTCATCCTCGTCCCCGTCGTGCCTCGGTATCTGAAAGGCTCGCGGGGACCAGTGTTTGGTATTAGACCGCACGGCTGCTGTGTTCTTGCTGCAGTGGTGCGGTCTTTAATAGTTTTACTGGGCTGCTGTGCGGCCCGCCTCGGGACTATTCCTTCCTGCCCGGAGCCAGGACCTCGCCCCCGTACTGGTCGGGTGGAGGATTCCAGCTCTCGAACAGGAAGTAGCTTTCAGCGTTAAGCTTTGGAGGCAATCAGTTGAGCTTTGTGATTTATATGTTGCTTGTAAATGTATCTGCAATTCTCATAGAATGTATTGTCATATATTCAAGCCTTTTTTGCCAGCTTTACATTAACAGTTAATTTTTTTTTGTTTTATTTTTTTTTTTTTTTTTAAATTGAAAGCCGTACAGGTCTATCTTTGTAGGCTTTTTGGCTTTTTTTCATCATATATAATTGGCTTTTCCAGGTATTTTTGTTTAGATCTTTTTATTCATATGACTCCGGACAAACGCCCTAATATGAAGATGTTGTGCTTTTCAGTTGATAGTGTTATTTTTTCCCACAACTTGAGCTGGCAGAAGGCAGATTTCCAAATGCATCCTTAGGTTAAACTAATCTGAGGTATATCAGGACGATGCACTTTTGATATTTTAGGTGTCTTGGCCTAATTTATGTCCTGCTTCAGATTTGTGTCACAGCTAAAATAATAATAATAATAACCCCTCAGAATCTCAACATTTCTATTCATTCTCATGTATTTAATAACACTCCTTGCATTTATAACAATCAGGGAAAAATGATGAGTGGATGAGATTTTGATTTGGGGTTACAATCAGCTTTTGATGAAAAAAAAAAAAAAAAGATTTGTTTGAAAATTGCACAGCTTAGTTTCAAATGAGCTGATTGTTTGCTCCTGTGAAGACGCTCACCTCGAAAGCTTTAAACGGTTAAACTAAAATAGAAAGAAAAAAAAAAGCCATTTAAAAATCATCTACATCACAACCATGTGTAATCTGAGCCACAGTCTATAATAGTTTGCACAAAAGACTGATGAGCGTCTCTGTTTTTTTTTAAATATTAACATGAATGTTCTCGTATTTACACATCATAACGGCTGTTGAGGCCTGCGAGGTGACAACTTGACAAGAGCAACATCAGTGTTTCCACATGGAGGGGTTTGTTCCCTCTGTGTCGTCTCTCACCCATATTGGGTTACTCTGTACATCTTGATTACAGTATTGTGTACTGTGCCTTTTTTTTTTTGTTTAAATTAGTGGTTATTGTATATGTTTAGAATGTAATTTCCCCTTGGTGGTTTACATACACTTTTAATGACCTGGATGTGATTTTTTTTTTTTGTACTGCTTTTGAACTGTGCTAAATGACTGTGGTGTTTAATCTCCAGTATCTGGAGAGTTCGGACAGTTCATTCCCAATACCGGCTTCTCAGGGATTATGAGCTGATCCTGCTATTAACTACCATGGGACCCAACGGTGGGACCTAAAAGTTTGAATAAAAGTGTATAACCACTGAAACGTTACATATTTGGTCATGTCTTTTTTATTTGACTTTCTTCCAAGTTCACAATTCATGTTCAGAGTTGTCGACTGATGCTTTCAAATAAAACATAAAGTTTACATTTACACAATCAGAGTTGCATGTTGTTGCAGTGAAAACCAAAAGGAATAAATGTAGGAAGAAAAAACTGATTGGACAATCAGTGGTGGAAAAAAATGCATATATTCAACTATCATACTTAAGCACAAATTTAAGGTATTTGTACTTTACTGCTACTTTATACTTTATCTTAAACAGCTATAGTTATTGGTTACTCTTCTGAATTTTACATGAAAACCAAATGACAGCGTGAAAAGCAATGTGTAGCTCCTTATGTTTGTCTATGAGCTTATTACTAGTTCCACCAAAGAAGGATTTCGTTTAAAATTTTGTGTCCCAAAAAGGTAAAATTTATCCAAATATTCACACAAAAAATTTATACAAAATACGAATTGGTGAAGCAGAACTTTATTCATATAAAGATCTGACCCATTTGTTGGAACTAAACTACCTAACTGTATGTAAATGAGTTATAATTGGCTCCACATGGACCAGCTACAACAGTAAAAATGCTGTTGTCTACCTATAGGGGGAAGTTTCTAGGCGTGTATCTATGAGCATGATTTGTGACCTCACAGATAGTTTGGAGCCAATCACGGTCCAGTATGTGACTTTTCACAAGTGTGATGCGCAAACCTGAAGCCTGCAATGCACATGCACTGACAATGGAAGAAGGAGACATGTTGTTTCTAGTAGTTAAAGTTTTTAAAACTGAAAATATTTACATGTTCCATTATTATCCTTCTGAAAAAGGGGGCTTTAAGGGTTTTAAATACAGGACGTTTACTTGGAATATTAACATTTCAACTCCTCTGGGTGTTAATTTTAAAATGATAACAGTGTATAAAAAGTTCAGTCTGACTGTATTTATTGTTCTGCAGCTGCTCGTCTGGGAACGGACATATTTTGTAATAGCAAATGTTTAGTAAAAGATAAACAGTGGGGAACCGCCAAAGGACAGTAATCACATATAACAACTGCCGTTCAGTCAAAAGTCGCTCACAGATGTGACAGATTTGTATGTTTGAAGGAATTACAGATGCAGAGGGATTACAAACGAGATTTAATGAGTTCCCAGTCAATCCAAACACTATGAGACTGTGATACTGTACACGTCTCTTCAGTTTGAAAAAAACGTTACAGACAAGTGAGAGAGCCTGAATCTTAAAAAAAAGATTTAAGGCCGATTAGACCGACACTCTAATGATTTGTTATTTATGTAAAAAAAAAAAAACTTTCTCCTTTGTAGGAAAAGATCAAACCGCTTCTGATCCGATTACTGTTTGCACATTCACAGCTTGCCAACTTAATCATACAGGAGTTTTACACTTAAGCCACATGCCCTCTTTTCCCATGGGTGCAGTGCCAGAGGAGAGGGAGATCCCTCTCATCCTCAAAGCTATACAGAGAGCTGATCGACCGTATTTGTCATTGAATTAATGGCTAAAGCTACAAATCAACGACTGCCCTGGTTGTTCTATTTCATATAAAGTATGATTTGAAACTTCTGTGCAGATTTATTGGGACCATTTTGAGTCAACAGAGTGAGAGAGGAAAGTGGGCGCAGATGACTGATGTCTGTTTGAGCATGAGATTTAGACACATAAAAGACTCGAGCTTTTCCCACTATACATCTCTGGAAGGAAAAGCTGTTATTATGGTTTGTGGTGGGGATGTTTGCGCCAAGCAATTTGTCTCCCATGGAAGTCTTCGGTGACGGATCTTTGGCTACGTACTTGCCAGGGTTCAGTCTCCATGTGCCTCTGGGGACTGATAGCGATGATATTTTACACTGAATTAGAAAAAAAAAGGGCAAATACAAATACTTTTGCTTGGAAAATTATATGAAGCTGTATTTTTTTTTATCACAATCATTGGTGGAAGTATTCAGATCCTTTACTGAAGTACAAAGTTACAATAACGCAGCGTAAAAATACTCCGTTACATGTAAAAGTACTCCCTTCGAGTAAATTAACATACATATTACCAGCATAATGTAAATAAGTACTTATTATTCAGTCAAAATGTCTTCTGACAGTGTCAGATTATTGTATATTATTGGCAATAATATTGGATTATTATTGCTAATATTAGTCTCATTCAGTAAAATAACTTCAGGATCTGTCAGATAAATGTAGATATTTTCAAATGAAATGTAGTGAAGTAGAAATATACGAAAGAACCTCATAATTGTATTCTCCACCACAGGCTTTTAACTTTTAAAATTAGATTTAACACTGTTTTGCATTTTTTTTAACATTTATTTACATATATTTACATGTATTTTTACATAGAGTCTAACCCAAAGAGATTTGGCTGCAAACTGCTTGATAAGATATACGATATATATATATATATATATATATATCGTCTTCAAGTGTATGGAAAGGTGTGTCCAAACTTGCAGAGATTAAAAGAACACCAACCCCACTGTAGACGTCCAGCCCTGCTGCACCAGCTGCCTGTCAACAGGATACAGTGAAATATGGCTGGAGGCTGTTGCTGTGGCCGATTATCCACCAGTGATAAAGGATCCAGTATCCAAAATATCTATCATGTTCTGTTTACAAAACATAAAGGTCCCGCGTGACTTAGCAGCTTCTCTGCCTACTTGTTTCACCTCAGGGAGAAAAGCAAATAAAAACAGAGTGAGTGTCTTGTCTGTCACCCACATAACGACCCACCACCTCGACATCAACCAGCTGAGTGTTTGTTGTGTCTGGTTCTCAACCATTTCTGAATGAGAAAAAAGTTTAACTTTTAATCTTAGAATCCCACAAATCGAGTATTCTGTATATCATGCTGTCATTACAGCTAAAGTTGTTTTGCGGAAATACCACAAAATAGTGTAAAAAGAGCCTCAGGAGCATCATGTGACAGTTGATAAAAGTGTCAAACTTGTTAAACAGTGACATGATTTATCTTCTGTTTTTTATTTACACCACGTAGATTTACTAAAACCTAAAAACATCTTATCTCAAACTGACTACGAAAAGCCATAAGTCATGTTGTATTTCAGTCCTGTCTTCATGTTGAGTGACAGGAAACATTGCAAGCAACAGTTTTTGTACCCTGCTGATTGAAACACAAACACCTGGGTGTGTGTGGGGTTTTTTTTTTTTGCACTTCTCATCACAGCATCGCTCAGTAGAACATGTGAAATTTCACAACTCCAAAAAAAACCCCACACAGTGCCAAACACAAAACAGTGACCTTAACTGTCAGTTAAAAAGGGAAACAGAGCGGCAGGCGGGTTTTTAAGTGGAACTCGGACGGCTGCCGCGGAGGACACATTCCTCAGAGTGCAGGGGGATTACAGAGACGGTGGCCACTTGCACATTGTCTTCATGACTTTCCTTTCGCTATATCAGTCAGTCTCCAATTAACAGCCTGCATTGTCTGCAGGATTAGGAGCGGCGGGACAATTCCCATTGGTTCCACTGAGAGATCTCACAGCAACTGGCGCAGGCCTTAATCCTGCTCAACATGTGCTCCAAGTATAATCCAGGTATCACGTATCGCTGCTGTAGAGGGACTTGAACTTTGTAGTAAGAAGCACTTGAGTGGGGGATTTGAGGAATCTGGAGGAGGACCAGCATGCCTGACTAACACTGAGTGGGACATGTTTTTTTTTGTTGTTGTTTTTTTTTTGTCTCTGTTGGAAGAGACAGGAAATGATTCATTTTTTAAAATAAGTGTTGTTTTTAAAAGATAAATTATTTTGGCTTTATCTGATGGTGACAGTTGAAATACAGACGGCAAATGAGAATGAATGGAAGCAAAGGGTACGGCATGCAAAGGTCTCTGCTGTGGTTATATATGTTATTTATAATGTCCAGGCTACCAGAACAGACCTTAAAATGTTTTTTTAAATATTCTTATATTAATCTTTTGTAGTATAATGACTATATCAGGATCACCATTTATCATGTTGTCCAATCCTTCATTTTTAGTGGTTTGCAGAAAGTGATTTTGATATGAACATTTATTAGGTGATCATCATCATCATCATCATCATGCTGGTTGTTTGGAAGAAAAAAAATGGTATAAAAAATATTGCAGAATCATATCTCTCTGTATTATTGCTGGTGATTTAAATGGTCTATAGTTTACTCGGCAGCATACAATGAATAATAAGGTCATCTTGAGACATCTGTGCACAAATGCAAATCAGGGTGAAAATGCCATGTCTGATCACTGTTAACTTAACCCAAAAAGGAGGAGATGTTTTTTTTTTTTTTTTTTTAAACTTTTAGGTTGGCCTTGTAAAATTTAACCAAAACCACTTAAAGGGCTGTGCCCAAATACAAAAACCTCAACTGTCTCGCTTGTATAAATTGTGTTTTTGAATGTTTGTTGTAACCTTGGTAATAAGGAAACATTAACGTCCTGGCTGTGAGCTGAGATAATGCGGTTAAATCTCTGATGTGGTTCAGTTTGGAGTTTGGCGGTGAACCGCTGGATCGTGATGAAGACTTTCAGATGACTTCAAAAGAACAGGAAAGGAATGGGGAAATGCTTGAAAAAGTGCGTGAAGCATCACAGTGAGCAGGAGGGGAAAAAAAGAAAAAAAAGATGTGTGGACAGGGATAACCGGACAGCTCCATAAATCCCCTCATTGGATACGTGCTCCCTCTGACTGGTCCGGGTGATGGCGTACAAAGGGAGAGGTGAGATGTGAATAACGTGAGCAGCGACTCCCAGGACACAGCTGCCTCCCACTGAGCTCTGCCACAATAGAGACAAGAAAAGGCTCCCTGTCTCTCTATCGCAGGCACGGCAGCAACAAAAAAACTAAAAAAAACCCACAGAACCGGGACACAAAAGGTGCTCACGCCCTGCGTTTGCATTCACTCTCCACTTGTCTCATCTGTCCTGTGATGACAAGGTGCACATGTTGACAAATGAGTGGTCAAAAGTGAACACTGTGACCAGTGAAGAAGAAAAAGATCCGATGCTGTACAGACTGCACAGTCACAAAAAAGGACTATAACTGCAAAAGCATTGTGATGTTTTGGTGGATCAAACAGAAACATTTTAATGGAATATATGACAAACATACATCATCCATGCAAGTCTCTGTAGGAATTGTAAGAAAACATATCTAAATACTGAAGGCCTGCTTTGGGAAAATGCCAATAATATATATGAGGTTAAAAGATTACAAAATTGCTGATTTATATTCTGATACATTATTTCCTGTGGATACAAAGAAAGTTACCAGAATTTCATTTGGATAAAAAGTACAAACTAAATTCTCAGTTGCTCATTTTTCTGTTATTAAGCTGATACATTTTTTAACGGAAGTCTTGTCTTGTGCAGCTCAAACACTCGTGTGTCTGTCATGCAGCTGCTTGGCATTGAGTTAGAGGAAGAGCTGTGGTCCATCCACCTGGACCAGAGCCCAGCCAGACTCAGGAAGTGTCTGTGTGTGTGTGTGTGTGTTTTGGGGGGGGGGGCTCCATTCAGCTCTTCACCTCAAAGCATTAGTAATGCATTCCTCCAGTGCAGCAACAAGCAGGGTAATTCAATTTCCTCGACAGTGAGTGCTGTGTGAAATTTCATTTGCATCTCTGCTCACTGTGTGTAGGATGGGATGTAAAAAACCTTCTCTGCCATCGTCACGCTTTGTTTGTTTACTGCTTTGTTTAGTTCAGGCCCCCCACAATAAACAGCAGAGAATCCAGGAGATGATGTAATCTCTATATTCATCTCTCGAAAATAAAAAGCGTTGCATTTACTGGCAAAAAAAGCAGTGCATATTTTAACTGAATCTGAATCTGTAAATTACATTTCCCCCGTCTTTCCTACATAATCTATTTGAGCACTCCAACCTTTCACTTGAGGAGGCGGCGTCTGGGGCAGCAGCTGGCTGGCGGTATGAAGGAAGCTGACAAAACCAGACTGGTGGCCCGGTGCTGACACTGACCTCTCGCCTGCTGTCAGCCTGAAGAGGTCAGACACACAACACAGCCTTTCTCCTCTCAAACCCATCTCCATCCAAGTCTGAGGTCTGTCACTGCAACAGAAATGAATACCAACATACACTGAGTCTTCCTCACAGAAATTCTGCTAGAGCCACATTGAAATACAATATACTTCCTGAAATGTTTTGTAGAAAAAAAAAAAAAAAGAAGAAGAGACATGCCTCTTCAGTAAATCAGTGAAACAAATAAAGCCGACAATGAAAGGCAGTGATGTTGTGCTGCTACCTAGTGTCTGTTCCTGGTCAGGGTGGCTTTAACCAATAACATAATATCAAAATCAATAATTCATACAATCCAGTGCTTTACAGTTAAGATTTGTTTAATTTTAAAACACAGCATTCAAGCTCAATATAACCACAGGTTTTACATGTATACACTTTAGAAATAGCAAAAAATGATGTATAAAATAAACTGATTACATCTACAGTGATTTTTCTTCTTATCAATGAAAAAAAAAAAGTAAATCTATTTTATAATTCTACCAAATTCACATTAATGAAGCAACGCATGTTCACATCTGTGCTTGCTACAGATTCCAAAATTAAATTAAATTAAAAAAAACAACAAACTTACAAGCATATAGAAAAAATGTTTAAAAATGTGAAATTAGCTTAAAACCAATTTTTAAAAAAGGAAATATCAATTTCAGCGCCATTTTTTCCTTCATTTTTAAAAAAAATGTTTGAAATCTGTAGAACAGCCTTGCATAATAAACAACAAAGAGAATATGACTACTACCCAAAAACAGAAAGACTGCATCAGTGTTTTACAGAGCATCAATGATTTGAAAGGTTCAGGCTCATTTTCTCCCAAACCAGAAGCTGTCAACTTTACAAACAGGCCTAAAGTAAAGACATTTAAAAAGATATTCAGAGAGTAAAAAGTTTGTGCTTCACTTATTGGCACCGTCTCAAACACGCACCTCTTGTACTAATCACAATGCACAGAAGCGAGTTGAAGCAGCCGTAGTACAAACATCACACTCCACAATTGAAGGATCGTCATGCTTCAACAGAAAAAGGAACCCAACACATGATTTCCAAATGACAGAGAGCAGAGTGGCAAGAAACACGTGGCTAATAATCCCTTCACAGCTTCCACTCTCCATCATCTATTTGTTCTTTGTTATAAATGCTAAAACACATTTGTGAGCCAATGCATAAGGTTTCTCTTTGAAATCCTCCTATAAATTGTGATATGCTTATTTTCACATAACATTGCATTAAGACATCCGTTGGGATAATCAGCAGGAGAAATTTTTACTCTTAACTGTCGCATTCGGTACAGGAAATCGTTGCTGTAGAGACTCGAGGATGTGTGTGTGTGTGGATCGTTCTGAGTTGTGTTAGGGGATGTGAGGCTTTACAACTGGACAGGAACATGGAGAGAAGAACAAGCAGTCTGGTGAAGAAGAGGCCATTGTAAATCATCTTAATCCTCCTGTGATTCACCATCGTAATCATGAAGCTGTAAAAAAAGTTTCTGCTTCCAGTAGTATAAAAACCTCTCATTACACTTTAATTCTTTTTTTTTTTGGATGATGATCATCCTGCTGAGACTCCTCTCGTCAGGACAGCTGCATTGCCATCATGCAGCACCTCTTTGTCTTTATCAAAGAGCATGTGCCAGAAGGTCACAGCTTCGCAGCGCTCTGCAGTTCAAACTCTGTTACAGTCACTGCTGTGGAATGGTGGCTCATATATATGTATTAAAAAAACAGTTTTAAGATTTCAATTTCAGACCTGTAAGACGTGCAATATTGCAGGATGACTGGTCCCAGATATCATATTTAAGACAGAATCTAACAACAAGTCAGTGTCACAATAGTAGTAATGTGCACATGTGATATACAGTATGTCAACATTACCTGGAGGAAAATGTTACTGGTTGATTTACATCATGTTCCACAAGGAGAATCCTGAGGAACTGAGATGTTGCACTGTACATATACTACAATGATCTGTGTTGAGTGTGTTCTGTGGATGGATGTCGAGGTCTTTCTCTCACTCTGCTACAACAATTAGAGAGTACAGTACTACAGTACAAAACAACAACCAGTAGTAAACAGTGGCATTGTCTATGAGCGTCTCTACAGTCCTCAACACTGCATTGACTTATTAGGTGTGACACTGTACATGTCATGGTGTGTTAATGTGTAGACAAATTAAAAAAAAATAATAAACTGGGGTGTGTAAGTCCGTCCAGGCTCCATCACATCAGAGCTGTAGATGAATTCCCAGCAACGATGACGTTTCTTGCAATGGTAAACATCAACCAAAGAATGGAGATATCAGAAAACAATTCAAAGCTAGGAGAGACAAAAAAAAAAAACTTCCACTCTTGATTCATGAGATGAGATTCTGCAGGATGTCCTTCACTTGTTTCAACAACCAGCAAAAGCACATTTGGTTTTTCCCCATTTCAAGTCAAGAGACAGTTAATGGTGCAGAGTGACTGAGTGGAAAATCAGCGATGAGTGAAAAGGACTGACTGAGTGACTTCAGAGACGTCAATGCTGCAGACAGGATGAGTCCATTGTTGTCTAGTTTGCTGGAGGGCTGTTGGGATCTGGGCGACTGTTAGCCAAGTACTTTGCCCGCATGCTGGAGGTGTACTGTGGACGAAAACAGAAAATGCCACTTTATACTTAATTAAAACTAGCACACATAACTTTACTTTCTAAGCATATTTTAAAACATGATTTATGTAGGATTTTCTCATTATTATATGACTTGAAAGATGCAGATTTCAAAGACTGATTTTTTTTTTAATCTGTTGGAATTGCAACAATTTCAAAGGCTCAGTGTGACGTTTGGACGCAGTGCTTTGCAAAGTAAGAAGAAAACTCTTTTGGTGAATTATACATCAAAAGCAGCAGTGGAGAAAGATAAAAATATATGTGCATCACAAATCACTACTGAGGGGAGATCAGAGAAAATTCTACACATATTACTTTTCAAACTAGTTACTCTGCAGTGCTACAATCTAAAGGGATTTTGAATTAATTATTTAAATATAGAAAAAAACATCACAGTAAACAGCCACAGAGGACAAGATCAGAGGAACTGTAGAAATATATATTGAGTTTAGAGGTAAAGGGTTTTTTTAACCTGCGTGCACATCAGCAGGGCCAGTCATTCAAACATTTAGGATGCACCCATGCTTTTTTTTTTTTCAAATACAGGGGATACAAGCACAAAGGCGGCTGCATTTCAAACTCATGTGCTAACACTATGTTGGATTGGTTGCTTTTGCAATTTTCCCTTCAGAGCCATTTGGGCAGCCTGTTGAGGATGTGAAAGCTGAGCAGTGGCACGAATAAAGGCTCAATGAAACAACATGACGTACCTCGGATATTAAGGGAAAAAATTTATCATTGCACATTTACCTGAACTACATTCTTATTCTGTTATTTGTTGGTGTGGGTTTACAGACTATTTTATAGGTAAAAACACCAAATAGTGACAGTAGGGAAAATATAAAAGGAAATTAATGTCACCTACTTTTTGTACTGAACTTCTAAGATGACAATCAAATGTATTCAATGACATGCAAAAAAAAAGGTACTGTTCCTTTCCCTGTGGTTTTAAAATCCAATTAATTCACCCTCAAACTGAGGAAGCAAGACAACGAAAATCCACATGATCAGTAAAACAGTTGACTCATAGGTCACAGTGAACCTCAAGGCAGAGTTACAGCTTCACATGTTCCTCCCAATAGTGGTGCAGAGGGGTAGGGGAACATGGAAACAAACATCAAGTGAGACACCAGGTGGGACACTTAGCAAGAGTCAGGACAGAGGGGGAGTGGGTGGGGGTGACCTGCAGCCCTGGTGGGACCTGAATAGAGGGTGAGCAGAGCTGGGTTTGGGAAGTGGTACAGAGGAGGAACAGGCCAGCGGGTGGAGGAGGCAGGCATGTTTTGTACCTGTTAGCATATCAGATGAGGTTACCAAAACGATCTTGAACTCTCCGAAGGCTTTAACTGCCAGCTGAGACCGCTGTTACTGTCCGCGGCAGTCAAATACAACTGTATGGATTTGCAGAAGAAGAAAAAAAAAAAAACGACAAGAAAAGAGTATAGAGAAGATACACAAAGCAGTGTCTAGGTCCAGGCAGACACACAGACACCAGGGAGGGCAGGATCTCTGGTGGAGGTTCAGGCCAAAGGGGGGCAGGAGGGAATGAGTGAGGTTGGCTCGTGATACATACTCTACCATCGCAGACTGTGTCAGTTTTTATCATGTAAAGACAGAAAACACTGCCGTCAAAGAGATAAATGATGTGTCTTCTCCATGACAAGTGATCTCTCACATGTTACTAAATATACTGTTAGTGCACGCCATGCCAAATGGCAATTGTTTCTGTGGCTGGTGTACAAAAAGTCAATACTTTTGTAATGGGGTCCAATAATATCGAGACCAGGGTACTATGTCGTCACAATCAGTCCCTCACAAAAGCTGCCAAATGACCTGGAGATTGGAGCATTTCTACAGATCTTGTGTTTTCACTTACCGAGGGGGGAGGAGACTCTCGTCCTATCAGAGGTGTGTTTTCGCAGCGGGAGTTTTGGAAGTTGGCATTCTGAGCCCTGCAGATTTCAACACAACAGTGAGATCAAACACAACAAGCAAAAACTCCATGCACTGCTTTGTAGATATGAAACTGAATACTGAATACATGAAAATGGCAAAGTCAGTTTGCAGCATAAAAAGGCCTGATGCGCTTTATGGAGTTTACAGGGGAATTCCTTCTCCCAGTTTCCCTAACACGCATGAGGCAGACAGCTTTGGCTTTCACATGCATCACAGCTGGAGAGCAACAGCTGCATCTGCTGGTCATGACATGACTTCCTATAAGAGAGCCGAGGTCCTCTCTGGGGATGGCTCAATTGACTCTTAAGTACATGAGATATCTAATATCAGCCACATAGAGGAGAAGCCAGGCTTTCACTTAGTGCCACTTTGTAGTGACATTCAGAGAAGTGGTAACTTACATGTACTCTGTCACAGGTGCGTTGCTGACGGTGTGGGCGGCAGCAGGGATGGAGGTCTCGCTGCCGTAGCTGCTGCCACAGCTGTACAAACTGGGCATGTGTACCCGGTACAGGTTATCAGGGTTTTGCCTTCCCCCATGGCTTAGAGACTCATCCTCGCTGTCCTCCTCACTCCTGCAAAAAATAAAACACCACACTGTAAAACCACCACCAGAGGGACCCCTTGTTGCATATAACTGATGACAAAAGGCGCACAGAGGTGCCACGTGGTCACATTGTGTTCATTCTTAGTCACGTTTTTGATTCAGTTTCATCACAGCCAGAGGGTGAGAAAACACAGTGAATTCTCTGCCATTTAAAAGCACAGAAGATGCAGTTTTCCACTGACCTCAATGAAACAAACACTATAAAAATAGCCTCATGTAACTGGTACAGCTTCTACAAGGAAATGTAAAGCTCTCATTTTGCATGACAATAAATTGTCAAATTAAAGCAGTAGCCTACTTATGCAGAAACAATGTGACTTTACTTGATTCTTTGCAGACAATGAACCACAATAGCGTATACAATATAATGCATGGAACAAGGTCTGTTAAAACAAAGCAACAATGACATCATGGAGCTGTCTCCCTCTAGTGTCCAACAGGCTTCTTCTTGCACATCTAATCCATACATCACATTTACTTACATCCGTATATGAGAGAAAAATGTGACGTTTTAATTATACGAATAATACGCTAGAAATTGTAACCTTTAATATAAAAGATAAATCCTCATAATAACCTGCCATTTCAAGCTATAATTCCAAACGGGGTGAAAGGAATTAGTGTGCATGTATCATGACAATAGTAAAACAAAACAAGCTTAGCAGGGACCACTGAGGCAAACAGACTGCTAGCCTGTAAGCCTTTGCTTTATGACAGGAAGCTCCAGCTGAGATCAAACTGATGAACATGTCCCCCCCAATGGTTAGGAGGGATCAGTTAATTATGTGGTGCAGCTGAGCTGACGGCTGTGCCTGGGAATCCACTTTCCTACAAACATCATCTGCTGCTGATAGGACAAAGAAATGAGAATCAATCCACCCACCCTGCTGTAGAAAATGACAACAGCTCAAGCGGTGGTTATGATAGATTTAGGCCAACGCTGCACAATTACAGGGGATAACGGGAAGTAATCTATTTGAGGAAGCAGCTGGAGCATTCTGGACATGTCCCAGAGGTAAACACAGCCATTCTTTGAAGAGTAAACAAACAAGTTTTATACAAAAATAATCATGTTTCCTCATCTGTGCAGATTTATACTGACATACGTTGTCGCTTCGTTCCAATGCCATGTAAAAACAAGAGTTGAAGTGGCGTTTGAAGAAATGCATAATTAATTGATAGGCTCATCCTCTTAAATTATTTCTTACTGTATACACAGTCCTGCAAACAAACACTGCTTAAAAGCTTTGGTGCTATTTCCTATGGATTGTGGTGAGAGTTTCTGGAGGAAGTGAATTAAGTACCTCTTTTTCTGCCAGGTGTGAGGCACACTGCAGATAATTGAGCTGAACATGAGAGCAGTAACGAAGGAGAAGAGCACGAGGTAGATGAGGCCTTCCAGTCCATCATAACACAGTCCTGTCATGGCCTGGACGTAGTCCTGAAAAAAAGATATATATATATATATATTATAGGAGATATAGACAGATCAGATCAATTAACTGAAAAACGTTTCTGTTAGGTTTCTGTTTTCACATTTCGGTATGTGGATTCAAAGAGGGTGTTTAAAATGCATCTGCTGTTATTTCTCATTTAAACTAGGTCAAACCAATGAGCTCACAGTTGGCCTACCAAAAGAAAAGCAGTGGTTTTAACCTAGCGTTTGAAAAACAGCACTATTCTCCATTTTGTATGCACCTCACAGGACTGAAACGCATTTCCTATTCTACTGAAGATACTTTCATTTTCATGACGTAGTACGCTTCGGCATGGTAACGGGTCGATGCTTGAGAGTGAAGGAAGAGCAGAAAGAAACAAAAGCTGCCTGTGTGCATTTGAAATTTGGAAGGCACTGAGGGACAATCCTCCAAAGTTTAGAGACAGCCAAGTACTCGTCATTCCGCCAGCTTCATAAATGGTACACAGCCAGCACCAGTTGGACATGAACTGAAAGTAAATGTTATTTATAATGACAGGTGTAGTCAGCTGTATGAGCATAAAAGAATGGTTGCTTTATACAACTAAGCTGCACTAGACATCACAACAGATCAATCCCCCCGGGCATTTTCTTATAGATGTGGAACAACATTACAGTAAAAATGTCTCAGTTTATAAGTCTTCTTGTCCCAGCTCACCATGTGCAGGCTGCGACAGTCCACCAGAGCAGTGACCTGATGTAGGCTGATCTCCGTGGTGTTTAGTACCCCCTGGATCTCCTCCAAAGTTCCCTGAATGAATGAGGAAAGACATATCTGATCTGCTGAAAGAGGCTTAAACTGAAATACAACTTTGACGTCCGGAGATGCTTGAATGCCACAAACAGAGATAACAAAAAAATTAGTTGCATTTTAGACAATGTAATGTACACAATGAGAATTATACAAAGTGGCAGTTTCCTGCTAAATGCTGTCAGAAGTCAAGAATGACATAAGAAAGCAAATAAAAAGTGATCAAGAGACAGATTATCCATTCAATGCACATTTATCTGTCTTAATGCACATTAACAGTGCACAGCAGCTCTGGCTGAAAGCAGATTTTAATGTACGATACACTTTAATGGACTTCTTCTCTTCATCCTGTTCTCATTGTAGTTCCAGTGGAAATGTGTCTGATTACTTGATATAAACGTTTTTACAATATCAGCACATTTCCCTGTGTGGGTATGTGAAGTGAAATATGCCTCTCTATTCCCGGTGTCAGCTCTCATTTGTGCCTCAGTCAACACAGTGTAAGGACCAACACTGGACAATACCGCAGTGTTGTATTGACAAGGGCCAGTGAAAGCCTAATGTAGCAAAATGGACATAATGCCGGTCCCAGGTGAGCCGTCAGCAGATCTTTATGTGGACAGGTGCACTTCACTTCTCTACAAATCAGTCGTTGGGTCCCATTCACTGGAATATTGTCATCATCAAAGGTACAATAGCACGGGACAGCTTGTGGCCTAGTAGGGAATGATAACAGCTACCCTGTAATGTGGCATTTACAGTAAAGTGTGTATCAATGCGGCTGGAGACGTACCTTAGTTTGCTTATATTCTCTGGTGGCAGAGCGCAGCAGTTCAGACACATCATCCTGCATCTCCACTAATGCTTTGTGGCTCCCAGAAAGCTTCTGAAATAAAGTAAATACTGTAACTGCTCAGAACATCTCAACATGATTTCCATTTTAAAAAAAATATTACCAAGAGCCTTCAGTTGCTGTTGGTAGAAACATGCAATATATATATAGCTTCTTTACAGTTGTACTAACAATAGATGCCTGGACTTGAGAAGCCCTCAAAAGTTTTGATTTATTTATGAAGTTTGAAAGACAAACTGTAGGTAGTCCATTAAGGCAAACTATAGACACACAGCAAATTGAGATTCTACTTCGGTGTAACATCCTTTGAAGCAAGCACATACTATCAGTACAGACACACAGGAAAAGCTACTCTGCATCAGTTTTCCTGCTGGCAGAATGGGATGCATTGTACTTTTGCCTGGAAAAAAAATATCCTTCTTTGAGGCAATGGTAGTTACTCATTGTGCCCACTTACATTCTCACCAATTACAAGGTCATACATCATGTAGAAAATATGTGGTGCCTGATGAGATTTTGATACTACAGCTTACATCTTACAAGTCAAAAAGTCAAACATGCAAAACCAAATTTATACGTTTCATACGCAACAGACCTGCTGGAAGGGGTTGGTTTGTTCCAAACTGCAACTTAGGTAATACTGCAGGATATCTGTGAGTGAAAAGGACAATAGGATAACAGGATGGAATATGTTAGCAGATACACATAAATTATTATGTATTGATATGCATATTCATATGCAACTGACAATTATTAATAATAGTTTTCAATTAATTTTCTGCTGATCAACTGACTGCTGAAATGACTAATCATCACTAATCATTTCACCTCTTTTCAATATGAATGAAACCCAATCAAAACCACTGTAAGATCATGAGATGTGAGGTGGAGAAAATGTGGTTCCTGAAACTCAGATGCTACGACATTTCAAATAAGTGTCCCTGATGATCCATTAATTCACCATTTTTCTCTGTTGGATAAACTGCGTTGGGGGACCAGTCAGAGCTCTGTACACACTGTTTTTTGCCAAAATGAGCACAGTACACCAGTGGATTCTTGATTTATTTAATCATATAGTTAAGAGAAGAAATCTCTTAATTCTGGTATCACTTATTTCAGGTTGAATTGTGCTTTGTCTTCTCAGAGACATTGTTTCTGCAACCACAGGCCAATACATAACTGTTTAATATTTTCTACCTCTGTTTTATTGTGTTTCCCTGCTGCCCTGTTAGAGCTTGTCTGGTAATTTGCACCTGCTGAGCTAATCCTGAGCTCTGCGGTGAAATGTTCCAAAAGAATAAAGTTCAAATGTGCTGTAATAGTATAAATGAATGTTTTTCTCTAGACACAGCCACACGTGAGAAGCTTAGATATAACCCGTCACTGCACAGAACCTCCTGAAAAACAGCACAAAGACTGGTTACATCATCTTGAGGTATTGTTAATTACAACATGACCAGACTTGCTGTATGCTGTTCACATTACACCACAAACCAATGCAGCTTGTAATTAAGGTTTTGGACTTTCTTCCTACTCCAGTTACTTTTTCTATCTTACAGTGCAAGTAGGAGTTGATGAGAAATCCTTTGTACGCAAGTGTGTGACTCAAAGGCTACAGCAATGTCCAGAAATACAAGCTGTGAGAATGCCGCCAACTACCCAACACATGGTGTGAGTGACGTGCAGACACACTGCTGTGTCTGCAGCTTCTTTCCCACACAGTTGAGCAAACTCATGCGGACAGAATTTCCGGTGTAGAGTGCATATCAAGCAAGTCTCTGTCGATCCAGCCCTCACATATACACCCGCCCACGTAAATATCAGGGACAGCAGATTTCCTGAAGCCTGACTTGGTTTGGATGGAACGACAGATGCGTCATCAAAGGGCTAAGGGTTAATGTTTAACTTGGTATCAACTGTGCAGATAGAGAATTAGGTTGTAGGTTGAAAGAAGACATACTTATGACTAACAATGAAATATACATTATTATTAATATTCATTTTTTAATTACATTTGCCACTTTACCATTTGTAATGCAAACATTTCAGTTTTCAGCACCGGAGTTATTGTTCTACGATCAGATTGATTATCAGTAAACCATGGCTTGTAGCTATGGTCACATGATCGCCCACCAGATCATCCCACCAGGTTTAAGACTTTTGGCAGTATAACCGAGTCAATAAATATAAATTTAGTTCCAGTCCCTGGAGCTTTTGTCAAACACTTGCTGAGTGCTATGCTTGAAGAAAAAGTGTATTTTAATATCTGGGTGATATGCATCTCTATCAAAAAATGCAGCCGGTCGCTGGCACTGCTGCTTTTTATCTTTGGTAATGTATTCTACAAATTAAACAGAGTAACAGAGACACACTATCTGCAACATGAAAACTACACAGATTAACCTCATTCTCTGTTGGATTAAGAGCAAATGTCAGACACAATTGCCCAATGAGAAGAAAGCAGAGGAATGAAAACAAAAATGAAAATACTGAAAGCTGTTGAAATGATGCATGTCCAAGAAAATATAATAATAGCCAACCAGAGAAGCAAAGCAATAAATCTACAGTAGTAATAACACACTTTGTCCTATCCAGAAATGTGTCTGGTACAATTTCAAGCAGGCAAAACAGCAAAACTATACTGAGTAAAGATGTTACCTCTCTGAGGCTGATGTAGGCAAAAATAACTTTAATCATGAGCTACGTTTTATATTAATTATTACCATAATGGCAACATGCTTAATGTATTCATTAAAATGAAAACTACTTCTAAGAACTGCTCTACAGTTACAAGGCAGAAAATAGAACGGAAAACACTCATACTGCACAAATCAGCCCTGAGGCAAAATACATCTTCATATCTGCAGCATAATACAGTCCAATGAATAAAGTAAGTTTGCGCTCATGCTTCAGATGAATTCATACATCACATTTTACACATTTACAGCTGGTCCCCTGATTTCTGCTTAGCAATCAACATATATTATTGGAAAAGATTGAAAAAAATGATATGCTGTGAAAAAACAAAGTAAGCACCATATTCTCATTTTTCTGAAGGACCGAAGAGGGATGCAGAAAATATATTGTGTCTCTGATCCCCTCCTCCACCGCTCTTATCTCCCTCATACACTCACACACAAAGACTAGAGGCACTATAATTTACTCTTACATGCATCTCATCATGAGGCAGATCGGGCAATTACCAAAATGAGACACATTAGTGTGGCTTCTGTACTGCTTAAATAGGCAGCCCATTGCCCTTTGACACTGCTGCAGATGTGGCAGTAATTTTTAGAGGTTTTTTTTATGGGCCGTTGACTAGACCAAACCCCACTCTTTAGGACAACGTCGTTTCACTACCGCACAATAATCAGAGCAGAGCATTGAGGCCAGGAAGGGGGAGGAGATTTAACAATTTAGCCTAATGTGTCCTCTCTACTTGGAGATGACTAAAATTCACCATTTTAAAGAGTTGACCAAAAAGACACAAAACCAAACTATTAAAACATGGTAGTCTCAATATGCATTATATGTGATTCATACCTTTATTGATGACTCCATACTGGTCAGCCACTTTGGTGACATATGTGTCAGGAGCAACACAGAAGTCACTGGAGCTCTGAAAAAAAAAACCAAACGAAACAAACAAAAAGACTTGACAATGAAGAAGAGACAGTTGACATTTACTCTGCATACGAACAGACAGCTTCACAAACATGACATTAAATGTGCCACCGTCTTTAATGGGATATTCGCAGCTTTAAAAAACACTTGTCACAATGTGACAGTCTCAAACACATTTATGTGTCAACAGTCTGATTCATCTACAGGGGAGGAAGTCCTCCACACTGATATTTAATTTGCTTAAATATAGATTTGCTACTGACATTTTCCAACTAATCTTAAGAATTTTAATTTGAAGCTTCATGCTGCTGTATTCTGGTTTAAAGTCCTCCATATAGCAGTTACATTAGCTGCTTTGGTCTGTCGTGAACAAAGGCTGTGATACTATGGCTACAGTGCTAAGCCTAAATATTTTGTTTATGATCAAATGTCTTAATCACATCATTAATCTTCATGATTTCTATCAGCATATTGACTCTTCTACTGTATTTATTAAGATAAATAAAATGCCCCTCCAAGGCCAAATGCCGCAGTCAGTGTTTGTCTACACAAAATTGTGTTATCCAATTATAGGCACTGAACTGTAAAGCCCTACCTGGAAAACAGGATCGGATCATGCTCTGACGGAGACACTTACCGCAGAGACGGCAAATTCGAGCCCCAAGGAGGCCCAGCTGATTACCAGAGCCACTACACCGAAGAAGCACACCCTGAGAAGAGCAAGAGGAGGAGTAAGGTTTAAGTACCTGAAGTTGGCAGTGTAAGGGCAAGACCATTCAAATGTACTACAATTTCATACAGACCAGAGGGAGATATACTGAAGCAGGTCTGTGCAATATGACCAAAATCTAATATTCTGTTCAGGTCATTTCATATCCAGATACATATAATGAGATAAATAGTTTCTGGTCCATGTCAGACTTTTCAGTCTTTAGTATGTGTCAAGCCTGGTCACGCATCCCATCGGACCAGGGATTTAAGTATGTATGCAAGTATGATACTATTCTCATCTCTGAACACTAAACAGAAGGAAGAAATGGAGCTTCTACAGACGTAGCTCTGTAGCTCTATCACCACAACTTATTACATATCATACACATTATTAAAGATAACAGTGACTAAATAATTATGTGCTGGAGGCTCTGTGTGGTATTAGAAAAGAAACCAGCTCAACAAACTATTGGTCGAATCACCAGAGAAAATAAGGAAAACTAATATAATGCAATTGACCAATTAAATTACTTAATACGTCATACACATGGTATAACTCATTATGTGCAAATTAATTGTGTGACTACATATGGTATGATGTATTAATGTTAATGCAATTTTCATTGTCAGGCTTCAATTTATTATTTTTTAGTGTCCATTATGTGCAAATATTATAAATAATCTACTTAATATAAAATATAAAAACAGTAACCACAAAATAAGGGAAAACCTGTGGAATTGATTGTGTCATAAAGAGTCATTAGTAGTAACAAAAATACTGAGGATGTTGTGACGTTCGTAGCTGGGCTGGTATTTTATAGAGCATGAATTTATCTTGACTAAACTAAAATGACAAGATGGCCCTGATGAGTTGGAGCCTTTCATGTATAGTAATTGCCACTCATCCTATGACAACGGCTAAAACGATTTCCTAGGACAGAGTCATTTTTCCCTTAAGTGCTCTTGTGCACATGATCTTGTGATGAGACTCACCCTATAAGCGTTCCCTTGGAGTTGCGAATGAGGCCAAACAGCACCAGAAGGCAAATGAGAACATCGAACAGTAGCAGGCCTATGTAGCCCAGCCACCTGTGAAGACAAATGTCATTAACGACACATGGGCAGCACAGCATACAACTCTCAATGAAAAAAAAAAAAAACACAAAATAAAACAAAACACGTCTCGATCTTAAAGACAAGCTTAATAATGTGAACATGTTGCTCAGAAAAGTAGAATTCTTATTATATGCACACAACGTGGACCAACCCCCACTTCATAATCTTCGTTCGTGAAGCCATGCCATGAAACAATCTACTAGTCACAGTAACATTATGTAACTCATGGAGTGTGGACACACCATGAAATCATAGCAACCGCCTTGCTTATCGAGGTGCATATTCAGAATTTTATGCATATATGTACACAAAGTCAATACAACGCCGAGGGATGCCACAACACAGTCCTCAATATGTTCTAACACAGTGAATAACTCAGGCAGCATTGAGATTCTTGGCACATCAGCTGCCTAATGACACGCTGAATAAGTTAAGATTCCCTTCTTGTCATGTGTGCTCGCATCTGTTTCCTGTTTTAGATTCACACTTTCATTTTAATTCAGAAAGAAGCCTCTGAAAACACTTTCTCACCAGGGAAAAGCCCAACTAACTCTCACCATTTCAACAACATATGAACTCAAGAGAGACAGTTTTCACAACACTCTAAATTATGATGATGTAGTTTGTGTCTGCATTGAAAGTTTAATAAAAAAGGGATGTAGCACAGGCTAAAAAAGTATTATTATTATCAACCCACCTGCTTATATTCTTATTGGTTTTGCTGCAGCTGTCACTGCCACTAACAACTCTGCTGCATCTGTCTCAGACTGTTAACAGTTATACTTTTACTAATGAAAAATAAAATATTGATGACAATCTAGAAACTACCATAATTATGTAAATAAGGTCCTAAGTGCATCTGTACACATCAGTGCAAAAGTGAAAGAGACAATGAATATGAGTTTTTTTTTTTTTCTTGTATTAGTCTGTATGACATTGTTAGTCTAAATGATAATGCTTGGACACCACTATTACAGTCTTACCTGTACCAGTCATACAGCTCAATCTTGACGGCCAGCTCCTCTAGGGAGATGTTGGTGTTGTCCCAGAAGGGAATCTCCGCCATCTGTCTGACCAGCTCGTCCAGCTGTCCCTGCAGCTTTTGGATGATGGACAGGTAGTCTGCATGCTGTGCATACTGTCCCTCAAGCTGTTGCAGATTGTCATCTACCGTCTGGTTCAGTGAGGATGTACTGTCATATACCTAGACACAACACAGGCACAAACAAGGTCATGATGAAGTTCAGAGAAGAAAAAGGAATTCACCACACACCTCTTGTGGTAAGGGAAATTGCAAATGCTCATGGCAGAAGGGTTATAAATTATTAAACAAGTTGGTATAATTTGTGCTCTCAGTCTCACCAGCGTCTGGATGCCAGTGATTGTACGGTTAGCATGGCGCAGAGAATACGTCAGCCGATTCACTCCATCACAAGTCTCGCCGTTCCCATAGAAACCGACAGCAATGCCGGCACTGGGGGGAAACAAAAGAAAGGGAGGGGACACAGGGTGGTGAGGAGGAGGGATTAGCTAAAAAAGACACGGAGAGGAAACAGAGAAGCGAGTGAGTGAGATAGCGAGGCAGGGAGAGAGGCGTGTGAACTCCACATTAACCCTGCTGGTTCAGACGCCAGTCAACAGGCTCCTTTCAGTTCCAGCAGAAAGACTCCATACAGAACCATGGAAACACGGAGGAATGAACCAGCTATGCCCCAAACCCCACACTATGGCTGACAAAGGCTGTACTGAGCCAGGAGATCATCTCTCTTTTGCACAAACAGGCCTCAGGTTGCAGAAAAACAGTTTTGGCGATATTGAGACAATTTTGTTGTGTGCAACTTATGATATTCTGTCTTCATATAAGGTAGAGAGTAAAAGCTACTGGCAGTGATATTGCTTTGTATGTCATGTGTATTTCAGTCGCAAAATTAACACCCTTTGTGTATTCAGGGTAGCAATTTGAAGAGAGAAGATTCTGTGCCTATATCTCCTTCCTGTTTTGCAGCTGGTCTCGTTGGTAACACCCATCTCATGCCAGAGTGAATTTTATCAAGTGCGATGATGATAAATGAATCACTTCAAGTTAAGTCAGACCACCAGTCCACTATATTCAGCCAACAGCACTCAGTGAATCAATGGGTTTTCCCTCTTCCTGGACAGCTGCTAATCTCTTCCTCTCACAGTCGGCAATGTGAAAGAGGTGAACAGGAGCAGTGTCACTGCAAAAACAAAACCAGCCTCCCTACTGCGAAACTCTGTATTGCTCTTTCAATATTGGGGAAAGCAACATTGTTAAAATAGCTGAGAAAACAAAGATCATTTCAATGTACTTAACAGTTGTGCATTGCTTTGTAGAATGATACCAAGCACAGACTCGTTGTCAAAGAACAGAAGCAAAGCAAAACAAAACGAAAGCACAGAAATGTCTCATCTCTAACTGTTTTTTCCTTGGGTACAAGCACACACAAATACTGTGATTGTAATGCAGTTCTTGTATTCATCAGGTCTCGAAGCTCTTTGTGCTACTCTGAATCAACTGTGATGGCTCTCCTGTGGCCCATCAACAGAGGGAGGTAAACAGGAAACAAATGCAGCGTTGCAAGATAGATGAAGCATGTCCAGATGGTAAAGTTCTCACACATCTACGTCAAAAACAAAAATAACATATCAAAAAATATATATAACATGTACATTTCCTCCCTCATTCCTCTAGTCTTTGGGCTTTAAGCGTGCCTTATATGCAGATATCATTTCCCTCAGCATTTGTGTAACGTCCCTGCAGGACGCTGATTCTTTTGTGACTGTTTCAACCCAAAGTTAATGAGTATGTAGCAGTTTTCTTTAAAAAAAAAACAATCATGTAGTTAATACTTCATCCATTCAACTTTACAATACGATTTTGAGGCTCTCTGTCTGTAAGTCTGTGAGGCATGTAAGTCCTGCCTCAGAAGCTCAATTTACAGTAATAAAATTATTTGGATTTCTGCTAAGAATTTATGTCTAGAGATGTGATTTAATTTAACCTAAGATAACAGTGATTCTGAACAGACTATCCAGTGTGATGAACTAAGGTCATTTGCCAAATTTGAATTAGGTTATTCAATGCAGAAAATAGAGGGAACAGCTAAATATCAAGACTCTGCAAATGTGGAGGATTATTGATTTTGTGCTCATTAATAGAATCACAAAAGGGTATAATCCTGGAGGGGCTGTTTGTTAGTTTGGTGCCATAGAAATACAAAGAGACAAGCTGTCTTGTCTCACTGAATCTGTAGCTTTCAGGTTGTGTTTATAACATCATTTACATATTTCAGCTCGGATTGGACAGTTGTTGATTGATGACCTGCCTCTTGTCTGTATCTTTGTATCTGATTGCATGAACATACAATAACTAGCGTCAACTATGCAATTGGTAAATGGCTGCAGAAAAAGCATTAATTCTTTCAAGACATGTGCAGCAGGACACGGCAGGTGACCTAAAGTGAAATTATTTTATCCAACTAACCTCTGCAGTAAAGTTTTGCAATTACAATTTGTCTGACCATGTTCCAACACATTTTTCAGGAAAAAGGAGGCATGAGCCTGTGTTTAATGAGCAAAACAAATAAATCCTGACCATTTACATTCTGCATTTACACTCACCTGCAGACAAGTGTTGCGATGATGACACACCAGGCTGTGCAGCAGCAGTCTGCGTTGGGCTGGTCCTCACTTTTGCTCCTCCGGCAGCACAGCCAAATGGAATAAAAGAGCAGGAACAAAAGGTCCAGGGCCAAACAAGCAAGCGCCAAACCTCCCAGTAACAGGATGGACTGGTGGGCAGAAGAAGAGGGTTATGGAAATTTCATTGCCGATACCACTTTCACATCAATAACAGCAAGGATGATGACCTTCCAAAGTGTCCTACAGACAGACACTACACAGTATGCTTGGAGAAGAGCAATGAGCTCCAAACATGTCTTCTTATCTGCACATTATATTAAAGCCATTTTTACATGTGTCTTCGTCATTATGTGCATTTTGTTGACTGTATGCATCAGAATAGATTCAATAAATATATATATATTTTTTACAATCAAGGAGGGTACAGCAGTGCTCGATGAAATTGCAGGTATGTTTTGTTAGTGTACCTGTACTTAAAGTACACATGCAATATAATCAAGAGAAATCATCTAAAAAAAATACTGTTTTTGACTATGATAAAGTAAAGATGAGCCTGTTCATTCGAGTTGATCTTCAAAAAAGTAAACAACAAAACTGCTCTTTTAAGTGAGAAAATGCAGAGTGAAAAGAAAAACAAGAGACAAATACTCCCTGAACAACTCTAGGCAATATCTGCTAGATGTTACAATAGTCGTCCTTACACACTGGCAGAATTTCAAAGCCAGTATTACAGTGATATACAGTAGTCCTATGTAGGTCAGACAGAGGGCATGTGTGTTCACTGTATACTCCTGGGAATTCAACACTGGGGTAAATTTCCATTCTTCCACTTTTGTTTTGTAAAAAGCCGAGGTTGTTCAGTTTTTTGACACACCCAAAAGGTTGTTGTCCTGCTCAGTGCAAAAACTGAATTACATCTCAAAACAACTGTATATGATCAAAACACAGTTGTGATACTGCAGTATATGATGAGACTAGTCCTGTGTATTGGCTGTGATAAAAACAAATAAATGACTTGGCTCCTGCATGTTGCTCTGCACAATTAAGACAAACATGGCTCACTGAGTTAAAGAGAAATCCAGGAGTTGCTGTTGCATCAGCATCACTCGGTCAAATTTCCCCCCGAAGCCAGAATGAGTACACTGAATTGACAACAATCTGTCAAATAAATATGGTTTACTAGCCTAGCCAGATGTTCACCATTTTGTTTTGCTATTATTACATTTTAAAGAGGTGTACAGAAGGCTGGTTTTCCTGGGAATTTAAATAAAATATGTACAGTTTCATTCAACCGTTCTGTGTACATGCCATCCTTTTAACAGTGAAGTTGTTTACATTGAACATTTGGCTGTAGACACTGGACACCAAACTAATATAGCAGCAACCATTATCCAGCCAATGAACCTTTCTTGTCCTACCAGGAAAAGGCTCCCGATTATAACTCAGAGAGTTAAATAATAACAATAGTGACGTGGCACAATGGTGAATTTTATCAGCAAATAGAGTTCAGTTTATACTCATTTTGTCTGAACTAAAAGCCCAACTTTTCTGGCAAACCATGAATCCACTGAAGAAACCTGACGTCATGTTAATGATGCATGTCTGGAACAAGACTTCTCACTTCTTAGGAACCAAGATTCACTTCTCGATTTTTTGAGTCACACTTCCACAAGAAAAGGTTAACGCTGTTGTTCAACGACTTGTTGAAGATATTTCAAAATCACCCATGTACGCCAATTTTCAGTTTTGGTAAAAACCACCTTTTATTCCTTGTGAATCTCCCTGCCCTCAGTTTCCCTGAAACTGTAATGCTACACGCTGATTACCCAGAGTCCCAGAGCCTTTTAAAAACCACAATGCCACAGATGATTTAGTACTGACGCATTTTTAAAAAAAAAGGAACAGTGTAAACAAATAAGTTAAGGGGGGCAATTGTTGTTAATATTAAGTGATATAATAAAACTCTTTATTTTGCTGGTTGGATTATGTTACAATGGACAAAAAACTCCACGTTATCAGACACTGGATAAAGTTGAAGGGAATGAAATCAGATTTTTAAGAATTTAAATACCCTAATATCTGGCACATATGCAACTGATTAATGCTGTTCTAAATATCCAGTATTTAAGATTTTAAAGCAGACTAGTTACACAGCTACTTCCTGAGAGTCAAAACTGCATAAAAATTATTTGTGTGTCAATCCACATGCTGAAATAAATAACCTGCCCACCAACTGAGGGGTGACAAAAATTAATTGCAACAGCATAAATGAGGGCATATGAAGTGTTTTTACACATGCCAAAAGTACAATTGCTATGAGGAAATTAAATATCACTTGACCTAAATTTGGATGATTCTCTTTAATAAACCATGTGAGCAAATGCCATGCTGTTTTCCCCTCCTCCAGTCAATGTTGTTCATCAGGCTGTACAGTCTCCCTCTGGACCCCTGCTGCTGGGTTAACCTCTTTAACTTGGAGTGCTTTTTTTTTTTTAGAAAGGGTGTAACGTGTTATTTAATTAGTTGTTAGGTCCATAAAATGTCAGAAAATGGTCAAAAAATGTCAATAACCCAAAGATATTCAGTTTACTGTCATAGAGGACTAAAGGAACCAGAACATATTCACATTTGAGAAACTGGAATCAGATAGTTTGGGCATTTTGGACATTTCTGTAAAAAAAAGACGATTCATCAATTATCAAAATAGTCATTGTTGCAGCTCAAATCATATGGTATGATGTATACTTGATTATTTCATAAAAAAAACAATAGTTGAGAGACTGCTTATAGGTCAACTTAGGTGGCTTGGATCACCCTAGATACAATGCCAGCTGGCTGGTGTCTAGAAAAGGTCAAGACATGGATATAATGGCTACACACAGATGGTGACACGGATCAAAAGGTGAAGACAAGGAACAGGTGCAAACAGGTCATCTGTCACTGAGAGAAACGCATCATTTTAATCTCAAAGATAATGCTGCAGACTTAGGAAGTACTGCATCACATCCTACTTATCATATTGATCCTGAGGGTGAATACTTGAGTCTGATACTAAATGAAACATGAGTTGTAAACCTTCCTGAAAGCTTGTGTATGCTGCCTGGTAATTCCAGGGTCACTTGATACGATGCAAAAAACCAGGAGCCAGTGAGGTCATTTTTACCTGTTGATATGTCCAGTCCTCTGGTTGGAAATCGCTGCTTGTGTGCTCGAACTTTAGGTTGAAATGGGGAAGTCTGTGCAGCAGGTTCACCCACCATGGTGGAGAGTAGCCCACCACTGCTGCCATGGCGAGTAGTTAAATGTCAATGAGATCCACTTAGCAGACTGTAAACAGGCAAAGGAGTCCACTTCATACACCGTGTCTGTACCTGGGATGAAAACAAAAACAGAAGCAGTGTTGCTAAACCTGTATAAGAAGCGACAGCAAGCTAGCTCATGATAAAAACATATTAATACCCAAGTTAAAAGTACTGTTTTGTACACATTTCTTTATTCACCCAATGCATAATTTAAAGGCTGTTGATACATATATTACTAACTTACTTAATAGTGACAGTTAACGTTATAAGCCCACTAGAGGAACCAAAAGCTCGCAAACTCTACAAACGTCGAGTTTTACCTTGCTAACATTAACTAGTAGCTATAAGTTAGCGTTAACCAAGGCGAACTGAAGCTTAGCAACTAGCTTGTTAATCTGTCAACTTCAGTCAGTGTTTTGTCGCTAGCGGATATTATCATGTTGTAATGGTAAATATTAAAATATGCACCGTCGTAGTTCATTCAAACTCTTAATTAAAAACACACATCTTTTTTTTAAAGATACACCTACCCGAAATATATCCAGCGTAACTCAGCTAACGTTAGCCGGTTTAGCTGCTGGTTAGTTCAGTCCACGGAGACTCGGACACGGAGGCGAATAACTAGAAGTCTCTTTTGTTTCACTTGTCATTCTGGTCTGCGGTTAGTTACATCCTGGTTTGTCGTGTTTGTTGCTTCCTAGTTCATCTCTTGTAGTTTTATTCCACCGAAATAACTCAGACAAGCCCCTCCGACAGTATAACCTCCATCCAGAGTAGAGCCAAAACAGCGACTGCTCACGACATTCACCCAGCTGGCAGCCTCCCCTGCCCGGCCAGAACAGAACACAACCGCCCTCCCCGCAGTAAAAACGGCCCAGTAGCGCCACCCAGAGGCCCCCGAATATTGGTTTAATGAGAGGTTCAAGTGATGTTCGAAATACTGGGACTGTTTGTAAACTGCATTTTCAAAATTCTTTTTCTTCTTCTTCTTCTTCTTCTTCTTCTTATTATTATTATTATTATTATTATTGTCCATTATGCAGCTATGCCTGTTGATTTTAACACGTATGTAAATATTCTGATCACTGCATTTAAATACAAAGCCGTATTTACGACAATAGAAACACATATCAAGAAGGAGCACTTGAAGGCAACATTATTTATGCAGGGAAATTTTTAGGAATGAGGAACAGAAAATCAAACAAAATTAATCTGCAAGTTAAAAAAAAAGAACAGGAAATAAGCGTAAATGAATTTTTTTACTTCCTATAATATTTAAGGCTAGGACAGGAGGTGTGTTATAAACAGAAACACCAGCGTCTCTTCACAACGCAAACGCCTACAAGTTAGTTACCTGTAGGAGACTTTATGGCACACCATTTTGCTGACGTTACATATTAGTGTCAGTTTATATGGTTTTACTCAAGGTTTGGACTTCAACCAGCTCTCACTATAACTTTAAGAAATAAATGACTTGGGGTTTTTTTGTTTTTTTTCTTTTCTGCAGGAAATCACATGGAGGTGCTCTTGTGCTCACATGACAGACTGAACCATGGCAGGAGAGATCAATGAAGGTAAAGTGCGAAAACTTCTTATTAGTCTCCTTAATACAACCGGTTACTAATTTCTTCGGGGGTTGCTGTGTCAAGCCAGTCAAAAGAAAAGTATTAGATGTGTAGAAAATGTGGTGATTTTTTTGCTTGGCTAAGTAAGAAATGAGAACTTTTGAGTACATTAAGATCGGGAATTTATCTTTGCTCCATCTCAACACCATCCACGATTGGCTTATCAGATTATGATTCACCTGTTGGTGTTTTCTTGACGAGCAATAATAGTGAATATTACTGTTAAAGATAATTTAAGAATTGTCACATGTTTCTGGAAGTTCTTTTCCTGCCACGTTTAAAACTGTCCTGGCCTGTACTGAAATAACCTGAGCTCCATAAACGTCATCTTATCAACCACACACATTTGTAAAACTATGATACTATTAATGGTAATGTAGGGAATCCCCACTGTATTGTTCTGAAAGATGTCCATGGGGGTGCTATAACTCATTTTTGCATACTACAAAAGTATCAGTGCAAAGCTGTATAATTTGTGTTGGGATATCTGGAGGTCATATAATAAGAAATAAAATGCCAAAAAAAAGGCACCATAAACCAAAGCACTGACTACACACACAGGATAGTGATGTGTTTTTTGACTAGAGGTATGCCGCTGATAATATTGTTCCTTACTTGGGTGGTTGTGATACTATATGTAGGTGTTGTTCCTTTTTTAGGCTCAGTTCCTGCCTATTACAGGGAAGTATATGAGGCCATCTGCTGTAGGACAGATGAAAGAGTGCAGGTTGAAGTTTTTCAGAGGTTGCTCCAAAGGACTGATCTCTCCAAGGCGGTTCTAGGCCAGGTGAGGGATTCACACTCTACTGTAGGGGAGAAATAATTCATTTATTTTAATGATACCGAGGCAGCGCCCACCATAACATTTTCTAAACAGCCATAACTTTCTAAATCTTTTCTTATATGTCTTCTATACCGCTTGCTATAATGTACAGTTTAAATTTTAGAAATTTAAGGTGTATCTTATCCATCCATCCATCCATCCATCCATCCATCTATTCATCCAGCTATCTCTATCAGTCTATCTATCTATCCACAAACTCTTTATACCTGGAGTTTATTGCGGTGTACACTGAACACAAAAAGAACGTGGAATAACTACTGATATTGATGAATTATTAATTTAAAGGGCTTTTAAAAAAATAGAGATATAGATTTAATACCTCGTTGACAGGAAGTTGGCAGAGTTTTGTCTAGCAGACTGTTAAAGACATGAGAATGAATAATTGACAATCTCTCAGTTTTTTTTCCCCCTGTAACGCTGAGATATAGACGAATGGCACAATACATCAGTGTATTATGAAATTGCTCTGTGTGTGTATAAGGTCCGTGGAACATGACTGAAACGGTGCATGATTCAATAGAATTTCCCTTTTCCTGACCTCTCAGTATATCATTGGCTTTGTGTCTAGCGAGCACTTTTTTGCACAGAGGAATGCAAACCACAGTTGAATTTAGATTTTTGGACTTAAAAATAGTGACCCTTCAGGTCATATTATTGTCTTTGTCCAACTCAGATTGCTGAGCATGTTGAGTCCACAGATGGATTCCTGAGCAAGTTGTCCCTCTATAAAGCGCTTGCTTTGATTGCTCTCGCTCAGCAAGGAAAGCAACCAAGCCCCAAACTCTTGGAGAACTGCATACAAGGTAGGTGACAGTGTTACAGTGACAGCAGCGCAGTAAAAGTTTAGCTTAATGAGTAGCTTGGTAATTCTTTAGTGTGTCAACCTCAGTTACCCTGGTAGTATTACAATATTCTTTTATTGGCTCACATAGATTCAAAGTTTCATTCTCAAGTGAAGTGCTCACTGATAATTTACTGTGTACTGTGTTCAATGAGATATACATATCCCTCTCTTATAAAGTAAGAGAGGCAGGATTTAGATCAAATATAGTAATATTAGATATTTATTTTTTTCATAACAGAGGAAAAGTGAGCATTTTGATTGAACTAAACTTCTTTCTGTATCATTTTAGTTTAGTAGAGTCTCAACTATGTTTAAGTGTTGCATTCTTCCACTAGACCCAGAGTGGGAAGATGATAGGGGGGAGTTTTACAGTTTTCATAGAGGTAGCCATTATGCTGGTTTGAGTTAGATCCATTCCCAAGCTTCTGTGATTATTTAAGGCCCTCTCTGTTATTTCAGGTGTGGCCAGTATGGCAGCTAGCTGCATGCCACTTCCTCATCTGTGTGCAAGAACAAGTTGTCGCAGTACATTCAATTTATGACAGGAAGGGATGAACAACGGCTCGCATAGACAACATACACAGACAGCCCGAGACAAGTAGTCCGCTGAATAGAGAAAAAACACACCAGCATTCCTCACAGTTAAGAAATGGCTTCATTTCACTCTAGATGTATTGATTTGATCACGAAATACAAATATTATAAGTCTGCAGTGGTTGTGTTGCTCGATAGAATTACCGAAACCTCAGCTCGGGGAGCCGAGGGATTTAGGCACATTGAGGATGCAGCCGGCTCAGGATGACGTGCTGACGGTGTCCCAGACGCTGGACAAACTGCTGGCCAGAGACGCAGTCCAGGTGGAGCTCATACCGGAGAAGAAGGGCTTATTCCTCAAACATGTGGAGTATCAGGTCACCAGCCAGGTAAGGCATCCCATAAAAGTGGTTCCAATCTCTTCATATTTGTCTAAACCATATTGTGATAACATTGAATGAACTCATTGCTCAATTGTATGTGCATTTATTTGGTAACACCATGACGGGGCCTTCCACATAACCCTGTAATCTACACCAGAACGCTTAATGTTTGCACGCTCTTGCCCACCTTATGATGATTCTTTATTTCCCTGTCCCTTTTTGTTTTCTAGCGTTATAAAATATCAGTTTATCGGCGCTATAGTGACTTCGACGTCTTCCACGAGGTTCTGCTGCAGAGATTTGCCTACAGAGTTGTGCCAGCATTGCCACCTAAGAGAATGTTAAAGGGAGGTATGTTCCTGACATCTAGATCATTGTTTCTGCATCTCCTTTATCTTAGATTGTCCTAATTATTTCAGAAACTGTTATTGCATTCAGAGCATCATCGGAATTATTTGTGTTTTATCCCCTATATCAAAGGTCAGTTGCAAACATGTACATCTACCAAGAGGCTAGTAGAGCCAGTAGTTGAGTGTGTTTAGGTTTGACACTTTCCGTTTTAATACAAATTGCTGTGACTGTTTCTTGTCATTGCCATTCATCAAAGTTATCGCCTGAAAGAAACTAGGAAACCAGTGATGTGTAAAATGAGCTTGGTTCAGTTCACAATGACTCATTATAGCTTTGGAATGACAACTATGTCAGTACACACACACACACACGCGCGGAGGGATCGCTGCAACACACAACTTAACAATTAGAGATCTTGATCAAGTATGAAAATGCATCAAAAAGGGACCACAAGCACACACACACACACACACACACACACTGCCATCTGTGCTGTTTTCCTCCTACTGATGCGTGTAGCTCAATATCTAATGTGTACATGTCTGTGCAGTTGGAGAAATCTTTATGCTTGTATAATATCAGTGAGACTCTCAAAGCAGGAAATGAACATGCAGTGTTTTCTATCAACTGATGAAATGGCTACTACATTAAATAAGCTGATCTTAAACATGGATTATTAGCTGCAGGTTACCAAATAATGTTTTTTTTTTTGTTTTGTTCTGTTATACGTCCACAGTCCTGACCTCCGTCTCTGAGCGCGAGTTCATCGAAGGAAGGAGGCGCGCTCTCGGCAGATTCATTAACTTGGTGGCACGGCACCCCTTCTTTTCAGAGGATGAGCTGATCAAGACTTTCCTAACCTTCAGTGGCTCTGTATGTAGTTTTTTTTTATTTTGTTTGTTTAAAACTTCTTACACAATGAACATTATCACCATGATGACTTGCAGTGAAACACATCCTGTTCCAGCGTCTTTTTTCCACTCACCCACTCTTCACCTCTCTTCCCAAACAGGATGTTCAGACTAAGCTGCGTGACAGTTACAAGAAAACGGGCGATGAGTTCATGACCAACAGAATGGCAACCCTGGCAAAGGTTTGTTTTATACTCAACGTACTAATGAAAAATCCTGACATTTGTTCCCCGCAAACAAACAGTCACCTACATTTTGAACATTTTTAAATCTGTTTTTGTAGGAATATCTCCCCGCTGACATTCAGGCTCAGTTCTCGACGAGCAGAGAGCTAATCAGAAATATTCACAATAGCTTCCACAAGCTGCGGGACAGAGCTGAGAAAATAGCGGAGCGCTCTAAGGAGAATGCAACTGATCTCCTCATGTTTGGCAGAGAGCTCAGGTATTTCATTATTTAGGTAAAAAGTCAAAGTACTGTATTCTGTACTTAGAAAACAAATGTTTCCTTAATGAGATTCCAATTGTTGTTGTGTCTCCTGTGCAGTTAATGTCCTCTTCATGGTTTGCCAGCTACATTATATATATATATATATATATATATATTATTTTGTCTCTGTAATAAAACTGTTTTTCTGCAGCACGCTGGGCTCAGATACTTCGTCTCTTCCCTCCTTGGCCTCTTCACAAAGCACCTGGGGGACTCTCCGTCAGTCTCTAAAGAGTCTGTCTGTGGAGTTTGCTGTGCTATCTGACAAATCTGCTCAGCAGGTACAGCCCCGAGTCCTCACACTCACCACCACACGCTCAGCTATGCTTGTCCAAAAAAACACTGACTGAGAAATAAAAATGTTTGTATTGCTCATGTCCTCAGGGAAGACGGGAAGAGGATGATGTTGTGGAAAAACTGAATCTTTTCCTCGATTTGCTACAATCGTACAGAGTGAGTCTGTTGGTTTTTTTTGCTGTGCTCATTTAACTTAAGTGATACATCACGGGATATAATGATGCTCATTGTAGCTGTTCAAAACTTTTTTTGGTCTGTGTTGTTCATAGCATTGGGTTGCTGAAGTTATAACTGGCATGTTCATTAGCCTCTAAAAATCTATTAACTGTACTATATATGGGAATTTCATCATTTAGACAAACTTTTCTCCTCACTGTATATATTGCGCTGTCATGTTGAGGCAAATATGAAGAGCTGTACTGTACGTGTGTTTTTTTTCTCAAGGATCTTTGTGAGCGCCACGAGAAGGGCGTGCTCCACGAGCACCAGAGAGCTCTGCACAAGTATGGTATGATGAAGAGGCAGATGATGAGCGCAACTGTGCAGCCCAAAGAGCAAGCATCTGTGGAGCAGCTTGAATCACGAATTGTTCAGGTGGTCAATCTCTTTCAGCCTCTCTCTATCCATGTGATTGATAATGTAGTTGTAAGTCATTTAGTACTTGAGTGTAGTTAAATCGGGTCCTTTGTTTTTTTTGTCCCTCTCTTTGCAGAATAAGCACTGCCAATGGGCCCAGTATATTTCTTATTTGTGTGTTCTACCATCTGTATGTGACAGGATTAAAGCCATTAATCATTCCTACTGAATTAATCGTTGTAGGGGGGGGTGGATAAAATAACATAACTTCCTGAATAACAGCTGGCGCTGAATCATCATCTCAAACTTTGGCTCAAAACTGAGTCACATTATGTTATTGCACTTGGCAGCACTTGTTAACTTACTGTTCACTGTTGCATCACTGTTGGTTTTCTTTTCATCCTGTGACTGCAGTTCCCTTTTAAGCAGTCTAGTTTGACATATGTGGTCATAATTATTTTAATAACATTATTTCCAGAATGTTCACCTAGATAGTATGGTGGTACGACTACGGGTACAAGACTTTGGGTCCATGTATATATTAGGTGTTTAAATTATTATATTAATTATTATATTATAAGACTAAAATGTTTGATTTGACTGATTGATGAGCAGGAAAATCAGTTGACCAGATATCATCTTTTGATTTTTAAAATTTTTTTTTATTGTCTTATACAGCAAGAAAACGCCATTCAGACCATGGAGCTGAGGAACTACTTCTCCCTGTTCTGCCTTCATCAAGAAACACAGCTTATCTTCACCTACCTTCCAATCACATCCCACATTCTGGGAGCTTTTGTTAACTCTCAGGTCCAAGGGCACAGAGAGGTGAGACTGTTGGTCTGAAAATATTTCACTACTACGACACAGTACAGCTCCAGGAGGGTGAAATCAGTTTAAAATTGGCTTTTAAAGTCTAAAGAAAAGAATTAAATGATGGGTGATATCGTTGAATGGATAATATTCTCACATTTCACATGAACAAGTGAATCTCACATATACTTTTTGCCTATTTTAAAATCAAATAAAGCACACAGTATATATTTCTTTGTTTGATCTTAGTCTTTTTTTAATTCAAATTCTAATATGACAGCTTTTTGAGAGGAGAGGAAGTATTTAAGGATAATTTTGCTGAGATGTTTCTCCTTAAGTCTTAAGCTGCAAACCACTAAGAATTATCTTGATGCAGCGTATCATATTAGCATTAAGAGCTATACCAGGATTTCATTTCGGAAATCTCAGTTAAGACAACAGATTTATTTTTTATTTTTTTTTTCCCCCAGATGGGAGAGGTGTGGAATGAACTCCAGCCAAAACTTGGATGTCTCTTTGGTGGTAATAATGGATTGAAACCTCCCATCTAAAAACCTGAATACACGTGAGGTGCAGGAGAGAAGCACTGCCGCTGATGAGGATCACAAACTGGAAAATGACTCGCTCTGTGAGCTGGAGAGAATGCACAATTCATTTTCTTCTATTGAACAACATACATTACCTTCAGTAAGAGGATTTATATATATATATATATATATAAGTGGCTTTCTCAACTTGTTAGTGTTTTGCCTTATATCACCTGTAACTGGAAGGGACTGTTGGCTCATGAATCAGTGTCCATTTATGAATAAAGTGTTGAGTTATTATTTTACAAGGGACCTGTAAATATGACATATTCATACATTCCAACTCTATTCCTAATTTACATGTTAACTCAGTAAGAAGTTACACTAAGTTGAAACAAGAGACACAGAGGGACATAAGGTTTTATTTTATTACAGGGCAGGATTATTTTAAATTGCCAGTCATGAAGGTTTTTTAGATTTGACTATTAAATAACTTTTGACCAATGTCTTTTTTATATACAGATTTCAGATTACAAGGATGTGTAGCAACATACTTTATATTTTTTATGGACACTGTGCTATTTCTCTATGCTAATATAGTGTTTATTTCATGTATGCAATATATTTTTTTCTCTCTGGTTAAGGCTCACAGTTTTATTTCATAAGCTATTTTACAAAGGCCTAAACTGAAACTTTTGTAGGATACTATAAAGGGCAAAATATGATAAAGATTAAAACACTGGCACTAGTAGAATAATATGGTAGTAATAACACTATAAGCTATTGATTTTTTTTTTTTACCAAAGATAAATTATAAATTCATTACACACCTGTGCAATAAATCATCATTATATATTACATCCTAAACTCAATGATTCAATACCTTTTTTATTTCTTAATTTTACTGGAAGATTTTTGGTATGAAAATTTTCAGAAGGTATCAAATCAAATGGACAAATTGCCAAATATCTGGACTCATGTTTTTAGCCGATGTCATCTTAAAACACTTTTGTTGCGACATATAGTTCTCCACAGAAATTTTAATACAGTGTACATACAGTATGAAACAATGTTTGGGAATCAAGTTAATTTGCACAGAATATGACACTCAATAAAACTGTAAAAACTGTTGTTGTATATAATGTAAATATTTTATTAAAATGCCTTGCTAAAATTCAAATACAGAGCTGAAAAAAAAAGTGTACTGCTGCCTTCATTTCTATTATCACACATATATATATATATATGTGTGTATATATATATATATATATATGTATATATATATATAAATGGTTCTGTTGAGTCCTCAGTATCTTCACTTTTCCTCTTGTAAACGAAACTGAACAGCAAACAATGAACATGTGTGATATCTTCAAATTTAAAGAAGATATTTGAAACACTGACCCAGTCTCCATAACACAGACTTCACAGCTCCTCCACTTCCTCCAGTTTGTGACTGAGGATCACATCGTGACCCTGAAACTTGAAGTAGCCGACAAATTTCTTTTTCTGGAGCATCAGAGGGAACCAGAGGATATCATCCGCCCACATTTGACTAAAGGGAATTTTGTCAGATTCGAACCACTGAGGCCGCATTTCTAGAAAGCAAAAAGAGAGAATAATTACTACAAAAACAGCTTTTTAATCATCTGCCTTGATGTAACAGGAGGATGCCAGAATCCCTGATGATGATTGATGAGATGAAAAATGATATTAAACTACTTTATCTAATTAATAAATAACTAATTTATTCTATACTTTTCTAATCAGGATTTCATCCGACTGTGAAAAATGACATATGTACATACAGTACTGTGCAAAAGTTTTCAGCACTTTAGATGTTTAGATTCCATAATGAAATATCATCGATGGGAGGTGTCTGATTGGTCCAAGATTCAGCACCATGACGACCCCTAAACATACAGCGAGTACCTTAAAGAACTATCTTCATCTACAGGAAAAACAAGGAGTCCAAAGATGGTATAGCTCCCAGTCTGGGATTACATGAAGCAACTGAGTGAAGAAGTTTACTGCACTCTGTATGACGTTGACTGATTAAAAACTATTCTCCTTTAAAACATACAAATCTAACTTTTATCTTTGTGTCACAATCGATGCTGTGGGTCGATTGTCCAGACTCCTTCTTAACCTGATTCCGCTCCTTTAAACTGCTGCCAACGTCTCAGATTTCTTTTGCAATTTAAACAGTTTCCCTTTCACTGACTTGAAGCGTTTCCTCCTCTTATCTCTTTTCACCTCCTTGTTTGTTTGACTTCTCTTATCCTCCAGACTCTTCACTTCAATGCAGATGTCTGACTGACTGTTTGAGCTGCGGTTTGCTGCGTGACATCCCCGAGTTGACTGACTAAATTCTCAGGAAATACACAACAGCCCTGGGTCAATGTATTCCTTCTGTTGTTTGCCTCCCGTCTCCTTTGTGTATTCACAGCCCTTTAAAGTCGGTTGTAAATTCTTCTCTTCCACTAATATGCTGTCGTCACAGTCTCGTCGTCTAATTTATTTTTTAAAGTGATATTCGTAAACATGAACTGTTCATTTAGTCAGTCCTCGGGTTCTCAGACGGCCTCATTACCTAAACATTAAGGACAAACCTAAACTATAATTGTCATTTCGTGTGAACTTTATAAAAGGAAGTCAAGATTAAGAGGAACCAAAAGTGAAAAGGGGAAGATTTTGCAGGATTACAGGGGTTTTTACACACACTTTGTTTGGAATTAGTTCCTCTCCACCTCTGGAGTGTGTGAACATTTTTTTTATCATGGTACATTTATTTATAAAGTAATTGTTTTAAAGGTAATGCATTTTTTTTTTACATTATAAGTCATTTCTCCTAAAGAGTGGTGTCATTTTTTTTTGAGACTTTCATATTTTCTTTCATAATTTTCCTATAGACAGAAAACACCAGCAACACACAAAACACCTTCCAATTATCTTTTAACAGTATCCACGTTCATTTCTTCACAGTTCGTTGCGGTGCAGTGGAACTCATACCTTCTGATTCTGTCGGTTGTCCGTTATAAGTGTCAGCTCTGAAAACATGGACGTCGAGTAGCTGCGTCTCTCCCACAAATTCAAACTTGATATTTCCAACCTTCTCGAGAGCATCCACCGTGAGACCACTTTCTTCCTGCAGTTCTCTAAAAATAAAAACATACATTTTTGATAATGTGTTTTTAAAAAAATAAAAAAAAATAAACCCACAGTACACTTCACACAGACGCTAAAAGCGCACAAATGGTAAAGTAATGATATCAGTGTTTTTCCAGGACACAGGATATTTTGAGACATCTCCATTTGCTGATAAAGACCATGCGATGCAGCTGAAAGCATTCAGGATCAATTTGAAGTCAGTTTTTGTGCTCAGTGTCATTTGGTCGATACCCATACCTGCCTCAAGATGGACTCCTGAACATATATTTTGGATATATTTGGGAAATACTGTCCTACTTTTCTATGCACTATGTTAAGTCATATGTCTTTCTTTCTTATTCCTATGCATATAAGCTAAGCTAAATAACAGAAAACATTGTGTACAATATCTAAAACTTGTATCCTAGACATCCAATACTAAATAAAAGACGAACATTTAAGGTAATATAAAAAAATAAATAAAAATCCTCTGACTGTTTTATGGAGCTAATATCAAACAGCAATGGCAACGTAAAGTATTTTTACTGACACACACACACAGACCTTCAACACTGACAGATGACTGTCTGGCCGTCCTAAGAACTTTTCTTGGATTCATTACACAAAGGGCAGGTCTCTTTTTCACATTTGAGTGAAAACATCTCAGGACTGGGCCTGTTTTCCATCAGCTTTAGAGCTTTAGAGCAAACTTCCTGCCGATGACTGATCAACTCAACATTCAACTCAACCTTCATTTATTCTGTCGAACTTAAACTGCGTGAACTCACATCTTTGAAATAGCCGATCTTTTATTAAAACTATTTACTATCCTCCTCTTAAAATGTGCACACTACACTGCACATTGCCTGTGCTGTTATACATCAACATGTGCACACTGTTAGATTCTAACAGCTGCTTCACAGTGTTTGGGTGTGTTGGTTTTATTACTGCATGCATGCAATGCAAAATAACGTGATAGCAAGATGAAAATGGGTTGCAAAATCAACTACGATTTTATCAGACTTTCTTCTTTTAGTGTGTTGCTGCAAAATCTATAAACATTTATAGATATCACTTTGGTATATTTTGTATTTAAGGAGTAATAAATCAGGGATTTGTACTGATTTCCTTGCTTGTTTAAATTTAGACTTTATTAAATGCATCTTGGCATTTGAATTCAGTCCCCTACCTTATGCTACGTAACACTAAACTGTGAGCTGATTCCATGTCCATGATATGCAAATAAATTTTTTACAAGCTTTTAAAACACATTGTTAAAGATGGCTTTTGATATCTTTGACAAAAAGCAGTGTGTAGTTACATTTTAGATGTTTATAAGTCCCTAACATCTCCCCTAAACTGTGAATTTCTTTTTCCATCTAAACTTCTCACATGGTTTTATTTCAATAAATGTTTCAAATGATCCAATATTTCGCCAAAAATCAAAGATCAAGTCAAAAAACTGCAAACACATTTGTGTATCAGAACTTTTTTTTTTCTTTCCTCTCCCATTGATCATCTCACCGCCTCTCAGATGTATTTCTTCAAACTAGCTCCACCTCCAGCAGCTACAACAGTAACATGCTGTTTACATTATCACATTAGTATTTTACGTATGATTTTTCATGCAGGATTTTTTTTTACTTGTAATGGAGTATATTACATTGCTGTATTGATACTTTTGCTTATGTTTATGATCTGAATACTTCTTCCACCACTGTCTATTGGCCATAGACAGTAAACACAAATAGCTTTCACTTTTAAAATAACAGGAAGTGTCTCAGATGAATTCACCTTCTTGCAGCATCTTCAATGGTTTCTCCAGGTTGAACTTTGCCCCCAAACCCATTCCACTTCCCGGCCCCAAACCCTCTCTTCTTCATGCCGAGCAGCACCTTTCCCGGCTGGACCACCAGCACCAGGGTCAGCAGCTTGGAGCTCAGCATCTCACCTGTCTGGAGGAAGAAGTACAGGCCCACGTGACATAAACAACATAAACACGTTGTAGAATAAATGCTGCTACAATTAACATTAGCAGCCAACTCCACTACGTTAACATCCTCACCTGTTCAGCTTCCGCCCTGTGATCTGATGGAAAACATACACCGAACAATAAGAAAAAGTATTTATTGTCTGCACGCGGTACAAAATGAGCTGAGTTGATGACTCCCGCGTGCAGCACAGCCTACGTCATCAGATGATGTGCTGATAATGTAACACCGGGATTGGTCTAATCGCGTTAGGCTCAATGCACGACTGCCATCACCTGATTGAAAGATCGGTTCTGATGTGTTACACAGAAATACGGTCGACAAGAAACCAACATGTTCCTGCAGTAGGCCGACATATGACGATACACACCAGCCAACACACACACACACACACACACACACACAAACACAAGACTGTTTATATATTTATGCATTTAAGTCTTGTATGTGATTTGTTGATGGAGTCTATATAAATAGACTCCATCAACAAATCTATATATACTTGTATATATATATATATACACATATATATACAAGTATAAAAAATAAAAAATAAACATAGGCTGATATATATAATTTCCACAATGGAATGGAATTAAAAAACCCTTAACAATAATAATAATCATAAATAACAATAAGAAAATGCAGATCTAATTATAAGAATAAATTAACTATTCATAGTGCCTAAAAGCATAAAACATAATGAAAGTCAGAGCAAATTAAAATGTAGAAAATTTACAAGAGACAGACAAACATAATAAAAAAAAATAAACATAAATATTCTTAAACAGACATAAAAGGTACTGAAAGGAACAACAAAAGTATTTTCATAAGCGTTTTAAAAGAGGTAGGAACTACTTTGCAGTAGTGGGGACATATTTAGGCTTGACGCACTGTGTCTTTCTTCAACCAATGGCGACGCAAATTTCGACGCATGCGCAGTAGAGCACGCGTTGAGCATGTCTTGACCCTTCACTTTGAAAAACAATGTGGTGCTTCCGTCTGCAGAAGCGGTTAGTTCACTCGTCGTCATGTCTCCTGAAGAAACCAAAGACTGGCGCAGAGCAGCGCTGGCTGACGCGACAACTCAGCGACCCGTACGTCAAAGCTTCTCACGCACTAAACTTTCGGTGCAGAAGCGCCTTCAAACTGCTGGAGATAGATGACAAGTTCAGGTTGTTACAGCCTGGATACAGTGTGGTGGATTGCGGAGCTGCACCTGGAGCCTGGAGCCAGGTGGCCGTCCAGAGGGTCAACTCAGCCGGGACAGGTGAGAGGAGAGATGGGTGTAGATGCAACGAGCCACTATGGACCTGACGACACCTGCGTACATTATTAGTGTCTCAGTTTACCCAAAAACCTTAGTCAATACGTTGTTTTATATTGTCTTTGTACTACTGAGTTATTATGGATACTGTTATTATTATTATTATTATTATATAGCTATATGTATTTTTTTTATATTTTTGACTCAATACCTCAGTTTGAAAAATATAACAGGTTTGTATTTGGCATAACTTGGTTTATTTCCATCAGTATCTGACCATGTCTTATGAGGCTGTGTGATGTTTTGATACTGCTCATGATGTGACCATTAAGACAAATAGAAGCTAAATAAAGCATAGATGGATAGATAGATAGATAGATAGATAGATAGATAGAAATATGACTGAAAATTAAAACAATCTATTTTTAATAAAGAGTAAAAAATAGAGCTTCTGTTCACTATAAAGTGCCACATTTCTGACATACCAGAGGAATTATAAAAGTTAAAATCGATTATATTTATCAGTATTTTCACTTAACACACACACACAGACACATACATATATATATATATATAGTGGATCTTTGATTTACTGAATCAGACACGTGCTTTGGTGAGGGTCATTCATCTTGATAATCATCATGTCTACATTTATTCTTGTCAAAGTTTAATATATTGTTAATTAGTAGTGAAGCAGATTGATTTGCAGAGTTTGCACTGCATTACCAAGCAACCAAATGTTGACAATAATAGAAGCAGATGTGTTATTAATTGATTACCAATCTTTTTTTTTTTTTTTTTTTATGACTTTTAAAGTCTATACAAGATGATTTGGATACTAATTAAGCAAAACCAGTGGCTGCTCAGAAGACAGGAGATTAACCAAAAGAAAACTTTGTTGAGAGAAATATATAATATTTTTATATTAACTTAACATTTAAACAATATAACCACCAGTAAGGGATCGAGCCTTTTACCTGTTTCACTATTTGTTCTTCTTGCTGGTCCTAAATTCAGCAAAACCCAAAACTATCATGTAGATTTAAATTGTGTCAGTATTAATAAATTCACTGAATAAATCACATTCACATTACATTATCAATGGAAATCTTTCCTTTCGTTGTAGATTCAGAGCTACCACGTGGTACAGTCGTTGGCATCGATCTGCTGAACATACCACCTCTGGACGGTGCCCACTTCCTGTCCAGTCATGATGTCGCTGACCCCGCCACACACACCAAGCTGCTTGAACTGCTCCCCGGCGGCCGGGCTCATGTCATCCTTAGCGACGTGGCGCCCAACGCCAGCGGTTTCCGAGAAATGGACCACGAGAAACTCATCACTCTGTGTTTGTGTTTGGTTGACTTGGCAGAGAAGATTTTACGGCCGGGGGGGTCTCTGGTCTGTAAGTACTGGGACGGGATCCTTGCTCAGAGACTCCAGGAGAAACTCTCCAGTGTGTTCGGTAGTGTTCGGACTTTAAAGCCAAACGCCAGCAGAAAGGAGTCAGCTGAGAGATATTTCCTCGCTAGAATGTACAAAAAGCCAATAAAAAGATGGTAGTTTTCTAATTTGTATTGTAAAAATCAACAATTTGTTTAAGTTGGATGTTTTTCTTGAGATTCACAGAAGTGTTTTTAACATGAAGAAGAGTCTCAATAACTTTCACCAAAAGGTGGCACTGTTGAGGCATCGGTGAAGCTCACTGCTTAAGGCACGGACACAGACACATTACATACCGTTGGTGTTAATTCTTATCCCTGCAAACTTTACACAGTAGCAGCACTGAATAACTATATAAATAATAATAATATGTAAACCTATGCAAGAATCATCTTTGATATTCCTCAAGAGCCCAATGCTGCGGTTGTTGTTTGCCCCACAGTGTTTGTTCTACATACTCAGTTTGGTATTTGCTTTGTTACGTAAAGTCATTTACCAGCGCTCTGCTTCATGCTAATAATTGGCACTGCCAGCCATGTAGAAATATGTAATCATTCTCTCATTGAGAGCTTATGAAGGGAAAAACTTAATGTATAAGAGTCACATAGCAGCATGACTAATGGGAAGTGGGATGATAGTGAAGCTTGGCACACTGCGAGCGTTGTCGGGCTTTGCTCTGTCTGACAGAGTAGAGTTGTCCATTTCCTGGAGAAATATTTTCAGCCCAGTGGACAGATTTCCTTTTAAGATTCCTCCTTAAATCACACGTTGAGAAGTGCCATTTATTTTGTTTGTTTCTGTCCTTTTTTTCCCCCCCTTACTTATTTGATTCTGTTTGTGACCAGAGTTTAGAACCACTGTTGATAAAAATAAAAGAACATTTCGGTCAAAGGTAAATAATCTGGGATAGATGAGTTGTATATTTGATGACAAAAAAAAAATCTACAGGAGTTCGCTGTGTAGGTCTTCGTAACATACCTTTAATTTTTTTGGGAAAAAGAGATCAATAACAGTTAATAAGCTGTTGTATACAGTATATGGATGCTGTATATATTGCCTTAAAAAAATCTAGTATATTTGATAAAATTTCATTAAACATTAGACTTTATGGATTTTTGTTAAATTTTCCAACCCAATACGTATTCTTTACAGCTTAATTGAAAAATCGTATAGAAATCCTGATTGATAACTATTATAACTGCAAACAGATTATTCCAAAAATTAATTTCTGAAGCCTTGATCATTCCACAAAATGGGGAAGCCTAATCAAACTCGAATTTGCAGATATGGCACCAAAGGAAAAAGATGGCTGACATGAATAAATTAATAAGGCTGCTATTTGGCCTTTCTGTCTCAGGAGTGATGAGTAATACAGTATGAACTGAAACACGCATGCCTCTTGATAACTGGATAGAAGGGGGACTGACCTCTAAAGATGATTGTTTGGAATGAATGGATGCTGCCATGCCTGCTGATGTTTGAAAGATGTGAACAGATGACCAATTTTACTTCTCATTACTTGTTGATTATTCAGCCCTTTTGCTTGTTTAGATTGAAATTATTCCAGAATTACTTTGGGATTTATGTTAATTCCACTAGAGATGAGCACTCGGAGCTCAGGGTGAATGATGATTCATTCACAGGTTAATTCATTCTTTTTCTGGCCAGCTGCAGGCTCTGATGTAAATATTAGTGAAATTAAGAGGAACAGTTGGGAGATTCACAAATTTTAAAATTCAGATTTGACATTAGATGCTGTAATCGCTTCTATAATCGGCTTGAAAATTGAAAACGAATCTGGCAGACAAAAGCCTCTTTGAACTGCTTCGATTTGTTTTTCAATTTTATTTTTGAATATATTTGAATGCAATTTAATAGCACTTTAATAGTGTGATGTAAAGTGACACATGCTAAAAACCCTTATACAACAGCTGAGATAAGCTTCCATCCTTTTGATTACCAATATATATTTATTACATATATCAAACACACAGTAAAACACGATATCATACTATTTCTCTCAGTTTATGTGTAAGATGTATTATGTTCAAATTCTGACTATGAAGAAGAGTATAATCCACTGACACTTAGTGTCACCTTAATCAACTATTACCTGAAAATGTCTGTGCATAAACACAGTCTGGGAATAAGCTTCTTTTTTTTTCACAGGTTATTATGAATAAATTTGTGTTCACTTGAGTGAATCCTTAATAAATACATCTGCTTCCTCCCAAGCACTCTGTGTCAAAGGCCCTCAGAAGACATAAAATTAGAAAAACTCTTGAATGTTAAAAATCAGAATTTATTTGTTCCACCGCCTGCATACTATTTGAGAAACCGCATGGCTGCTGGACTTTGAAGTGATTTAAAAAAAAAAAAAAAATGGCCAAGTGCCATCATATTCACATGCAAACTAGATGTGTATGGCATTTATGAGATGCAACAAAACTTTCCTTCTGTGAAAAGAGAGGATGTTTCCGTTCCGCGTTTTGCTCAGCCTTGTAACAAAAACAAACTCACTCTAATATTAAGATAGTGGAAGTGTCAAATTGACAGGAAATTAAAGAAATGGTAATATCATTCCTTACCATCGTGCCATTCATTCCCTTGGCTGACCTGAGTTACCAAAATGAATTGCCCGTCTGACAACATTCATCATTCACCGAGTGTGTGTCCCTGAATGTTAGCAGACTGAGCCAAGCAGGCATTCACTGACACAAAGTAACGTCTGCCATTATGATGATAATTTCATACCCCCTTCACAGATAAATTAATCTGAAATCTCAGGACTGTATGATGACTGCTGCTTTTTCTTTTTCCTTTTCCTTTTTCTTTTTTCTTTCTTTTTTTTTTGGGGGGGTACCATTCTCAGTTTATGATGTCGATGTTATGGAAACATTATGACATTTCCCTGTAAACAACCAAGTTTGTTTGAGGATGTGGCCGTTTAAAAATGAAGCATGCAATTAAAATATCCATGCCTGTTCAAACGTGATATTGCAGCCGCAGCGCTCCATTGCATCTCGCAACACAACATATTAAATTCGGCCAAAACTTCCAGGTATTTGTTTTGTTCTTCTCTGGCACTATCTCACATAAAAAGGGACACATGTCGGTGAATAATCAAGCAATCTCCTCTTGATCTTTGCTTTTTTTTTATTGTGGCTGTCCTGACATTATTGCAAACGGGGTGAAGGGTGGTTATGGGAAAAGGGATAAAGTGACAACAGAAGAGCAAAAAAACACAGACTACCGAACAAACAGAGTGCAGGTTGCTCTCTGTGGCACCGTTTTGCATGTTAGCATAGTTGTAATTTGCTATATTAAAATACAGAATGTTGTTTTAAGGTGTTTTCCTCAAGCCTATTGGGATGTTGTGTGTGATTTTAGCCAACGATTGCTATTTTGTCTTCATTTTTACAAGCTACAGTATGACGAGCAAATTTTGTGTTCTGTGCATGTTTTTCTTTATTTTTCTTTTTTTTGTTTTGTTGCTGGTTTAAAGAAGCAGGGGTCATTCTTTCAGAGTTAAGTACATTGTGCAGAAATCTAAATGAATCCTGAGTTTTAATTGGATCTTTGTTTTCTTTTTCCATTTAATTAACTTGTCATGGGACAGGTGCGGTGCCTTTCTTCTGGGGATTGTGGAGCCGATCTGTTTGCCGGTGGATAGAAGAAAAAGAAAAAAAAAATGAAGTTGCAACTGCGAATGAAGACTGGGCAGAAGAAAAATAACGCAAGGGCTAATTGTATGACATCTTTCTTCATGTATCTCTGCATATTGGTGCAGACAACCAGAAATAATGACTTTGCAAAAGAAATACTTTCTATCTACTTATAAAATACACATTTTCTTTCAACCTGAAACTTTCTATGTTTAATGTTGAAAAATGTTTAATAATATACATTAAGAATGCATATCAAAATTAGAGACTTTGAAGTAAAAATCACCTACTTAGCATCTCAGCTAATGACTGGAACCTCTCTGGATTACTTAGAAAGTGAGAGTGGAGGCAGGGGAATCTTTCGGAGTGCGCTTGCTCATTAATCTTTCTAAAGATGCTGAAGGCAGGATTTGACATGGTTGTACAGTGGGTGCCCCTCGGGTTCATGTCAGCACTGTATGAAGAACTGGTTGTACAACCAGAGGCGCTGTGTTGGGTTTTGTTTTTCCTCAAGAAGACTGTAAGACAGATTGGACGAGCTGTCTGTGGGACTCTCGTAGTGCCCTACTGGTTATTATGGTTGACTTGTCTCATTCCTGGAAGGTGCAAAACTTCACCTGTTGGGGGAAGTTGTCATTCTACCAGCAGGAGAGAAAAACAGCACTTTTTGCAAAGCATCTAACATTCTTCCAGAGTAGAAAGCAGCAGGCGGTTGATAGAGTAAAAACATGTCCCTGCATTGTTACACAAGTCTGAATTATACTTGTTACCGGTTTATAGTTTTGATCAATTCGAGCTGTGTGATTTTAAATATTCATATAATTGACAAAAACCCTGTGACTTTTTCCCCAATTTCAAGATGCAATATCAGTATCAGTACAATAAATACAATAAACAAAACAAAACAAACAACATATCACTCATGTGATGAGATAAAAATGCTGTAATCTAACTCATCTTTTGATCATTCCTGTGTGTGATTCTTTACAGCAGTGGAAAGTAAAAAAAATTCAGTTTGTCTCCAGGGAAAATTGTCAACTGGGATTTAAGGAAATATTTTGTATATTTGCAGTAATTGCTCCGGGATGTTTTCTTGTTGCAGGAACCTGCAAACAGTCTTTGAAGTCAACTTTATGAAAAATCAATCTGCTTTTGAGACACTAATATAAGGAAAAAAGGGAAGGAAGCTTCAAATGACTTTTTGTCCGTATTGTAGTTTTGAAACAGTTTGAAGGCGATATTCAAACGCATCTATGCGAAAGGTATGAAAACAAGAAAAGAATCCACTAAAAGATGGATGTGTGTGTGGCAAGCAGGGCCGAGTTGTTGGTCAGGAGGCAGAGAGAGGTGAGGGGTGGCTTGATGAGACAACGAGCAGCACCTGAGTCCCATTAACTCTCTATATTTGTCCCCATCCTTCTGCACAGTCACAACCTGTTCCCACTGCCACACCATATGGTGGCTTCGTCTTCTTGTGTATGGACTTTATTTTATGATGGGTTTTTTTAGTTTTTTTTTTATTCAGTCCTCTGCTTTTCATTTCTTTTTTTCAGGTTCAAGGAAGTCTCGGCAGGAGCCACCGTGTTGAAAACTTCTCTTTTGTGACAGGACTTGCTTCCCTCTGCAGGACGAGCTGTCTCTTTGCTTCCAATTTTATTGTTTTGATTTTATTTCAGAAATGCTCTATCATCTATTTCCCTCAGCCTGCTGTTCAATGGAGGAACATTTCTTGTCATGGCACGGTCCTTTGGTTTTGTGAAATAAAACTTTCAAAAAGAAAACATTGTCTGAAAAAAAACCCCAAAAAAAACCAAACAACTGTCTTGTATTTGGTGCTAGTTGCTCCTGCGCCTCCTTTTTCCGTGGGCATTATTGTGGTCAAGGTTGCTGAGAAGCGTAAAAAGCCAAGCAATGTGATGCTTACTATCAGCAGTTGAATATTAGTAGCTGAATAGGACATAATGGAGCTTATTCACAAAATTATGTAATTATGACTTGGGGTTTTCAGCTTGAATGCTATTTACAAGTCAGACACTTGTAATTGCAATAACTTCTATACAATGTGGCAGTTAATGGAAATCAGCCATTGTTAATTTTATTATTTACACGGGTGTTTTTCTTCTATGACATGTCAACATGTCTCTTGTGATGAAGACCTATTATTAGTATTATGGGTAACTGGAGATATTGAGAATTTCTGACGGCTATTATATCTCCCACTTAACTGACTAGGGGGCTTTGTGTCGGAGGCCTGTTGGATTGACATTAGCTGGTAGACTAGCAGCGTTAGGCTGTTAAGAAAGGACAAATGGACAACAACTGAAGCTTCATGTCATGGACAAACGGCGTCACTAACAGGAACCTTGAACAGTGACCAGGTGGAAACTCCTGCAGGAAAATGAATAGGGGTTGTTGTTGTTGTTAAGGGTCTGTCGCGCCTGTGTTGTGGAGCCGAATACTATCAGGTTAAGTGCCACCCCTCTCTGCTGCCTATGCTCAAACACCACTTTATTCAAGATTTGATTTTGTTGTAGTGAAACAAGGCTATATGGAGGTAATCATCTTGGAATAAACATGGACATTTCTAAACTGAAATAATGGCAGTTTTTTTTTTTTTCTTCTCTTGTCTGGGTTATGTCATACATACTGCAGGGGGAAACAATTTACCCATACCCTCACGCAGTTAAGATGTCATTAAAATGATACATTAGTACAATTTCGTCTTTGCTCAGCCAGTCTTTTGTGGAGGTACTGCATTGTAACTGAGGCCATGATACCAATACACAAATGTCATTTACAAACATGTGTTGTATACTGTATATGTGTAAAGGTGCATGCATCACATACACAAAACTGATACAGATCTGATAAAAGGAAATAAAAATCTCTCAAATTAAGTATCTAAATATAACATAATACTTCATACAAATAAGCATGCGTGTTTGTGTCCCTTGTTTTGTCGTTGATCAATATTAATATTCACATTCCTACTTTAAATAGTTCAGCACTCTATTACTCCACCCTTTATCTTTAACAACCTCTGCTGAGGTTGAGCCGTTGTGTTTCACATGCCATGATAGAAAATTATACCAGATAATTTCCTTGATTAAAATCTTAAACTAAAGTTAATGGAGCCTAATAGGGAAAAATCGCTATTGTCAAGCCAGCCAAAATGAAATGGTCTCATCACCACAGTAACCATAAAGGTCAGTCTGTCCTTGTCTTTCTCTGCTTTCCTTTTTTGCCTTTGAGATAAACTGAACATCTCTCATGGATGCAGTGAAGCTTCCTTCTATATGCCTCTGGTATATGTGTGAGTATATTCCAGGATTTATTTATATATACACATGTGTGATGTGATGTGATGGTTTCTTTAATATAATCAGAAAATTCAATTTGATAAAAAAAAAAAAAAAACATTAGTAGAATAAAGTTTTTTTTAAAAAGTGTCCATAAGAGCAGCAAAGTTTGCAGACCCCAAAGGAGGGTTGTTTGTATCAGTTGAAGCTTCATCCTAGTTAGATCACCCTTACATAATCAGTGTTTCTAATGTGCGGTGTGTCTACAAATGAGTCTTGCCGCTTTGACAGTAATTTGAAGCAGGAGCTGGCTAATACAAGTATCCTGTCTCCCGATGAAAATGATCCCAGTTGGGCTTGAGGCACGTCGTACAACAAACTCACTGATACAATTTATGTCATGGTCTTTGCTGGCGTAGAGACTGAAGGCTCGGTCTTAGGAAAGGTTTGAGCTCATATTTATGAGTTGTCTGCTGTGGACACTGTAGCTATAAAATGTGATGCATTAGAATATCTGCATTATTATTCATGATTATTTCCGTTCTGTCCATACAAATGATCCAATGAATATTATTACTTAAATCAACCTGTATAACTTATAACAAAAAGGCTGTTTTTTTTTGTTGGATGACACATCATAGAATAGTTTGAAAGGTAATTATAAAACCGGTCAAGTCATTAAATCTTCGGGCCACTTTGTTGTTGTAAACAGCCACAAAAGCTGTTTATCAGTAGTCAAAAAGTGATGCATTTCTAAGGCTGATTTTTCCTTTAAATCATGCCGGAGTTAATTGACTGTGTCAGAAAGAAGGTCTTTGCTGCATTTTGTTTGTGTTTGTGTGGAACAATTGGTTGTTTTTCCTCAATGGGGATGTGATTTTTTAGTGTGATTTCATAAAAAACAAAACAAAACAAAACAAAAAAATGAAACAAAAATGTTGACCTCTGTTGAGAGGGTCTTGTGATTGTCTGGCAGAATAGATGATCAGTGCAGGTCTATTGTCAGTTTGCTTTTAAGGCTTGATGGCACACTGCTGGAGACAGAACACACTGATGTCTAGTAAGACATGTTGAAAATTTTTTAATTCACATTTTTTGGGACTATGTAAAGCACATTTATTCACCAAACCAAATGATAGTTATTGTTGGATGAACAGTCTCTCAAACGAGCCTCTCATGCTGCTCATAAGGCTGCATCCATCTATCACGCTGACTGTAACTGACAATCACTGTCAGCGTAGCAGCTTAACAGTCCTCATGAGATTTGTGGCTCTGGTGTTTCAGTTACAGGAGCGACAAGCGGTCTGCATTCACTCAGAACTGGATCATTATGAAGTGAGCTCAGTTCTAAAAAGTCATGGGAATAACATGTCTCGATTCTGATAGGAAGAGGATTTTCTTTTTAATGAAGAGAGAGCTTGTCAAAGTAATTGTCCTGCTTTATTTCTTTTCTGCTGCAATGACATGTTCAAACAGAAATGGGAACCGAGATACAATAAATAGTGCAATATAGTAGATTATAAAGCCGCTTTTTGGTACACAGTTGAAAATATGAAGTCTCGCCGTATGAAAAAAAAACATGGTAATCCACATTATGTATACCACAACGCCGTATGCCTGACGTTGCTGTTTTCACATTTTATAGCAGACATAAGGAATTTACCACATAATCTGGAATCAGCACGGCAATGCAATAAATTACTATATTGCTGGTGCTAAAAATATACCTCGGGATCATGTGACTATTTAACAAACAGAAAAGGGCATCGATTGAAGTTGGGACTGAAACAAGCCCATGAGAGTAGTTTTCGAATGAAGTGAGTTAATCAAAGGAGCAAGTTGTCGACACAATGTCCATATTATTGATGTTCCATAAATAAGAGGCATATATTTTACCTTTTTTGACAGGCTTCCTAGTTACTGAGCCGTTTCACATCGGAACATTATCACAGCTGGCCGAAAAAATATAATGCTGCTGGTACTTACTGACGTGACTTTTTAGTCTGATGCTTTTCATTTACTGCTTGGATCTTTAAACAGGGATATAGGGAGATATGTAGCTGCATGCAGTACATTTGTCAGTACTTAGCGGCCATTTATTATAAAATATTTTAATATTAGTATAATTTTAAATCTTTGGATCTTCAGTTATTGAAGACAGAACCTGTTTTTTTTTGTTTTTTTTTTAAAGAAGGGAAAAAACTGGTAGAATAAAGAAATGCCGGCAGCAATTATAAGCTTAACAGATTTGTGCATTTCAGTGCTGTGACCTTCATGAATAGGGTTGTAGACTGTAATGCACCTTTAGCCCAATTGTCTGTTTAAGAAAGGATTTCAACTCCTTTCTGTTCATCACATGTGACCAATTGAGGCGGGAATGAGGACGCCAGAATCCTCTGGGCCCCCACAGCCTCAATTTACGCTACATTGTTGAGAACTCACTGCCAAAGCTTCATTCAATCCCTCATTCAGAATGTGAAGAAACTAAGTTGTTTCCAAACAGCGGCTGTGCTTTCTTGGAAAAACGGCAAGTATTGGCTTGCTGTGTCTTAATGAAACATTGCAGCCTGTGCCACTGGTAGCAAACACAACAACAACAACAACACGATTTGCCTGATTAATTTGAAGCTTTATTACTCAAGAGTGAAAGTTTATATAGCTTGCAGTCATGGTGATGAACACAATTGCCCCACTGCAGAGTGTTGAAATTGGACTTTTCAGTCAATAATGCCACATTTTTCTTCACATTTACTTGAGGAAAATAGCAGCAGCGAAAATACTGATGAGAAAAAACAAAAGTAAAACACAATGTTGAGAAAAAATCTGAAGAAACAATGTTCAGCTATAAGAAATGACAGCTGACAAGCCAACCTTTTCACCGCACCTTTTGTATATTTACACGCTTGGTCTGTAACACCACCTGCATTGAACTGTGTACACACACACACACACACACACACACACCTGAGCCAGTCCTATTCTTTCAGGGCAATTGCCTGTCTGTGTCGCGGCTCACTAGAACAAAAAAACAACAACAGAGCTACTGGTTGTTTTTACATTGCTGATTTGAAAAATAATTACAGTATTGTAATAAACAGATGATTTTTATACAGAGGCCACTCCGAGCAGATTTAAATTGTTTGAATGATAAACAATGAATTAGTTAAATTAGGACACGTGCAATAGGTTAATGCAACTAAAACATGCGGTTAAAGTACCGTCCGACTCTGCAGCTCCTCTCGGCTTTACTTTATCGTTTACATGTTTACATTGTTGCACAGAAAGCAACTGCACGTTATGCAAAATGGAATGAAATGTCACTATTAATAAATGTAACGGTGGACACTGATAGAAGTAGGAGAAGCAAGGCAAGTTTGGTCAGTGCACAGCCAAGGCACCGTGTGACTCTGCATTTGTGATTTTAATGTGTATTTGTTTTTAAATACCCTGTCAGGGATGATTTATGTGGATACTTTGATAGATGTTGAGATTCAGCAGCAGAAAATCAGGTGGCATTATCCATGACAAAATTGAAATTAGCTTATTCTCCATTATCACACTGGAAGTGCAATCATAGTGACAATGGATGTGAAAACCTATCATCAGTAGGCCAGTCTAAAAGTGCAAGAGACAAAAAACAAATCTACTCTGGTTGAGCAATTTTGTGCATCACCTTAATTGCATTTCTAAACCTCAGAGACGGCTGAAGTTTGCAGCATTTCGAGACGTTTCTGCTCATATTTTATTGAGGACAGTCATTATTATTAAAGATGTAGAAAAAATATGTTTTGAGTTTAAAGATGAAGCAATCAGAGCATACATTTATTCACCAATATCTATATATATAACTTGGTAATTTATGATTGATACACTACCCCACTTTCCAGTTTCTAGAGTGTTACTTTACAGAAATGTGAAAGATGCACAACATGCCATTACATATGTTGACATGGTAACACTTAATTTGCACATCCCTCTCAGCCTCTTGCAGATGAATTTGTGCATTTTGCGGCATGATGATGTGTATGTTTTAAACTCCCTTTAAACATTATTCCACCTGAAGTGGGTGTGAAGCTAGTTGACTGTCAGTCACTCTTTAAAGTACAGTCTGTCCTTTTCTCATGGCACAGCCACAGGCATCAAACAGCTAATTCAGGTCAGCAGTCAGGCAGTCATCCCATGTATCTTTGGCAGCAGATATAAATGAGTGGAACTTTGTGTGTTTAATGGCATGTTTAAAGCTTTTACGGGTAGGTTACATCTGCGGCTGACCTTTACTGCAGTGAGCTGATCACTGCATGCTAAACCTTAACTAGTGCACATATGTTGACTATTCTGGCCATTATTTTATAACATTTCATACATATATTTCCCATATCTCAATTTCAAATTTAAAACAACAATAATCAATATTTTTAAATAGACAAACAATCAAATGTGTATAGATAAAGGTGTCACTTGTATGGATGTGGGTGGGTTTACCAATGTTATGAAGTGACTGTATTGTGTGGCCAATAAAACAATTAATGCAGATTTATATTTTCGATGCGGGACCATATAAATCTTAATAAAGACGTCACCCGGCCGGTTTGAAGCCCAGACTTGCAGATTATGGTCAGAACCATCTTTTCTTCCATATAAGGAATGTGGGCGGTTGCGTAGTTACGCTCTGGAGACACGCCCCCACTAGCTTGGACGAAGCTAACGCTACTGGGGACACAGAGCGGTGCACACCTGGGGCTAATGTTTGCTACTTTAGCTACATTTTGTAACGGGACAAGTAACTTATTGTAATCACGAAAATAAATAGCGAAATATTGCGACAATAGTCGGACTCAGCAACAGGTGAGCAAACTGTCAGCTACATGTGTCAGTCAACACCACACAACAGACATCAAAGCTACTGTAAGTCTTCAAATCTTACTAAGAGAGCAATAATTTCCAAACTGACCACTTATTAGAGGGCACGAATTCAACTATTAAGCTAATAATGACCTTGGAAAAATAATTTAAAAAACAAAAAAAACAAAAAACAAAACTAGAGAGTGACTTAAGTATTTTTTAGAGAGACTTTAATGCTGTTTGAATGAGAATCAATTGAAGCCACTAATGTTTTGGAGCCACCATCTAGCATTGTGCTTTCTTCTGTGTACTTCTGTGTGGGCTTCAGTCTTTGTTAAAGTCAGATATATGTATGCTGCATATCAAAATAACATTATAATACATGAAATGAAATGAATAGCAAGAAACCTTATTTTATTTTTGATGATGACTGCTTCAGTTATGATTACAAGAACCTTCATCATACTGAGAAAATCTAAATATTTTACTGGTTTGCATATTTTGGAAATTATATTTAACTTAACTTAATTTAATTTAACAATAGTAATTCCCTTCCTTCTTTATGTGATTCAGTTTATGACTGGAGGAGGCACTGAGAGATTTGAATTAACAGTATAGCCATTAAAAGGGAAGGCAATGTCCATGTTATCTGTGACTGTATAAACTGGGGGAGGATCCTGCTGTCAGCTCCTTTGGTCGTAGTAAATTATAACATGTGTTTTACACCAAATCCAATAATGCGAGAGATTTATTTATTTTTTTTAATAATAAGTAGTTCACATAATGCTGTGCTTTCACATTACATCTGTGCCTTCATGGGGAAACATGCGATTAGAGTCACAAGTTAGTGGAATGATAATTTATTTCTCATTGATCATCTTAACAAACTTGACCAATAAAGATATGCTGACATGGATGATAACTGCTTTGTATTTGTCCAGTCACCTTTTAAACAACGGTGAGAAACCTGCTGAAAACGAAAGAGGGAAAACAAAGGCTCATCAGGCTCATCTGAAATAGGAAGAAACACATTAAAATGCCAAATATTGAACACATTTGTGCTGCTGAGTTCAATAACATAACAGATTTGTACCTAAATGTGCACCAGGTTTCTACTACATTATATTATCTATTATATGTATTAGAGCTGACATGACAGTCAGCCTCAGCATGGGAGGTAGGAGGTTTTTGTATGTTCACATATTGATTAGTTAGATGCAGATTAAGATTACCTGACATGTCAGAAGACAAGAAAAGGTATTTGTAGTAATGGTTTCTCTATCATTTCAATGTTAATTCAGTGTGTTTTGACATACATTCAATCCAGCCTTTGTTGTAAGATGGGCTATTTAACCTGTCAAGGTTTTGGTTTGTTTTGGTCTGCACCTGTAGCATTAACAAAAGGAAGTGAGTCCGGTTTTGAAGGAAATAATCACGTTTGTGTTGTGCTTTTGACTCTTTAGATCAGCTGTTGGCCTCAGACTTGGACTTCACACTGAGATTTCTCCTGCAGTCTGCAAGTTTGGACCCCAGTCTTTCCCCGAAGAGATCACAGCTTCACTTCAGCAAGCTAAGTGCACTTATAATTTTCTTTTCTGATACACATGTGTGTATCAGTGTTCTTTAAAGGCAATAGTAAGCTAAAAGTGCTGGTGGTTGTATTTACATATGCGTTGTGTGTTGTTTTGGAGCAATGTTTTTACTTCAGCTGTCTGCTAATTTGTGCTGCATTCATGTTAATTGTGAAATACTCCTCGTGTAGCCTTTTCTCCCTCTTGTTGTTGTTTTGAACATGCATTATGATGCTGTTATGTTGTTGATTTACATCACAGTGAAGCTGAAGTGTTGTAAGTCTTTTGGGCTGCATTGACATATTCCCCTTCTTTGTTGTTGTGGTTGTTTTGTTTGTGTGAATCCTGTTGTCTTGCTGCGAAGTTGATGAAAACGATATCACTGGAGATTTTACACCTGTTGCTGCTTTATCGGGTTGAATCCAGTGTTTATCCAGCTCTGTTCACTAGCATGTTCCTGCAACGTTTGGAGGTGCTTTGTTTGGGAATAGCCACGTTGCTGCTCGTTAACCATCGCCCACATAGAGGATCCCACAGAACAGCTGCTGTTAAGCTCCGTGTTTAATGCAATGTTGTGTCTAATGCAGTGTCGGGGTGAAGTTTATTAATTGATGTTCCCAACTGTTTGCTGTGCTGAGATGGTGCTTGCTGTGCCAAAAATAATCAAACCAAAACAATGTTTTATTCACATATATCAGTGCACGGAGAGGTAAAACTCAACATGTGTCAAAAAATATGTTGAAATCCTCCATATGAATCCTCTCATCTTTCCTATTTTCCTAACAACAATTCCGCGCAGGGTAAAGATTCCCAGTATATTTGTTTTCCTGTGTAAGTCTTTAATAGTATGTTGTGCAGTAGAGGAGAAGAATGTAAGTATGAGTATTTTGTGTCTACGTGAGTGTAAAATAAGCATTTACAATTTGGACATACACATTCTTTCCTTTGCAATCTTCCTGCATCACAGCGTCATTGACAACCTCATATCACTGCTGAGCACACTGTCTGTACATACAGTTTTATTCTGGTTTCTTAAGGTGAATGAATGAAGCCATCTTTATGCTTTCATCATTGATGCACCGATGGGCTAGTGAGAGCTGTCACAAAATTGTTCCGTTTGTTGCTTTGAAGAACAACAATGTGTTTTTAAAATTACAGGGACCAAAACGACTTAAAACCCTCCTCCACGTATGAGTATATTAATATTGTCAAGCAGTGGAAAATAACCCGTGGAAAGTCTCAAAAGTTAGAATGATGATGAGATATTACACAAAAGTACACACTAGTATTTACTTTCATCTTTAGGTTGGTTTATGAGGGACGTTTGGGCAGAAGCATTGAACACTCCATGGATGGCAAAACAACAATAACAACAACTACATTATCTATATGATACTTTGATTGCTCTAAAATTGTCTTCTCGTTTTCTGGTTTTGTACTGTCTTAACTGTACTTGTGGCTGCTTATAATCATAATATGGAAACATGAAGCAATGTTGTACATCTGAAAAAGAAAAAATCACTTAAAAATCACTTAATTTTATTTTTAAGTGATCCTGGGACACTCCTTAAAGCTTGAAGCATCTTTCATACTTTTTAATTATTATTATTATTATTTTTTTTTTTATATATATAAAATGGACTGAAGAAACTATCACTAATGGATCCAAGAGTAATACAGTATGCAGTACAGCTGCCGAAAACAGAGAACAGCCTGAAGGTTTTGTTTCCATAATTGCTACCCAATTAATGAGCCAACTAAAACAGTGTGTCCCGCAGCAGTTTCCTCTACTTTGTCCTCAAATTCGAGTCATATTAAGTTGTGCCAGGATTCAAATGACACATGTCCTTTGGAAGGTAAACGTTCTTTATTATTAGTTTATGCTGCTGGCCCAGTAAATTCTGCTTGTTACAGCGTGAAACAATCCCCAGTGTGTCAACAGTGTGTACTCAAGTCGTATCAGATAGAAATATACTGCAAATGCAAGATCATACAAATGATGATTTTGTAAAAAGGTTTCTTGCTCGTTATCTGCTTTTTAATGAGAGCACTGCTTTCAAACGGTCAATCAAGGGCAACAGGCATCGCCTAATATTATAGATCTTTGTCTTGATGTAGCTTACACCCAGCCACAACATGCTGCGCTGTGCATGATAAACACCCACAAACTGGAGGACAGCATGTGTCTCGAGTAGGTCGACAGCGGGTGCACATCTCCGTCAGCACTTAATGCACAATGTGTCTTAAGTTTGACAGCAACATTCACAATTAATGCAGATTGGAAATGGGGGTTTAGATCCTCTGTATGATGTTTTCAGTCTTTTAAAACATTAAAATGCCATCATTATGCAACATCATTGTTCCCCAGTGGATCAATGGCAAACGCAGGTGGAGGTGGATGGAAAGAGAACCACCTGTTGTTGTTTCGTGAAGAAATGTTTCATTCGTAACTTCTTTTAATTCACCACAACGCTGTTTAAGCGCCACGTTCTGTGTTCTGTGGGTGGAAAATATCCTCCAGGCAATCTCCACTGTAGTGAATCTAAAGTAATCGCATGAGGTTGCTGCCTGTCATATGTCTGATGGGATTCAAATATTCTAAACTATTCAGTCTGAGCACGGCGGTTCCAAAAAAAAACTGCAACATCAAAGGTAAACGTCTAGTTGCTTCGGCTGCAGCACACCCAAATTAGGATTTGTTCCATTCCTCTGAGATGTTAAACATTTCTCTCTGAACAGACAAAAACAGGCCCGCCTCACCTTCCTCTAAATTCTCCGGACGAAAACAGCGACGAGGACAAAAGCATTAATTCCACAGTACGTTTCGTTAAAAATGACTTGAAGGATCTTTAACAGAATCGATTTAAATTGTGCTCAGATTTGCTTCACCTAAAAGTGCAATTCAGAAACACAAAAGTGATCAGATGAGAAAAGGTCTTGCCTGATATAGAGGCCTGGGATGTAAATGACTTTGGCTAATTGCTGCATTTAGACACCCAGCGCGGTTGAAAAGAAGAGAGCAATTGGAAGGAAGACATCAGCTGCAGGTGCAATAAAAAAGGATGAAGTGTGACGTGTTTATTATTTTTTTTTTTTTCCTTTGCAGGGAAAATGCAACACTTAAAGAAAATGCGTTGCCTCATTTGCAATACATGATGTCGTTATTGTCATATCTATACCAATACTGCCACGACTACAGCGGATGATATTGATATTATATAATTACATGCTTTTCCCCAGCATGATGCAAACAAGTATGTTACTGAAATTGTACATGATTTGTCCAAGATGGTGCAGAATCTTGTAAACCGCTGTCTTGTATATGTCTGAAGGTAATGTGAACATCTGAGAGAACCTGCTCAGCTGGTTTTCAGTGCTTGAAATGTTTGTGCAGAATGTTATCAGATGCACAGATGTTTGAGAAGTACATAATTTCAATAAAACGGCTATTTATATTCATACAGTCTTCATGGCACATTGACTGGCTAATATTATCCCATTTGCGGTGAGCAGGAATGCAATGAAGAACACAGACAAGAGTGGAAACTTCCTCGCAGTCTTTTCATTTGTAGCTTGCAATGTTTCCAGTACGCAGAATCACAACAGGTATCAGGTAACCATTTAGATAAGTGACTGAATACCGGTAGTTCTGACTGGTCCTGGGAGGTTCAATTACATCAACCTATTCATTGTCTTGTTAATACAGGGATGCGAGGATGTCCTCTGGAAAGTTAAGTCTGGAGTCTTAAGCCTTACATAAATTCAAGTTTTTTTTTGTTTTTTTTTCCCCTCACAACTTACTTGGTAAACATGAAGTGAAAGAAATGAGCTGAATATGTTTTGCAAATGGACATACAGCACCTCTGGGGTTACGAGATCTTCTGACTTGGTGAAAAAACAGCCTTGTACATTTACATTTTACTTAAGAATCAGAAAACTGTAGGAACTGTAGACAGTTTGCAGCAGGTTTTGTTTTAAGTGTGAACAAAAGGTGTTTTGAGGCTTTAGATGATACACAAGCTGCATAATCCTATTGTTAGACATGAAAGAGAAAAGCAATTTGTTAGACTGCAAATATGGGCTTTGTCTTTTATGAGCTATGGCATGCTGGCCAAGCATCCATAGAGTCCTAACAAACTGTAGTTTTAATGAACAACAATTCACGCAATAGGGAAAAAAGATACTGACAAGTCAAAATATTGTTAAGAAACTATAACATAAATATTGAGATGGAAGCCTTTCAAGGTTATTATTGCCTTTAGTCTTTAAGTCTGCCCGCTGTATGACTTTCATACTTATCTGCTTTGTTCTCTACTTCTTGATGCTTATGATGGGAATGCACTTAACTCATTAAAGACATACGATGTTGCTTAAAGCTTCATGACTAAGTGATAAATCAGAAATGGAAAATTTACAAGGTAAAAAATCACAGCAGTCTGGAGCTGTAAATTTTCAGTGAGGAAACATTGCCCATGAAACGGAGGCCATTGGTGTTCACACGATAGTTTACACTATTAGACAGCTTTAAAATGAAAAAATGAAAACATTTACCTTCAAAACTTTTGAAAACAAGAAAGTCTGAAGCCTGCATTTATTGATTTTATTGATTTTCTTTTTTTTTGGCCATAACCTTATAAAGTTGTTATGCTGAACTTTTTAGCAAACATCCAGCACACACAGAGCAACTTGAGCATTAATTTGGATTCGTGTTTCTGGCTACCTGAAGTCTGATTCACTTCACTTTCACAAACATTGAGTTAACTTAGTCATGTTCAGCAGCTAAATGCTCCAACTCTGCTCACCGGTTGCTTACTTTGTTTGTCTTATGTTTGGGTAGTGCACAGTAGGTTTTAGTCTACTTGAGCCTTTTTTTTTCTGAAAAATGAAAACTTGAGTTGGAAACAAGGTTGATGTGAAAGTGAATAAAAAAAAATGCTAAAATGAAGCTACACCAATCCTTTATATTACACATGGTCATCTGACCCATCGATTATAGAAACCTTAAAGCACAACAGATAATATTTCAAGGGGTTTCTGCTGTATTTCAACATTGTTCATGTGGCATATTAGTAAATATTCTTTCAATATCAATCTGTCCTTCAATTGTAAAAGAATATGAGAAACTGTCTTCATGAGCGGAAAGCTGGAGACTTGAAAATGGTGTTCTTGTAATAGCCATTTTTTTGTGTCTGTAAACCTTTTATACACAATCACAAGGGTATCATTAACTGACAGGTCCCTCTAACATATCATCACAGTGGTGGAGTGCTCTGAATAGATTATTCATAGTGTCTGATAACTGTGTGGGATGTCTGTGTAGGAGAGGGGAATAGAAGCAGGATCCACTGAATTATGCCGAACGACTCGGCTACCAACAGCTGATATCTTCATCACATATATAACAGTCCTTTATTTGATCAAACGTACATTTAGGCTGCTCCTTCAGGTTTTTTACAACAGTGCTCGGTTAACAGGAGAGAAGTAAAATAATGGAAGCTCCTCCATGGTCCTTGGGGAAATGTGAGCTGGCTGAAGTGGTCTGAATCATTCCTCAATCTGTTGAAAATCAACTAACGAACTCATGCAAACGCACGGTGGAACAAAGCCGCGCATGTGATTGATGATATTGATTAATGCAAATTATGTTTTCAATTCATGTCATAACAATTAAAAAGGATTAAATGGATGTCCATCAGGAGTTCCCGCCGTACTCACTGAATGCTTTTTGTGTAAAAAGCAACGCAAATTTCGTCACAGTTTGCTCCATAATTTGTTGCTGTTGTGTTGACTGCGTGATGCGTTTTGAAGATGTGTGCTCAGTATTGAACCATGAATGTAACCAATCGTAAAAAAACAAAAAAAAACAAAACATTTGGTGCAATAGTGAGTGTTTCTGGCAGCAGGATGGTGTATGTGGAATTGACTCAAAATAAGCAACAGACTGTGTGTTTATGGTAATGAAGGAGAATCAGCCAGTGTAACGATGTGGCTCACTCATGTGTTTTTAATAGTTTTTGGACAACAATGCAAGTCAATGACAAAAAAAAAAAGGCTCAATAGTTGTAAGATTAAATCATTCTTGGTTTTGATCCTTTCATGGGATTTATTGACAATAAGAAATATATAAAATGTCATCAGACTTAACCTTTGCGTTGATTATTTGACCAAAAGTTCAGTTTTATTATACAATGCATATATTTGCCTTTTACTCAAATCATTAGTTGACATTTTTTATATTTTTGCCTTTATTGGATGAGGTTGAGTAAACTCAGACTGGAAGACATGCAATGAAGGTTCTCTGTTTTAGCAATAATCTACCAATAATCAACCTTTTAATAAGCCTAATTGAGTCAATAGAGGGAACATTTTCCATTTCAACAAATGCACTTACAGTGTTGCTTATTAATATTCTTGAAGCGCTCGGAGAGGCTAAAGGCTTTGTTTGTTTGTGTAGATCTAATCACGTCTCAAATTAACACAACAAAAGATTTAAGTATGATGCTCATCTGAGGTCAAATAGAGACATTCCCCTGAAGATGAAACGGCCAGGTAAAGGAGGCGGGTGACATTAAAAAGACCATAGGTGCATTAATCTGTATGGAATACTAATGTAAAAAATGTACCCTGAAATTCTAATTGTGTTCCTGTTAATCAACAAGACTGACAACAGGCAGGGTGAGCTCTGGAGGACTGGGAGGAAATCTATTAACATACAATATGTTGTGCTTGTTAAAATAATGGGAAAGCTTTGGAGTGGGGATGGCTGGGGTAGGTGCATTGTTCTCCAAGCTGTCGCTTTAGTTAATTGCAAATCCGGACCCTTTAAAGCCTTATGGAAGTTTGTGCAGTTTGACAAGCTTCATGAAGACGTGAACTTTATACTCCCAATGAATTGTGTCTCTGGGTAATCCTAATTGAACATATATTGGCCATGCAGCTTATGTTGTTGTGGCACTTATTAATGGCATGCTGAAGGAGAATTCTAATGTGGTTTCTACAATTGAAATGAGAGATAAACAAGAGCGCAGATCTCTGTGGCCTGCGGAGGCCAGCAATGCTTGACTTGTCACTTGCAACTCCTCTAATTGGACCCTAGGTGAAGACAGGGTGGGGCTTTAGGGACTGGCTGGCTTTATTTTACAGATCTCTTCTTATAAAGTCATTGTAGTTTAGTTTTGGATGTCTTTGCTCTCCTGTAAAAAGTATTGATTACAATCATTACAATGGATCTATTTCTTTTTTTTTTCCTTTTAAAATGGCAGGTGGGAGGTTTCTAAAAATAGCAAGCCCTTTGTATAATAGGCCATTTTTCCTTGATGAATCTGAAAACCTGTAGATTCATTAAAGCTTCGGCTGGCGTATAAGTAACAGGTCAAGCTCACTGTTTGTGACAGAACGTTCACAAGTCTGGGTCCTAGGGGTGCTGTGCAGAGAGGCTTCGCCACTGCGTCTCTTCCTCTCAGCAGACATAGACGGAAAAAAGTGGCAGCCCCGGGGGAGGGACTGCTCACAGGCCAAGGCACAGATGTCAGATACGTCTTTCTACTGGGCAGCCAGACTTTTGTGGTTACATGAAACTACATGACCCCTTTAGCCCTTATCGCTGCATATTTATTTTTTTATTCTTTATTTTTACCTTTTTCTGTACTATCGGGTTCTTGCTCAGACAGAGAAATGCTTGAAACTGTCAAAAAAGTTGATTCGGGGATAAGATAAAAGGCGTGACAATCGGGTCCCAATGTCATCTCCTGGAAAATACAGAAACCTCCTTAGTGGATATTCAAGCCAAAAATAGCACAATGTTAAAAAAAAAAAGAAAAAAGCTGAAGACTACTTCCATGATCCATGAGTGTTAAGGCTTATCCGCTGCAAAAATATCAGTTTATAATATTAAATAATGAGATTAAAGGACAATAAATGACTTGTTAAAAGGTATTCTCCCTTAAATGTGCAATGTGTTGTGTTGTGTAGATAATATTGTGTTGTATTGCAGTGTGGGTTCAACTTATATTGCCAGTATTGTTATTATTGTTTTTGAAATTAGTGCTAATAGTGTCCTCTATCAAACCTATTTACTGCCTGTAATCTGATTAGAGGGAGGCAGCACTGGACTGCACAAATATGGAAAATGTATTGTTTTGTTAATATTGATATACACAGAACTATTGTTTTGCAAGATACATGCATCCTGCGCATCTCTTTGTTTTCTAATCAATTTATCTATATAATTTACAAAATTAAATAGCTTTTTGGATGAGATAAACGATTTGTTAGACTTAGAGCTTAGAATCCAGGTATTTAGCAACTGGATCCAAAATGGGACCAGCCATCTGAACCCAACCCCAGTTGCCACTAGTGTGTATCTCCCCAATGCCTTGCATTTTAGGCCACTGCCCTGGACAGTTTCAAGTTGAACATTTCAGCTACGCCATGCATTTCATTAATGTTCCTCTGGTTGATTGAACTGCTCCACTGTCAGGTAAAAATAGTACACGAGTACCTGATGTGACTGTCTTAAGTGTTCTAAAAGTAGGGCAAAGGCCTGAGGAGGCGATGTGTTTCATTAGGGTTGTAATGCTGGCACATCCATTCGGTGATGTTTTACTGACATGGGCCCAAAAGCCTACAAGAGGCTCAGCATTTAATTCTGATATCCCAAAACCACTACCTTCATACATACAGTACTCTGGGCACTCATTGGAGCTACAGTACACTGTATGTACTGCATTGTGCATTATTTAGGGTTCAGTATAACGAATAATTCCCAAACCTAACATGAGTGTCAGCAGCAGCAGCAGACTGGTGGGTAATGGACTAATGACCTGGCTGCTTGAAAGGCAACAGTCAGCCTTTAAAGGTCCTGGATTTAAAATGTTGACGCTTCAGAATTTCAGAAATTGCACAACATAAGCAAGAAATGGATTTAACCATGCAAAAACAACAACAAAAAAAACCCCAACCTAAAATGGGGGTTGTGGACAACTGTGCATGAGTATGGTAGATTAAAGCATCTTTTGTCTTTTGCCCAAAGCTGCTGCTGCATCTGTCCAACTGTGGGTCCAGACTTCATCAAAGCTGACCATATGATGGAGTGCCGAGACATACAGTACTTGTAAACTTAAAATACATAAACACCCTGAGAAGTTACTGCTCATGCATTAGTTAAATACACACGAGTGGCAGAGCAGTGTGCATTCTCAGCATTTTTAGCCTTTCAAAAATGTGTTTCTCGATGTCAATTAAAAATCTGATATGTAATCTTGCCAAAACCAATTAGGCTACAGTAAATCTGTATCAAGTATTCCCACATCGTGATGGAAGCACTCTCGTGAGACACATGCCAGGACTGCAGAGTCAATTAATCCCTGCAATCAGAGGTCTGATGAAATAAGAGCTGGATATTGCCCCATCCCAAGACAACTGTTAACGGAGCTATTCTCCTCTTATTAGTTCTGCAAACTGCTTATCAGCTCCAAATCTAAAGCCCAGCACGCCATTTTCAGCCAAGTGTTGGTCTCGGGAACTGCAGTGAATGTATGATTGTGACCCATTGTGTTCAACTCAGAGCCATTTGAACTGTAGCCCTGTGGGCATTACAGTGACCAATGCACAACATACGTATCACTGAAAAGATCCCGTTGTTACAAGAATCTGAAGCCCATCCTTGGGTCTTGTGTGCACTTTCACAATCAAACTGTAGGCTATATGCAAATGTTCATTTTAACTTATTTACACTGACTGTAGAGACTGGGTACTACTTTCATACTTGGAGCAGCAAGTTTAACAGACATGAACCGGAGTGATCCAGATGGTAACAATCTCAGTATAACAAATGTTTTGCAGCAGTATTAAAGGGATTTGGTGGAAACGTTTGTGTGGTAGTAACTATAGACATTTTAGTAGTAGCTTGTAAACTTAATTGACTAAGTTTTGGAATTAAGCATTCGCTGATGTTTAGTGTCGTGTAGGTAAATTTACCTGTGCTTAGCGGTGGCTACTCTAGTGAGTAACACTTGCAAGCCTAATTTATTAGCCAAAAGAGGTATATGATGAAAATGCTCTCTTTCTGGCTCAATAACTCAATATATGGTAAAGAGCATCCATGCTAATCTGACTCTGGACATTTGTATAGTACCTGGAGGCATAAAGGTAACTTTGAGACAACTTTTTCTCAAATATAAAACATTCCAGCGAGGGCAATTAACATTTGTCTGCTGTACTGTCTGGCAATTAGCTCTTCTGAGTCTGAATCTTCAAAGCATGATGAGCTGACTAACCATGCTTCAAAGAGGCCAAATCATTTGTGTCAATTACAAAAGGATTTTGTATCTGTCAAAATCCTGCTAAATTATGTAATACTCACACATCAAGGGAAACGGTCTTGAAAATAATGATAGCATAAAGATAAACTGTACATTAGAAATAACAAACACTTATGGAATGGAGATGAGAGATGAACCAATATCACAAATTGGTATGTTCTCTAAATGCAGATTTAGACAAAGTGCATTAGGATCCATAATCTGTGCAAGTCTACATACGTACTATACAAGTGCAGTATAATAGGTCCAGCAATAGGAGACTAGATCCCAGGATTATGTTTCTGTTTATTTGAAGCTCTGAGTGAAGTGATGCTATGTGGATTCACTCAGTGACTCAGGTGTTGGGTGTCGGCATATACTGGATCTGACACCTGTATCCATGGTGACTTGGTTTACAAGTATGCAGGCAGTCATGGCTGTGCATTGACAGTTGTTGCTTATTCTGAGTACTTTTTAATGTGACCGAGCTTTTCAGTGGTGTTCAAATTATTTTGTCAATGCTGTCCTCTGATGCTGGTCGCAGAGTAGATCTGTGTATGTTGCTCAAAGGCAAAAGCAAATTGCTGCCAGTGGTGCATATAAAAACAAAAACAAACCAAGCACACGGTTGGTAAATGACTGTGCACTTCTATCTCCTTGTACAGCAATATAAATCTTAGTTGTAAATTATAGGCCCCGAGAAGATCATAATGAAAGCTCCTGAAGGCTATGTTTAGTATCAAGCTCCCATAAGGCCATGCTTTTGACGTGTCAGCAAGCTATTATTCTCAGCATAATTAGGATGAAGGTGGATAGAGATATCAATACTGGGCGTGCATGTTAAGTGGCAACAATAACACTCAATGAGCAACATGACAATGATAATTTGTTCTTTTATCTCTCTGCCAGTGTAACATGTTTTAATGTATTAAACCATATTCTACCTTTTAATGTAATGCAGTAAAATTCTGAGTTATAAAAACAGAAATTTTCAAACAGACCAGAGACAACCTGTGTTGTATCTATCGTTCTTTTTCCCCCCCAGAAGTCTTTGCCATATGCACTAAAAATTGACATTTTTTTTTAATTTAATCAAAGATAGCACCACCTGCAAGGCTATCCGTTATTCACATAAAAAAAGATAGAGGTTATCCACTGTGACCATGGGCTATTGGTACCAGATGCTTCAAATAAGGCGAGCATGACCGTCCACTGTGATAATCAGTTCCAGCACAGATAGAACAGAAAAGTTTCTGCTGCAGACAGATGGCAAACTACTGTTAAGTATACATCAGGTCGGAACAGACAGAACAATGGAGAATTTGTGCGCTGTTTAGTCAACTCCCGAGGCTTCACCTCTCATAAAGATATAAAACAACAAACACAGACTGAGAGCACTGACCTCAGTCCCCCTGTAAGATTCACTGTAGATGACCACAGCCAGTCAGCCACCTGAAGTCACATACAGTAAACTATAGGTATTCTTGTCACAGTTTAATAAAGTCAGTAGGATTCATCCCCTGGGAACGATGAATATATGTGTGAAATGTCTGCCAATCTATGCACTAGATGTTGAAGTAATTCACTAAGTGAAAAATATGACCCGCTCGTAGATGCAACGTCCAGAGGGTCGCTGTTATTACACCTTAAATATTTGTATAAAATTTCAAACTATCCAATAGTTCGAAACATTTCACTAAAAAACCTAAACATCAACCTGCTGGTCGTGCTATAGGAAAAGTCAGCGAATCACCAAAGTTATTCATGTAGGATTCACCCTGTGGACCTCTGGACATCGGCACGATCAGTCTTAATGTCCAGAAAGTACAAAAACATTACCCTCTTTGGATTAGTATGGCCATTTAACTGTTGTTTCAGAAATCATGTTTCTAAATTGCTCTTTTACATGCATGTCTGCACCACGGCAATTTTTAGCCATTTAATTAACCTTAGTAATATAGTGGATGACTAAAACAAAGATCTGTTGTATCTTGTCAAAACAACGATACTGGTCATAAGTGTCAGGTCCATTTTAACCATAGAATATCAAACCTAAAGGTCCAGTGTGATGAGCATTAGCTCTGTCTCTGTTCTTCATGTCAGCTCTTCTGAATCGTAAGACGCTACCTGTTGCTCTTAACAAAATCAATCCTTCCCACCAGTCCTGGATGTTAGTGAGTTGTTTGTCCTATGGACAGTCATAGGTCAATTTATTTTGTCATTCATTTAACCACCGAGTTAGACGGCCAATCATTCACTCAGCATCCTGTCACTCAGGAGGTGCTTAGTTGCTCATTCATCAAAGTATGATATGTGTAATAAATTATCTTAAATCTATAAGAGCTCATTTGTCACGTCTATTTAGTTTTGACAACGATGACATGTTGACAACAAGACATGTTTGTCTTGTTACTAATTCTTTACAAACACCAGCAGTTAAAGGGCAAATGTTCTGCAGACTAATCAAGCAGCTATATGTCTAGAATGAGATGAGGTTTGAAATGCAGTCATACTGTAGAAGAGAGAGTCAGTTCAGTAAACTATATGTTTAATTAACAAATTATACTTTCTGATACTTGAATGAACCATAGATAAATATCAGATTTAAATCACATTTCTGAAATGCCAATATTATGAATGTGCCACAAGAAAATTAATGTATGTTTATGTATGATTATAAAATGCATTTTGCTTAAATTAAATTCCAAATTGATTTTTATTCACTTTTTCACTTTGGAGTTTCAGAGCTTAGAGTCTCCTATTTGCAATTGAATCAGTTTTTTCATATATTCTCTTCAATCTACTTTAATACAATGGTTTCCCCTGTGATCTGTTTATTCTTTCTAAATTAAAGGGAATAAAAGTCACAAGTTAAGACGTCTAAAAGTCTAAAAGCCTTGTGAGTCACGATTTCTGGTCTGACATGATAACTAGGAGAGCTGATTGAGGCGGGTGACCTTCACAAATGTCTATCTGGAGCTGGTGCTCAGGGCAACCTAATATTGGCATTGGATTATTCCTACATTCCTAATTAGTGTGCTTGGGCTTTGGATCAGGCAACCTCAACCATGCAATTATATTTATCACAAATCTAAATCTAACAGCCTAGTAGACAAAAAAAAGGTTGTTTGTTAAGAAAAGATTTGGAAGTTGTATTGATCTTCTTGTTGAAAATCTTGCCCACTGGATGAATGTGTAGAGTCTGGATTGAAACATAACTCTTTGTTAATGACCCTGTACCTTATTTATCTTTTTTTAATTTTACCATCATACAGTTTAATTCTGACCAAAAGTTGATCTGCTGCTTCTTTTTAGAGCCTTTAATTCCCTTGAGTGTAAAAGTGACAGTGTAACTTTGGCCAAAATTACTCAGCATGTTGCTGAAAATACTGAGTTGAATCAATGAATCAAGGACAGTAATCAGCAGTAAGTTAAGATACATAAAAAATATTCAGCATCATTCCTTAACCGATCAGAACAGGATTTACTACAATAAAAGCAATACTCATGTCATACTTTTAGTGTGGAGGGCTGACAGGATCTTCCTTCTGGAAACAAAAGTCTAATAAGAAAGGCATAACTTATATCGTCAACTGAGCAGAATGAGGAAACCTTTTGAGAAAGTAGACAGTATTTCTCCGGTATTTTATTACACTTAATGATTTCCTTTAAATGTGCTTAAAGTTTGAGAAGTAACCTGTTTAATCAATGGGATATCTTATATTTCACCTATTCCCACTGAGACAGGAACACGAACATGTTGAATCTACTTGAAAAAATATGATGAACAAAATCTATACAGAAATTCAACCGCCACTCTAAACCCAAACTTAAGTTCTTGAGCTCTCTGCTAACGACTTCCCTCAAGCATATTTTATATAAATGGTTGCTGCGGTCTTGCGGTCCAAAGCACTGAGCAGCCATCTTTAAAAAATAATGCTTGCTGAGTCTGGAATTTGGGCAAATGCTGTATATTGCGACCACTAACGATACCTCTGCTGCCTGTAAGAAACATTGAATGAAAGTGGTATGCTGTATGATTTTAAAATGTCAATGTAGTCTCTTCTTGGGCTCAAATTCCTGAGCACTTTTATCACTTAATTAAGCTTCTGGCAGGTAACCCCTCTGCATCCTATGAGAAGCGGTGATGTGAGCCCATGTACCTTTTGATCAATGTTAACAGTAGCCTGGAGTGTGCACCTGCAACCTGGCTGCAGAGATTATTCTGTGTCGCTGTTCATTAAGCCAGAACCGTTTAAACCAGCAGGACTCGTTTTGTGCGACTCTGCCTGCTTAGTGAACGAGCTCTCAACTTATCGGTTCGTTCATGCGTATAGCTTCGACGGCACAGTTCACATAACTCAAAGGAACGGCGCATTAATATTCCATCGTTCACTAGTGTTTCAGAAATTCAGATGAGATGTCTGAATTGTAAAGGAAGCTTCTAAAATCTTAGGATGTTTCCTTCCACCTTCCCATTCTTCCTTTTCTGCCAGTTGCGCTTGACCGAGGCGCTGATGTCAGGACCTTATCAATGCTGCTTGTTGATCCGGTGCTTTAACACTACTCATTGACAGAATCAACATTGCTTTATTTTCTTAGATGTACTATATATAAAATTATTTTATGATAATCGAAATGTAAAATAAAGTAAAACTGGAACTGTGAATTCCTAAACAATTCGGATGATGCTCTGACCATTTCAGATTTAATTTATAGCTAAACAATTATCTGGCTAATTGTTAGCTTTTAATCATTAACCCATGTTTGTATACCTGAGGTGGATGGGGCAATAAGCCCTTACATGCAAAAGACTTGTTGCACTTGTGGCAACGAGCATTTGTCAGCATTGACTCTAGTGTTTAGTTCTCTCCGCCATTGTCATTAAGCAAAGGGTCTGTGTGTGTGCGAGAGGCTGAGAGAGATCTCTAGATTGGAAAACGCGAAAATGCATCACAGTCGAAATGTTGTAATCTTATTGCAAATTAGAAGCAGTGAGATAAAAGGTGCAAGATAATAAGTAGGAAATCTATTTTCTTAATTTCTCCAATACTGATGGCAGAACCAATAATGTCAGAGCTGGATTTCGGTACCCATCCCTACTCCTGAACAGTCGGGGTGGGTCAACCGCAATTTCCCATTAGGACTGATGAAGTAACTTACAAGGAAGTGCTGACACTTTATTTTCTGTCTTAGGTGGATTGATCAAGAAATTAAATGGCTAGACATAATGATAAAATACCCTTCATAAGGCAAACTGGGTATTTGTACAGCACATTTATTATGCAAAAGCAATTTAAAGTGGTTAGTAAGTAATTAATGAAGTGCAAATGATACGGCTCAAACACTCATTTACCTGTACTTAATGAAAGAAGTCTATTATTGTGAAGCACCTTTGCACCTAAGCAGTCATTTTTCATACAACTACCATAATAACCGGCCACATGTATTGTGCAACATTAGTATCTCTCACTGCCTTTGTTACAATGTGGACAAATGTTTTAAAACCCTTAAAAACAATTTTTTTTGACTTTTCATAGACTTAATTAATCGAGAAAATAATCTGCAGATTAATTCATAATGAAAACAATTATTAGTTGCAGCTTCATGTTGTATCCAGAATACATTAATGGTTGTATTAATCTGGTAATTGGCAAATAATAAAAACGTTGTCCACACATGTGCCTGCAAGCTCATTATATGGTGCGCATTATATAACCTTTCCGACTCCATACTTCAGTGCACAAAAAACAACCGTTAAATGATCCGAAATGAGTTAATCCTGTTGCAGAGGCACAACAGGTTAAAAATGCGGAGGCAAATGCACCAGTGTGCTGCTGCTCTGAGTATGTATGTGTTGAGGCTGCTCTGTAACTGTGTTCACAGAGTAATGTCTATTTGTCCATTTCTTACATTGGACTAGTTATCTCACTTGAGGACCGTGTGTACCCTCTAATTTGTAGAAATCTAACAAACTGTCAGACACATCTTGGTGTTATCTCTTTTCCACTTCACAGAGCTCCCTCCTATTGTGCCTGTTGCAGTAAACATCTCTGAACTGTAACTTGGAGCCTCTGCTCTCATAATGTGCAACCAGGGAGCAACTCCAAATTGCAAAAGACACTGTTGTTTCTGCTGTTGTAATGCAATTCTGAGACATTCTTTACTGAGGATATACACAACCAATAAACGCAATGTCACCAAGAGTGATAGTGTTATTAAATACTTATAAATATATAAAGAGATGTTTTCTTTGATTTATTCAATTAATTGTCTCCAACATATCTATTTAATTTAGATTACATGTGAGGACATAAAAGTCAGGGCTCGGATATATCCTGGTCTCATAGTATGTGTTTGTATACACCACTGAGGATTCAATAGATATTGGTGATGTTGGAGCAAAAGACTTGTGTATGTGCCTCTGCTGCTGTTCAATATTTATCATATGCCGTATAGCTGTTGCTTGACCATAAACCTGTTGGAGCAGCAGAGATTGCAAACGCATATGGCTGCATATGTTGTATGCTTGTGCTCTGGACTGTGATGTCCTGATGTCCAGAGGCCTTGTTCCAAAAGATTCGAGCACCAGACAGCCATATCCCCTCTGGCTACGTTTGGTTTTGGATCTAACTCATGTGAAATTGATGTGTGGCGAACACTGATCCATGCTAAAATGGGACAACAACCGAACAAATGTCAAAATCATTCCCATCCATGCCTCCCTCTAAGAGCTACCATTTTTCTTGTCCATGTCTCTGTCAGCTATGGGAGGTCAGGCATTCATAGTAAAGGGCCCGAGCAGCCTCACATGTTTCTTGAATAACAGGCAAGCCAAGCACACAGATGAAAGGGGTTAGCTGCCCCCTTCAGGGACATCACAGCGGTAGGAATGTGCAGCCATATCACTCTTCCCAGAGGACCCTCTCAGCTCCTACAGATTCAACAACAACATGATGTACAGATTAGCAATGGATTTTGTCATTTAATGTGGAGGACTTCTAGGACATTTTTGAGCAGCGAATTAAGTTGAGCTATCAGCATCATCATTATTAGTCATTGATTCTTTGTCTTTAGTCATTCATTAGTCATTTTCTTCCTGTAAAACAAAATATGATGACTGCATACGTGACCTTGAACCAACCAAGTTCAACCAATAATAGAGATGTGTGTGGAGCCTGTCACTGTGTGATCTGAGTCAGTAGTCCTCTGTTGCCCTGTTGCGCTAAACTCTAGCCCCCACCCACACTTTGGCAGTCCAATTAAATGCAAAGGATTTGATTTAAATCCCTCTTGTAACTGTACACTGCTCAAATATTCAGTTTCACTGAGAAATCTGTAACAGTAGAGAAGCTAAAGATGCTCTAACCGATGTTTCACTTGGACCTGGACTTTAAAGAAGCATAATACTATCAACTTGGTATTCTGTGTACTCTCTCCTAGAGTTTCCTTGTGCTTTACTGTCTAACTTCAGTCTGCACCTCCCACTGTTCACCCTTAGTGACCTACTGAGCCTCCCTCATGTCTGCATTTTAACTGACTCTTTAACAAATGACCCCCATTGTTTGACTCGGTCTCAATTTCACTGATGCTCGGTCTCACTTAATTTGATACCCGATCTGCAAGCACCCAGTGGATCGAAGCATATAGCAAAACTTATGACTTGTTTTAACTTCTTTGTTTTGCCCCTTTTAGAAGTCCGGGGTCATGTCACCATCTGTACAGAAATCCTAACAGGAATCAAATGCCTTGCACGAAGACATTTTGGTTAAAAAAAAGGCTTGAAGTCTATACATTTCCTCATGGGAAGGTTTTTAAAATGTCCAGTTGCCTTCATAGAAAACATTATAAACACATTCTACAGTCATATTGGCAAATGATTTGTGGATTGAACCCACATCGGGCATGTATCTATTGTATATAATATGTTAATCAAAATAATTACACTGATGGTTAAGGCTGCTGCTAAGTTGCTGTGAGAGGGAGAAGGAGAAAGAGAAAAGCAGTCTTCCTGTAGCCTGCTGCGTGGAGGCATTATCACCAGCTATGTCAGAACATGGCTGAGTTTTCAGATGAAGCTGCCATTGCCTGGGAGCAATGATGCAGTTTGCCGGAAAGCAAGCTTTTATGTGATGGCCGCTGTATCAGCGGGCAGCAGATGATAATCTTGCCGAGTCGACGCTGAAAAGGATAATCAACTCGCTTATGGCCATCACGAGAGGGAACAATGCAAGAACAGAGACTCAGAGGCTCTTTAATTATTAATACTCTGGCAGCAGCCTTTTCCATGCGGACGGTGTTAACCTGCTGCTCGGCCATTCACAGGCCGAAAGACGCTATAGGAGGTTCTCATGGCCTAATGTGTTCTGCAAAGTGGCACTGCTCAGACCACAGAGAAAATCCATTTTCATCATCATTGTGACAGGACTCATGTAAATTCTAGCTGGGAAAAAATTGCCCCAGACACTCGTAAACTGCCATCTGGCTTATTGTCACCAGCACAATGCATAAATAAGAAATGGTCTGATTTCCTGTTTTCTTCGTTGTGGTTTCTTTGTTGCATTTTGTTTTGAAGCTTTTGACATGCCATTTTTGGCAAGTGTAGATATTTACATAACAATCACAATATTTACATAACCTAGCTTCAGTGAGATCCACAGCATTAGATTTTGCAGAGTAAAGACAAAAACCAATACTAGAACGTGATAAAGAAGCAGCAAAAATCAGCTCTTAACAGATACAAAAGACAGACAGAGGACTCAATTGGGTTGACTAGGTTAACCCTAACTGTAACCCTAACCCATCAAACACAGTACCACTAAAGATTGGTTAGTTATTACTAATAATAAGAGTTGTACATCTCTGCAATGTATTTGGAACTTGATCAGTGAATATAAAAAACAGCAGGTGGTGCTAAAAGAGGAAAAGAACACGGTCCGAGCTAAAGCAGAAGAAAGTAAGAGTATGTTACTTCAAACATCCAAACAATGTTCTTAGGAGGGCCCTGTGAGTATAGAGTAGCGTGTTAAATACATAGCTGATGCAAAACTGGGTAAGCTACACCTCTGTTCTGATTGGCCACCTCCCAGAAGCTTCCCCTCCAGCTGCTTAGGAGGCTACACAAACAAAACGATAGTGGAAGGATTTTCAACTTGCTTTTCTTGTTCTTTACTCAAAATAGAAACTTCTCGAATACAGTACACCCGTATATGCTCGAGCTTAATTCTGATCTGCAGTATGTGAGAACGCAGACCTGTGGAACAACCTTTGCAACAAAGGCTACAGAACAGATGGCTGTTTGTGGGCAAGTAGAAGCTACTTTCACCTCAAGTTTTGTACCTTTGACCGTGTTTAATATAGATATCGGACATCGTAACACAAAAAGCATATGTCCACTTTAAAATAGGCTTTGTGGAACAGCTCATGTTGTTACCTGATACTACTTCCAGCAGTCAGCCCCAAAAATCCTGATGGGAGCAAATTTAATAGCGGCAGGAATTATTCACCTGCTGACACGTTAAAATCATTCACACAATGCTGTCAATCTGACAATCCCTACAAGTAATACTGGAAAAACACGGAGTTGTCAATATCAAAAACTATGATTTTGTCTTTATGCAGTAATCTAATTGAAAATCTTTATAGTGTGTCTAAAAAATTTTTTACAATGCATCTTTAAAATAAGTACTCTTTACACGAGAATTACATCACAGCTATGAAGTAGTGAGTAAGTCTGAACCAGAGAATCAGCCTGTGACTGTATGGTGTCGGGATGAAGTGGCTGCCACAATGACTGACCCTGCAGGATAGCAGGAGGCCTGGCCTCTGAGGTTAATTAGCCTCGACAAGCTAGTGGCCTATCACGCCCAATGCAGGAGTTAGCGTCTCTCTGTCTCCCTGACAGCTGTCTGGCAGAATATTGACATAAATACACATCAGGATTTCTCTTGTTGTAAACGGTGTTAAAGTAAAATACAATACAATTCCTAAAGTCAGGAGCAAGCTAGAGGAAAAACATGAAAACCCTAGCGACAGCTCAATTACCCACACATCAATCAGCAGGGGACGTGATTGCTTCTGTAAATGGAGCTGGAGTGATGTGTTTTGGTAGATCGATGAGCCAGCCCCGCTTCTGAGACAAGTCCACTGCCATCATCAGCACCTCCACCCCCAGCAGAGCTGCTTGCATCCTGTTTCTTAACTTGCTAATGAGTTAAAAAATAATGCAGATTGTGCAGAGTTGTAAAGCTTTGATCGTTTTGTTTGGTGTCAGAATTATAGATGCGTATACAGGTTTTTTTTTTTTACAAGCATCTGCAGATATGTAGATCATGCTATCGTTCAAAGTACAGATTAAATTTGTACATAACTTACATGCAGTACAGTTTTTAAGAGTAAAAAACACTTGATTTTGATGTTGGAAAACGGGCAAATATGAGTCTATTGGTGAACCAAAAAACCGGTTAGATGCCAAAATATTATTAGTATTTTGTAATTGTGTTGTCTGCTGCTGTCATAAAAATCCATGAGCTCTACATGATATGAGTACTTTCCTATCAGTACCCATTCTTTCAGTGTACATACTTTAATAATGTTAAGTAGCTAAATTGTTATTTCTACAGCAATCTTTTCCTTTCCTTTGTTTTTTGTTTACCGCTTTGCTGTCAGCATAAATGTGACGCCAACTATTGTATAAAAGCCATAAAACCCAAATGGGTTTCTTGACGGAGGCTGTGAGTGTGTTGTAATTGAATAGGTATGAGAGAGAGCAGAGCCATACATATTAGTGATGGAAGGTTGCTAGAAATGGCATTATCTATCATGTCTGAGAATGGAGAGCTCTCACATCTAATATTATCATCACCCCAGTCCCCTCTGAGTTCTGAACATTACTCTGGCGTCCTCTCCTCCTGTACATCACAGACAAGACAAAGGGGCTTTTAAGGAGTAATTTGCTGTGCACGGCTTTTTTTTTTTTTTTTGTTTTATCTTGGACCCTGTTTCCAGTGACCCAGGGCCCACTGCTTCTGTCATCCAAATTGTCTTGCTGTTCAGGATCATCTCTTGATAGTTAGGGATGCTCGGTTTTTAGTCTGAAATTGAACAAATATTCCACGTCGCCCCACAGTAGTCATCATACTCCTGCTTTGAATGCAACGCCATCCTTTTAATCAACCTTGTTCATGCATGATGCTTCATCACTCAGCGGCTGCAGTAAGATAGGAAGTGTAGAAAATTGACTCATTCAATTTTACAGCCATTTTCATCACTGACAGAAAAAAAAAACCCATCCACAATTAATATGAAAACTTTGGTCTTCCTCCCTCATAATAAAACAACAACAATAAACTGCTACTAAAATAATAAAAGCTGGACAAAGTGTCTCAGCTGTATCGAGTCGTCATGCACACCGTACCTGTATGAAAGTTTATAAATTAAGATTTAGATTTGAAGTTAAGGATGTTTCCGCCTTTCTATCCGTGATAATCAAATGCAGCAGGTGGTGAGGAAATGTGCATCTTAGCAATCATCTCCATTGACATGTGTTAATAGCTCATCAGACGAAATTGTACTAATAACTGCTTTCGGGAATCATGATTGCACATACTTCAAGGTCTTGATGCCTAATAAAGCCGTGTTTAATTCCTGAGTCGTGCATCGATAAAATGTTTTCAGAACCTATGCTAATGCCTGATGGATAATTTAAATGTAATGTAATGTGATGTGAGGAGTGAATTGCTCAGTGCTCTATTATTGCTGCATAGTGATCCTTCTCTTTAGCTTGCACACAATGCTACTATAGCAGATGCAGCCTGTTCCGATCCCAACAGCTGCCTACTGTATTTCCATTGCATTTACTGGCTGTTGCACCTAAATCTGAATTTGGCCTCAAAGGATAGGTTCTTTCACAGGGTTGTCTTTTCCATTATAAGATCCCTAAAATCAATCCACAGTCCTCTTTTTTGTTTAAGAAAAAAATAGGTTTTCAGCTGCTCAGATGAGCCAAATCAGGTGGATATCATCCACATTTACTGTCTTTTTAGTTCCAAATTCCCTCTTTTTGCTACCGCCCTGAACAGATGACAGCTGGTATGAATTTGAAAAGATATCCATTTGATTATTTTACCTCAGACTGCTTAAGCCTCATTAACTTCACATAAACTTTTGAATATAGTTTTTGTTTGAATCAAAATATTTAGTCCTCCATCACATACATAGAGAGGGCATTAGGAAGTGATCTTTTAATGGTTGCTATAAACAATAAAACCTGTTTTAATGTTCCTATGGGGGGGACCAGAAAGACGTTAAAAAAAAAAAAAAAAAAAAAAAAGCCTTTGAGTTAGCATTACTGGCTGGTTGCTTGTGGCTTTGAGCTTCACATATCTGTGTCAAGAGAGATGAGAGCTGAAGCACCGTCGCATCATATAATTTAGTCAGAATTACCCTTCAGGTTTTCTGACTTTCTCTCCAGCTTGAGTTTTAAGTACATTTAGATCTACAGCATGCATGTTTGAGAAAGACCTTATTTATAGTTCTGTAGGTGTCAAGTACACAGAGAGCTTAATGGCAAGTGTTAACTGTAGATACATTTAATTAAAATAAATCGTCATAAAATCTCCAAATACAAGCTAGACATAAATTTGACTAATAGTTCTTTACCGTTCATATTATTTTCAACCTCTCTGAAAATATTATGCTCTTCAGTGTAGAGTCTACACTCATTATAATATGCATATTGATATTTTGTTGACAGCTTGAAGATTTGGATTTCCTTTTTTCCTATTTTTTTTTCTACCCTAAAGCGGTAATAAAACACATGAGTGCATGAGATATGCCCGCAACACTGACTTGAATGGGGTGTAGAATATTTTCAGAAACATGAAATCAATCCTCTAGTATAATGTACTTCTAAATCACTCTCATTAAATACACCACTATTCTTTGAAACATCACCTTTCGGCTTTAGTGCTTTCATGTTAAATCAGATGAACACATCTTCAGTTGATACTGTGACAGTTTTATTCTTTGCCACGCTGGTTTCTCACTTCCTCAACACAGCCCCTATATCTGCAGCAGAAGCAAACTGTGCAACGTCTCTGTCCATCTGCTTTCATTAAGACAGAGTGGTGTTCTCCTGTTCTATAGCAATTGACATGTGGGTGAGCAATGACTTACAGTGGAGAGTTTCACTGGGTAGCGAAAGGGAATATCAAGAACTAATCAATATCGATAGCAAACAGCCCAAATTAGAAGAGCAGATGGTAGGAGGAGGGTTCCTGCTTAGCAGTCTGAAGGCGAGGGCTCAGAGACTTAGTGGGTAGCACTGGGAGTTTTAATAACACAGAATCAATGAGCACTGCCCGCAAACCTTTCACAGTGAAGTTATTAATTGGGAAATGAACAATGCAAAACTGTCACTGTAGAGTTGTGGGCTTCCAGCAATTTAAACAGGGTCCATTTACCAAGACAGGAAAGATCCCTGCCTGCTTTGTATTCATGTTTTGCAGTGCTGAGCTGAGCTCTCGCTAGTCTCTCTGTTCCATCTCTAGTTAACACCCGTGGATTTGGAAGCAGTGGAAAAATCCAATCCTCGCTCTCTGGTGTAAAATGTTATTGTGAGAAACATCCAGCAGTATCTTGTTAGCGTGTTACATGTTATAGCGGATACAAAGTATGGGAGCTTTGTTCTCCGTTATCCTGTCAGCCCAGCATTACTCACCAAACAAAGCTCTGTGATTTATCTCAAAATCTATTATCAAAATGAGTAGGCTGAATCCAGGGCTCATAATTCAGTTGACACTTTATGGTGTTTGTTATTGGGAGCAGAGGGGCGGGAACACATGCGGATGCTGAAATATGGCTGCTGACAGCCTCACTAATAGAGCTACTGGCCTACAAACTTAAAACATTTGCTTTGAAAATAGCCAGCGGAGTGTGTATGAAAGTGACAAACTAAATGAGCTGCTTGGTGTGTGTTTAACAAAGCTCAGAGAGCAACCAGCACATAGTTATCTTAGACAGGTACTTAAATGAGGGCTGATGATATTTAGAGTAGCACCTTCATTCTGTACATGTCAGTGCTGACTAAAATGTATTAGACTATGGCGTCTTATCATCATCGCTGTCTTTATTGTTTAAACCATTGTGATGTTCCTCATATGTCACATTGGATTTAAAGGGTTTTCTCCTAAGGCCTGTAGTGCAGAGCGTGTTCACTGTAAAACATCCCAAGTGGGAACGAGTTTGTATGCTGCTAAAGCCAAGGTTAGACTCTGTTTAAATCCTGCTTGTTGAGGACAGTTCAGAATAAATGACTTGTACTTAGGATGCTGGTCACACCGCACAACAAGTCACACACACACACAGAAGAAGAAGTACAGTATAACACAATGCTAACTTTTCTATTCGTTTTCCATTTTTATCCAAGTTGTTTGTAAAAACATGTACATTGCATGTATTTTTAAAATAGGTATACAATTTGACCAAGTCTGTCCTCAAATGTGTTCATACTGGCCATTAAGACAGTCCTTCAAAAAGTAATATAGGTGCAAAAACGTATTTTAAAGATACTTGATGGTAATATGACACTTTAGTTATCTTTCAGATTAGTCATTCTACTGCCAAATTCTCCGTTTGTTACTGAACATATCCTGCAGCTGAACAGGAAAACACAGAGACTGTGTGGAAGATATCACTTTATTTGACTAACTCAGATGTCTGAAATATTCAAGTTGTACACATAAAACCAATTTACAAGTGTAGCCTATTATGCTATTATATTTTTATTATGCTTTGACTCTACATGTTGAACTGTTCTGTTGTCACAACGGCATGAAAGTAGAGCTTACACCTCTCTAAATGGAGCATCACTCCCATCTCTGTAATTTCAAAGACTGATTAGAGATCTGTTATCTCATGTGAATTGGTCATTAACATTGCAGATGTCCTGTGTTAGAAATGACTTTGCAGACACAATCTGTTTTTAAAGAGGGTTGAAGATCATTTTTGAAGAACTGTGTCACAGGTGTGTAATGATGTTATTTGCTTGTGTTGCTTTGTTTCCTCGCTGAGGTAGGTGGAGTGCACCATCGTGGCTGAACCCATTAATCTTCTTGAGAGTGGTAAATTAATGCACCCTTGCTGGTCTTTACTGTTTGATGTTCAAATAATTAGAAGAAGTCTATGCCTAAAGTTCATGATATCGAGTAGAAACCGATGAACTTCAGCTTTCATGAACGCTGACACTTGGCATTTCGTCAAAAACGACAAGTTTCAATCTGGAGAGAGTGCAGGTGTTACAGGAGAGACGCTCTGATGGCCGCCTCGCCTCGCCCCAATCAGCTGCTGCAGGAAGCCCGATGAACTAGACAGGCTTCGGGCTTCAGTCACTCAGATGATCTGTTGTTAAGACTGAAAACCAGCAGAGGTGAGAGGGGTTGCAACGAGTGCAACCAGGTTCAAATCAAGAGCTTGGAATATATTTTCAGCATGAATTAATGCCACTGTGCTTGAGGGAATATAATATAAATGGTTTTCATGAGGGCTGAAAAGGTCATTGCACAAAAAAAAAAGGGGGACATCTGTGTGATGTTGAAACAACCTAGAGTGGTAATTTCCTGAAAGACATTGTACTTACAGTAAATGCAATGTGAATGTTCTGATGGTAAACATAATTGTATTGGCAGATTTGAAATGACTCCAGTGTAACTCAGAAGGCTTAAAGGTTCCAGGAAATGAAACATGTCTTTTCTAGGTAGTGTTACCTTGTGGCCCTGGGTGTATTGTCCCGATGATGCCGATGATTTTTTTTTTTCTCAATATTTGCTTTTCCCATGAAGAGTCTTTTTCTTTCTTGAAAAATGTATTGCACAGTCAGGGACATACATTTCATACATTTCTAACTCTAAAAAGTAGTTATAGTTTTTACGGTGAACAACTCCCGCCGTCACAAAAGAAATACAGGTCTACCTTCACACATAAGTCGCTAGCAAAATAAGCAATTTGTGACAGTGTGACATCACTGTTTCCAGTTAGATATGATGTACGCGAGTAATACTTTCTTCTTACCTTTTAAAATACAGTCCATGTTGTGTGATGAAACTCATCAAACCAGAGAGAAAAATAACTATCTCAAAGCCACAGATAGATATTAATTAAAGGTTATTTTAATTTTTAATTTAAATTTAAATTTAACTATATCAAACAATTAAGCGCATTGAATCACTAGTGTAATCTTTTGTTTAATTGCATTTATTTCTGTGCTTTTTATGAGTTTATATCAGTTTTACCTTTTGAAAATTAAGTTTTTTACCTTTCGGTATAAAGTGTAAGTGACTGTTACAGTTACAAACATTCACATCTGGGAGCTGCCCAGGAGAACCATTGTTTTCTTGTGTCTGCTTTAGGCCAATTAGCAGCTCCACTGGAGCAGTTAGGAATGTTAATACTTTGCTCAAGGGCACTTTGACAGTAGTCACTGAAGGAGTGGGGACCATGTATCACTCCATTTTTTTTTTACCAAGCGATGTGGGGATTCAGATTTGTTTTTTCTCTAGTCTGTAGCTTCATGCCTCCTTACTTATAACATTTGCATTTGGGAAATTCTGGTAAAATAATGAGAAACAAAGTTTCTAAAAATGACATTATTATGACAGTCTGAGCTGAATAATAAAGTTTATTATTATATTTCAAAACCTATTTCACAACTTTTTTTGTTTTGGCTGTAGAAAAGCTCAGATTTTCCAATGATTTATTCTTAAATTTGGCAAGAGGTGCATTTTTAAGGCTCCAAATCACACATATTTCAACTTCTATCAAAGGGTAAAAAGAGAAAATTCGGTTAAATGTTGAATTTTATTATAATCTTTTACATATTTTCATTGCCAGGTCTTGATTGTCAATCCTCCCATCCAGTAAATCAGGTTTATGGCACTAACACATTAACTGTGCCACTCAAGCTGTCGTCTCAGTGAGCAGAGTAAGTGCAGTTTACCGGTCAGTGTCGAGAAATTGTTCTGCTTTTTATTCTCCAATTTCATACACATTTTTGTATCGTGTCATGGCTTGCTTTTCACCCCGGTTGCCACTGAACGTATAAAGCATTTAAGCTTCTATAAAATGAATAGTACCTGTTATAAAAGTCCAATCACTGCAGAGACGAGTAATTGTGTGAGTCTGTGGCTCTTGTATTTTTTGGGTCAAGGCTTCTCTAAAGTAGTGACCTGAGGTCACCTGCTCAAATGTAAGAATCAAACAATCTTGTAAATTTCACTCAGATGTTAAGCCAGGCTTCACAGCAAGAGGTTAAGTCAGATTCAGGCAGCGAGACATAACACTGCTGTGTGTTATCACAGATCTGCTCGGATATTTGTCTCAAATAAAGTCCTGTTCCCAGCCCAGCCACCACTGCTTCTATACTGTATATCCACCAACTCGATATCCCTGCCTGTTATTATGGTGGTTGTTAGATTATGATGCGAGAGAACAAGGGAGATGTAGGAAGTGGGCAAAAGTGAGGAAAAAATCTGAGAGTCTGTAAAAATGTGAGTGAGAACTGTAAAAAAAAAAAAAAGAAAAAAGAAAAAAAAGTGAGAAATGTCCTCAGCCTGGACAGTTGAAGACTGTGAATCTTAAAACCTTCAATCAAAAATCTAATGTGTGATAAATACCGTTTATAGCTTTATTTGCTTGGAAACATCCGTCTTACAAGAAAGTACTTTTTATACAGAGTGGGTAGACATGCTCACTGTTGTGCAAAACATGCCTTTTCTGTTTTTAATGGCCTTACATTATAATGTCATGAGTATTTTGACCATCTCGTCATGCAAGATGCTGACATGATGATGCATGCAAAGCTGCATATGAACCCCCTGTAGATCAGAGCTAAATGACATGATGCATTTTCATTTAACTGCATACCTCATTTGCAATGAAAAGACATTGTCATATTTATTGGGATTCACACATGCTTTTGATCACTTAAGCCTTTCATAAGAAATCCTTCTGGCTGCAATCATTACATTGGAAAGGAAAATATGTTATCTCTGCATTACTTTTACTACTTAGAAAGATAATTTCTCCGAATGTTTTAGATAATGAAGTAGGTACTACAAAGACACGATACAAAGTTAATATAAGTTGTCTCACTAAAAGTTTGATATTACATTCTTCCCCATATTTTATTCATAATATTGATGATCACATATATTCTATGTGGATGATGTTACCATATCTACCAGAAGAAAGTCTTATACAAGTTTTATGTGACGTTATTAAAGACCTAGATCAAATCTGTGAAAGGGATAATTTGGTCAGTTAAGTCAAGAAATGCTGAGGTTATAACTTGTTGAAGGAGACGCTATCTAACAAACTGCAAGAGTTTACGGTCAAGCATTCATCATACCTGAAAGAAGCTTTAAAAAATGTCAGCCATGTCCAGTGTTACATCATGATTGTAAACAATAGAGGACAGAACAACTGCGATTATACTTCTTAGTTCTCTGTGCTCTGTTTTGAAGCAATGAGACTGTGTTTATGGGTGCCCACCAGGGCTTGAAATTACCACCTGCCTACCTCCCAGATATGGTTAAAAATTAATTGAGGCAAGCGGTGTCATCAAGTTACAAGTCAATTTGGCAGGTGATGAATTTAGCGTTGATGCTCCTGTACAGGCGCAAACAGAATGACGAGCACAAACTTCACCATCCACAACTGCTACTAGTAAAAATGAGACCCAATGTGAGCTTTGAAATGACACAGTACAGTACAAAGTTCAAAAACAAAAAAAACTTTATATTTTACAATATTCTGTTATGTCAACAGGAATATTTTGTGGGGCTGTCAGATTATGCAGTAATGTAAATGACTTGAAATGGTTCAATTTTACTGAGTATCTGCAGTAGTGGTATTGTAAAGAATACCTCTGAACATTTAACATTTACAAAGCTACTACAATATACATACTGTGATAAGAAAAGGCAGTGGTTATATATCTAGGTATTGCAACCTTAGTAAATTCTGTAATTCTGTCTTATTGTAAGACACAATTATTTTCTCGATTCACACATCTTGGTCCGTAAGACTGCAATCAGTATGATGGCTTTGCAGTGAGCTTACATCATGGAAGTGCATTAATATAGAAGAAGTGATAAGAGCACTCCATCAAAGCTATATGCCGTTATCTGAAATTAATCAACACCCCTCGAGTCATTCACAATCGAGTATTCATTGTGGCAGCGGTATGAAAGTCTAATAAAATATATTAGGTCTAAAATGGGTGTGACCCTATAAGAATGATACCAGCGTGGGTTCTTTGCCCGTCTCAGAGGATATATATGGCTTTCCATCTACTGAAGGCATTTTCAGTTCTATTCAGTGCTGCACCATCAGGATTGATCTCATATGTATTTGCCCAATATCTGCCGGTACCTTCATGCTGCATTTGATGAAACTCCTGGCATTTCAGCGTCACAGTCAAATTTCACAAGATATAGATGCTGGAAACATTGCCAGGGCAACCCCCCCATATTCACCACATTTTGAACCACAGTCCACCTACACCTTTTTTAAAGACGGTTATCAGAAGGCCAAATATGAAACTATTCGGTTCAAGGAGCTGACAGACGAGGCAAATTAGTTTTCTACGGTTCTGTTTTGGAGACAGTTGACATTAATAAGATGGATCTAGTTGATAACTGCACATCATATTAGGAGAAGTTGGAGCTCTGTGTCTTTGCTGTTAATTAGCGCTGCCAGTGTATTGGTTGGATACTTTAGCCGTTGTTATTAAAGTCATAAATGTACTCTGGTGCATCTTTTTTAAAATGCAGCACAATGGCTAATCTGTGACTCTTCTTAATGGTTTTAGATATTGGATATTATTGTAAGTCGGTGTAAAAAAAAACTGTTATGGTGACAATACTACTCCCTGTGCTAATTACTCCCAGTAATAACAGTTGAGGGTTTAAAGTGTGAGAGATTTTGACAGTCCGTGAAAAGTTCCTGTGAAGTTTGCATATTCTGTTCATGTTTGTGTTGGTTTCCTTTTAGTTCAGAGTTAGTGAAGAATTCATCTTCTTGCTCACTGATGTAAAGGTGGAGTATTTGTTTTTGTCACCGACTTTGTGAGGTGTTTCTATCCTTTTTGCCTACTTTTTGACTTCTGAATACAACAGTGAAGTTTTTTCTATAATACTTTATTTTTTATTTTTGACTTTATTTCACAATAGTTACAGCTTTTAAAGCAATATGATGCTATTGAACATCAACAGGAATTTGTCATCCTTCCTTTCATTATGACATTTGTTAAATTCATTATTGGAAATGATTAAAGTTCCAAAAAAATATTTTTCGTCTCGTTTCTTCAGTTTAATGTTTGCGTTTCATTATGCATGTGCAGAGTTTGACACTTGAAGGCTGTTTTCATATTCTTCTGCTGCAAGTGGAAAGTTTCTCTGTGACATTAGGACTAGTTCAGAGTCAGTTGTGGTCCAGTATGCAACAATGAGAGAGAAAGAGATGCCATTTAAAGGATTTTAATGTTATACATTTTTATTTTTATATGTCTTAATAAATGTCTGGAGGATATCTTTAAATGTACATCAAGGATTATGTATTTTTTTTTTTTTACAAAGTCAGGGTTAAAATGTTGAGAGATAATAGTACAAATCACACAAAACTTCTCAACAATATGTATCACTTCTGTTTATTTTGCACATCCTAAATGGCAGAACACGTATCCTTCGTGCTGTTACATCTTTTAGCAGATGCTCTCTAGAGAAAACACAGTGACTCTAATGACTCCTGACAATTTATCCACTGCTATTCATTTACTTTACTAATAAGCATATGTCAGCTGTTTGCAAGTCTCATAATGGGTTAGATTTAGCAAGGATAGTGGTCGTTTGTAGAAGGGTATGTATGTTTATAACACACAGTGAAACAACACACATTTGTGTTTGGGTTTGTGTCAGTTAAGGCAACTGTTTGAGAGAACTACAGTATAACTTCTGGCTATAAAAAGTACCTACTGGGAGTTTTTTATTTTAACATGATGCATTCAAAATTCAGTGTTTGACTCAGTATTTTCGTATTTTTTAGTACATCTTGAATTTGTACTAAATAGCCTAGTGCAAAACAATTAGACTTAATTGAACAAGACATATCAGCCACTGGAAAATAGTGCTTCCACTCAAAGCAGGTCATTGAAACATTTGTAAACTTGAGACTGATGATCTGCTGTCCTGAGTGTAAGTGCAGCTACTATGAAGGAGTCTGATTAAGTATTAGGCTGATCTGTGCACACACCACATTTGTGCTCAGAAGCAGAGTGCAGTAGTTTATTTTTCAGTGGAAGTTTGGGGTATCCATTAAAATATTAAAATATGGGCAGTGCAAAAGATTGTCAGTTTGACCGCCCAAAATGAATTATATCAAAATGAATACCATGAGATGCATCGTATTGTTTTCAAGGGGTCCCAAATAACACACACAAAACAGAACAATACAAGGCAGAATTATACAACAACAAAACAAGCAACAAACAAACAGACACCAAACTAAATAACAAAAAGAAAAAAAAAACAGTGTGTTGGTTATTATGTTGGTAAAAATAAAAAAGGGCTATGATGAACGTCTGCCTGTTAGATTATGGGGTAACTTGTGTTACATTTCTAGAGAACATGTCATTGGTTCACCAGAAACATCAGTTGTTGTCCTCTGGGGACAATGACTATCCTTTCCAAATGTCTTTGAAGAACTGGACACTTGTCTTTAAGATAAAAATGAACTCAAGGAAACACTGCTTTTGGTGTTTCTTTCTCCTGCTGTCACACTAAACTGTCTACAGGAATTAAGGGAAGGGAAGGGGAATTAAGAAGGCATAATTCAACACTTTCCTGTTTCCTACCGACAGTCAATGTTGAATTTTACAACCATACCATCCCCTAACCTTAACCAAGTGTTACTGTACAAAGAAGTTCCCTTAAACCTAACCAAACCTTAACTGTGACAGTGTATAAACAACTTTATTTTTGAAACTGTCCTGCCAAAAGGGAACATTAAATTTAGAAAATCCTTACCTGTTTGTTCATACAGGAAGCACTGTCAGTAGTTCACAGCTGATGCACAGGTTCTATTTTCACTGTTTGAAGCAAATTAACACAAAACACCACAGCAGTTGAACAAATGATGTGAGGCAAAGCCAGTCTGTTGTTTAGTCAGGAACTATTTTGCCTTTAGCCCCTGATCAGTCAGTGTCGACGGGTTTGTTGGGGACATTGGGGACATTGGGGACAATGGGGACATTGGGGACAACAGAGAACAGGTGGATCTAATTGCCTTCATCACATCCTGCACTATCCTTGTAAGAAATGACATTGAATCATTATAATGTTTTGCTTGTTCTACTTTCTTTCCTATTTGTGTGGCTTAAATTCAGAAAGCAGTGATGTTTCTTGTTTACTACTCTTCTCACAGGTAAACTTTTCTCACATACTCATAGCAGGAAAAGCAGCGGTGTGTTCCATAGAAACAGATCATTCTGATTTATTTCCTGTGAATCTTATCTGTGTGAAATCTTCACACTGCAGCTGAAGCATTTACCAATATTTTATATGCCTCACACCACCCGTAGCCCATCGTCCTGCTCAGGGTCACGGGGGGCCGGAGCCTATCCCAGCATGCACTGGGTGAGAGGCGGGGTACACTGCTGGAGAGGTCGCCAGTCTATCATAGGGCTAATACATACTGACATACAAACACATTCACACCTACGGGCAATTTAGAGTTTCTTTCACTTGACCTGCGTGTCTTTGAACTGTGGGAGGAAACTCATGCAGACAAGCGGAGAACTCAGATTCAGGTTCACAGATGACGAAAGAAAGCAAATCTTATACTGTGAAACTTGACTTTTGTATCAATTATCAATATCAATATACCATATCAGTTATAAAGAGTTCTTTTGATAATTACACTTTTCCCGCTTTTGCTTTCACTCCAGTATAATTTATTTTTGAAACCTACAGTTTCTTTCCTTTACACAAAACATAAGCAAAGACGTTTGGATCTCAGTTAGTGCTTTTACCAGAGTAATTAATTTATGCACAGCCACCTCCAAGAGCTATTTTTGAAGAATTTAGGTTTCTCTGCATGCCAAAAATGTAAAATGAAGAACAAAGCTTCATTTCAGTCACAATGCATATTAACACACCATTCCCCGGTCTGATACGTCTCATTCTCTATTCAGCAAGAGTGTTGTTAAGTAGAATGCGGAGGAGGTTCAATCCAAATTATCACATCTTTTTTTTTTTTTATCCTTCAAAATGGGTTTCTGTTGCAGTGACAGAACACATTCTTTAGTCCTATAATACAAATGTGCGAAATGCAAAGTTTTAAATCTCATAATTATGGGATCATTTGATCGTTTACCGTGCTTTGCTCGCTTGCTACATATCACATCCTCTTGACTTTCTTGTTAAGTTTCTTAAGTCAAGAGGATGTGATGTCTGGTGAGGATTGAAAATGAATGAGTAAATAAACATATGTTAATAGTCTAAAACAGTTGTCATATCTGAAATATGTAGTATAAGTAGTAAATCGTATAGTTTTGACTCTGTGCAGATGTACCGTTCATATTCATTAGCTTCTTCATTTCCTAATGTCTGAGGACTTGTTATTAAGGTTATTAAAAGTAGCGATACATCGAAGCTATTAAAAAACAGATCAAAAAATCAGATTTTCAATCCAAGGCTGGAGACAGTGGGGAAGATTGTGGTTTGATATGTATTCAGTGAAATTTTTTTTTGTGTGCCTCCTATTTCTTTTTGCAGTGATATTGAAAGATGCGTCATGTATTAAGCATTGTGTTTTTGTTATAGTATTGTATTGAAGTCTGGTATTGTAACATCCTTACTTGTTATTGTCGCAGTCTGATTAGCACTCAGATTCATATGTTAAAAAACAGAGAGGGAATAGTTGGCGTTGATGCAGCAGGTGTAGCAGCTTGCAGATAGACAACACCTGCTAATGAAAGTTATTATTCCTTCTCTTTCCGTGGGATTTAACAGTCAACAGAAATGGGATAATAGAGAATTGTTTTTTTAGTAAAATGAGAAAATAATGCGCCAAAGTGTCAATTATTCAGCTAATTCTAAAAATGCATTTAGCGTACGATGGCAAATGGATAGCAATCTAAGCTATTTAAAAGCATGAAGCCTGTCCCTAATTGCATTCCCTTCTGCACCACAGTCTTTCCACATGTTGAAGGCTCCAAATTTAGTTAATAATTCTAAAGAATTCAGAACAACTTATAACTTAAATACCGTAAACTTAACTACATGTGAACAATATCAACATGTCGACAGCTCAACGTCCACTTTTATTTCAGAGCACTGAAATTCAAGCTGTATTGTAAATGTTTATTTAAAATATAGTGAAAATGCCTTTCACTATGAATTATCTCTTCCCCCCTCCCCCCTCTTTTTTTTGTTGAAGTGAAGTCTTCTGAAATCATGTCACTATCAGGGCAATCAGTGACAGCTTCCAGAGACTTTATGATTGCTGGACAGATTAGAGGACTGTAGTATGCATCAGAGCCTCATCCAGGAAATAACAAGTGCCTCAGCAATCAGAAACACGTCCTCCAGTAAAGAAAAAAAACAAAAAAAACAACAAACTGATTGCGGGCTTTGAGATTAAAAGACATCACACTGAGGACATAGCTATGGAGAATTCAAAGATTGGACAAAAGCACCAACAAACTGTGACAGTTCAACGTAACTTCTGCATCCTCACTGCCCTAGGATTGGTTTTGCAATGCAGTTTTTTTTTAAACACTCTTGTTTCCAGTTTTAGCAACAAAAGTAGTTGGGATGTTGTCCTCAGTCTCTAGTTGAATTTAGTGTTTAGAGACTGATTGTGAATCTAGAGCTCGGAAGGATAAAACTGTTGACATTCTGTATAATTTAGTACACTCATGGCTGTGCGTGTGTGACCACAGGGAATTGTGACTGTCAGCAGTAACTACATCAGTGTTGTTCTGTATGTTTTTGAAAGCTTGCTGTCAGTGTGGCTCACCCTATGGTTACCTGAGTAGATGGTACGTTGTAGTTAGGTGAGGCTGAGAAGGTAAAAGGTCAGTCACAGGTCAACTGAGAGGGAGTAGGGATGAGAGCAAGCTTGGCAGCTTGCTGTGAGGCTGCAGATTATTTTATATGTCTGTGAGACATTCATGTTCCCCATATCTCAACATCTACTTCATGGATTGGCATAATATTTTGTAAAGACATTCATAGTTCCAAGAGGGTCACATTGTCTTCCCTGACTTTTCTCCTCTGGCGGTGACATTTTGGCTTTTAGTGAAATGTCTTGATAACTATTGGATGGATTGACATCAAATCTGTCCAAACATTCATGTTCCCACAGGATAAGTTGTAATAACGTTGATCTCAAGCTGGATTTATGATCCTCTGCAGACACAAGCAGATAAGTGCTTGTGCTATGTGTAACCGTAGGTTGCAGAGGCTTGCAATGTGCACACCTTCTCGACAACATAAAATGTGGACCTGCGCGTCAAGACAGATAGTTGCTGGATTTATTTGCTGTCAGGAGGCGGCTGTGAAACAGAATATATAAAAGAAAGAGCCACACAAACTTCATGGATGTTCACCCACATGCAGCCCGGAGAACCATAATTCCAGTTAACATGCTGACTTTTATCATTTGAGTCAAAGCAACAGAAAAAATGGTAACAAATCAACAATGGACTTTGATTTCATGGAGATCTGACATATTAAACACTTTTTTTGGTATATGTTGCATATGAAACATAAGTTTATATCTAAATAGATTCATAGTCCTTGATAAAGACAAATTATTACGAAGCTACTTAAAATGTGGTGAAAGGAAATGAACTGATCCAGCCTATTGTAAGTGTGTTCAAGGGAGTCCTCACCTGAATTTGAATGGTAAGCACATTCATAAAGCTACAAGGGGGAAATAATTAAAGCCTAAAAGCTTTTTATCTTCCACAAGAATGGAACCATTGATTTGTTTTTTTTTTTTTTTCCTTTTTCTTTTTTTTTTTTTTTGCTCAGCTTCCTCTCGTTTGTACTCCGCCATGATCAGAGGAGTCTTTGTTTAGGAGAGGAAAAAAAGAAGAGGACCAAAGATATGAGGAAGAGACAGGCACGCTCATTATTGCCAGAAGCAAAAATTCCGGGAACAAAAGTCATGTGACCTGTGTGGGCACACGTGTGTGTGTGTGTGAAGACTCTTTGATTTGCTCTCACTTTCATATCGTAATGAGCCATCCTCTCTTTCCCGCTCCAACATGTAGAGCGCTCAGCAGTTCTTCTCTTGCCAGCAGTGTTGACTCTTCGTCCCTGTGACCTGTCTTTGCACAGCGCTCATTTGAAGGATCATTCGCTTGTTCTACTTGGTGATCACTGGATCTCTCGTCTCGAGCTGCCAATGCTGCGTATTAACGAGTGGGTTCTGGGTTCTTTTGGCTCATCAGAATCGTCCATCAGCATAAATCTCCTCTTAACAAGAGTAGAGAGTTTCAGCCCACCAACATGAAGGTGCTCATAGATCACAGGCTTCAACACCCCTTGGTAAAAACATGATAGATTCATTCATATCGTTATTTCTTGGGGGATAAGCCACAGCTGTAGGTACAGCAGTCATCTACCTATATGGAGCCATATGAAAACGTTATCACTGAATGCATTCATTAAATATTCAACTGTATCTTTAAATTCTACTTTCAAGGCGTATTTTCCCCTCTTTTCTCTTATTTTTATTTCTCATAGCTTAAGATATTTGAGCTTTGATCCTTGTGCAGATCTCATTTTTAGAGCCCGCTGTAGGTGTTGTGTGCTTCTAAGCTGATCACGCATATCCAATTAGACATCAAATCTGACAAGAGCTGAGGAACTTTTGGTGTTTCCTCTCCTCAAACAATTTAAACTCACAGCCTTAGTCATGGTCGGCTGGCAGCTGATTCATGCACTCTGTGCCATGTCCGAGGATCCAGGGTCTCCATTGCTAATCTTTGCGAGAAGGATGACAGAAAGGATGTTTATGTGCAAAACAGCAATATTTCTTGTTGTGAAGGGCGATTTAATGAAGAAATATCTGGAAATGTAAAACATTTGTGGCGTCTGTTCGCCTCTTCGACTATGGGTGAGCTTTTTTTTCATTTTTTTTTCACAAACAATATAAACAAATGTCAGGGGATTAGGTTGACCTTTTTCTCTTTATTATCTAGCAGATATGCTCTGTTCCCTAAAATATTTGTTTGTGCAGATCAACATAAACACAGTGTTTCCTCCACGTCTGCATCCTGGATAAGTTATGTCCCATATATAGTATGCTTATTACTACAGAATGTTTCTTCTGTCTTCTAACAATTGGTTTTTCCAGAAAACAAAAAGACTTGTTGATACATCAAACTTGAAGATGAGAAATTTCACCTTGGCGGACAGCATTTGTGCGTTTTGTCATCATAAACCAGCAAGTCACAATCAACACGGAAAATTTGTTGAGTACTAAAACTTTCATCTCCCGGAGGTCACTGCCGCACTGCTTCTGCCGTACAAAGATTAAGTGAGGAGTTACGGATGGAGTCTGTTTGTAATTTCTTCCTTAATGTTAACCTCTGTTGTTCAGTGATGTGAGTTACAACAACAAATCATACCCTTCATTTCCCTCCAGGCAAGCCAAACAAGTAAATTGCAATAAAAAGGCAAGTGGACGTCCAGCAAAAGCAGCACTGTAAACAAGCTATCGATGTCTGATGTGAGCAATATGGTTATTGCTTTGTTTTTACAGTACAGCGAAGGCCAGACAGTGACGTTTGGACTTTCAAACAATATAAAAAAAAAATAGTCTGGACTTGTTTACTTTTCTTGAGTCTTACTAATCAGCAACCAGTGTAGATGTTTACTCATATTATGCTCAAAGAAAGCGAGTGGACTAGCAAACGCATGAACTTTTGCTTTTAGTGAAAGGTGGGTGTAAAAAAGTCTTTTGAATGAATCTTTGACCCTTTGTTACGGTTGCAGTCATGCAGTCATGATGATGGCAGAGCTCCTGCAACATGCGGCTCCTTTGTGTGTCGAAGTCTATTGAGGCTACTTTGGGTGGAGAGAAATGTATGTCTTCTCTTTTTCTCCCTTTATGATGGGTGCTAAAAGGCAAGGAAGAAAGACACCACTGCTCTTTGAGTCTGAGAGGATGAGGACATCAAAACCTTACATTTACTTACAATAGCTAAAAAAAAATAAAAAAAAATGTGCTGGAAATATCACAACCAAAGGACAGCCCTTTTTGTGTGTTTGGCCGATTATGTACAGGAACAAGAAAAAATACATGCATAAACCACAACATGGGTTCAGAAATACAAGGCAGTTTGGTAAGAATAAGCTCTTAATCCAACATTTAGTACTTACTGTCATTATTACTCTAATCACATCAAAACATGTGACTAGGTTTGCATGGAAACATGTCTGTTGGTTGAAGAATTTATATCAAAATGAGACAGACAAGCGTGAAGGGAGCAAATGTGATTTTTTTGGGGAAGTCTATATTAATGCACCATCACCAGCTGTGCAAGCTTACCTGATTTGTATTTAAATACCCTCTTTTAGTGCGCTCCATGTCTATTATAGCTCTATTATAGCATACATGATGTCAGTCACAAAAATCACATATTGGTATGTGTCATATACGAATATGCAAATGTTTTTCATTTGAAACTTTTGGCTGTTGGTTACAAGATGTCTCCTACTGCTAATGAAAAATCAATTTTCAGTGTGTGTGTGTGTGTGTGTGTGTGCGCTGGAGGCTCCAAGTCATGTCACACAACCTTAACTATAATTTAGGATGAACACAAAGAAACTTCCAACTTTCAGGAGGTGATTTGTAAAAAACAAAACAAAACAAAACATCCTTCTTGTGTCACAGTCTGCGTATACATCATCCTGCACGGTGAATCCTAAACATCCAGCTAAACTCACAATAAACAAAACATATTTTTGAGTGAAGGGGGACTAATACAGTCAAAGGGTGGGTTTCAGGAGGTCTTCATATTGTGCCAAGTAAATTGGTATTTTTTACAGTTTGCTAAACTGGCCTATAATGTTGCATTTAAGTCACAAATTATGTGTATTGAAAATAATAAATAAACAATAATAAGTAGCTTTAAAGTGATTCTGGCATAAAAGTTATAATAAAGATACTGAGTAAACACAGTATGTGCACCCTTAACTTTATTTCACAGTACTTTGTCTGAAAGCATATAACATAGTATTAAGAAATAAAAAAAAACAAAACACATTTTTGTGCTCTTGTTTGTTTTTGATGCACTTGAAACAACAACTTTTGATCTTCCTAAAGGTTTTCTCAACACTTTAAACTCCTATTAGACACAAGTGCTACAATATGCAGTATAAAAAACATGTTTCTAAATAGCTAAATAAACTAGAAACCTGACAGCTCTCAGAATATACTGAAACGCTTTTATAAAAATAACAACAAATGGAGACAGTAAAACAAAAGGAAATTTACACTTGTACACATATCCCAAAATCTTAAGGCGGTTGAAATATTAAGTCAGACAACCAAGTTAACACTTCACAAGGTGCTTATATAACACATTCACATCAGGCTCATGAATGGTTCATTTCACATTAATGAATAATAACTTTATGACACATTTACATGAAATGGATGCAGCATTAGATCATTGAAAAAATAGGGCTAATGCTTGAAGTTACATACTCAATATCTAATGGAGAAAAAAAAGAGTTGGTGGAGAAATATGTCACCAGATAAATTGATTCCCTCAGGTCAGCTCTCCTATCAGACTGCGGACTCTGGTCCTCATCTCAAAGCACAATACATACAGTATGTGTCTGTCCTGCTTTCATGCTTGCACTAGAAATCCTTTCATTATTGAAGTGTGAAATTTTGTTTCCTCCACAAGCCAAGGTAGGGTGACCTGACACAGAGTATTTTAAGAGTGTCCAGTGTTACAGAGGAAAATCCAGAAAATGGATCATAATCTGAAGATACATGACAAACAAGTACAGATTAATTATCATATATCACAACTCTAATGCAAAAGTACTAATTTGTTTTATTTATGAAGGGAGGACCACAATAAGATAAAAAGAAAGGGAAAATACAAGCAAAGCTTGGTGCTATTTTCTTTGTTTCCTGAAATGAAGATAATCACAATCTAGCATTTTTATTTTATTTTTTACAATCACAATTGAGAGTTTTAGAGTAGCCACAGAATGGCTGATGTGATGAGCTGTTTCTCTGTTTTTGAATTAATCCATCTCATACATTGACAGTGCATTTAAAGTTACACTATTGGAAGTCTTTGCATGAGTAAGGGTGTTAAAATACATATTTATTGCTCATTCATAAATGTGATGCCATGAATCATCATGAGCCTCTTTGGAATGGGCTCTATAAACATCTTACAAAGGAAAAGCGTTAAGTCTTATATTTACTCAAAAATGTCATGATATACAAATTCACAGCCAGTAAGTCAGAGGATTCAGTTTCACATTCTCAAATTTTACTCTAGTATGTTGATATTCGTCTGGTACGTAGCTTTCATAATATATAAAAGAAGCCTAGCAATTCAAATATAAGGTGAAACCTCTCAGCAAGCAACAAGGCCGAATAACAACTACTTTCCTGTGTTTATCAGATCAGACATTATGCAATATAATACACTGGAAGAAATATTAAATATAAAATATAAGAAGCAAAGAAAAAAACAGTCGTTAATAGCATCAAATAAATATTTTCTTGAAAATTTACATAAAAGCTGCCATAGACAGATCAGAATATGTATCTGTTACATTCATCTATCGGGCTCTCCTGCAGGGAAGAACAGCCGTCTCTGTAGGTAAACAGTTGACACTGCCTTCCCTTTGAAATGTTGATTAATTGGCCTTCAATGCTATATCCTGTATGAGGATATGATTGTTTCCCAATATTCTCACTTCTGAAGAAGTAACTGATACAAAAAAAAAAAAAAGAGAGAAAGAAGTCAGCATAGACCTACTGCTGTTTGTTCATACAATTTCCAGACTGTGCAGAAGCATTGTAAACATTTCAGCTTTATCTACTTTGGTCATGATACAAATGATAGTTCATGAAACTGATTGACTAAAACCTTCATTACAGCATGCAAGATACTACGTCTTGCCAGCATGAAGTCTATCAGACTTCCATCCAGTGAATACTGAGTAGTGTGATTAAGGGGACTTTAAAACTGAATCCATCTGTAGGCTATCTTGTAAATGCATGTAAAAGCTTTTTAAGAAAAAAAAAAGAATAAAAAAACAGGCGGTAACGGTTCAAATGACAAATGTTCTGGCAGGTTTAAAGCGGCACATGCTGTTCTTCAGCGACAAGATATTCTAAATGAACAGCGCTCCGTTTGATAAACCTGATTCATTCACTAATAAACTAAAACAATAATAATAATCCATTTACACAGCAAACATTGCAAATATAGAAAACCATATCTGTACATAGTCTTATTGAATTGAATATATGCAGGGAACAAAAAAAGGAGTTCCTTTTGAATGAAGGGTCCAGATAGTTCTTCAAAAAATATTGAGGTTTCAGTAGACATATCTTCATATAGTAGTTTCATATTACACAACAGCAAATCCACTGTCACAGGACTTGGCCATGCGATACCCAAAAACCTATAATCCATTGTAACATATATATTATTAATTTGCAATATATTTTCTCTTTAATAGATAAAAGTTTTCCAGATGAATGCTTTACATAATATGACAAATTTTAAATAACCTTTACCCCATTTTCCTCACAGTCAAAAGAGAATGTGATACATGTGAGTGAGCAGTTGATTATAATATTGAAGTATCCATTGATTCAATTATCCAATGAGGTTCTTGTGTTATTTCTGCAATGTGTGGTCCATTTAAAAACACCTAAAAGAGGTTATGATTTATTTTGGGCTGACACACCTTTCCAGTAGTCTAAAATATCATGCAGGTCCTCATCCTTTGCAAACTGGACTTTCTTACGCAGCGCGTGGCCCGCAGCCATGTATTCCTCATCTTTGTGCCGTTTCCGGTGGAGTTTAAATCTCTCCCAGATGCTGTGTGAAGGTTTGCAGTAGTATTCGGGACTTGAGGAGTAGCTTAGATTGTGATATTGAGATGACAGCTGAGAATATGCTAAGTCTCTGGAACGGGAGTGAGTAAGAGGCTCCAACATGGAGGACTTGTGGCTGTCAGGTCCTTCAAGCTCCTCTATCTGAGCATCGGGATACGAGTGCCGGTGGTCGCTGTACTGACGGATCTTCTCCGCCTCAGCCCTCAGGATAGCGGCAGCAGGTGTTACAGTGAGGATGGTCTCTCCTGTTGGGGTGGTTTTCTCTATGTACTTGGATTCAGAGCGATAAGGCCTGGGGCTTCGCATTGGCCCTCCTGTTGCAGTGCTCGGCCTCTTTGGCGACACATCTGAGGTCCGATGCCTCTGCAGAGAATGATGGTAGCTGTCCTTATACGCTGGGGACAGAAGGCCAGATTTACTCTGTGGGTGTTCTGATAATAGTACGAGCTGTGGCTCTGCAGTGGACACTGCTCCAGATTTGGCCCCTTGAAAAGAGGTGGATTCTGACTTCAGAGCATCTATACAGTTGTTAATTATCTGATTGACTTTATCCACCTCTTTTGCAATGGTGGAAATCTCTGCCACTGACCCCTGGCTATTCCCAGCCATTCCCATATCACACTCCCTGCGTTCATGGTGGTCCACATTTCGCACATCCATGTAATTCCCCTTCATCATTTTAGGAGTGTCACTTATATCATGAAATTTATACTGGTCCATTTCACTTGCAGATGGTAAGTATGGCATGCGCGCCATGTTGTCCCCGGTCAACAACTGCTTCTGTGACATTCGAGAAATAGTCCCTCCTTCCAGTTCTTGTCCATATTTGAGTTCCATTATATTTTTCTTCAGGCTTCCTGATTTTTTGTGCTTTTCATCTTGCTGACGCTTTCTCCTCAAGCAGTAGTAGACCACTCCGAGAAAAATTACCATGCTAAAGAGGCAGCCTAAAATTGTCATAATGTAGTGAGTAGCAGTGGCATTGTTTACAACTCTATCCTTTCCATTCCAAGGGCCAGTAGTGATTGTCAAACAAGTGTGATTGTGTCTAAGAGAATTACGAATCGAAGCAACACAGTATGTATAGTTTGTGTGGGGTTTAAGGTTTTTTAGTTCAATATCCTCCTTTATATCTTTCAGGTTTTGGATATCTGTGAAAAAGCTGTTATTGTACAGAACCAGGATGTACATCTTCTTGTAGGGATGAGGAATTTGAACTGTGATGGTGGCACCTGTATTCGAAACTTGCTTCAGTTTCATCAGAGGGTTTACTTCCACATCGTTGTAGGTTGTACTGATGGTAATGTCTTCTGGCTCTGTCCCTGATGGACAATCTTCTAGCCCACAAAGTGTCGAGTCCGGAGGGGGTGTTGTGGGCTCAGTGGGCACAGGAAAAAATGGTGTCACATAGTCATCAGTACACACAGTGGTGAGCAGGTGGAGAGCATTTCGATATGTTGGCCTATTAGGAATCTGGCTCAATAAACTATAACCAGATACACCCGGTGGAGAGTCACAGACCATCCGCTCATTTGTCCTGTTGGGGAAAATCGAGAGCCATTTAACAAAACCAAGTAATTCACAGGAGCAGTTGAAAGGGTTTGTGTATAGCTCGCAGGTGGTAAGTTTAGTCAAACTGGTAAACGTGGACCCATCTAACTGCTGGATTCGGTTCATGGAAAGGTCAATGTTCTCAATGTTGGGGCATTCCCAAAAGGCATTGGGTGTCACAGTCTCAATCAGGTTTGCCTGGAGGTAGAGGTACTGCAGTTTTCCTAAACCCCTGAGGATCCCCTCTGTCAGGTTCCGCAACTTGTTGAAGCCCATTTGAAGGACTTGTAAGTTAAACTGAGCAGAAAAGGCCCCATCCTCTATGTAGGAGATTTCATTCTTAGTCAAGTTTAGGTAGGTCAAATTGGCAAACCGACTAAGGGCAGAATAATGGATACTTTTAATTTTGTTTTCATTCAGACGAAGGTCCACAATGGTGCTGTTAATATGCTGTGGGATGGCCTCATAAGGTGGTTGGTTTTGGCTACAAATTGCAAGCCATACAAAGCCCTTTTCGCCCTCAATTAGCCAGCAGTCTCCATTGACTCTGTCAATATGAGTCAAATACACAATGGCCACAGACCAAAACAAGGCACTCATCACCATGCCTAAGCTGCAGGCCATTGGTGCTTCTTTGAGAGTCATGTGCAGTTCCAGAAAAAATGAGAGGAGGGTGATTCCACTATGTTTTCAGTACAGCTGAGATGATCTTTGAAAATCAGCCAGAGGTTTAACTGTTCTTAGGGCCAGTAACAATCCATTTATTTGTTTTCTCTTCATTGATGGATGTTATTGTCCCCATGTACCAATAAAAAAAATTGGCCTTAATATTGAGTATCATTCATTGAGGTTTGCCTGCAGTGGTGATGCTTAAAGGAGATTTCACAGGTTGGCTTGTGCTTTTCTCTTTAGTGGTTACCATCATTAGATGGTGTCATCTTACTGTTTCTTCCACTGTCTTCCTTTTTGTGTCTCTCTCATGAGCACAGACGGATAACCTGCAACATAGAGATAAGGAGACATTAATTACACTTTACCTGGATAAAAAGAGAATAATGTACTTATATTGCATATGCTATTGAAATGTTGCACAGACGATTCATGTTTACTTCATGCTCTCCTTGTTCAAGCCCTGCCAATTATTTTGTACACAATTTAAGAGGTGTTTGCAGTCCCTGTGGCAGACTGCTATTAAAGGAAACTGTTGGCCAATTACCACTTGACAGGTTGGGAAAAGCAGGGTCCCTGTTTTCACACCATTAACCTGAGGACTGTCAGATGCAACTGAGGGAGGCCAAAGCTAAAGGGATAGTTTGGATGTTTTTGAAGTGGAGTTGTATGAGGTGCTTATCCGTAGTCAGTTTATTACCTGCAGTAGGTGGTAGTATGCACCTGACCCGTTAGAAGAAGCAGACAGTTGTACTGGCATAGAAGCTAAGCAATGTTCTGCTGTGGACAGGGCCAGCAACATATTTTAGCTGCCTAAATAAAGGCCCACCTAAAAAATCAATATCAGTTTAGGTGTCTGCTATATTAAGAACATTTTTCCTGCTTTACCTTGCCGTCAGACAGCCGTTTCCTTTGGCACTACATTCTTAGGTTCCATATTCCTATGTATGCTGTGCACTGTATTCACTGCAGCAGCACTTTCTAACCCAAATAGCTAATCTGCGTTGCCCACAATGCAAAGGAATACAGAAGTTCTACAGTTAGTAAAATGTAGTGCCAAAGGGAAGGGCCGTAATTAACAACATAAAAAGTTAAAGTTCTGCTTCATGCTTACTTAGACTTTTAAAAGGAAAGATTTTTTTTTTACATTTTCAGAATGAAAGTCAGGAGTGAGGAGACAGAAACAAATTAGAATTGCAGGATGTAATGGTGTTGAAAGGAAAAGGAGAAGAAAGTAAAGAACTGATTCAAGATTGAAAGAAAAAGTTTAAGGAGAAAAGAGAAGCACATGAGCAAATCTGTTATCCAAATGTAAACTAAAGTGCATCTCTACTAACAAAAGTCAAAGAACAAGATTAAAACCTACTATGAAACGATGTGCAGAGCTTTTAATACAGGTACTAACACTACACAACAACTCTATTAACATAATGTTTTCTTAAGATGTTAAGATTGTTGACCTGAGTAAGTGGTCTTTAAACTTTCTCATGGTGGAAAAAAAAAGATATTAACCGCGCAAGGCAGGTTAAATATAAGCGTGCCCAAGGAACACATAAACAGTCTGTTCGATTACAGCAGGCAGTAAAGGCACCTAGCAATTACATCTCTGGAGCCAAGAGAGAAAACCCTCTTCATAATGTAAAAATTATCGTCTGGTGGGGTCCCAGAAAATCTCCCTTGTTTTCAAAGCCCCCCCCCAAAAAAGACTTAGAAATCCACTTTGATTAAGTGTAGTTCAAGGGTCAACATACTACTAATAAAATAAATAAAATGTATATTGCTGCCTGCTGCACAGGTATGTAGTAGTGATTGAAAGACTGGCAATCACCAATAATGTGTATGTTAAAGCAATTTGTAGGATTGATTTTAACATGCAGCAAGGGTTGCAGATGCAGATTTAGTGACGGAGAAACTGAAGGTGCTTTTGTGTGTTAGAGGACATGTCTCTACACAACAGGGATAATCACACTCTTACAATAGAGTGAATGTGACAGTTTATGGCAGTGAGAATATACTTCAAGTTGGAACTCCAATTGTCATTGTGGACTTAAAGAGCATTCCTGCTGTCATTTGACCTTTTTGTGAGTTTAGTTTATCACATTACAATCACACTCAGTTATAGGTAAGATTGGTACCAACTGGGGAGCAGCACTAGTTCTAAGGCTTGTGCTGGGGTTTTAAGGGTAATAAAAGGAATATTTGAATTTCTACTATGTGTTTCATGATGTTGTGTTTGGTGCTAATTACCAAATGTTAACAAATGCTAACACACTTAGCTAAGATGTTGGCAATGGTAAACATTTGGATTAAGTCACACTCCAGAGCTGCTAGCATGGCTATAGAGTCTTAGTCTTATTTAACATTCAATGTCAGTGTATTTTCCATATTTTCTTTCTACAACATCTATGTATGGCAACAATAGTGCGGTATAAGTTCACGGTTATGGTTATAGGCCATGGTTATGGCTATGGTTAATATTAGGCAATTAAAACACTTGATTAAGATTAGGATACAGGTCTGTAATGAGATGTGAAACCTGGTTCCTTATTCCACTCTGTTTCTCTACATACAAGAAACACTTCATCCTATATTGTTACTGAACCTAATTTGTGCATTCAGTCCCCGGATCTAATCACTGCACCATCCAATAACAAATCTATGTGTTCTCCACATTTAATATTCACAAGCACTCACGGACAAAAACCTTCAGTTTGTAAAACCTGCATACTGCATGTCACATTAAAATTACATAAGAAGTTCACCTGAATAATGATAACGAATCATTTCAGAGTATTGGAAAGCGTATGCCAGGCCTGAACCTCGTCTCTGCAATAAACACTGCACTGAATGCTGATAAACTGATACACTGAAAACGTGGTGGTATAATTTGAGGCTTTGTATGTTTCACATAGATTTGAATTGGCCCAGAGGGTTAGATTATAGTGGCTCTATGGCTCATGTAGAGTCCAATTTGTGCTTTATATATTAAAGCTGATGAAAGCTGGTATGCCTTCATCGCCAATTCCCCTTTTCTGCATTCTCAGTCTTTCCCAAAGTCAGATGTGATAAATGCATGTATAGTACAACAAGCTGTATCTGGTGCATTCAAAAGCCACATTTTGTTTAGATTTTTATGGTTCTAACAGTTTCACAACTGAAGGCAGCACCTGTTACAGCTTTCTGACACTCTTCAGGCAAGACTGCTCATACACACATAAAATTGCATGAACCAAGACAAGCAAATGAAAAAGTGCACTTTTAGGGGATAAACCAGTTTTAATTGTCTTTCATTTTAGCTCAAGCAAACTACTAAAATGATCTGCAGTTGGGCTGAAATGATCAAGTAAAAGCACTGGTCAGCTTTTCAAGTACAGATAAAGAGGAGAAATAAATGCTGTGGTGGAGGACACACAGCGATTGAATGCCAAAGGCTGCCATTACAAAACCACCTTCATGATGACAAAAGAGCAGCGGTAGAAGAGCATTGAAGAAAACAACACTCTAAGCCCCTGGGAGGAAAGAGGTTCCAAATCAAATGTTCCATGAAATGAATATGAAAAATACAGCTCTGCTCTGCAGAATATCTGGCAAGGCAAAAAATCTCTCTCTTTCTTGTTATTATTCCCCAGTCTCTGACCTTTTATTGCAAATATTGCATGGCTAAAACTGCGCTCAACCTGTTCTCTGCTTCATAGCATGGCGGTGGTGCAAGATCCTTTTTAGTGGCTAAATGGAAGTTTAAGATAGACCTGAGAAGTCTCCTCTCATTTAGCATTCATTGTCTGTGTTTTGTTTGTCCACAGTGACTCACTCTAGTGAGCCTCCGACTGATTCACTGCCTCACCACTGAAACCCATGCATAAATTACTGCTGGGCTACTTCTCCTTGTTTGGGTAAACACAAATACACAAACGTGCTTACACTGATAGGTAGTTTTTGCAAGACAAAACACAGATTTTGCATTCAGACACTGTATCTTAACTCTTGCACTGGTGTCCTGATGAATCCGCAGCATATGCCAACAAAAACAACGCCTGTAGTCATAAGCTGTTGGGGGATAAATAAAGCAACCAACTGCATTAAAATTAATTTCTAGTGCCTTAGTTTCCTGCTGTATATTCCGATCTTCAAATGCGCCCAAGGCAGCCAGCAGTGTATGTTGCCTTATGAGAGCTTAGGTCTATTTGCCACCACAGACCCACTTTCTATAATGGCAGCAATCTGTATGGTCCAGTGCTAGCCCTGAGTGCAGCAGGCCAGAACACCCAAGGCATCAGAGCTATAGTCCCATATCAGACACAGGCAGCCATTCTACAGTCTATTTTCCATTTAGGCTTTATGCGCTGAATGTAATGAAGGTTTTTCTTTTTCTTTTCCTTTTCTGTGAATAACCTATTGAAACCCTGCTCTTGAAGAATGATTCAAACACAGCCTTGTACATTTCTGTTGATCAGGGACCCTTCATACTTCCACTTCTATTGTGTAAATCATTGGCTCCTTTTTTGAAAATAAGAAAAAAACAAAACAAAAAAAAACTACAAGACATCACAAATGCAGCTGTGAGTGTGAGGAAATAGAGGCCTATGTTTCATAGAGCCATAGTTTTTTGGCAGCATATAAAGAAGTCCAGTAGACATAGTGAAAACAGAGGTCAAATGCTGATACAGCCTTACAGGAGAGGGTTGAAGTAGGACTTGTGAAAGTGACAGGTTGGACAGTGCTTTATGGGTAATCTTTCAGCTGCAGTGGCTCTCTGTGTCTGGCTGGAGTCTTTAAACATGAAGCAGAAGAGTTGTCCTCTCTCACAAAGAGCCTCAGGAGTGCTGTTTCGCCACAAGAGCCAGTGCTTCAAGGCAAACTTTGACAGGAGCTCCAGAGCACCGCATGGAAAAAACTGATCATGAAACTACCGTGCCCCCCCCCCCACTAACAGTAGAATATTGTATGCAAACCAACCACCATCACCAGCTATCTCTGCCTCTCAGCCCCTTTCTTTTTGTCAATGTTTCTGTCCAAACAATTTCACCGTGCATGCTAAATGAATCCTTTTCTGTTCTATCTCCAAGTGTCTACAAAAGAGTGATATCAAAGGATCTGTTTTTACAGTTTTGAAGCCCTGCTTTTTCTTGTGTCTCCCATGCTCTTTATCTTGCGCTTTGTTATGGTGAAGGTGTCTCAATCCTTGAGGACCCTCCTCATCCATACCAATGACTGCCCTTTATTTGATGTCATTGAAAATGCATGCACTGCACGCTGGAAAAAATAAATAAAAAAAAGGGGGAAACCAGAAGTGGAGAATCAATTGAGTTGAAATGGAACTACTTCTCTTGGGGAAGGAAAACATTGTGCTCATTGAGGTACTGAATTGCTTTGGTGAGGAGGAGAACGAGGGCACATGTGCTTGGGTTATATCAGAGGGTATTAAACTCATACATTAATTACTCAGGGAATATTGCCTGAAAAAGAATTAATGGTACTGTCTTCATCGAATAATGTTTGCTCAAACTTCAGCACTTTTTATGGCTTTAGTGATATACTTGGTGTGTCCTTTTCAGTAGACAGGAGCTCAACAAATGGATTTTTTTTTTTAAGTTAGTATAACCTAACAAGCGAGGAGTATTGTATGCCACCTCCATGTACCAAATTCATTTGTTTTCCACACAAAGCCTTTTCCCACGTGACAATTTGAGTTGCTTCCTCATATGAACCAGACCCAGAGGAAGCCGTAACCATGGTATTCATCTCAATATGACATCCTGAGTCTGAAATAAAGGGATAAATATAGTGATATGGTACTATATTTGGAGTAACATAGTATAGGTGAGGAGATCATATACAAAAGCCAAAAATCTCTTTGAGAACACTTGAAAATCAGAATTTCCTTATAGAAACATGTTATAGAAATGGGATGTATTGGCTTAATTTCCCATAGTTATAAAATGTAACAGAATTTAGTGTGGAAGTAAACTATAAAGCCATACAAATAAACATTTCTTTTTTTATTATTATTTATTCTTAACTTTCCTGTATCCTAGGTTTCAGGTTTTTTTTTTGCAGAGAATAATAAAGGACAAATAACATGTTACTGGTGCCAATTAGCACTGGTCCCTACTAATTAGCTGTATATTAGCATCGGAATAACTGGTGAAGTGTGGGTTGATCACAATTAATGCTGATGATACATTAGTGCTAAATGTCAAATGATAGATTCTTTTTTTGGATAATTAAAGCCATGAGTGCAAAGGTTGAGCCGATACAGTTGCGCACAGGCATTCATGAATGTGAAACTGCTGCTTGTCTACTCCGAAGTTACATCCAACCCACTAAGTACTTGGTATTCCACACTGGTGTCATGCTTTGTAAAACTTTAAATGACTTACTACCCTGCCATCTTTTGTAAATTCTCAATATCTCACTCTATTGTTCTTCAGTGTATCAAGAGTCCTTCAGCAGGCTCATGACCTAGTATGATTTCAGCTTAGACGAGAGCAAAAAAAAAATCTCATTACAAACTAAAAGCTCTACTTTGGGTGACACCTCTTATAAAGATGATAAGCCATTGGAGAATGGCAAAGGATCACACTGCACTGATGGAGGCAGATGCATCAATCAAACCCTGCGGGAGAAATAAAACAGCCCAGCACAATAGTTAGGGTATAGTATAGAGGAAAACAAGAATGGAAGACCTTCCATCAGTTATTTCTCAAAATTAGTGCAGCGATTTCTGTACTGTAGATATAACAACACTGTTAAGCTCTACAGGATACATATTGAAGAGGGAAAAGCAACCGAGCTATAAAGAGCATTTATCAAAGGGACAGGAGCAAAGTGGAGTTTAATTTAATTCTGTACTTTTGCGAGTAAGATACAACTTCAGAATAACACCTGAAGGTTTAAATGCAATTTTCCAGGCCATCAACTGACCATCAGCTCGGCACGTTATTTTGGCCTTCAAGCCAAAGCATCTGCCAGCGATGTCTCTAGCTGCTGACTCATGACATGTCAAACTAAAGTGGGAGCGAATGCGCAGCCCTGAGCATGACAGAAAGTTACGGAAACCTCACTATTCAGGTGGATTTAAACAAGCTGCTTTTATGTTTAATGCATTTATTAATATCTGATATTTAGAGAAATGATAAAGTTCACACATGCTGACAAAATCTGTGATAAAGACGGTTGTCTCCTTATCTTTGTCAATTACCTCACCGTGCTGCAGGCAAGGTTTCCTTACCAATTAACCTTCAGAAAGTGACTGAAGCTAATTAAATTATTCTGTATAGCAGGACCACGATTTTGACTGACAGCTCAGCCTACCTCAGTGTTCTGACTGACAAGTTGTGAAAGGCGGCGAAAGCCATTTCCTGCGCTGAATGTTTATATCTGTCTGACCCGATAGACACTCTGACACATTTAGGAAGAGGATGTTATCGCTCTGAGATTAGAGGGTTGTGAGAAAAGTTGAATTGCGATCGTCTGCATCTTAAAGAGTTAGCTTGCTTTTCAGGGTTTTTTTTTTTTTACAACACTACTCCCCTGAATCAGCCAAACTCACTAATGACTTTGCTTAGCAAAACTATGGCCCTTGTTTCAACTGTTTTAAGTGTTGCTCTGTACCTGTAATATTTGTAATATGAAAAATATATTATTTATCAGTTGCATGTTGCCTCCTATTAGTCATGTCAAGCAAAACATCAAGCAAAAACCATTTCTTATAGATAATAACATTTACTTTATGAATACATAGATTTCAACATATGGTTTATAGTTAGAGCAGCCAATAATGTTTGCAGAAGTTTAGTGGTGTATTTCCTCACTTCGAGAAGGAGCTGTTTCAAATTCTATTGACATACGGTGGATAAATTAGTGTTTGACAAGCTCAACCTTTAAACTGAGTAACAAATATGTCTGTGAATTCAACGGGATCATTGGTAAATGTGATAAATATAAATTTATCAAGCAAAATATCCATTTAATTATATAATAGGTAATTTAGATGAACCATAGGTTTTCAAACAGCTATATTTTCTCAGTGGCAATATCACAGCAGCATATTTTCTCCCTGGCCAAGTGTAGATCTTTCAACGGGTGATGCATATTTTTTACATTCAATTACAACATATAAGGCAGAACTATGATAACCACAGCCTCTCATCATATTTTACTACAAATTCATGATTACATTGATGTTATGCCTCCATTCAAAGCAGCATGTCCAAACGCCCACTGTATCATATAGATAATTATACGGTTAGCCACTAGTTCATGAACAGTTGTATTGCATCGTTTTTTCCATATTGTTTGAGGTAAAAAGCAGTTACTGCACCAGCAATGAAAGCAGTTAGCTGCAGCACTACCTGCTAATCAATTAACATATAGTTGAAGACTGGGGTGGTGGAGGGTGTGTTTTTTTAGCTTGCAGTACATGAAACACACTGGCTGGTTAATGGCAGGTAGCATCAATATCAGTTACACACAGCAACAGTCTAAACTAAACAAATGGCTGAAGGCTGGGGTGGTGAGGGTGCGTTTCAGTTTGCAACAGTGGAAGCCAAATAGTGAAAGCAGATGGCAATAGATGCAAGAAGCAGGATTTTTAATGAATTGACGAGGGAGGCATTAACAACTTTTTGGTCTTGCCTGAACCTCCAGTATGAACTTCTTTCTACAGAACACAGATATTAAAGGGTGATGAAGTGAAATAAAATGAATCAGTGTTGGAAAAGTCTGACTTTCCTACAGCTAGAATTTGATCCATCTGTGATGAGTGCAGGAATGAAGGGAACCCCAGGGAGGCAAATGGAAATAATCACCTCGTACAATTGCTACGTTGAGAAATAAAAGTGTCTCTGTCTTGACAGGAACGTTATTGTTTCTTGCAAGGCATATTCTCTCAGGCTCAATAAGGGACAGGCGATGCTACCGAGAGCTCGAGCTTGACTATCAAAGAGGTGAAAGGCTTTTTTTTTTTTTGGTACGCCACAGAAAGCCAAGTGTAGACGGGAAGAAGATCTGAACACAAAGTGACAGGTTCGCCACTGGGAGGACTTTTAATCCCAGTTTAGTTGGAGGATGCAACAAATAAATGCTTTAAATGCTAATGGGCATTAGATAAGATAAACTGACATAAAATACTCAGATGCCGTTGTGTCAGAATTTGCATTTTTATTGCTCTTGTCCGTTTGAATGTACTTCTATAAACTGAGATGGGAAACAAAGAGTATTCGCTTTGCTGATGTAAAGAAACTGTTTCTTCAGAGGAAAAATACTATGGTATGACCTTATACTAAACAGGAAAGAAGTCATCTCTCTCAGAAGTGATGCTACAGTTGTCACAGTCACAACAATGACACCCAGGTTCATTTCAGACATGCCTCCCATCTGGCAGATCTTTTATTTGAATACATCATTCCCTATTCAAAGACACAAACGCTTTAATGAGGTTCCATCACCAACACGGTTAACGCAGATACTACATGTAAAGACAAGTGCCTCTCTTCCACAGATGCTCCTCATCTGCATCGCCTTTTGCACACTTCTTGTAAACTACTTACAAGGGTGCCTAGTCAATAAATGTCATCTATGTCATAACCTACTAAGGAGATGAAGCAGAGGCAATTATCATTCTACAACAAAGTCGAAAGGTCATATGACAAGATATATTACATAGAGAACAGATGCCTTATGTGATGTGATTAATCATTTTGCCAATGATATCTCCAACATGTTCTACTTTAACCAATCCTTGCTGAAATCACTGCTTTCAGCCCTGTGACACCTTAAGGATTTGCTGTAGTATTAAATACATAAAAAATTAAAACTATACTATATCTCACAGGAAAATATCCACTATTTTTATATAGCTTCATAATTTTGATACGCTGACATACATTTGAGAGATTTTTTATGCATTTCATGTACTATAGTCTTTGTAATTTTGTGATGTGATGTTCTTGTGATCAAGTTTCCACTGTTTAATGCTTTTGAGTTGTTTATCACGCTAGCCAGGTTGGATGTTTAACCACACCTGTCATCATAAACCCTATTGATAGATAAATGGATGTGGTAACTTTTTTTTAATTTTTTTTTTAACCTGATGAAGATCTAGCTGGGATCAAAATCGGGTCAAGTAAATTTGTGGTTTATAGCCAGTTTAACTGTGCCGTTTATTCAGATGTCACAAGGAAATATTGACTTTAGTGGCTTCGTATGAGTTTGTTTATTGTCAGACAGAGTAAGCTTGTCCTTGTAAAAAAAAGATGTTACATGCAAGTCATGTAGCACCAAGAGCTGTGTGTATACAGCCTTTATTTATTGAAGGCAACTATTACAGTTGTTTATTTAATCTCTTTATTCCTTCTCACTCACTGAATGTAAATCCAGCTATTATAAAGTAAACCTGGATACGCATAAACATTGATAGAAGACCGTTGGAGACAACTGATGTTACTGATATGGTTAAAATAAACGTAATTAATGTACTCACATACTGTCACGCCACTTTACAATAGTCATATCACCAATAAACTCTTTTCCTATAGTAAATTAATTGCAGCTTTCAAAACACTCTGGATGGGTGATTCGTTGTCGGGACGGAGCAACAATCCTGACACGAGTTACAGTCACTGATACTAATCTTTAATCCATTTGAAAAGATATTTTTAGCTTTACTGTTATCTTCCAAAAGGGACAAAGGGGCAAAGAAAAGAAAAATCATACATTAATCCTTAAATTGTAAGGTCACTTCCTGTTAAAATAACCAAACACCACAGCTTATGACTGGAATTAAAGATAATGACTTTTTTTTCTCTTTTCTTTTTTTCTGCCATTAAAAAGTGATGGCAGAAAAGAAGGGGGTTGAAATAACACTGTAAGAGAGGACGTGACTCAAGAAGATTAAGAGCTGATAAAACGAGTACCTGCAAATGGATTTTTCAAATGATGCTGTGACAGTTGTGTCATTTGAGTAGCCTGCTGTCTCATCTCTTACAGTTTCATTATCTTTCAGACTAAAGAAAACTTCTCAAAAGAACTAGACTCAGTGTAGACAATCACATGCAATTGTTGCTATTCTTGTAAATTGCTTAGATATTTTAAATCAGTTTTAGTTCATTAAGGGAAATGGATTGTTTTTCAGCTGATGTAGATAACTGATACATACCCTCCTTCTCATGGCCTTTACAAATAAGATTACTGATAGTTTCATTTTGAATTTTAAAAAGAAGTTCATAACCTGTAGATGGATGATTTAATATTCCATCGCTCTGACCTAACCAAATCTTTTACTGTTGTTATTATCTCTATTGTTAACACAATAAAAACAAAGAACAGTTCTGACTCTTTAAATGTTAATGGATTTTTTATTTTTTATTACATCAAAACACTTCACAAACATACTTTGACTTTTATAGAATATTTTACCTAATGAAATGCTTTGACATAATCTGGCTGTTAGAGCTTCGTATTGCTTCGATACATCTTTGTTGCAACGGCGACCTTTAAGGTTACTCATTACATTAATTGTGTTAAATCTCGTTTACTTTTTCCCTGCTCTTGGATTCCTTGCAAAAAATGTATTTTAAGTAGTTGTCTGTGAAAAAACGTGGCTCGGGTGCAGCGGTTTGACGTCATGAGAGCAACAACAGCTGCTGCACTCGTTCAGTCAGTGAAAACAGTACAAATTGATATGTAGTCAATGAAGCTTAGTCGGCTCTATTTATTGGCTATAATTTCATTATTGGAATAATATAGATTATTATATAAAATTCATAATATCAACCAATAATTTATTCGTCCCTGGTTCCGTTTTAAATACAGTGATAACATTACAGTCACAACATTTACTTGCATTGCAAGCAGATGAACAAATGAACAACAGAACTCAGATAACTCTACCCACTTGTCAATGTTTATGAAGACTACAAGATTAACCATGTTTTATGTTACAAAAGTCTTTATGCCATTTAATGCTAGGGCCAAGAGGAAACACACAAACGCAGATGGCAAGAGATCCTTCTTTAAAGGTGAATGGCCTCAGGTTTTTAATCTTTATATCCTCTTTTGTCACTCAAGAACATGCCTGAATCTGCGAAACATGCGATTTCTTTGCGTTAATTTGCACTGATATCAATGCAGACAGAAAGCTTCATCTGCTGTGGTCTGACTGAATAAATGGCACTTGATAAGAGGGAAGAATTGAGGTGTCATGGTTTGGTAAAAGTCCCCTGACATGCAAAGAAAAGGTGCCGCAGCATTTTATCAGTAACATGGTAAAAAATCATTAGGAAGTCTGAAAAGTCTGAAATGAATGGCTGACAGCAGTGTGTCAAAACTCTGTAGTCCTCTTTTAATTTCCATTCGTTTTCTCCACGATTGCATTTCCAGGTTATAGCCTGGCTGCCAGTACAAATCTATATTAACAAAATGTAGAATAATATTAAAGCAACAGTTGTTTTGCGGATTTTTTCTGCGGGTCCCTGTCGGTCAGGTTTGGAGTTTAATTTTAATATTTTATACATGAAGTTATTAGCTACATTGTGAGGTATATTTTTGAAGCAATTAACAGCAAAATGCAATTCATGAATTTTGCAAATTTGTGTTCTATCTATCATCGAGTTTATCTACTCTATGTTACAAATGACATTGAGGATTTACCACTGACTGTCACAACACGACTTGAGCATAAACATGATATTTACTGAAGGCATGTTTGGTTTTAGTGCAGTCATATTTATACAGGATGAAGCCTTTAATCTTATGGTGGCCATATCTCTGATAGATGGAGGTCTCATCAAGAAATTAATGGACTGAGGTAGCATATAGTGAATAAAGTAATCGCAAAAAAATGACAGTACATTAGGACTGACGACAGCTGAAGCAAGGCAATATTGGATGAATTCAATTCCTGGAAAGTCCACCAATACAGAACCAACAGAAAAGGCTCTACAGTTTGTCAGATTTTATTTTAGTCTGATCTAGTGCTGTTGCTTCCAGTGATAGTGTAATCACATGAATTGATTATCAAGAAGTGTAAACCAGCTGTTGAGTCTTTTAACTATAGTTTATTCTGTCGTGGAGAGTAGTAAGTATTGATCTTTCCCAAAAGAGCGTAGTGGTAAAAAGAAGTAAATGCAAAATGCAGGTTGGTTTTATAGAGTGACCACGTTGCCAACTTGATATCTTAGCCACTAAGTCATCAATTACAACTATTGTACATTTGTCAATATGATTTTTACAACCAGTTCTTTGGGGCACCGACCAAACATGACTGGAGCAAAGATGCACATTGCAGGCAACTTGAGCCTTGACAGACCAAAGTGATATTGATGCATTGAGCAAGCAATGAGAGAAGAGGTAAATTCCTTTGATGAGCAGGTAGCCCAATAATTGCCAACCATATGGATGTTTTATAATCACTTCATGTGACCAATTTAAGGCTCCCTTGGGATCCATGTCTCTCACAGGCTAATCCATGATGCTCTTTACAGTAATCCATTCAAATAACTCTTCTCTAGTGCCATCAATTAGGAATCCAGGTTGACGGAAGACCTGACACTATACAGCTTGATAGAACTAAATCTTAAAGCTGTTGTGACCTGGACTAGAGAATAATCATCACATTGATCAATGACTTTATGGTCTTCTTAATTCTTAATCTTTTATGCCAATTCTAGGACAAACTGACACACACAGTTATGATGGAGGGGTGAAAATGGTGACAGACCATGAAACTACACTTGCTGCAACTCCATCACTAAAAGCAACTGTTAAATGTTTCTTTCTGCCGTGCACATCCTCTACAAATCGGTGAAGTACATACACACACAAAGCACATACAGTATCTCTGCAGGGAAACATGGAATTATAGATCCCCTCAAACTATATTGTTCTGGACACTCCTTTTTTTGAAATGAAATAATTAAACTGGGACTTTTGTGGTCCCTCTCCAGCTCTGGGCCCACAGAATCGTCACCTCACTAGTAATAGCACTACATCTTCAGTTTTGATAACGGCGTTAAAAAAAAACTAGCTCCAATACTCTTTCATGAGTTGTTTTTGGATGGCAATGAATTGTTGCTGTGCTCCTGCGTAATGTGGTTTTATATTTATACTATAAGAATTGGTAGCAGAAATATTTCTGGACAATTTGACGTAAAGAAAAATCCCCTTGGCTGTACTTAAAAAAGCATCAAGGATTAAATCAAAGCCATTCAATCGATCCAATACTCAAACACATATTTTTTTATGTGTCCAATGGGATTTACTGTTTGGAGTCTGTCCAGACATGCGTTTAGTTATGTGATTGACAAGAATATACTAAAACATAATGTATACAATAGCTTATTGTCTCACAACTTCTACAGTAGATTAAATAAAAATACCACCAAAATGGATCAAAAGTACTGAAAATAATACAAACATGGAAAGACATGAAGACAGCCACTTTTAAAGAAACTCAGAATACTTAAAAAAAATAAATAAATATATATATCCCTTTTGGTCAATGATGACGCCAAAAGCAGCAATTGCAATACCCTTTTAAGTGCTTTCTGGTAAACAACAAATGTCTGATTTAGATTGATGACATATGAACCACTGAATACATTATCTGCAGTTTTCAAACAAGTCTTTCTCATAGCTCTGTCGATCATTATCATCATTCTTCTTCAGGGCCCATTTTGATGTCTTGTTTCTATCTGTCTGTAGTTTCATTTTTGATTAATGGGCACTGGGACTATAGCCATGTCATTTTTCAAGTGTTAACGAATTACATTAGAAATCATAAAAGATAAGACTGGGAGTCTATATCAATGCTAGCATCCTGAAAGAGAGAGCCCTCTTCTGTTGCTCTTTGTGAGGTTTCTTCCAATCTTCCCGTTAAAGTCTTTTTTAGGAGTTTCAATCTAAGGATAGAGGATGTTATATTGCTGTACAAATTGTAAAGCCCCTTGAGGCACATTTATGATATCGGTCTATATACAAATTGACTTGACTTAACAAGTGCAGAGAAATGCTGCAATGCAGCAACAAAGGCACAGAAGAAGACAGCAATCTAGTATCTGTATTTTCAAATAAAAGAAGTCACTACAGACTTTTTACTGTATTAAACAAAGATCACTGGAAAGGCTAATATTGCTGTAGTTTCTATATTGGATATTGTTCTGCAAGATCAGATATTTTGGTGGAAAAAACACCACCAGGTATGTCGTCTCTGAATATTTCACACATACATTCAAAATTAAAAAAACAAAAATATTTTTTCATTATATTGAGAGAAAAGATATATATAATATATATTTGCTGTAAAGTAATTGTACATGAGTTGTACATGTGTTTTAGTGAGTAACACTTTCCGGTGTTGACATGCTGATATGAATGAAAAGAACACAACAATAATCCACAGAGTGAAATGCCGACCGTCCAGGATGACATGTCCTTTGAGTGACTTGTCTTTAGCTCTGTACTTGTCATGTGTATTGACCAGTGGATTAGTGATGGATTCTCTGTGATCCTCTTAGGGGGCGTTTGCTTATGCAGAGCTGTGGTTGACTCGAGCTAGCAAGCGACTGTACCAAATACCTGCTCTTACCTCTGTAATCTAGGTTGAAGTCCTCTGTGTAAGAGAGCATCCCTGGTGTCCTGCAGCAGTACAGATGTTCACTGTTTTCTCCACTTGACTCTGAAAACATAAATGGAGAGGGATGTTAAAATGTGTCTACTATCAGGATGTTTGTGTTTGAGCGAGGGAATGGATTTCATGTGGTGACCAGTTTGTCAAGTAGTGAACCTTTCCATGTAACATGTTAAATCTCAACCATGGAGGCCTTAATGTTGTCTTAATGTTGCATGTAATAAAAAGATGCTTGCTGAGGATAACCTTCCTTTGGCATTGAAGTCTACAAAATGAATTCACCAGCATGAATCTTCTTTTTTTCTCTCTCTTTTTTTTTTTCAGGGATCACCTCATTAACCTTATCTAACAAGCACAAGCTACTGAAATCCTCTGTTTCAGTTCCTGGTCTTTCCAAAGTTAGTTTCACTAATTAATCAAACATCAGTTCCCACCCTATCATCATAATGACTTCTCATAAAGTGAGTGAGAGTGTGCTGCACACACACACACCGCCCAGGGGGGTGTGCATGGGCACATTTTCATGCATTTTTATTAGAAGTTAAAATAGCAAGAAAGGGAGGTTTTGAGAAATGGTTGTTTTGTATTCAATACAATAAGTAAAATAAAAAATGAAACATGGTTTCTTCATCTTGTATCCATGCCTCATCCTTGCTTTTATAGTTCTGTTTACCATGTCTCTACAGTATGCAGTGATGCATCAGTTGAAAGCTGCAATTTTCCCACCTACATACATATTAATGTCTGCATAAGACAAGCTCCAGATTACCGCACAATCAGTATTCTTATTACTCCTCATGCTCTAATACGACAATTCTGTGTTCTCATCCCTTGTGAATCAGAGTGTATGACATGCTGCATCAGATGAAAGGCACAGGCAAAATTCAATCTCCAACAATCAGTAATGGAAATCTGCAAAATGGCTAGATTCTCAGTAAATGAGAGGACAATAGATAATGCAATTCAATTAGCCGCTAAGGCTGCTATTTGCATTGCAGTGAAAGAAGTGATAGTTTAAGTGGCCCAAGGCAGCTGCCTTTCAGCAAAAGGACCCACGACAACACAGAAAGCAGCGGAACCAAGAGAAAAGGGGACTTAGGGAGTCTTCAGCAGTATTCTTTTAATTACTCATCATAATGACTCCATTTAGCTGTTCAATGATCCATTTTATGGCATTGAACAGTCATGGGAAGCTCTCTGTCCTTGGCAGGGTCAGCCCTGCAGCTGCCCCTGCCTGTGATGCTTCAACCAAGAGGGAACTTTTTTTTTTTTTTTTTTTTTCCCCACTTGGCTTTAACAGGTTGCTCAAGAATTTTCCTCAAAACTCATTAACACATGTTCACACTGACTTCATCAACACGCACGCAGTATAGACTCCATGTCATTCCATAAGGGAATTAATTAAAAAAGAGCTCATTAAATGGAAGGTAACGGTTATTCTTTGTGAATGTTGCAGTGTATGAGATAAGATAAATGTGTCCTGTATGTTACAACACTGTATGTGCAGTAAGATGTTAGTAATGATTTTAAAGATGCTGTTTGATAATGATGTTTTTTAAAATAAAAAAACAAACAAAACAAAACATATCTCTCTTCCAGGTTAACATGTAAATTAATGCATATGTAACAAGTAGTAAAATATCTTAAATGTGCCTTCACTTTGAGTTAATTTTGCAGGTCACTGTAACTAATCCTTATCCTTTTGATTGTGGGTTGTTAAAATAAATAAATAAATAACTTTTTTGGGAAGTGAACACATGCCAAATCTGATCAAGATGTCGCTATGTAAATGCACATAAATCAATTATCATCTGTGACTAAAATAAATAAATAAATAAATAAATCTGTAGCTGTTTTGCATTAATTGCTCATGCATTGTGTAATTATAAATCCATTTTTTTAATATGTCGCGTAATACAAGAAGGTTTATTGAACCCATGAGGGTACAACAGACTTCCATTTGCTTACAGTCTGTTTTGACTGCTTGCTTGTTATTGTCTAACATTATTGATTCTCTACACGCGTACTGCTTTTATATTCACAATGGATGTACTGTAGGTGAATATGGGGGAAGGGTCCATTGCTCTTGGGCTCCCATCTGCTTTACGTATTCTCATCCAAGTCAGTTGCATGCTAAAAATCAGTCATCTTACAGAAGGAGTTGGAGGGAAGTAAGATGCGGAATACCTGTCTTACAATACGGTGCATGTACTGTATGTGACATCTTTTGTAATGCTAAAAATATACAGAGAATCATAATGTGTATATACTGTTAAATGAGCAGTATCCATCCATCATAATGTATGGGAGGATGGGTCAGGTTGCAGCCCTGGAGAAAAAAAGGGGTAGTGGAGGTGGTGAGGAGAAACAGACCCCATATGGTCTTGAGGAACTGAAATCTCTGGCACAACTCCAGCATGCTGACCCAGAGCATTGAAAGGTTGAGCACTGGCACCGATCTGAGTGATTCTGCTCAGCTGCTGACGTGCAGAGGAGCGCACATGGATATGAGGACAAAAATAGCTTGCTGTGGTTCGTACTGCACCCTCAAAAACTATATGTAGTATATGAATATAATAATTCCCTTGCATGTGTTATTTTGTTAGTGTGCATAAAAGATGTTTCAGTTCATTTTACTCTATTTGTGCTATTGCTGTCTTTGTTGAGAAATCAAACATAAAGAAAATTCTCCCTTTTTTTTCTGCTCTACTGTAACCTTGCGGAATATACTGCAGACTATTATTTTTCTGCATGATACTGCACATTGAACACTGTTAAGTTCATTAACAGCTGTATATTACAATAAGTCTTCCAAATTAAACAACCACATAGGTGTGTTAGGTCACAAAAACCACTTGGTTGACCTATTTGACAGCAGCAAAATGCTCGACACGCCGGCTAAAATGTCCGCTCGGTACAGTAGTGGCCTTAAAATGAATCTGCTTAAAAAATGAAGCTTGTGGTACACATAATATACATTTTTTTTGTCATCTTTCATGATTATACAATCATCAGAATTTTCATAAACAGACAATAAGGTGTGTTATCTGTAGTTCTTCCACAGTGTAAAAGTGTTAAAATGAGACAAAATTTTTTGCTTCTCAAAAACTGAACAACTAAACTGAAGAACTAAAGGTTTTTGCTAGTGAATACTTCATGATCACGACCCGCAAATAAATAAGTACCTACATCACTTTGCTGTACTTAAAAGCATTGCCGTGGGGTTGGAGGAGAGAGTATAAGAGCATACAAACCTTAGCGTAGTGCATAGTCTCAAGTAACAGACGACGCAGAACAGACTGGTTAAGTGTCACCAGCCTTTAAAAGGTCCACTCTGATGTGGTGTAATAAGAGGTGTATCATGAACGTTTTGTTAAGCTTGCTGACCGAATCAACGGTTTGTGCCAATTACTAATAGAGCTAAAACTTTTAATTGGCTTTAATTGACTGTGAAATAACTAAACCAAAGGGGCAAAGTTATTAGATTAACATATTGTTTTCATATAGTCAACATGGTGAAGGTTTAGATTTTACATCCGAGCAACTCTAGCTCTTATTTAAGCCTGAAGGACTGCATGGATTAGATTCCCCTAAGAGAGTATGTGCTGCCTGTTGAACCCACACACACACACACACACACACACACACACACACACACACACACACACACACACTGACATAATGCGTTCCCTAGCCCCTTACCCTATCCATAAACATCACAACCCTTACACTAAACTGAACCTAAACCCAATTCTTATATTGAAACTTATAACTGGCCAAAATGTCCTTACTTCCCCAAAAAAACCCACTTTATTGGTTGAACATGGGTCCTCACTATGTAGAAAGTACAAGTACACACACACACACACAGATATTCTTGCCTTACCCTAACCCTTACACTAAACTGAACCTAAACCCAATTCTAATATTGAAACTTATAACTGGCCAAAATGTCCTTACTTCCCCAAAAAAACCCACTTTATTGGTTGAACATGGGTCCTCACTATGTAGAAAGTACAAGTACACACACACACACACAAGTTCCCATTTAAACACTTGCCCATGTGCATGCGTATGCACATAGTAAACTTTGAAATTGCCTTTCTAAAAATAGAACTCTAAAAAGCAGTAGTTTACTGTACCCTTGACCATAGCAAATGCTATCTACAGTAAAAAAAACACACATTTAGAGATAGAATGGGTTTCCTTATGGCTTCATGAAAGCAATATGCTGGTGTGCTACTCCTTCACTCATTCAATATTAAAGTAGCATGGCATGCTTTTTAGAGCACACATAATGATGTCGTAATAGCTCTACAGAGAAATGGAACATGGCTGGTCGTCGACTTTGCTAACAAAGTACAAAATAATCACACTGCTCTGAGTGTGTGTGTGAAAGCCTCTGCGTCTACAGAAAGCAAAAAACAAAACAAAACTGAGATTTGCTTAAGATTTGCTTTAAAACGGCTAATAATGGAAACTGTCAGGTTGTCGTGAAGTTTAAAGTTTCATACATCTAACTACATGGCAGCTTATCTAAAATTAAAAAAAATGATCAAATATTTAGTTGAAATTCCCATTAACAATCTTACAAGATCTAACAAGAGTTAATGTGCATTTTATGTGATTTAAATTGTATGCTGTAAGGAATCTAATGATCATATACTGCATATACACTGTTTCAATGTACAATAACTTCACATTAAATAATAATAGATATTTGTGCTATTGTTAAAAGTCTCTTCCTTTATTTCTAAAGTAGAAAATGTATTAGATATTGACACAGAAGCTCTGCAAATCTATTTTGCCTTCTGCTCTCATTGTAGCTATAGTTTAATATAATTAGTTTTAAATAAATGTGTGTGGGTATGTTGTATAACCTTTAACTCCAGTGTACAGTGGCGTTAAATCTTCTGCCAATGCTCTCGAATAATCAAATCAAACTCAAACTTTCAACTCAACTATTTGACAACTGACTTTGACTGTATAGCGTTTTTGTTCTTATAAATGGGCCTTTGATGGAGGCGGCAATGAAAATGACTCTATTCTAATCGTTACAGGAGTCTTTCTACTCAGTATTTCATTATACAACATTGTATTTAGGAACACTCTAAAGTGTGACACCTCCTGTGTTGTTTTAACATGTAAAAGCTGTGCACTTAACCTTTGCCATATTGAAGGAAACCCTGCGGTTGACACTTCATAGCAGAGGTGTATTCATAATCTTTTGTTAGAGCCATTTTTGTGCTGTGTGAACAGACTGGTCCCTGGGGTACAGGAGCAGGGAAAGCTATTAAGTGGCACAAACTCTGGGACTGTTTTGTTTTGCCCAGGGAGTCATACATTTAATGTCTGATCTGTGCTTCTTAGTTTCTTCTTTGCTTTCAGGCCAGCTTTGAATCCTAATGAATAAGTAACAGAATGGCAGTATGCAACATGTCGTGTTTTTGCACTCCAGGATTAGTCATCAGGAACATCTTGTGAAGCGCAAGAATGACTTTTATTCACAAAGTCAGATCCTTTGAGTGACACCAACAGTAATTTGTTATTATCTGGAATAAGTGGGGTAGAATGATAGGGATGACATATATATATATATAACAGGGGACTCTGCGTGGTTTTACTCCATTACCTTTAATGCTTTTAGCAGATTTTCTTCAGGGCAGAACTAAAGCTAAAGAGGGAATTATGTGCTGGTATTCCAAGATTGCCTACGAGGAACAGTAAGGAACATGCGTGAGCTGAGAGTAGATTAATGTACAGAGGCTCTTTTCAGGAAAAGAAAGGATTCATGCTACACTGTGCTCTTTCAGTATGGAAATGCATCAAGACCAGTAAAGTACATAGTGTATTATTGTTTAGCATTAATAATTTTCAGTATTGCATAATGTTTGGAATTTGAATTACTTCATAAACTGGTACCTATATCAAAATAATTAAATAATCTTGGATCGTGTAGTGTAACTAAATAGTGTCCTGTAATTCTCACAATAGCACACTCATGATAAAGACTTTCCAGAGGTTGCTTTGTGTGAAACCGCTTTCCCTGATATTCCCCTGAGTGAACATTGAAGGTTTTTGGGCCTGTGGCACCTTTTCTCTCAGTCCAAAACAACGATCTTATCAAGAAGCCGCTGTTGAACATCTCCAGCACTGCTGCAAAGGATTCATTTAAGACCTACAGCAGCACAGAATCTCAGCACTAGCTCCCCCATTAATTTAAAATGAGCCCTGTCATCAGTGCCATCATTAGACCTGAATTCAAACTGTGAATCTGAGGCTCGCAAAGGAAGTCCATGAAACATCCCACGGTTCACTCTGGGCATTTTGCACTCTGTCTGATTAATATCATTAGGAAATCTGCCACATTCGACACTGAATAAAACTTGATTAAAATCAAGGCTATAATTTCAAGATGGTTTAATTCAGCATTTTAATTGTACATAATCTAACATACAGCTATGTAGTGGAATCCCCATCTTTTCACATTATTTTTAATATAAACACTTTTGTCATGTCATTC